>JAKSZU010000002.1:142548781-143148781 GCA_026018925.1 Tupaia tana | reverse complement strand
TCCATCCTCTTTGCAGTATGGGCATTGGGTTGATCTGAGCCTGGGGCGGCCGAATTTTGACCCTCCTGGAACCTGATGGGGCATTCGGTTCTTTGGGGGCAGCAGCCAACAGGGCTGTCCTTTGCTTCATCCACTGATATGCCTCCTTCTCCTCTTGATCTTGGTTCACGAAGACTCACTTAGCAATCTCCAGGGACTGGGTGACATTCATCCCAGCAAAGCCTTCCTGCCTCTGGAGCTTTTTATGGATGTCAGGAGCCGACTGGGCAACAAAAGTGGTGTTAATCATTTGCTGGCTTTCTGAGCTCTCAGGGTCAAATGGAGTATAGATCTGATATGCCTCGCAGAGCCTCTCATAAAGTCATCTGGGTGGCTCATCAGTCTTCTGAATTATTTCTGTGGTTTTTGCCATGTTTGTAGGTTTCTTTGCACTGGCTTTTATTCCCTGAGCCGGTGCTGGCTCCTCAGGCTGTTCTTCAGGCCCTGGAGAAACAGATGGCAGTGGAGTCTCAATTGTCCATTCAGGGGCTGAGACATGTGGGGGTGGAGCTGCTAATGGCACCTCTTCTGGGGGGCCTGCAGGATTGGAGCCATAGGTTTCTTTTGATCAGGGTCTGGCACTGGGGGCAGGACATGGGCAGCCAAAATAGTGCATTGGTTTTTCCCCTTCTCACAGATGTGCACCCATGGTGAAGTGCCTTGAGCTATCTGTAGCCAGGAGTCAGCATAGGGAGACTGATCAGGGTGTGGCATGCCAGTAACAACATCGTACATAGCCACACTGTAGGGAGGTGCAAGGTTCTCTCCAGCAGCCATCCAACCTTAAAAGAGGGCCACTTGACCTCAGAGAGAGCTCTCAACCTCTCCGGTTTCATTTTGACTCAATAATCACCAGAGAAGCACTTTTTATTTATTTTTATTTATTTTTGAGAGGTTTTTGCTATAGGGCACGTGCACTCACCAGAAAGACAGAGAGAGACAGAGAGATAGAAAGCGACAAATGACCCCCTAGGGGGGATGGCCATGCAGCAATCCCTTCTCCTCCATTCTCCTCTCGGAATCTTGGGAACACACACACGAACACGCCCAGCGTGAGTTTAAGCCACCAGGTCTGGGACGCAAACCACTTTCGGCTACATGGCAGTCCAGCAACAAAGCCATTACACTAACTGCTGGTCCCCAGAGAAGCACTTTTTGAAATCAGCTAATATACAGTCCAGCACAGTGGGCTGGATGACTTGGGTTGGAGCTTTCCCGTGGTGGCAACGAGCAGCATGGCCCAAATATCTCTGAACGCTCCAGATATCAAAATCCTGCACCTCCCAGAGAGATCAGGAGATCATTGGCTGGAGGAAGTCTGTGGGAGGGCCCCAGCCAAGAGCTGTGGTCAGAAAGACCACAATGGTCTCTCTCTGGGGTCTGTCCTCTCGGTACTCCAATGATGGATACTCCAGTGCTAGAGCAGGGCATTTCTGAGGTGGGTAACAGGTGGAATGGAGGAGGATGAGAGAATGGAAATCTGCCAAGCTGATCAAAGAGGGAAGGCTGTCTAGGTAGAAAGTGATGCCTGCTCTCTCTCACCCCAGACAGAGCGGGCAGGTTTGGCTCTGCAGTGGAAGGCATTGTGGGAAGGTCAGAACAAGCTCCAGGAAGACATTTTGCATCACAGTTGGGAGGAACTCATGTCCTAGCCTCCAAGGGCAAAGTCAGTGACCTGATATTCACTACTCTGTTTATCCGCCTCTATAAGGAAAACCCTCCCATCAGCCCTAGTGTCGCCCCCTCTTGAACGGTGTCACAACAAATGGTGGGTGTCCCCTGCTGGAGACCATTCAGATGTCCATCTGGCTGTGTCCCTCACAGGATTTTGCAACCTTTTGGCAATAGGCAGTTAGCTATAAATCCTCCACCAGACTGAACACGCAGGGAGGGACTTTGTCCCCCAGTGTCAATTTTGCTATATAGCTGTTATGGAGCTGCCATGGAACCTGATGTGTGGAACCCAATTATGCTCCATAGCCAAGGCTGTGGAGCCACAAACACATTCACTCGTCACAGACATTCACACTCTCATTCTTAGATTAAGCATCCCTCCCCGCCCTAGCCATACACCAGATGAACCCTGACTGTCCATTGTGCGACCAAAGGAGAGTGATCAGGTCCCTTCTTCTACTCGATCTGAGTGGGTCTGACTAGGATTCTACAGATCCCCAGAGGGTTACCAGATTACCAGAGTTGACCAGGGTTAATGCATCAGTGCCCAGGAGTTGATCCTTTTCTCCAACCAGAGTCCGATGATCCGGGAACACTCAGTCTCAGGGTGAGCATCCCAGCTGAAGGATCCCAACAAATGAGGTGGAATGCACCTATCTCTCCACACTGTAGTGCCCACCCCAGAGCCCTGGGATCAGTGACTCAAAGGGCCAGCCTGATTCCACTTCCCAGCCAATGAACCAAAATGTTGCAGAAAACCAGATGCTGAGGAATGGAAAACAGCACTCAGAGAGATAGGAGAACTGTTTATTATGCCAGCAGGCACAGAGGAGTTAACATTCTGAATCTCCAGCCTGACTGAGAGTTGGACACAGAATTGGGGAAGGGCGGTTTCACCATGCTTGAAGTGTCTTATCAGGGAAGGGGCTCGGTGTCTGCCCTAATACAGAGCTGGCAGAGGAGCGGGGAGTCTAACTTGCTCAAGGCCTCTGGGGAGGGGCAGTTCATGGGGGAACAGAAAGCTCAGGCAGTTATCAGCCTTGGGTTCCTTCAAGGTTGCTTAGTTCTGGGTTGCTCCACATCATGTGGGGGTCTGTTTTCTGCAGGTTTTCTGGTTCTCTGACTGGGAATCCAACTGCACAGGCCCCTTGAGCCAGTTCAGCAGGAAGAGCCTGCAGGGACGAAGAGACCCCAGAATCTAATGAAAAAGTGCCACTGTCTTTTCTCAGGTCCTTCTTCATTGGGGGTGCTGACACCCCATAGGCAACTGACCCCCACTGGACTCGATTGACAGAGTAACTCACAGGCTGAAAACACCCAGTCAACTCACAGGTTGGAACCTAGAAACCCAGTCAGGTCCACCCCACGTGGGTGGAAAGGGAGCACTGATAGCCTCCTGTGGTCTCCCGTCAGAGCCACCAGTTCAGGGTTTAAGTTACCATGTGGTCTCCAGCTGTGTCAGCTGGGGCCACCAGCTCAGGTCACTGTGAGGTCTCCTGCTTGGGCTTATTGGGGGGTTCTTCCAAAGAGGGGAGGACACTGTGATAAACTCCAGAGTGACTGTGTGAATGCATGTCTGCATGTCAGTTTCTGTGACCCCACTGTCTTCAGACTGTGGGATCTGAGTGGGTCCTTACCAGTGTTTCCATGGTGAACTCATAGGCTCAGGGCAATGCCCAGTGCTGGGGGACCTGGTACCTCCCTGTGCACCGAGTCCAGGTTCAGGGCTATACCAACGTGTAAAAGCTAAGAGCACCCACAGTTCCCACGAGGGACACAGCCAGGTGGACGTCTGGTTGCTCACCCATTGGTCCCGAGGGGACATCCAACTTGTTTTGGTCTGTCTCCATTGCGTCCCCTTTGCTGGCAGATCTCTCGGGGGAACCGAGATGAGACTGGCCCATCATGACTTGACAGCCAGGAATGTCCTGGTAGCCGAGAAGCACGAGGTGAAGATTTCGGACTTTGGATTTCTCGGGATGTTTATGAAGAAGAGTCCTACATGAAGAGGAGCAAGAGCCAGATTCCAGTCACTTGGGTGGTGATCGGGTCCCTGTTTGACCATATCTACACCACCCAAAGTGACGTGTGGTCCTTTGGTGTCCTGCCGAGGGAGATCATGACCTTGGGGGGGCAACCCCTAACCTGGGATTCCTCCCGAGCAGCTTTTCAACCTTCGGAAGACCAGCTGCCAGATGGCGAGGCCAGACAACTGCAGCGAGGATGCACGGCCCGAGGTGGTGCTGGGCGCGGTCACCGGACCAGAGGCCGGTTTGCCAACATCCACCAAGACTTGGAAGGGATGATGCTTACGAGAAGAGACTACTGAGACCTGGCTGCATCCACCCGAGGTTACCCACCAGAAGCTGCCCTGGTGGGCTGTAACAGTGCTCGCCTCCCTCAAGTCCTCCCTCCCACTTGGATTCTACTCTCTGACATGGCAGACCCGAACTGGCCTGGAGAGTCCTGCATCACTCACAAAAGCCGATGACAGTAACACCAGGTTCCCACAGAAGAAAACCCATTGCCAACCCCTTCCCCTGGCCCCTTGGCATGTGGCCATGTGGGGCTAGCCTGTCCCCACTGGCTTGCAGCAAGACCAGCAACGTGGAGGCAGCTCAGCCGTCAGCACCCCCAAAGGTGGGGACCAGAGTGGTACTGGGTCCCAAGAGGACCAGAAGGCCATGGAAGCCTATCTGGAGAAACTGGGCTTATGGTGGCCAACGAGGGTCATGCCTATTCCAGGCCACGGCAGAGCAGGCCATGCCCTCCCAGTCCCACCATACTGAAGTTGGAAAGGCCTGTATCACTGTCTTTGAGAGAACAGAGAGAAACTCCAAGCATTTATAGAACGGTCATTTGAATAGTATTAGAAACGTTTGGAAAATCCACAGGAATGGGCAGGAAAGGTGGAAATAGGTGCCCTCTCTCTTATGTAATTTATCAGAAACCAAATCTCTTTCCTTATAAGCAACTGAAAGTAATTTTCCTGAAAAGGTATTACTGTGCTTTTTGATGGAAATCATTGTGATGTAGTCTGTCCCGTGGAGTATAAAATAGCTCTGCTATGTGTCAATCTCTTCTTTATAAACTGCTATATGGAAAGGCATTTAAAATTGCTGTTAGTAAAATTGCGATGGAACCAGACACCGCTGACGTAGCTGATGAAAACAATCGGGAAATATCGGATTCAGAGGATGCCGTGTACAAGAGTAAAACCGCTTCAAATGAGGTGACTGCTTGAAACGATTCAAGCCCCTGACAGGCGACGAGTCCCAGAGGAACACTGGGAGCTCTGCTAGCCTGACTCTTACCTAGAGAGGTTCTAGGTCACTCCATCCAGCGGTCTACAGAAAGGTGGAATATGAAATTGCGCTAAAGTCTAAACGAGCTCAACCAAAGCGTGACTATTCCATTGCTGCTGGCTTACAATGCCAGGAGCTAGAAGGAGGCTGTCGATGGGCGAGCTCAGCCTGTCCTGCCACCCCAAGCTCTGGGGCCTGCCCTTCAGCACACACAGCAGTATTTCACGGCCATCCTGGGTGCCACACAGAGGCTTAGGGCACGGAAAAAGCAAACAAACCACCTGGGAAACATTGGGGAAATCTCTTGTCTGGTAACTCAGTCTGTAAGAAGAAACCAGCTGATATGAGGCTATCTTAGTTTTGCTTTTCTTTGACATATACTTTGGCATCTTGTCTTATATGGTCTAAAGATAATTAAGTCTGTGAACAACTGTGTTGTAAGAAAAGAGTTCTAATATTATAAAATAGATGTTAAAATTCCAAAATAATGGTAAGCCAAGCTAGAAATTAGAGAAACAAGTATGCATCTAAAATATACAGGGATAATTAAGACATTTTTGGTGAGTAGAAAATAAAAATGTGAGGGTGTGTTTTTTGTCCGCTAGTAGCTTAATCTGGTGTAGGGGATGCTGGAAATTGTTTTAGGGAAAAAAGAAAAAAGAAAATGAAAGACTGCCAAGCCGTGTCTGAGCCCTAAGGAAAACCAAGGGCATCAAGGGGAACGATAAGGACCTTGCGTGCAAACAGCTGCTTGCAAACCGGAAATGGTCCTGTTTTGCTTTTATAAATTGCCTGCTGGGGGGTTCTGTAGGAACTGAGAAATGTTACAAGTTGGTTTGCAACTGTTTTGTGACTTTTCTGGTTTCTTTTGTCTGCCGCGTCCCTGAACCCTGGCTGTACAATCCCTGTGACTTCCAGGAATCGTGCCCGGAATTTGGAGCGCTGCAGTGCTAATAACCCCAGTTCTCCTGCTCTGGGTGGCCCTTGATTCCTCAGCCATCTGTTTTCTGCAACAATAGTAGAAGGGACAAATATAACTTGGCATATTCATATAATTTAATGTAATAAACTGCAGTCATTCCCTGGGGGGCAGGCAGGTGGCGTGGTGGTTAGAGGCACTGGACTCCCACATGGCCGACCAGGGTTTAAGTGCTAGACCTGGCGGCTTGCTTTCCCCCTCTCTCTCACCCTGTCCTTCTCTGGCCAAATCAAAATAAATAAAGTTAAATAAAATAATTCTAAAAAAAAAAAGTTTGTAAAAATAATAGTAATTTCCTGCTATACTTAATATGAAAAGTATATCTCACTCATATTTAAGTGAAAAAATTAAGACAAAAATTGCATATATGATTCTACTCACAAATTTTAAATCTATGGTGATTAGCACAATGGCTTTGTTGCTGGACTCCCATGTAGTTGACCGCGGTTCGAGTCCTGGACCCGGTGGCTTAAACTCACGCTGGGTGCGTGTGCATGCATGCCCAAGATTCTGAGAGGAGAATGGAGAACGGATTGCGGCGTGGCCATTCCCCGTGGGGGTGATTTCTCACTTTCTGTCTCTATGTCTCTGTCTTTCTGGCGAGCACACGTGCCCTATAGCAAAAACTTCTAAAAAAAAGCCAACAAAAAACACTATGGTGATAGAGGTCAGATTGATGGCTCCTCGGGCACTGAGCTGGGTGATGTTTTATTTGTAAATTTTTTAAAAATTTAAAAATGTTATTTTAAAAATATTTTATTTGGTGAAAATCTCATGTGTTATAAAGAGTCACATGCTTGCACCTGTCTCTCAGATAGGTTATTTTGGTTCTTCAGGCCAGCTTTCCATCAGAGGCGAATACACAAGGAACAAGTCGTATTATGTAAAGCATATGTAGAAACTTTCTTCTACAAGCACAGAAATATTCGGACATCTTATTTGTAGTAGAATTTAGCAATCCGGTTTATGTTGACAAATTTAGTTCATTGTTAGGAGTTACTTGTTACATATACATAAGAACCCAGCAGATATCTTAATCCCTATGGACAACATACTGATTTAATTTTTTCTTGTGTTTTTTTGAAGAAGTTACTGCATTTGCAAATTCAAGTTTGGTTGGCCCTTTATAACCTTTTCTCAGTATTTTAAATACTTTCTTTTTCTGTTTTCAGAGAGTCAAAGACCCTACAAAGTCTCTCTCTCATCTTCTGCTTTCCCACTCTTGTTTCTTAGCACTATACCTTCCACCTGTTCTCATGCTTCTTGTGCTTTCTGTTTTCCTTTTCTTTGTACTCAGGATAGTAATGTGTTTCCTGTCCCGCTACACTGTTCTGGCTGAGGCTGGTGAACACTGCACAAACCTTTAACGCCTACTCCGTGCTACACTGCTCTTCAGGCAGAGGCCAACCAAGCTGCTCTCCGACAAAGACTTGTCAGCTTTTCTAAACTACTTCCCGAGGCTTTCCTCTTCAGCTAAACAGAAATGTTTCAGTTGATCTGGCTGGGTAT
This sequence comes from Tupaia tana, assembly GCA_026018925.1. Lineage (NCBI taxonomy): Eukaryota > Metazoa > Chordata > Mammalia > Scandentia > Tupaiidae > Tupaia > Tupaia tana. The sequence goes on along the minus strand of JAKSZU010000002.1, from coordinate 143,141,275 downwards.
TGATCTGTGATGTTTGGACCTGCTTCTCCTCCCATAGAATTTCTTGTAATTTTGCTGAATCTTAAGATTTGAAAAACACTTCATCTGAAGGCATCTGGCAGCAAGGGACAGAGGCAGGGCAACACTGCCCCCACTGCCTCCCATCCAGACCCCCAGTCCAGGATCTACCCAGACCCATAGGTACTTGAAAGTTAGTATATCTTCCAATGGCTAGAAGTAGAACAAGAGCCTCTGGTATGAATAAATAAGGAAATACATCTCCATCAAAGGTACAGAGTAACTTCCCTCCCTCTTTCGTGCTAATGGACGATGTTACCAAAATGTCAAACAAAGAATTTCGAACATTTATGGTGAACAAATTCTTCGAGTTGGAACAGAAAAGAGACAATGAACTACAGGAGATGAGGAAGTCATTCCAAGATATGAAAGAAGAAATGGACACTCTCAGAAAAAAACAGATGTAGCTATTAGAGATAAAGTCTGGAATAGAGGAAATCAAAAACTCCCTTGAAAGTACTAAAAGTCAATTAGACTATGCTGAAGATCGAATCTCTGATGTAGAAGATAAAACCTCTGACCTAGAAAGAACCACCAAAAAGATAGAGAAAATAACAACACCACCAAAATAAACCACGAGGATAATATATGAGAAATACTAGATTGCATAAGAGACCAAATATCAGAATAATTGGCATCCCAGAAGGTGAAGAAACTAATAACGGCATGGAAAATCTATTCCATAAAATCCTGGAAGAAAATTTCCCAAGTCTAGAGAGGCACTCAAGCATCAAGACCCAAGAAATACAAAGGACCTCAGTTAGAATCAACCCCAGAAGATATTCCCCAAGGCACATCTTAGCCAGACTATCCAAGACCACAGATAAACACATGATACTAAAACTGGCAAGAGAGAAATGAGAAGTGACATACAAAGGTCATCCCATCAGGCTAACACCGGACCTCTCAACAGAAACAATGCAAGCAAGGAAAGAATGGGAAGATGTATTGAAAGTGTTAAGAGAGAAAAAATTTCAACCAAGCTTATTGTATCCTGCAATATTATCCTTCATATGGGAAAAAAAGATTAAAATCTTCTCAGACAAACAAGACCTGAAAGAATTTGCCAGCACCAGACCAGCTCTTCAAGAAACCCTGAAGAAAGTACTGTTCCAGGAAAACTAAAGAGCTAACAGACAGAAACAAAGGAATAAAAGCCTGCTGTGACAATGGCCAACTTAAATGTCGGGACAGATCCAGTTACATTAATAATAACATTGAATGTGAATGGATTAAATTCTCCAATCAAGAGACACAGACTGGCTGAATGGATAAAAAAAAACGGAGACCCTCTATCTGTCGCCTACAGGAAACCCACCTCATCGATAAAGACATACATAGACTGAAAGTGAAGGGTTGGAAAAAGATTTTCCATGCAAATGGGAACCAAAAAAGAGCTGAAGTAGCAATACTAATTTCTGACAAAATAGGCTTTAAAACAAATACTGTTCCAAGAGACAAAGAAGGGCACTATATTGTAGTAAAATGATCAATCGATCAAGAAAATATATCTCTTATAAATATCTATGTGCCTAACACAGGAGCACCCAAGTATGTGAGGGAAAGACTGTTAGATCTAAAAGGAGAGATAGACTGCAACACACTAGTTGTTGGAGACCTCAACACTGCACTATCCCCTCAGGACAGATCACCTAGACAAAAAATAGATAAAGAGATAAAGGATATGAATGATACCATAAATGAAATGGACTTAACAGACATCTATAGAACTTTCCATCCAAAAACTACGAGATACACTTTTTTCTCACCCCCACATGGAACCTTTTCGAAGATTGACCACATCATAGGGCACAAAGCAAGCCTCTACAGATTCAAAGGCATAGAAACTATTTCCAGCATCTTCTCTGACCATGATGAAATTAAACTTGAGTTTAATTTCAAGAGAAATCCTCAGAAATACTCAAATACATGGAAACTAAATAACCTACTACTGAATGACTCCACAACTACTGATGAAATAAAGTCTGAAATCAAAAGATTCATGGAAGCTAATGACAATGAGGACATGAGTTTCCATAATCTTTGGGACACTGCAAAAGCAGTCATAAGAGGGAAGTTTATAGCAATTAGTGCTCATAAGAGGAAGACAGAAAGAAGGCAAATGGATCACCTAACATCATGCCTCAGAGAATTGGAGAAGCAACAGCAAAATAACCCAAAAAACTCCAGGAGAAAGGAAATAATAAAGATCTGAGCAGAAATAAATGAAATAGAAAATAAGCCAACTATACAGAAAATAAATGAAAGTAAATGCTAGTTCTTTGAAAAGATTAACAAAATCGATACACCACTAGCGAGACTTACTAAGAAGAGAGAAAGGAACCAGGTGAATCAAGTCTGCAATGAAGCAAGAAATATAACAACAGACAAAGCAGAAATACAGAACATCATTAGAGGATACTATGAACAACTATATGCCAAGAAACAAGACAATCTGGATGAGATGGACAAATTCCTGGACACATATAATCTACCAAGATTGAGCCAGGAGGATATAGAAAGTCTAAATAGGCCCATAACATGCCAGGAGATTGAATCAGTAATAAATAACCTCCCAACAAAGAGAAACCCTGGCCCTGATGGCTTCAGCTTTGAGTTCTATAAAACTTTCAAAGAAGAGTTAACCCCCATTCTGCTCAAGTTATTTCTAAAGATCCAAAAGGATGAATCTCTCCCTAATTCATTCTATGAAGCCTCTATCACCCTTATCCTCAAAACAGATAAGGACAGGACAAGAAAGGAAAACTATAGAGCAATATCTCTGATGAATATAGACGCAAAGATTCTCAACAAGATACTAGCAAACAGTATTCAACAACTTATAAAAAAGATTATACATCATGATTAGGTAGGCTTTATTCCAGGAATGCAAGGTTGGTTCAACATATGCAAAACCATAAATGTAATACACCATATTAACAGAAAAAAAGACAAAAATCATATGGTCATATCGCTTCATGCAGAAAAACATTTGATAAGATACAACATCCCTTTATGATCAAGACTCTCAGCAAAATTGGCATACAAGGGTCATTTCTCAACACAATAAAAGCTATCTATGAAAAACCCATCACGAACATCATCCTGAATGGAGAAAAGCTGGAAGCTTTCCCACTAAAAACGGGTACAAGACAAGGATGCCCACTTTCTCCACTCCTTTTCAATATAGTACTGGAAGTCCTCACCAACACAATCAGAAAAGAGGAGAAAATTAAAGGCATCCAAAGAGGAAAAGAAAAGGTGAAACTCTCTCTATTTGCAGATGACATGATTGTATACATAGAAGACCCAATGATTTCCATGAAAAATTTTCTGGAAGTAATGCAAGAATACAGTAAAGTCACAGAATACAAAATTAATATACACAAGTCTATAGCATTTCTATATACAAACAACAGGCAGACGGAGATAGAATTGAAAAAAGTTATTCCATTTACCATAGCCACAAAAAGTATAAGATACTTAGGGATAAATCTAATCAAAGAAGTTAAAGACCTCCACAAGGAAAACTATGAGAAGCTAAAAAAAGAAATTGAAAATGACACAGAAAAGTGCAAGGACATCCCATGTTCCTGGATTGGAAGAATTAATATAACCAAAATGGCAATTCTACCCAAATTAATCTACCTATTTAATACAATGCCAATCAAAGTACCAGACACATTCTTCACAGATCTAGAAAAGACAACCATAAAATTCTTTTGGAATCATAAAAGACCCCGTATTCCCAAAGCAATTCTACACAAGAAGAGTGGAGTGGGCGGCATCTCACTCCCTGACCCAAAAATATACTACAAAGCTGTGGTAATCAAACAGCATGGTATTGGCACAGGAACAGACATGTGGACCAATGGAACAGAATTGAGTTCACAGGAATAAATTCCCAATCATTCAGTCAACTGATCTTTGACAAGGGGTACCAGTCAATCCAGTGGGAAAAGGAAAACATCTTCAGCAAATGGCTCTGGAAAAACTGGATTTCCACCTGCAGAAAGATGAATCTGAACTCCTACCTCTCACCTTTGACAAAAATCAAGTCAAGGTGGATCAAGGATCTAAATATAAGACCCCAAACTATTAAACTGCTTCTAGAAAATACTGGGGAAACTCTGGGAGACATTGGGGTAGATAAAGACTTCTTACATAAGACACCCAAAGCACAGTCGATAATCCTCGAAATAGACAAGTGGGATTACATCAGACTAAGAAGTTTCTGCATGGGAAAAGACACATTAGTTAGTGTGAAGCGACAGCCCTCAGAATGGGAAAATATTTTTGTAAATTATGCGTCAGATAAGGGACTGATAACTAGAATACACAAGGAACTAAAGAAGCTGATTGGAAAAAAGATGATCAATGCTATTAAAAGATGAGAGAAGGAGTTGAAAAAAAAAAAAAAACCGCTCACTAAAGATGACATACGAATAGCCAGAAGGTATATGAAAAAATGCTCAATATCCCTCATCATAAGGGAAATGCAGATCAAAACAACAATAAGATACCACCTAACCCTAGTCAGAATGTCTAAGATTAAAAAAACAAAAAATGATAAGTGTTGGCGGGGGTGTGGTGAAAGGGGAACTCTCTTACACTGCTGGTGGGAATGTAAATTAGTTTAACCACTGTGAAGAACAATTTGGAGATTCCTTAAAAGTCTACAAATAGAACTACCATATGATCCAGCAATCCCATTCCTTGCAATCTACCCAAAGGACAGAAGAATTCTTCATCGGAAAAGTGCTTGCACATTGATGTTTATTGTAGCACTTTTCACAATTGCTAAGACATGGAACCAACCCAAATGCCCCCGTACGGGTGAATGGATTGAAAAACTGTGGCACATATACTCTACGGAATACTATTCAGCCATAAAAATACAACAAAACCCTGGCTTTTGACAGAAAGTGGAAGAATATGGAAGATTTACTGCTGAGCGAAGCCAGCCAGGCTATGAAGGAGAGACACTGTATGTCCCCACTTAATATATACTGAGTGTCTGCACTCTATAACTGAAACTGATGGGCTAAAGGATATACAAACACAAGAGATGAGTGTGAATGCCAGATGTGGGGTGTGTGGAGGAGTGGGGCCTGGGGAAAAACATTTGAAGGAGGGATATGGAGACAGCATTGTTATACAGGGAGGTAGTCTTGTTATATTTTGATCAACTGGACCGGGGAGAAATGTTCACATATTGAAATGATCACCTTGTAAGCTAAATAATGTGATTGAATGTATTAAAAAAACGGAAATAAAAATAAATTAATTTAAAAAAATTGAAAAACACTTTACACCTTGTCCTGGGGAACACTCCCTACAAAGACTTGATGGTCTGGTGGCTATGTTGTCTATTTCACATTCTTATGCCTGAATCTGACCACCCATTTGCCACATGTCCCCACACCCCTAGTCTGCCACCTTATTCAGCCCCTCTCCTTGCAAATCTGAGTGTGGATTCGTGAGTGTGTATCTCTGTGAATTCAAGAGTACCCTTTGTTTGTGACGTGTACTTTTGTGTATGTGCATTACACATCAATAAAATGTACTTATAATTTAGGTAAGGATCTATGCGAGAAGGGCTAAGTGGAAAAGACAAATAGTAGCAAAAGAATAATAAACAATGTATTTGTATATAAATCACTTGGATTTTGTTTGTTTGCTATGGGGTGTGTACCACCGGAGACAGAGAGAGAGAGAGAGAGAGAGAGAGAACGAGAGGGTGAAAGCAGGCCCTGGGAGATGATCATGCCACAATCCCTTCTTCTCCATTCTCCTGGGGTTTTGGAAATGCGACACACACACGCGGCATGTTTTTCAAGCTGCTGTGTGGCAAGGCCTATGTGATCCAGCCTTCCTAACCACCACGCTACCTTCTGGCCCTGGAATTTTCGAGTATAGGATCCTATTGTTCTCCAGTTATTTCATAATCCATAGAGAGCTATAATCCCATGAGGGCCGGAACTGTACCTCGTTCACTCTTACATCTCCCGAATGTCCAGGACAGCCTCAATCACAGAGTAGCTGTTGAGAAAAACTAACATTTAATAACATTTTAGTATGTTTGCAGCAAAGTTCTCCACAGCGACTACAGTGATTTAATAAATAAATCAATACGATAAAAATTAGGTAATAATGACAAAAGGGACTTCTGGGCTTATGTTGGAAGAATATGATAAAAATAAAGGCAAAACACTCAAAGTTTCCATGAGCGTAAGAGGAAAGAATTTACTTGAATTTATCCAAAACTTTTTTCTCATCCCAACATGAAAATATGATAAGGCAATTCTTCAGCAATAATGTATGATCTATTGCTACATAACAAATTGTCCCCAAACGTGGTGGCTTAAAACCGCAAGCATTTATTTCCTGCAGTTTCTGAGGGGCAGGCACCAGGAAGCAGGAGCCCTGCGGCCACTGCCCCACCCCAAACTGGAGACGTGATCACTGAGGGGCCTGTGGGTTCACAGATGGGCTTCTAGGAGCACATGTTTCCTGGAGCAAGCAACTAGGTTATTTGTGTTTGGTTTTAGTATTAACAGCAGCATCGGGAGTCGTGTTGATTTCAGTTCTTGGCTACTGCAAAACAGTAGCATGAAGGCAGGAGGAATTCAGCCTTCCAGGGGTGAACTTGGGGTAGAGAGGCGGAGGTTGGAGGGGCCTCAGAGGCGCAGAGAGGCAGTATGAACGTGAGTTCTCCAGCGACGTGAGCTAGAGTGTTTCTCACAGTTTAACATTTGCAGGTCATGTCAGGATCTTGCAAGAATGCAGACTCTGAGCTTGGGGTTCTGTGTTCCCAGGTGTGGGTTGCAGTTAGTCCTCAGCTCATAGAAGAGGTTGCAGAAACTTCCAGGTATGCAATGACTGGGCGTATTCGGGGGCCACCGGGGAGTCCACGGGGATGGAAGGTCAGACGTGTTGTGAGAGAGTGTGGCTAGGCAGGAGGCGAGAACACAAGCCCTGACCAGGGAAGGCTTACGTGCCGGGACTTGGCTCCACAGGCCAGGCCCCGCGTTAGTGTGCACGTGGGCATGACGCAGAGCCTGCAGGTTCTGAGTGGATCCTGCGCGTTAGGGTGTGTTAAAAGCCCCGTTTTATTTTTATTTGTTTTATCTTTGTTTATTTTTTGCGTTTTTGCTATGGGCAAAAAAGAGAGACAGAGAGAGGGACAGGGAGAAGTCACCCCTGGGGGGATGACCACCCGAAATCCCTTCTCCTCCATTACCCTCTCAGGATTTGGGCCACATGTGCCCACCATGACTTCCAGTCCGACACGTCCAGGACTCAGCCACAGTCAGCCCTGTGGGAGCCCAGTGCCTTAGCCAGCATGGACCCTGCTGGGCCCTTATTATTGTTTTTATTTTTAACTTAACATGTGTGTGTGTTTGTGTGAGAGAGACAGAGTGAAGAGGGGGAGAGAGAGAGGTTATTTCTGACAGGCCTTGTCATGTCACAGTGCGCCTGCCCCAGCCTCTGGGTTACTCAGGGCTACAGGCACATGTCAGCACACCCAGCCTGTGTTCTAGGTTGGCCCAGGACCTGAAACTGGAGCAGAGCTTTGAGAATTTATTTCAGCTGTAGAATAGACTATGCATTAGAAACCTGGGCCCGAGGAAGGAGACTGTCCAGTCTAGGACAGAGAGAGTGAAGATTCTGGAAAACCACTTCTGACATGAGGCATTTCCCACGGGCTACAGGGTACTGAGAGTCCCTGGGCTCCTATCTCGGTGGACACCAGCTGATGGGGATGCACAGGGACGACAGCGGGCACCGTGTGGACGGGACTAGGACAGTACACGTCAGCGGGGACACGCCCCACGTTTGCCAAGGCCTGGCCCTGGAGCTAGTCCGGGTGGCTCTGGATAATTCCTTCTTGGGTACAGTGTAGGAAAAGTGCTTTTATATAAATCAGAAATTTGGAATTGACTCGATGCTACAAATGCTACTGTTCACACTCCTTTCCATGTGAAGTCTTGCTTCCTTCTGACCAGTACAGAGCTACAACGTCTGTGTACGACTGGAAGGAGAGAAGGCGTCGTAAAACCTGAAAGTGCTGGCCAGTTACTCTGCTGGCCTTGTCTCTGCGCTCCGTGAAATGCCAAGGCCGGATGGCAGAGTGGCCCCCCGTGATGCCCTCGGACACAGACCCACGCGGGTGGTCACCAGGTTACATCTAGAGAGCTCCTTTGGTATAATGCCAGGCACACGCGCCTGCCCGCGCCCCAGCTGGCCAAGGCTGCAGCTGCACTGCGGCGTCAAGCCCCTGTCCGGTACTGTCTCTGTCTCTCAGTCTCTCTCGCCGTCTCACTCATGGAACAAAATATAAAAAAATAAAAACTTTTTAAAAAATGGGGACAAAACCTTTGGAAGCACAATGAAATGGCAATGCCACATGTGCAGATACTCTGCTATCTCAGCACCGGTGCAGATACTCTGCTGTCTCAGCACCGGTGCAGATGCTCTGCTGTCTCAGCACTGTTGCAGATGCTCTGCTGTCTCAGCACAGGTGCAGATACTCTGCTGTCTCAGCACAGGTGCAGATGCTCTGCTGTCTCAGCACCGGTGCAGGTGCTCTGCTGTCTCAGCGCAGGTGCAGGTGCTCTGCTGTCTCAGCGCAGGTGCAGGTGCTCTGCTGTCTCAGCGCAGGTGCAGATGCTCTGCTGTCTCCGCGCAGGTGCAGATGCTCTGCTGTCTCAGCGCAGGTGCAGGTGCTCTGCTGTCTCAGCGCAGGTGCAGGTGCTCTGCTGTCTCAGCGCAGGTGCAGGTGCTCTGCTGTCTCAGCGCAGGTGCAGGTGCTCTGCTGTGTCAGCGCAGGTGCAGGTGCTCTGCTGTCTCAGCGCAGGTGCAGGTGCTCTGCTGTGTCAGCGCAGGTGCAGATGCTCTGCTGTGTCAGCGCAGGTGCAGGTGCTCTGCTGTGTCAGCGCAGGTGCAGACGCTCTGCTGTGTCAGCGCAGGTGCAGACGCTCTGCTGTCTCAGCGCAGGTGCAGACGCTCTGCTGTCTCAGCGCAGGTGCAGGTGCTCTGCTGTCTCAGCGCAGGTGCAGACGCTCTGCTGTCTCAGCGCAGGTGCAGACGCTCTGCTGTCTCAGCGCAGGTGCAGACGCTCTGCTGTCTCAGCGCAGGTGCAGACGCTCTGCTGTCTCAGCGCAGGTGCAGACGCTCTGCTGTCTCAGCGCAGGTGCAGACGCTCTGCTGTCTCAGCGCAGGTGCAGACGCTCTGCTGTCTCAGCGCAGGTGCAGGTGCTCTGCTGTCTCAGCGCAGGTGCAGGTGCTCTGCTGTCTCAGCGCAGGTGCAGGTGCTCTGCTGTCTCAGCGCAGGTGCAGGTGCTCTGCTGTCTCAGCGCAGGTGCAGGTGCTCTGCTGTCTCAGCGCAGGTGCAGACGCTCTGCTGTCTCAGCGCAGGTGCAGACGCTCTGCTGTCTCAGCGCAGGTGCAGACGCTCTGCTGTCTCAGCGCAGGTGCAGACGCTCTGCTGTCTCAGCGCAGGTGCAGGTGCTCTGCTGTCTCAGCGCAGGTGCAGGTGCTCTGCTGTCTCCGCGCAGGTGCAGGTGCTCTGCTGTCTCCGCGCAGGTGCAGGTGCTCTGCTGTGTCAGCGCAGGTGCAGGTGCTCTGCTGTGTCAGCACATGCCAGGGCTCTGCGTGACGGCTGTCCTCTCATGACGCCTCGAACTCGAGCACAGGGTCTAACTTGATTGACGGGGCTCGTGAGCCTGATTTCATGGGCGAAGAAACTGTACGGATGAGAACATTGGCGCCCAGGAAGGGCCGAGCAGCCGGCTAGCCCACTGAGGACGGCCAGTCACAGAAATGGAGCCGGGAGGGGGCGGCGAGCCGGCTTGCTTTGCCATCCCCGTCCACACACCCTCTCCCGTCTCTCACGGGCACCCCAAGGGTGTCTTCCCCCAGGCCAGGCAGCCCCGAGGAAGCCCCCTCAGATGAAGTGGACTCCTTCAAAACCTGAACACGGAGGGAGCCGATTTTTGGTGTTCAGATTCTACAAGTCCTGTCTAGGCAAAGGGCAAGGTGGAGGCTCTTTTCACCCCACCCTGGACTCCCAGGCGGGGGCGGCACACGCGAGCCCTCGGAACAGGCAGCACTGGGCTCCCCCAGCCCAGCACGAGGCCGGCCCTCGGGGCTCCGTGCAGGTGCGCCCTGGACACGGCCAGGCCCACGCTGAGTTAACTAGTCAGGTATTTGTGAGCAACTGCCTTGAGTCAAAATCTGTCCTTGGTGTAAAAACAGAGTGGGCAAGGAAAACCCCTCACACACATCCTCACGAGGCCCTGTGTCTTTTTTATTCATAATTTGCCGGAGGGTGCGTGATTCAGCCGACAGCCGTGGGTGGTGGTCACCTCATCATCCTGTCTCCTCTGCTTCCCCACCGGGACGGGGATTCAAACAGCAGTCCACGTGGAGACCCTGGAGGATGCGACGTCCGTGCTCAGGCCGCCGTGAAGTTAGGGAGCGTCGCTAATATTTCAGGGAAGAGCATTTCCAGTAGAGGGAGCATTGAGGGCAAATTCCCCGAGGTTGGCATGTCCGAGGAGGAGCTGGGAGGCCGGGTAAGACGTTAAATTAGAGCGACAGGACTGGGGCTGGGGGTGGGAGGCCGCGGTCAGTGTCGTCCGAGGCCACTGTCCAGGGCCCCGGTCAGCTCAGCTGTCTGACATCGCCTGTGTGCATGCCCTTACGATGAACCGAGACTCAGGTGGTGGGGTCTTCCAAACGCTCATGGAGAAATGTGGATTTCTAAGTTTTCGCACCATCAATCTTGCACCATAATCCCAATTTCCACAAACTGTTCTTTTCTTTTAAAATTTTGTCATAGGGCATGTGCACTCTCCAGACAGAGGTAGAGTAAGAGAAAGTGAGAAGCGGCCCTCCCTTCTGCTCCGCTCTCCTGCAGATCGTGGGTACACATGCACACATGCTAAGCATTTTCTGTCATCAGGCCTAGGACTCGAACTGCAGTTAACCGTGTGAGACCCAGCTGCCTTTACCACCATGCCCTTGACTGGCCCTCCACAAACCGTCTAAAGTCCACTTGTAAATGCTGCAGGAATGGATTTGGGAATTGGGGCTAGAGGGAATAAACACCTCTCTGGGTGTTGGTGGAAGTCCCTGGAGACCTCTCATGGAGGCAGTTCCACTGACTGTCTAGTTTTTTTTCCTCCCACTGTAATCTTTGCCAAATGGCACATATCATATTTTCAAGCTCAAACTCTCCACATTTCCATAGCTTGTGGTCTTAAATATTTCAGTGTAGGGCCGAGAGGTGGCATGGTAGTTAAACGTGATGGATTCCCACATGGTTGACAGCAGTTCGAGTCCTAGACCTGGTGGCTTGCTTTCTCGCTTTCTCACTTTCTCTCTCTCTCTCTCTCTCTGTCTCTCTCTCTCTCTCTCTCTCTCTTCCTCTTTCTCTCTGTCCCTCTCTGGTCAAATTGAACTAAACAAATTAATAAATGAAGTTAAATAAAATAATTCTTAAATAAAATTTTAATGTAACATCAGCAACTGAAGATCATTATGTCAGTCATTTATCTACTCTGGACATATTAATATTCCCAAAAGATTTGTCTTTTTTTTTTCCTTCAAGATTATATTCGTAATGTACTTTAGTATGATTCTTTTTGTCGCTAACCGGCTTCTAAACCCAAAATAGTGTGCATTAGCTGTATCAGCTTGCATTGACATCCTCTCCTCTCTGCAGAGCCAGACTCGTCTGAGTTCCTATCTGGTTACCAGCTCGTTTGTTACCAGGTGTTTCAAGGGCCAGTTGGTATGGCCTTGGCATCCGCCCGTTCTGAAACCCTTCGGTTGTGCTGGGTGTGCGATGCCTTCTAAATGCAGCAGTGAGCTTTGTCTCCGGAAGAGGGCGGTCGCGCTCCACGTCTCATACGTAGACCTCCCTGAAGCCGGCTCCCCTCTGCGCATGCCTCTGAGCATCGCACCCTCCCATGCAGCCAGGTAGGAAGTCGAGGGTCATTTTTCAGTTTTCTGTTCCCTGATGATCTGTTTTAGCTCTGGATGTATTCACTCTGGGTTTTTGTTTTGTTTTTGTTTTTAGAGAGTTTTGTCTTTTTTGTTTGTTTGTTTTGCCACAGGGTGCATGTACTTGCTAGAGAGACAGAAATCAAGAAATCACCCCCTGGGGAAGGATAACCATGCCACAACTCCTTCTCCATTCTCCTCTTTGGATTTAGGGCATGCGTGCACACGTGCCCAGAACGAGTTTCAAGCCACCATGTCCAGGACTGGAACTGCGGGCAATCATGTGGGAGTCCAGCAATGTAACCACTTAGCCATCTGCTGGTCCCTGTATCTGTTCTATTTTAGCTCTGAATGTATCTAGTGTTCTTTTCTTTTTTGAGAGAGAGAGAGAGAGAGAGAGAGAGAGAGAGAGAGAGAGGCATTCTGGACAGAGTCCTGTCACACCACAGCCCCTCCCCAGCGTTCTAGCCCCTCAGTGTCCACGGCGTCTGCACACGCGCCCAGCATGTTTCCGGGCCGACCTGAGGGTCCACACCTACGGCCCCAAGTGGCGCCCAGCCTTGCGGGGCACTTGCACTTCCACTGCAGCACAGTGGCTGGGCCCCTATTCCATCTCTGAACCCACACGGCCAAGTCCTCACCGCCCCTTCTTACCCCTGCTGCAGCCTCCAGTCTTGGGCCCTCCCACCCTCACCGTCCATATTCTTCAGTGGAATGTTTCTAAGCATTTGCTCAAAAATCCTCCAAGTCTGGGCTCTCTAGCCTGTGAGGAACTTCCGTGTGATTAGGTTAAAGTCTAAACAGCGATCCCTTAGGGCCTTCAAGGCCCCGTAGAATGAAACCGCAGCCCACGTCTCCAGGTGCCTCGGCCTTCAGCTCTGCCCCCCGACAGCCGTCTTCCCAGGGAGTGTGTGGGACAGGAGTTCTCAGACAGAAAACAAGGCCGAAGCCGACGCCTCCGCTTCCCGCAGTATGACCTGTGAGCGTGTCCACCCGCAGGCGGTGCAGTGACTCTGCCTCTCCGGGCTGGTGCGGCATGTAAGTGATGTCGCAGACGTGAGAGTTCTTGGCACACCCCCAGAGACCGTGTGGTAATGGGTAATGCTCACCCTGAGCTCCCATCCGAATTCCCCGCCCTCCTCACGTCCTGACACTCCATCCCCCAGGGCCCAGCGGTGCCACCTGCTCTGGGACGACCTTCTTCCACGTGGTCCCACAGCCCCAGGACTTCCTCTGCCTGGAGCCCGGCAGGGTCATGCCCCGTGTGCCCGAAGCACTCCTGACGACCAGCACTGTGCGAGCTCCCGGGCCCTGCAGCAAGGACTGGCCACCCCTGCCTCGTGCCACGCGTACCTGGTGGAGAGGAGACGTGCCAGGGAGCTACGCGTGTGGCTGAACCTCAGTGGAAGACTACATGCGACCGGGAGCCATCGAGCCGGAATGGAGCTTGCATCTGGCCTGGGTCGCGGCCGGCGGCGCCAAATGCTTCTGCGTCAAGGTGGAAGCTCGGCTAAGGGCGCCGAGGTGGGGGCACGCTGGCCAGGCCACGCGGACAGCGGGAGAACATTCCAGAGACCACTGTGCACACCTCACGTATCCTGACAGGCTTCAGTCCCTCAGGACCAGGGGCTGGATCTCTCATGAGTCTCCAACAGGGCTAGACCCCCATGCTCGTAGGAATTGTCCGAAACTTGTTCAAGAGGAAAAAATAAAGACATGGGGTTCTAAAAATTACTTAAATTAACCAGAGAGAGAGAGGAGGGAGGAAAGGAGGGACGTGGCCACATGACAGTCCCTTCCGTGTTTTCCACCCTGTCGGGATTTGGGGCTCACACACACGCACCTATTGTGTCTCCCAAGCCACCAGGACTGGGGTTCTAACCTCGTGATTGGCCGTGTAGCTAAATGGCTGGCCTGAAAGGGAGTTTTTAAAATGATTTTTTTTTGCCTGAAGGCATGTGTCCCCACAGGAGACAGTGACAAAGCACCCCCCCCCCAGCCTGTCACGCTGCATCCCCCAGTGCATGTGGCGTCGCTGCTTCGTGGCAATGTGGGGTCCAGCTGCATTTGTTTGTTGAGCTGTTGCCTCGGAGGAGGGTGGTCGCGGGCTGCCCGTCGCCTCCCACCCAGGAGTGGCGGGGGCGAGTAATAAACTCCCAGAGCTGGCCGTTTCCTTCTGATCGCAGACACTGAGGAAACGAGACGCTGCTTCACATCTGTTTGCCTGTCATTTCTGAGCTGTATTTATGTTAGATATTTAAACATGGAAGATGAACGTGAAGATGAAGGCGCGACGGCTTGCGAGGACTTACCAGGGCAGCCCCGCCGCGGCACTGAGCGCTCCGCAGAGGACGCTGGCTCTCACACTGGTGTCCCGGGCCCACTGGTCAGAGTCCAGGCCCCGAGTCTTCAAAGACACACCGGGCGAGTGTGAGTGTCCTGAGCCCTGGCAGGATGGAGAACTTGTGGGAAAAGGACTGCAGTGTCACCGGGCCCCAAGGGGAGTTCGCTCTTCATGTGTCATCTGGCACCATAAAGAAACAAAATAAGGACGGCCATCAGCAGTTGTTAAACGAGGAGCGTTCTGCCCGTGTGGGAGCACGTGACAGGTGTCATCGTTCCTGGACAACAGAGAGGCGCAGAGCCGACATCTGTTACTGCTGTCCCCAAGCCGTGAGGGCTAACGCGACAGTACGAGCTGGGGCACCTTCTGTCACATGAGCAGGCCACCACGCTGCAGGACGCCAGGGCCCCATCTGCTGCCCAGCAGGGCCGGGCAACGGATCCCCATGTTTCACACCCCCGCGCTGGTGACCTGCAGCCCACAGATGGAGGTCAGTAGGGGACAAGTGTGCTCTGGTCCCAGCAACGGACTGTGCCCTCTCCCAGTGTGCTCAGACGTAGAACCGCATTCTCACACACACACACCACGCTTTTGGATAGTCTAAAAGGTCTTTATCCATCTTAAAATATGTCTTTCTTTGGTCATCGATATTCCTTTATTAACCCATTGAAGACAGTCTAGTGTTAAATTGTGAACTTGCTTCCCCTAGACAAAGACAACAGAACTCGAACACACGACCTTGCCCAGTTCTGCTGACGTGCACTGAGTCCCGGCGAGGTGAGCTGAACGTCACTGGGCTTATCACAGAGGAGAGAAGAAAGCATGATTCTGCTCTTCTGAAAGCACTTTTAAAAAGTGCATAGATAGAAAATTCCAACAATTTAATCCATATCATAAACATACAAATTATATTGTATTTAATAATATTTGTAACAGAAAGATCCTGAACATGACTGGTTAATGCGAACACACTATCTTCAAATTATTATAAGACTCAAGATATTTTATATAAATGTGTGCTTTTAAAACTATTGCTAACTTCCTCTGGGAAAAGCTAAAATAACCATATATTGTAGAAAAAGAATTTTTGCACTTTTAATACAGATACACATGTCAACACCACAACAGGCACAGCAACACTGAACAATTATCCTTCAATTTCTCAGAAACAAAAGATCTCTGCAGTGAAATACATAGCTATCATAACTGCTAATTGAGTGTTTTCGTGAGTGCATAAGAGAACTACTTTTTCTGGGTCACAGTGACAGCAAGCACTAGACGTCTAGGAATATATATGTATATATATTTACCTACACACATATTTCAGAAAGCATATAAAGAGAATGGGACCGTTTTTGCACACATATTCAGAATATCTCGGAAATTCCACTTAGGTCCACATTAGTGAGTCTTGTCAAGGTTCTGTGTAAGCAGACAGAGTAGAAAAGCAAAGCGTTGCTAATGGAGTCTTTGCAACTTCCTGGACCCGGAACAAAAACACACTTGTGACTCGTGTAGGAATCGCACTCAGCTACACTGGCTGTTAAGTAAGCGACTCACCAGTGTTTCTAGGTGGGGTAATATCCACAGTGACATGTCCCGTGTACGTGAGTAGTATCCTGTGCAGTTCATTGGGTCGGCGTAAATTTTACTCTACCCAGCTCTAGCTGAAAGAGTGCGTCCGCATTTGCCAGGCGAGGGTCCACTGGACGCCAGCTCTCATAAACTGGTCCATCGGATGGTCAGACAGGTTCTACGCTAGCCTGACTGCTCCCGAGGAAGCAGTTGAGGAGTCTAACGGGGACAGACTGGCGTAACTGGAGTGATCTACTTCCCTGAGTTCACCACATACTGCGGGACTCCGGTGGATTAAAACGAGGACAACCCCGTCAGGGCTCTCCCTCTGACCTGCCTGCTCAGGTTACGACCGCGCTCTCACGCAGAATGCTTATTAATATTTGCATTGTAATTCCGACCCTCGGTTGATGCGTTTATTTCACATGCTCGGGCTCGATGGTAGGTAACTGAGATTGCAAATGTGGAGTCTGATACCAGGACCACCGTGGGGTCGGACCGGGGCTCAGTGCAACGCAGCACGGTGAGGCTGACCTCTGTGGGGCGCTTCTGGGTTGGCGTCCGAAGATCTCCAAGTGCCCTCGCGTGCCCGAGCTGGGCGGGTTGTGGCATTAAGACCCTGGGAAGGGTGCTGTCTCTATCTCAGTTAGGAAACACACACGCGCACACACAGGCACACAGACACGCACGTGCGCGCGCAAACACACACACACACACACACACACACAAGCGGTAATCCTAATTCCCGGTTAAGACTGGGAGAAGGGGAGTTGAGCTTCTGGCTTGGGCTGAGCTGCTGCTTCTGTGACTACTCCCGCCCCGTGACTTTGCTGTGTCGAGTGGGTGTGATAACCCCCTCATCTGCCCTTGATGGAATGAAGCCTGCTACACGCTGGCGGAGGATGACAATAATGGCATTTTAAGTCCAAGTATATACCAAGGGGATGTGATAATTACATATCATTATACCATTTCTAATGAAAGCATTGCTTAAATTAGATTGCAGAACCAAAAAAAAAAAAAAAAAATTGGTGCAATTCCAAGAGATAAGGTTGAAAATAATTTAGAGGGATTTAGGAAGGGCCTGAATGCCATCCAAAAGACTTGGCATTTTACTTGATAGGACACATTATGTTTGAAATATATTCCGCACAGGCCAGCCTGTGATCTCATGGTGGAGAGGTGATGCTGTGCGGACAGCTGCATGATTCAAGTCCTCTACCTGGTGGCTTAGCAACACTGGGTGCGGGACCAGCAGATGGAGTAATGGTTATGTTGCTGGACTCCCACGTAGTCGACTGAGGTTCGAGTCTGACCCCGCAACTTAAATCAGGTCGGGTGCGTGTGTGGGTGAGTGTGCGTGCATTCCCGAGATCCTGAGAAGAGAATGGAGAAGAGATTGTGGCGTGGCCATCTCCCCGGGGATGATTTCCTGCTTTCTGTCTCTCTGGCAAGTGCACACGCCCTATAGGAAAAATTTCTCTTAAAAATAAAATAAAATAAAATACAAAATAAAAAAACCAGGCGCGTGTGTGTGCAGCCCAAATCCTGAAAGGGCGAAACGGAGAAGGGAATGAAGTGTGATCACGCTCCGTGAAGGGTGCTTCTCCCTTCCCGCCTCTCTGGAGAGTACATGTGCCCTCTCGAAAATTAGGAAAAAAAGAAAGAAAATAAGGAAAAGAGAAAAGAAAAGGAAGGAAGGAAGAAAGAGAAAGAGAGAGAGAGAGAGAAATAAGACAGAGAAAGATGTCCTACCCAGCATGGTGGTAAAGGGTGCCAGTGTGTCTAGAGCAAGCTCGGTTAAAGGCAGGTCCAGGCTTCCTCACTCCAGGCACGAATGTGTGAATATGCGTTGTGATTCTCTAAGAGGAAGAGCTATATGTGGGTGTTATTGCTTTCTTTCTTCCTTTCCTTCTTTCTAGAGGCAACCTCTTGCTAAGCTGCCCAGGCTGGCCTTAAACTCATGGCCCTCCTGCAGTTGTTTCCCAAACAGCTGGGGTTAGAGGAGCGGACCACCACACCAGCGGGTAGGCTGTCTTCTCAGACCACCAGTGTAACACGGTGGGAAGTATATGGTGAGTAGGAGCATCCCAGCACGGTGCCCCGGGCAGGTGACTGCTGTTCTGCACGCACGCCGGCTCCAGGTATCACCTGGCGCAGAGCAGGGCACGGTGGGCAAGTGGAGTGGGTGCAGCATCGGAGCCCTCATTCCCGCACTCACACCTGGGAGATCAGCAGTACAATTTTCAAGGATTATAGAGTTGGAAAAAGTCATCACAGACCTGTGACCAACCACTATTTTTAAAATTCAAATCAAATGGAAACAGATTTCAAATGAAAAGAAAAATTATACAGGATGGGAGGAGAACAACAAAGACCATCCGTTACTGACTGGCGAAGTGATGGCTGCTCATCTGTAAAGCTCCTCTGCACAGGTCACGATCACACCCACCTTAAAAGGCTGCACTCTGCCCCGCACAGTCACTGGCACACAGTCGTGGGGGACGCAACGCTGTGGATGAAAGCAGAGCTGGGAGCTCGGCTGCCCGAGTTCGAATCTCAGCTACGCCTCTCACCAGATGAGAGATCGGGACGGTGTGACCTGAGGAAATGTAGGTCACTTCTTCTGCCTCAGCTTTCCTCATTTTCATCTCAGAGGGCGTGGTGATGATTATAAATAAAATAATAAATGCTGCATATTAAGAAAAGTTACTTGCTGTTGTTGTTATTGCAAATTTTCTACGTCTAAGAAGAAAGCTGAGGGTTTCCGTCTTCCTCTTAAACTGGGTGCTCACAGCTCATTTTTAAAGCGTACCCTCCCACCAAGTTCAGCCATTGTGGCGGGCTTCCTATTCTCTCTCTCTCTCTCTCTATATATATATATATATGTGTGTGTGTGTGTGTGTGTGTGTGTGCATAATGTAATTTTTTTAAATTAAAAACCCGCCACTGCTTATTGTCTTTGTGGCCATCATACACAAGTTAGCTAGTGTTATTAACTGGCTTTTATTTGGATTTTCTTCTCTCTGGATCACCTCCACATTTTCCTCATTGAATTAATGGGCAGTTAAAATAGAGGCATTCTTGACATCTAGAATTTGGAAAGGAATAGGAGGCAGATTAGAAACAATTAGCACTGCCATCACAGGGGTGTGTGATGAAGTAAGGGAGCCCCCCCCCACGTGACACCCCACAGTACAGTGTGGCCGTCAGTCATCATGGCCCACGAGAGCCACTGCATCGCTACGCTGACTGCTGAAAAGCGCTACCATAAATGGGCCACTCCCAGGGTTCTTCCTATAACATTATTTTGATTGTATCCTCTGTCCAATTGGATGCACTTTCACCCCAAATCCCTTGACTGTTTACACAGAATTTCCCAGCCTGGTCAGTGAGGCCTCAGGAAACCAGGAGAGGTTAGTAAGGACTTTCTAATAATCTCCCAAACTCTGGCCTTGACTTCAGTGAGATTCCGTGCCCAGACGAGTTGAAAGAGAAGGAACCAGAAAGGCACTGTTTGGCCCAACATTAGTGATAGAGTAAGTTTTTGCACTGTTTTAGATAGATCAGCAAAACCTATCAAAGAAGTTGAGGCTGACTCAATGTTCGGAAAGAAATGATCTACATCTATACCCATTTATAATTCGTATTTCATTTTCAGGACAGTCTAAAGATGAGCGAGCTTTTTAGATGATCAAGATAATTACATTGTTTGGCTCCTCAGTGGCTCTTCTCTTTTTGATCCAAAGCAGAAATTTAAGAGCACTTTTTACATGAATGTACCAAAAGAGGTTACCAACCATGGAATTAAGTATTGAATACAAAATATTGTGTGGATGAATAGAGTTCCTGTGCTCAGCAGGTAAGAGTGAAAGAATGCTATTCTTAGTGATGTTTCACTTACCATTCTAAGAATCATTCTAGAGAATCCTTTGATAAAAGGCGGCGTGTACGTATGTGTAAAATGTCGCTTGTGCAGGTCTAACCAACCGAATACTGCGCAGTGACCTTTAAGTGGCAGGCTACCCCTACGACTGATGACTGCAATCAGAGATTTCTAGCAGCAAGGCCAGAGAGAAGACAAATCCATGCATAATAAAAAAGGCCATCAAGCTCTAAATGTAAGACTATCTTTGACACTGAGAGTCTCTTCTCTCCCTCAAGAAAACCTTTTTATTTTTAAAATTTATCCTTATTTATTTATTTAAATTTGACCAGAGAAGGACAGAGAGAGAGTGAGGGAGAGAAAGTGAGAAAGTAAGCTGCCAGGTCTGGGACTCGAACCACAGTTGGCCATGTGGGAGCTCAGCACCCTTAACCCCCACAGCAGGACCTGCTGGCCCCAGGAAAATCTCTTACACTTACTGTTTAATGTCCTAGTATAAGAAATAAAGGCACCCTGAGTTAACTTTAAATTTATATTCCACTTGTTTGTTTTCATTGTTGCTCTACTGTGAAATGTGTATTGAACAATACGAACTTACACAAACACAGATACAGGCCAGCCGCATCTACCAACACAGCAAGGAGGCCATTTCATTACTCTGAGCCAGAAGACAATTATACATATAATTTTCAAAACACTTTCAGCAATCCTTTAAGTTTCTTTGCAAGGAGCATTCACTGAAGGAACAAAGACCCTAAAACCAACGAAATCCGTCGCTGCCTTAGTCGGTCCCAGCGGGGAAGGCACACGTTGGATTTCGCCCAGGACTCCAGCGGTCCACAAAGTGGAGGATACCGGCAAGAAAAAGACCGTTTGACATTGTGCCGAATGACGATGTTCTCGTCAAGGGTAAACTACCTGAAATCACATTCCTGGGTCAACTCACTTCTCTCTCCTAGAGCTCCACCCCTGCCCTAGTGACAGCTCTGTGTCTAAGGACTGTGATGTGGATTTGAACAGACCTATGGTCCAACCCAGATAAAGGCTGACCACACGCTGCACAGTCCACTCCTCTCTGTGAAGTGCCAGGAGCCCTCCTTTAACAAGCATGAGTCAACTCTTTCTAAATCCCTACTATAACTAGTAAATTGTGGCCACCTTCAGTAAACTAAATGCTGAACGTCACTTTCCTACCTCTATGCTGGCCAAACAGCCTGCCCCTAACAGTCCTCTCATTCTCAGAGACAAAATGAAACTGTGCTTCAAGCAGACTTGCATTTCCTAACAGCCAGCAGTTCATAAGAATGGTACAAGGGGTCCTAGGAAAGTTCATGAAAAGTGTGCATTATGAAAAGCTATGCTGGGGCCAGCAGGTGGTGTGGTGGTTAGGGACGCCGGACTCCCACAGGGCCGGCCTCCGTTCGAGTTCCCCGGGATCTGGTGGCTTGCTTTCTCACTTTCCTCTCTTGGCTCTCTCACTCTGTCCTTCTCTGGTCAACTTAAATAAATAAAAAGCTAAATAAAATAATTTTTAAAAAACTACGCTGGATTGCATACTTTTTTTGCACCAAACTTGTAATTTAATTCCATTTTCCACAAACTTTCTGAAGTTCACATAATTCTAGATTTAAAAACTCATTAGAGAATTTCAGTTGTATCTTAATTGGATATCATGTTTCTAATAAAATTAGCAAAATACCACTTGGGTTCTTTCAACAGTTGTAATACTTTGTAGTACTTATCTACTCCATTCTCCCACTCTGTTTTTTTTAGGAGTTTACTACTTTTTGTTATTGTTGTTGGAGGTCATGTGTGCTCTCTGGAGACAGAGAAAGAGAGGGAGAGTGTGAAAGCATTTCCCACAGAGGATGGCCATGCTGCAACCCTTCTCCACTTCTCCTTCCATGATGTTGAACACACACGTACATGCACCAGGTGTTTTCAAGCTGCCAGGTTCAGGACTCGAACCATTCAGTCGATCATGTGGGATCCAGCTGCCTTAACCACCATGCCACAGGCTGACGCTCTGCATGCAACAGGGCCTTTGAAAACCTTCTGAGTAACATGGAAAACCTTATTCTTCACTTATCGTGAAGCAAATCTGTCTATAATTTAAAAAAGTTTTCTTTAACACTTATTTTTCTCTACCATCTTTCTTCCCCCCAACACTAAGTAGAAACATCATGTTGGAAACAAAATAACTCATCACATATTTCAAAATACATCCTGGCAACAGAAGTACCTGTTACCTTGCACACAGATATAAATTATAACCTGAGAACCAGAAATTACTCCTTTACTTTATAAAAATACTGTTCCCTAAAGGTATATTTAACAGCAGAATCTTTTAAAATTTCCAAACACACTTTTTAAATAATCCTTTAAGTTTCTTCCAAAGTAGCAGTCACTGGAGGAGTAAGAACCTAAAATCATGAAATCCATCACTATTTTAGTCTGTTTCAATAGGGGAAATCACAAATTGGATTTCTGTCCAGGAAAATGATATCCATATATTCTTATAAGAAGTTCATCTTTCATAGGAAGAAAATATCAAAACTGTACTACGTATAGTTTCTAAAGCATCTTCAGATCTTTTGCATGAATATTTAACCAAACATGCCCTTTGTCAAATGCACTAGGTGCCAGGTACTCTGTTACTCAAAGATTTAAAAAGATGGAATTCATGACGGGAAAATTCGTTTAGGATGCTGTAAGGATACACAGTAATTGAATGTAAAAAAAAAAGTCAAAATAAAATACAAAAAGAAAAGATTTTAAAAGATGACCAGTTCATAGTCCCAGTAGACTAAAACATACAGGGATTTTAGAAATAACACTGGATGTAAACTGAAGCGATGCCATAACCAGTGCAGAGACCCCGTCAATCATTGACCTTCTGTGCAATGACACACCAGTTGCCATGGTCGTTGGCAGAGCTGAGCACCTGAAGGTCAGACACGTGCTCCTCTAACAGGCCGCAGAGCTCGCCTTCTCGGAACACGTGGTAATAGCGCATGAAGGCGCTGGCGGCCGCGGAGTGGCGCTGCTGTTCTCCGACAGCCACGGCGCGGCCGGCGCTGGACCCTGCGGGACCGGAGGCAGACATCCTGCGGAGCGTCCTCCTGGCCGCGGGGTCGCCTCCTCCTGAGTGCCCGGCATCCTCGCAGCCCTCGGCGTTACCGCTGCCCGGGAGACCCCCACTTCCTTTCCTCCTCGCTACTCGCTGACAGTCTCCGTTGAGAGGTTTCTCGGTGCTTGCTACCTTCAGCCACTCCAGAGACCGAGGGGACGTCTCCATGAACACCTCCTCATCGAAGCTCCCCTCTTTGGTGGAAAACGGCTCTCCGTGATCGGAGCCTAACCGAGAGCGCCTGGCAGGCTGGACCGACACCGTGCTACTGGCCCAGACTTCGGGGTTTCTCATGGGCCTCGCTCTTTCCGTTTGCTTCCTCAGGGCTGACTCATCCAAAGATCTGGAGAAAAGCCAGGAACGAAAAGATTTTCCTATGGCGTGGTAGAATCCATTTTCTTCCTCACCTTCCTTAGAAACACTCGCACAGCAGGTCCCAGGCACAGCAGGTGCGTAGTCCACACTGTGGGACCGTGTGCAGCTACATCGCTCTTTGAAGCAAACAGAACAGCCACCGTCAGAGCAGAGGGGGTCGCACGGGTGCCCGCACGGCCTCCCGCTCCCCGGCCGGCTGGATTCCGAGCAGAGCTGGGAACACAAGGCCCTATTCCACGGAACGAGCACATCCTGCTTCTCAAAGTGACGGTTCTTTTGTTCCATGGCCCACACGTAGATCATCAGCTGGCCTCCAGGAACTAAGACCCTGGCCATTTCTTTGATGGCTCTAATTCTTCTTTGTTTTGTAGAAAAATGATGAATGACTAAAAAAGAAGAAATGCAATCTTAATGTGTACATACATCCATAAACATACACGTTACAGACAACGGTGCCGTCTGGAGAGACAGTGAAATTTCTTTGTTTCCTGTGTGGCAGAGGCTTAGTTCTGAGACAGACATAATTTTTAGTTTTGGTTCTTGTAGAAAAGGCATAGGCCTAGTTCTAAGAGAGGTAATTGTTTAGCTCTAGTTCTTGTACTTATCAGGCAGCTGATCTTGGACGTTATTTAAGTTCTGAAGTTCTTCTTTCCAGTTAAAATAGAGAGTGTACATGTGTATGGGGGTGGAGGAGGAGAACACCCTCTCCAGGGCTCAATCGTGCCCTGACCCTCTTCCCACAGCCCCCCAGCCTGCCAAAAGCCAGGCTCAGGTGCCCAGCGTGCTTTCAGGCTCAACAAGCCGAGACAGGGATTCAAACATGGTATGCACGTGGCTTCCAGCTCCCCAGTCCAGTACACTACTGACTATTCCACAGAGGAGGAGGCTAGGTCATAAGTTCTATAGATTTTTTTTTTTTTTTTATCTCCAGAAGGCACATGTGCACACCAGAGAGAAGAGATGGAGAGACGGAGAAGGAGAATGAGAAGAGAGCTCTCTCCAGTGGGGTTGATCAGGCTGCAATCCCTTCATCCCCTTCTACCATCCAGTAAGGATTTGGGACACACTTGCACATGAGCCCGGAGGTGTTTCTGAAGTCACTGGAGCTGGGACTCTAATCACAGTCAGCCATGTGGAATCTGGCTTCCTTACCCACTAGAGCACAGTGCTATCCATGTTCTACAGCTTTTTAGTTTCTTCGTCTATTATGAGACGTCCAGAATAAATAATTCTCTGAGATCTCTTCCAGTGCCAAAACCCTGTGACTTTTGTTAGCCAGAGGGATGACAGGAATGAATTATTACAATCTGAAAAGGAGACCAAATTAGGTAAGTCCTCCTTGATAGAACCCTGCGAAACCACCCACTGCCTTAGTAACTGGTATTTCTAGGGGTCAGCCAGTGGCACAAAGGTGGAATGTGACACTCTCGGGGCTGACACATATGGCGAGGTTCCAGATTCAAGTCTACTGACTCCCCTGAGTACACTGGGCACGTGTGCTCACAGTGTGGGGCTGCCTACAGCTTGGGGTGGGTGATAGTACGAAGGTTTCGCCGGGGAGCCAGCTCTGTGGTGCAGCCTAATGAGCTGATCAAAAGAAGCCAGATCCCACATCATGGTCACAACCTGAATCCTGGTCTGGACAGCCTGAAAACTGGTGGGCATGTGCACGAGTGCCTGGACCTGACAGGCTGAAGGCCGGGAGGACGGGGACTGTGGGATGACCAGGCCCTCCTGAGGGTGCTTCTCTCACTCACTCGCTCTCCCTCTCTCCCACACACACACTCTCTGACGTGCATGTGTATGTACTTTTTCATGAATAAAGTAGGACAGAAAAACAAGGCCCTGTTGGGGATGCTGCATTTCTCTCACTCGTGTAGGAAATAAATGAATGAACTTTTAAAAATAATTGCTACTGGTCAGCATTAATAAAGTTAACAGAGCACATAGTTGTAGAGAAAAAGAGCTAAAGATTATGTTTCCCTTCAGATCACTTAAAGATAAGCCAGCCCAACACAAATCTACATGATTGTTTACATTTATTTCAAAATGTTAATATGATGAAAATAGTTGTCTATTTTTTTAAAAAAATCATTTTATAGGCCATTACTTTCCAGCCTTGCAGAATCAGAGTGAGAGTCACACGAGAGTGCTCTATTTAATCACAAATGGGTTAAGTGTATTTTTATTCAACAATATACAGAAAGTGCTAGTCTGTTATCTCCAGGGGGAGTTTCACAGTAGTGTGTCAAGAGAGAACAAGCTATTTTCCACACAAGGCCTGCCACATATCTCAGGGAGGAAATCAGACGGCAGGACTGAGCGCTTCCTGCTGGGACGGTCTTCAGTCCTGGTCTGAGCTGAGGACAGCACCATCCAGTGCTCTTACGCTTCCGGGACTCCTCGAGCCTTAGTGTCCGCCCTCACTGCGCCCGATTCCCTCTCAGACTCCCGTGGGCGCGTTTCTCAATACCAGCCTTCCTCGGTGTTCATCAATTTTGTATTTGCAAATTTGTCCACTCACTGAAATGCACGAGTAACTCCCAGGTTTTGTGACCCTTTGCAGACATGTGCACCCCAGAAGTTCGACCTGCCAGTACACGCCTCCCCACTGAGGCAAGACAGGCGCTCTCTTCATTCTTATTTCAAAGCTAATGCTATAGACAAGCATCCTTTTCATGTTTATTGAGTGTCAGGCCTTTTGCATTTCTGTGTTTCTGTTGGTGACTGCACTGGCTAAAGTGGCCTCAAGCCTTGCACTGACATGGGGCCTAGTGTTCCTTGGGGTCTCACAGAACGTGCAGGAGTTAGATGAGCGCCCTTCGGTGTGAGTTAGCAGGCTGCTGGCATGTGCTGAAAAGGACACGAGTGTCTTTAAGCAGAAATACACATTAAAAAAAGGTTAAATATTGACTAGTCAGCAAAGATGAGACCAGGGGCTCACAGGACTAGATCCTGTGTTCCTTTCAGGGTCTTACTCCACTGGTTCACTAACGCAGCGCTCACAGAGCGTCCACAGAGCATGACCACTGCGAATAATGATAACCGACTGTATTTATTTTGGTGGTCCATAAATGAAGGAAAACACATTAAAACCATTTTAATACAATAGCCTCTTTTCAGTAGACTCATAGGTATTTAACATTTCTAGATTCTACTGGGCTTCAAAAGAAGTTTTAAAAAGTTTTTTTTAAAGGAAGTTTCCTTCCTACAAAAGGAAGGAAATTTTCAAATTTATTCACTCATTAATAATCATTCATTTCCAATCACCTAAAATACCATAATTTCACCAAGGAAATATCCAAATGCTTTATTTATTTATTTATTTATTTTTTTTTTTCAGAAAAGAACTCGGGTTTATTTGCAGTAAAAATTGTGGTCTGAAAAGCCCACATTAACGCATAGCTCGTGTCTCTGCAGTCACCGTGTCGGTGGGACCCAGTCCCTGACCAGCGTGCATGGGACTCCCACGTGTTCACAGCTCCATGTCTGAAGCCCCCTCCCAAGGGCACCCGCCCCAAATGTCTTAAAATTATATTTTATATTAATATTTAAAAATAGTAAGTAGCACTCTCAAATCTGAATGTTTCTGGAACATTTACAAATGAAGGTTTCTTCCTTACCATTCATTCTAATAGAAAGTATTGTTAATGTACTTCTAATGAGATGGATGGATATATTATATGAAATAGTGATGATAGAAAACTATGTTGAATTTTTTTTTTGAGACGTTTTTTGCTGTAGGGTACATGCACTTGCCACAAAGAGACAGAGAGACAGAAAGTGAGAAATCACCCCCCGAGGGAATGGCCACACCGCAATCCCTTCTCTTCCATTCTCCTCTCAGGATCTTGGGCATGCACGCACATGTGCCTGGCGTGAGTTTAAGCCACTGGGTCCAGGACTCGAACCACGGTCAACTACATGGGAGTCCAGCGACATAGCCATTACGCTAACTGCTGGTTCCACTATGTTGAATTTTTTAAACATAAAAGAGTTTCCTTTGTTTAAAAGATCATAATCACAACTTAAAGGCAAACATATTACTCAACACTTGTATCCCACAGCAATATTGTCTTGCCAAGAGCCTAGAAAACAGGTTGAATTCAGTTACTGGAATCAGATGACAATTGACACAAGATCATTTTAAAGTTCTCTTACATCTTTATAGTTTATGATTTATTGTTATTTAACTTTTCAAGAGTATATGTCTCATCTCTCTCACTATGAACATTCGGAATCTATGGGTTTAGCATAAAGCAGGGGTTTCTCGACCTCAGCACTGCCGACATTTTGGACTAGATAGTTGTTTGCTGTGGAAGGCACTCGTCAGATGACGTTAGCATACACACTCCTAGCTGTGAAAAGAATCTGTCCAGACCTTGCCAGATGCCCCTTGGTAGATGGGGAAGAAGCAGCAAAACCCCTAGTTGAGAACCACTGACACAAAGTATGTCATTGGCTACCGTGATTTTTTTAAAGAATTACTTATTTATTTAATTTTATTTGTTGTTATTATTTTTTAAATTTGACCAGAGAGAGGCAGAAAGAGAGAGAAAGCTGAAGTGAGAAAGCAAGCCACCAGGTCTGGGACTTGAACCCCGGTTAGCCATGTGGAAGGCCAGTGCCTTAACCACCATACCACCTGCCCATCCCAGACATTATTTTAATATGTTGCCAAATATTCCTAGAATTTTTGTCAGGCTATTCTAAAGGTAAGTAGAAGAATGTTTCTTTTTCTGTCAGTAAAGCATAATGAGTGTATAATTAGGAATAATGGTTATTTTTCACATCATTGTTAACAGACATGGAAATGCGAATTATGTATTTCTTCATGCTAAGGCAAGCAGAGGCAACAAGTCCAATTCTAAGTAGAAGTAAAGACCTACGGGTCTAAGAAAGAGAATCTTTTTAAATTTTTCACAATACATTTCTAAATGGGAAACCCAACTGAAAATGACTGGATTGCATTAATTCCTAGTCGCCGTTCAGGAAAACACTAGCTGTTGCCCACCCAAGGAGGCGTTTTTAATTAGAAGATGGTAACCAGGTATGCTCCATTTTCTCCCAGGGAAAGGCATGAGATTTAAACTAAAAATGAGAAGGATTTAAGCAGGTATACACAAAGCATTTCCCAGAAGTAGGAATGCTGGTTCGTATCCCCACAACAGTGGCTCAGTGGCATGGCCTGGACAGGGGGTAGCCTTGCAGGGCCTAAACTCATGAGATGGGAGAACAAAGAGGACCCGCCCTTCTCTGGTTTTCCAGTCCATCAGGTGGAACGGCCGAACCCAAACGTTTTGCAGAGAAGATTCAGAGCCTCGTACAGCACTGCTTACAACAGGAAGACTCCCTCTTTGCTATGCACTGAATGTCTGTGTCCCACAGCACGGCTTTGTGAAGCCCTGGCCCCCAGTGCGATGGTATTAGGGCGTGAGAACTCTGGGAGGTAACTGGAAGCTGAGATAAAGTCATGAGAGTGGGTTCCCATGGTGGGATTAAAGAGACCAGAGAGTCTCTCTCTCTCTCTTTCTCTCCCCCCCCCCCCCCCTTGTCACCGTCAAGAGGAAGGAGGCAGCTGTCTGCGGGCCAGGAGGAGAGCCCTCACCAGAACCCGATACTGCTGGAATCCTGATCTCCAGCTCTCAACCTCCAGAACTGTGAGAAAACGCCTGGGTTTTAAGCCACCAACAGGTCCCTGTTAGTGAAGTGCGCTATTACGGCGTGAAGAAGGTGCTCTGCCTCCAAAAAATTTACTTCCTGCTGGAAGACCTGGTATTTGAGCATCTGAGGTATTTTGTTACAGTAGCCTGAGCAAAATAAGATACTCCTCATAATTCTTACAACCAAAGTGGACCGAACAGTTCTAAGGGAAAAGAAGTAAGATTGTCATAGAACCGGTTCCCATGGCAACTATCTCTTGCCAGTCCTAACTAGTCTCAAGGTCATGGCATCCAGGTCTGCAGCTTCTCACTATGCAAAGATACACTCCTCATCTAATACTGAATAAACTGATCTCTATTTCAGGAGAGAGCTAATAGTCTTATTCTGTATTTTTAACATAAATAGCAGGTTTTATGTAAGACCATCTTGTTTTGATAAGACTTATTATATTCAAATAGATTAACTTTTGAAGTGTATCAGAGCAAGTAATTTGCTTTGCAAAAAAATTTTTTTTCATTGCAAAAGAACTTGGCAGAGTAGGCGCTTAAATACCAAGTTTCCTAGCGTATTTAAATAAGACTAACATACTAGATGACTGGAATACATGTTCTGAATAACATGAGACTTACCTGTGTACATTTCAGCCATGGGTTTTTTTTTGGTTTTTGCTCTTTTTTTGGCATGTGTGTGTTCTAGCCCATTGTTGGGAGAATGTGAGAAACCCATTTCTTAGGCTCATAGACAACCTCTGTCCAGAAGAGAACAGAGTGGCATTGTTAAAGTGATTCAGAAACTCCAGTGAGTGGCAGACGGGTACAGGTGACATGCAGTGTGTTAGACCCAGAGGTCCCTGTTAGTGAAGTGCGCTATTACAACATGAAAGAAATCTACTTCCTGCTGGAAAACCTGGCTTCACTTCAAAATAATGAAGTACTATTTTCAATGAGTAAGATTCCTGTAATACTTTCTTACTCATAGTAAATGAAATGACGATGAATCAGGTAAAAGAATACAGTTTGCAGGTTTAACTAGTTGAAACAATTATATGTATCACAAATGCGTTTGAGTTCAGTCAAATAACTCAAGTAATTGAGTTTTTTTTTAATTAGTAAAAATGAATTATGTCTACTTTGCTACAAAAATCGTTGACTCTCGAGAGGAGCCTTAACCACGCACAGGGTGAACACGTGACGGCTGCCTTACCTCCTATGGAGATGATGGCATCGAAGCCCTGATCCCTAAAGGGGAGATTAAGGTTGTCACATACCATGACTTCACATCCTCTATTCCGGGCAATCTCAACCAATGGCCCACAGTAGTCGCAACCCAGGGTGTGTACCTGGCTGTTCACTTTAAGATACTTTCCAGTCCCACAACCTAGAAGAGAAAAATCCGTTACATACTAGGCTTCATAGAAAGTGGAAAATAGTCAGTTTGTCCATTTTATAAGAAGAAATACAAATTATATTAACTAAGCAAGACAGAATACAAGGTGGAGTGACAGTATTCACAAAACAAAATAAAATTTAAAGGAAGGCTTCAGAGACTTCTTACGTATTTTAACACAGAGCAGAAGAAGGAAAAGGAATGGAAAATAGAAATATTCATTGAATATTTAAAGAGGGAAAGCCCACAGCACTGAGTATGCTAGTCTACCCAAACATGTGAGCTGGCCCACAGCGGGGAGGACAGACAGTTGCAGTACCCAGGGGCAGGCAATGGATGGTCTCTTTGCCTTCACAGATGCACTTCATTGTATCTGTGCATGTGTATATACAAATGGGCTTTGAAAAGTCCATGGAAAAGGTCTATTATAATACAACTGCGGGCCAGACCATGGCTTGGTGGTTAAGGCAGCTCAATTCCACATGACCAACTGTGCAGTCTGAGTTCTGGACCCAGCAGCTTGAGAAACACAGTGAATGTGTGTGTATGCATGCCCAAAGTCCCCCAAAAAGGAAGAGAAGGGATTGCGGCATGACCATCCCCCATGGGGGGTGCTTTCTCACTTTCTTGCACTGTCTCTCTCTCTCTCTCTCTCTCTCTCTCTCTCTCTCTCTCTTTCTGGCAATACATGCACTCTCTGGCCAAAGAAAAAATTAAGAAAAAAGAAAAACTACGCATAAGTTTCAAAAAAAAATTTGCACCAAACTAAATTCATATTTTAATTCCATTTCTCATGAACTTTTGGAAGTTTTCACCCCCTGGAATGTTGGGTTTTTATTCTCATGTTATCTCTCCAACCATTCTTACCACTCACTGACTATATAAAACTACCGTGAAAAACCCGTCAACAGATACAAATAAAATAATTTATATAATAGAACACGCTTTATAAATGTTCAAATTTGAATTGAAACAATTTTTAACATGTTTTTATCCAATCTATTGTTAGTGCTAGGTTCCAAATGATTTCTATTGACTTAGCACACAACTCTGACGAAGAACTATTTTTTCTCAATATATCAGTTTTTTAAAACAATTATTTTAATTTTATTTATTCATTTATTTTTATTTTAATTTGACCCGAGAGAGAGAAAGTGAGAAAGAAAGCTGCCAGATCTGGGACTCGAACCGTGGTCAGCCATGCGGGAGTGTCCAGTGCCTTAACCACCATGCCACCTGTTGCTCCCCCAGTATACCAGTTTTGACATTCACTTTCCAGTGGTAGGATCCCAAATAATTCAGGATTTACAGAGCTCAAAGATTTTTGATAATCAGATCTTACTGCTATCACGATGAAGGTAGTAACATGAATGGAAACCATCTTGAATCAAAGCCTACTAGTATCTAGTATTATTTAATACATGTGTTCTATCACACAAGTACAAGGAGACTTTAAAAAGCTTGTTGCGGGCTGGCCCTGTAGCACAGTGACTAGGGAGGCTGGATTCCACATGACTGACTGTGTTTGAATTCCAGCCTTGGCCCTGGTGGCTTGAAAGAGCATTCTGGGTGCATGTGCACGCACAATTGAGGTCCCGACATTACGGCGAGATGGAGAAGGGACTGCAGCGTGGTCACATAGGGGATGCTTTTTGTCTCTCTCTGGTAGGCACACATGCACTCTGACAATTAGAAATAAATTTTATGGAAAAGTAGAACTAATCTATCAGTTTATTTTGGTGCAAAAAAGTTGAGATACATGCATAGCTATTCCATAATATGCATTTTCTTTTTGAAAATATCCATGAACTTTTGGAAAATATTTTATTGCACACATATAATCTAATTCCTTTCTAGAAATATTTTTAAAAATCATCAGAGCTGATATTTCTATCTACTGGCATTACCAATAGATTTCTCAGCACGAGAAAAATATCCATTAGTATTCAAAACTGATTAGCTTGCTATTTCTGAAATATGTCACTGCACTCTTTAATAATTGCTCTTTATGAGACAAGAAAAGCAAAATTAAGGTTGACTGATGCCAACTGAGGCAGTAGACAGTATATGAATAAAAAATAAGATTTCCAACATTATCATTTCAACAAAGACTATTTGGGTCTTTGAAACCTTTTAGATTTGATAGCCACTATTCCTTATAATGGTTATGAGAAGAAGTATCCGCTCTTAGAAGGCAATTGTGGGAAAATGTACTTTAAATTGAAATCCTGTACATTTCAAAGATGATGGTCAGACTTTAAGAAAAATAACCTTGCAAATTCATTTGCTTTTCTATTGGCCTGAAGGACACATTTGGAGGAATGAAAGGGAAAATTACTTCAAAGATACTAATAAAAGCAGAGTCACAGACCAGGAGGGCTGGGAGGAATTGTTGGGAGGGCATTTGGTAATGTGGAAAGTGAAGAGGAGTGGGGGGCCTTGTCTGATTTGAACAGCTCCTGAAATGCGCCCAGTGTCCGGCACCCTCCATCTGTAGCTTATTCACTTCAGTTTTAAGAGTAGGAGTGGAACTCCCAAATAGGATGCCATTACCCATTTTCTACACACAGACACTGAGATGCTAAAGAGATTTTATCTAATAAGAAAATCCAGGAGATGGCTGAGCCTCCTGTCATCCCATTATCTTGAATGTAAATCAGCAATGCGAACCCTGAGGCAAGCTCCAGGGAGGACAATCTCTCACTCTCCCTTACAAAATCTCATTAAATAACCTGCAAGGGAGCGTCTGCATGCGCACATTCGCAGGAGGAGCGTCTGCTGGCGTACATTCTCCTCAATTTCCTATTCAGGGCCACACTTCGGCTCAAGAAGAGATAACTGCCTCAACCAAACACAATGCTTCAGACCATGGCAGGCAAGTATTGGCCGAAAATAACTCAATTAATCTAAACAATCTCTTTGAAGCTTGCAGAAACTACATTTTTTAAATGAGGCGTTCTTTGCAAAGACCTTGTCTAAAAAAGAATTCTTTTCCTGTGGGGAAAAAAAGAACAGAAGAACATGGCCTATTTGTTTTGTTTCCCATTTCATGTACATTTCTTTTCTTTCTTTTTTTTTTTTTTTTGGAGAGGTTTTTGCCAAAGGGCATGTGCGCTCGCCGGAAAGACAGAGAGAGACAGAGAGACAGAGAGACAGAAAGCGAGAAATCACCCTCCGGGGGTGATGGCCACGCTGCAATCCCTTCTCCTCCATTCTCCTCTCGGGATCTTGGGCACGCATGTACACGCACCTGGCGTGAGTTTAAGTCACTGGGTCCGGGAC
The DNA here is from genome assembly GCA_026018925.1 of Tupaia tana. NCBI lineage: Eukaryota > Metazoa > Chordata > Mammalia > Scandentia > Tupaiidae > Tupaia > Tupaia tana. The sequence continues at coordinate 143,107,564 of JAKSZU010000002.1, read as the reverse complement.
TTGAACTGTGGTCGACTACGTGGGAGTCCAGCAACATAGCCATTATGCCAACTGCTGGTCCCTCATATCCATTTCTTGCGGCCAGAGATGAGAAAATGAGTATTATCCTGCAGGCCTGGTGCCTGCCACATAGTAGGGGCTATAAATTTTTATTGCCTACATAAGGGAGTGATCATTAGAGAATGATTTAGCCAATTAAATCTGGACTTTGAGACAGAAATCACACATTGAGAGTTAAGAGGCTAGTGAAATCGTAAGTATGGAAAAGTTAAATTTTATTGTGTACAGAAAAATAACATTTTCAGTACTAGTAGGACAATTTTCTCTGACATCAAGGAAAAAGAGTATCTTGCTCAAGAAATCAGCTGGTTTTTTTTTTCTTTATTCATGACAAAATCAACTGTTTTTTTTCTTTATTCTTGACAGAGCTCGTGCTAGTTCACACGAGAGAGCAAAAATGGAAGACACAAGCACCCCAGGCTCTGGTCTCGCCACGAAACCCCTCCTGCAGTCTCCAGCCCATCGTGTGCGTGTGTCAGGCTGACAGTGGGGGTTGAGCCCGGGTTGTCACGAGGAATCCAGATTCTCTGAGCAGCACAGTGCTCCTGTGACCTGTGGCTCCAAGGAGCCATCCCCAGTCCTGTTTTCCTCCAACTTTCTAAACTGACCCAGGTAAGTTTTGCAAACTACAGAACGCCCTCCTCACACCACCTCACGGAGGGAACGTGGACAAGCCCTTTCAGATGGAGAAAGGCACTGCCGCGATGTGCAGTCCTCCCCGGGGAGTCTGGGCGTGTCTGCTCAGAATCACCCGGGCTCTTTCCTTAGGGTACTGCTCCTGCTCATTTAGTCCATACTCGCCGTCAGGGTTCGGTTCCCATCCGGGAGCTGTTACTACACACTCAGCAAATGCGTGTGATTAGGGAGCAGAGCCACGTGTCTGGTAACACTTCAGTTGACTAAAACCTAACCACCGGGCCAACCCATGGCATGGTGGTTCAGGTGACTGGATCCCACCTCAACCACCGACAGTGAAGTTAAGTCCAGACCCCGTGGCTTGAAAGACACACTGGACATGTGTGTATGTGTGCCCATCCAAGAGTCCGAAAGGAGGGAGAGGGAGGAGAAGAGATGGCAGCATGACAGTTCTACATGGGGGTACTTTCTCATTGTCTCTCTCCAGCAAGCACATGCACCACGTGGTAAATTAAAAAATAATAATAATAAAAAATAAGTTCTGACACTAGAATAGTGAGATTGCCTGGAGAATTCCTGTCTTAGAAACTGGCAGCTGGTTACTTCTGGATTTTTTTAAAAAACTATGCAGTGTTTTGGGACTAGCAGTTAGCATAGTGGCTATGTCGCTGGACTCCCATGTAGTTGACCGCGGTTCACGTCCCGGACCTGGTGGCTTAAAACTCACGCAGGGCGCGTGTGCGTGCATGCCCGAGATCCCAAGAGGAGAATGGAGGAGAAGGGATTGTGGCGTGGCCATCCCTGCCAGGGGGTGATTTCTCACTTTCTATCTCTCTGTCTCTCTCTGTCTGTCTGGAGAGTGCATGCGCCCTACAGCAAAAACCTCTCCAAAAAAAAAGAAAAAAAAAACTATGCAATGTTTTGGGATCAGCAGTTGGCATAAAGGTTATGTTGCTGGACTTTCATGTAGTCAACCGCTGTTTGAGTCCTGGACCCGGTGGCTTAAACTCACACCAGGCGCGTGTGCATGCGTGCCCAAGATCCCAAGAGGAGAATGAAGGAGAAGGGATGGTGGCGTGGCCATCCCCCTGGGGGGTGATTTCTCACTTTCTGTCTCTGTCTTTCTGGTGAGCGCACATGCCTTATATCAAAAACCTCTCCAAAATAAAATAAAATAAAAACTATGCAATGTTTTATTAGTAATTAATTGTACATAACTAGCAGTTCATCATTTTAGCTAAGCAGAAAACAGAAACAAAAAATTCAGTTTGGATGATGCTGCATTTTGTACTCATCCCTTTAGACTTCATTCTTTCCTTTTTATTTAATCTTTAAATTCAATTTGGGGCCAACCCTGTAATTCAGTGGCTACGGAAGCCAGATCCCACATGGCTGACCACATTTGAAATTCTGACTGGCTGCTTGAAAATCTTGCCAGGCGTTGGGGTGCACGCATGCCCCAATCCCGGCAGGTAGGAGGGGTGGAGGAAAAGGCCTGCGGTGTGATCATGGTCCTCCAGAGGGCGCTCTCCCCTCTGAGAAGAGTCCACGCAGTCTGACAATAAACATTAACTTTATTTATTCATTCCTTGAGTAGTTTTAAAAAATGTAAATAGCACAAAATCCAAAAAATACGAATGAGCAAAAGGATATTTACTAAAGATGTACTTGCAGATTTGCCTGGAGATACTGTAAAAATATTTGTACCAGTTTGCAATATTAAACAAAGATAACCTGTTCAAGGACAGAGTTGGCCCAGAACGCCGTGCAGCGTTAGCACTATGAAATGACCCTACAGCGGAGCAGCAGAAGGGAGTGACACGCTGTCTGCCTAGCAGACGGCCATTCCTGTCATCGAGCAGGGACATTCACCCATTCGCACACCCACAGTCACACACATGCTTTCACTTACACGGGCTATCTCAAGGAGTTACCCGAAAGGTGACAGCACTACTTGCTTCCTAGTGCTCGGGGAGCAGGGTAAGAGGATATTTTAAGGCACATCCTCCGTGTCTTTGTCACTAAACCGGAATGTCTTTGAGCAATCTGAATTTCCTCCATAGTTTGAACTGTGCTCATGTCCTTCCACTACTTTCCTTTCGGGCTGTTGGCATTCTTCTTCTATTGCACTTACTCCTGCCGTCTGACTGAAAGTCTGTACCCTTCCCCAAGCTCACGCTACTCTCCACAGCTACCCCGGCATCCCCACCCCGGTAGCAGGCCCACCCCTTCCTCTGCTTTTATGAATTCCATCCTGTTAGAGCTCACATATAACTGAGGTCGTGCAATATTTGTCTCTCAGCGCCTGGCTTACTTTACTTAACGTAATGTCCTCTAGGTTAACCCATGGTACTGCAAATGACAGTCATACTGACTTTTTAACGAAAGTTTATTTATTTACTGATTTCATGAGAGACAGACAGAAATACAAGCACCCTCAATGGCGTGCCATGCCACAACCCTCCCGCCAGCCTGCCAGGGTCACAGGCACGCATGCGTGCACCTTACACGTACAGGTCAACCTGGGAACCAACCCCACTCTTCTGTAAGGCCTCCAGAGTCCAAGAGCATTGGTTACCATGGCTAGGCCATTCACAATGACTTTGAAGCCTGCTCTTTACTAATTTTTTTAAGAATTATTTATTTTATTTATTATTTTAAAATTTGCTATAGGGCATGTGCCCTAACCAGACAGAGAGAGAGAGAGCACTAGAGAGAGTGAGCAAAAATGAAAAGCAAGCCGCCAGGTCCGGTACTCGAAATGTGGTCGGCCATGTGGGAGTCCAACACCTTAACCACCACATCACCGGCTGGCCCCGAAGCCTGCTCTCTCATCTAGAGAGCAGTCTATCAGATGTGTTGCAGACATTTTCACTTTGTTTTTGGTCTCATTTATATATTCACCTAGATTTTGTTTTCTTGTAGAACTTTCCATTTTTATGGGGTCAAAGTTACCTATACGTCGATTCTTATTGTCTTACTTTTTGTTGTTTTTGTAGTTTGCTATAGGGTGCATGTACTCACTGGAGAGACACATAAAGGGAGAGAGAAACAGAGAGGGAAAGTGAGAATTCACCTCTCGGGATTGGGGGCATGCACAGACACATGCCCAGTGTGATTTTCAAGCTGCTGGGTCTGGGACTTGAACTGTGCAGTTGGTCATTGGGGATCTAGGCACCTTAACCTCTGTGCCACCTGCTGGCCCCTTATTTCCTTTTTTAAAACTTTTCTTTTTGGGGGGACCAGCAGTTAGCGAAATGGCTATGTCGCTGGACTCCCATGTAGTCGACCGCGGTTTGCGGAGGAGAAGGGATTGCGGTGTGGCCATACCCCCTGGGGGGTGATTTCTCGTTTTCTGTCTCTGTCTTTCTCTATCTGGCGAGCGCATGCGCCCTATAGCCAAAAAGGAAAAAAAAAAAAAAAAAAAGAAAAAAAGAAAGAAAAAAAAGAAACCTCTCCAAAACTTTTCTTTTCTTTTTTCAGATTTGCTAGAAGGTATGTGAGCCTGCCAGAGACGAGAGAAAGAAGAAAAGGAAAGTGAGAAAGCATCTTTCGTGCTGGGATGGTCACACTGCAATCCCTTCTCCATTTCTTTTGGGGATTTCGGGCACACATGCACACGTGTGCGCGCACACACACACACACACACGGTGTGTTTTTGAAGCCACCAGGCCTGGGACTTGAATCACATGGTTGGCCATGTGGGATCCAGCTGAGCTGCCATGACCTTCATGCCACTGGCTAGCTCTACAGCTGACCCTTATTAATGGACAGTTCTGTTGGTGGTTCACTTACCTGCTCAAACGTATTTGCGACCCCCCAGTCAAACACACATCATTTGCACACTCATTCTCAGACATGTGCACTCACAGAGCAGCACATAAGAACCCAGCCTTCTCATTTCAGCCCGAATATTGTAAACAAATGTCTTTTTCACCATCTATTTGGTGCCGTATTTTTGCCCTTCCGTGTTTTTTGCTGGTGACTGTAACATTTCTAATGCCAGTCCTCCCACTCCCCATGCACATGCTTTAGTGCTGCCTCGTGTCCTGAGAGTAAGGTCGTCCTGTCCCTTATGGACAAAAATACGCATTAGCTACGCTTTGCTCAGGTGTGACGTACAGCCTTGGCTGCCAGCTCCGTGTTAATGACACACAGTAAATAAAGTGCCTTTAAACAGAAACACACATGAAACGCGATTACAAAATGTGACCAGAGGCTCCAAGAAAACCAACCCGGTACTTCCCTCAAGAGCAATGATTCACTCACTCACTGTCTATGATAACTACACAGTGATAGAATACTGGTATCATGATTAATGACATCCACTGTATTTCCTTTCGTGATTTAGGTGTGTGTCACACACACAGAGGTCTTTTGCCTCAGAACATTTTAAAATCTAGTTGTTGTTTAGTCCTTTAATAATTTCATTTTTTTACCCCTAAATCTTTGCTTTATTTAGAATTCATGTTGGTGTAAGGCGTGAAAAAGTACTCTCTTGTTTTATATGCTGTGGCCTCCAAGCTATTTATTTAAGAGTTCCTTTTCCTCCTTTGTTTCGATTATTGGTGGTAAGAGTTCCAGGCACAGCATCTTCTGAGACTAGATTTACATTTTTAAAATGTACGTGATGGAGATATTTTTCGAAGACTCCCAATTGCCCTGCACCCCATCCCAGACCCCACACTGCCCACGCCAGCTTCAGCAGTTCGAAGCTCCCGATCTCTGCCTGTTTCTCTCACCGCTTTCTTCGAGCAAATGTGAAACCAGAGGGAATTTGTAACTAGACTTGAGATTTGCTGGTAGGTGTGGCTCAAATGAAAATCCAACCACAGCTTACACCTTTATTTTATTTATTTTGTAAATATTTATTATTTCTTTCATGAACGTGAGAGACAGAGAGGAGAGAAAAATCAGGCACCCTCAACAGAGTCTATGCCACGACCTTCCCCAGCCTCCGCAGCCAGCCACGGTCACGGCGTGCAGACACTCAGCATGTGCAGGCCAACTGGGGGATCAAGCCCCTCGTCGTCCATGTAGATCCAGTGACACTCAAGCTGCGCATTACCAACACGTAATGTGGGGCTGTAAACAGGCCCCACGTCCTAAATCTTAGCCTTCGATCTCGTGGGCTGTACTTTACCACTTCTCAGTCCAGAAGACAAGGAGCCAGCATCCTCCAGAGGAGCCAGTGGGTGTTAAATACTGCCTAACTGGAGATACCCTGCAGTGATAACCAGCTGTCGCTGGAATTAAGGGGAAGGGCGTGTGAGATTAGTGAGGGGCTACAGGCCCCCCACAATCCGGTAATTCTGACCTGCTGGAAAATGCTGAGGCCACTCACTGTGCCAACACTGGAGAGCAGTTTACAAAGGTGAACACCTCGCCTCTAAAGTTACTGACCCACGAGCAGTCATCTCCACCCTCATTCATTCAAATTTTCAGATCAGTTTGGCAAGGGTGTGCCCCAAAGCCCTGAAAAGATCACTGCTGTCTAAGGAAGGCCTGAGAACAATTTCTACCTGTTTGTTGACTGTAAATTTCTGCTACGAAGTGAATATTCTAAATACTAGCATGCCAAAAACACAGTTCCAGGCTTCTCCCTAGAGCAAAACTGGAAAAGCCCCGCAGGCGCTGCATCGCCAGCCAGGCGGTTACCTATGTCAGCGACGAGGCTGCCCGGCCTCTGCTCCAGGAGGAACTGGCGCACGCGCGGCCAGGCCTTGCTCTGCAGGGCGCTGAGGTCGGAGGCGGTGCTCTCGTACACAGCGTGCACGTGCTGCTTCTCCAGCTGGGCGGCTTCCTGGTCCATCCTGGGAGACAGGGGCAAGCCAGAATGCGGGTCAGCGGACACCGAGCACTGCACCGAAGGCTGCGATCTCCCCGGACTCTGACCACAGCCAGGACGGTGTATAGCGCTTACACACTTTCTCCCTTCGCTCCCCTCCCCTCCCCTCCCCTCCCCTCCCCTCCCTCCCTCCCTCCCTCTCTCTCTTTCTCTTTCATTCGAGGTTTTTGCGATAGTGTGCGTGTGCTCGCCAGACAGACAGAGAAAGACAGAGAGACAGAAAGCAGGAAATCACCCCCCAGGGGGGTGGTCACGCCGCAATCCCTTCTCCTCCATTCTCCTCTCGGGATCTTGGGCACGCACGCACACGCGCCCGGCGTGAGTTTAAGCCACCGGGTCCAGGACTTGAACCGCGGTCGACTACGTGGGAGTCCAGCGACATAGCCATTACGCTAACTGCTGGTCCCCCGGGCGTGAGTTTTAAGCTACCGGGTCCAGGATGTGAACCGTGGTCGACTGCGTGGGAGTCCAGAGACACAGCCATTACGCCAACTGCTGGTCCCACTTTCTTACAGCTGCAACCGCCCTGTCACTGCCCACAGATGCTGAGCTTTCCTTTGCTAATCTCCTGACAGCAGTGGGTGGGGAATAAGCACATTATTCTAAGTCCCCGTGCAAGACCCAGCCTTGCTTTCGGAAACATAGTCAAATTTCTTAACAAATGGTTCCCTTTGGACAAGTGTGCTCTGTCCGATGCAAAATAGGTTTTCAAACTTTCTAAAGGCAGGGGCCAGCAGGCGATGCGGTGGATGAGGTGCTGGACTCCCGCGTGGCTAACCACGGCCCTGGATCGGAGGCCTGCTTCCTCTCTCTCTCTCCCTCTCTCTCTCTCTCTCTCCCCCCCCTTCTCTTTCTGGTCAAATTTATTTTTAAAAAAGTAATAATAATAAATAAAATTTTAAATATAATTAAACAATTTTTCTAAAGGTAGCTCACCACTCCAATTCAGTCATGCCGTCCTATAAATTCTACTTTTCACTGTCATTGGATTCCAGCCATTTCTCTGCATCGCCATGGCTTCTATTCTAGTAAAGGCATTTATTTCTGGCCCGAATTGCTTCAACGGCCTGCAAACAGATCGACTGGTCCTTCAGTACGCTCCCCTTATTATGTCCTGGCGGTTTTTCTCCAACGTAAATCTCATGGTGCTGCTTCCTCTGTTCGACTCCTTAGAAGCCGTTATACACAGCTTGCCCGATGCAGGTCAGCTGGCTGAGGGCGCGTAAGGCCCTTCCTGATCCGGCCTCAACGTTCCCCTCACAGCCCATTCCCGTCCCCCCAGCACCGGGGTGCCTGTGCTACTCCAAACCCACAGACTCAGAGGGACGCGCCCCTCAGGGCCTGACCAGATGCTGTACTTTCCCTGGCTGACCTCCGGTCATTTCCGGCACTGCTTCCTCTGGGAAGCCTTCCTGGCCTTCCACGCAGGGTAAGAGCATCAGAAAACAGTGGGAGAGCCCTCCAAGGGCAGGTCCCGGAGGCCCTCGCCCTTTGGGGCTGAGTCCCTCGTTGTTCTATCATGGCAGTGAGTGAGGGGAGTCCCGGAAGTGGCCAGGGGCTCCGACAGTGACTTCCCATCAGTCTGAAAGGACTCGTGAATTTAAGGATGCCTTTGTCCTGACTGCACCTGGCACCGCTGTCGCCTGTGCTGCCGTGGCACCCACGCACACCTCCACGGATCACGAAGTTCTGCAGTGGTCGTGGTCGGGTCGTCCCCCCGTGGGCTTGAAGACCCTGGAGAGCAGGCCCGAGCTGGTGCTGTGTCCCGGCGCTCAGCAGACAGCAGACCCAGAACCAGAACGGGATCTGACACTGGGCCGGAGGGTGGCACTGGCTTGGGGGGATGAGGGCGTGATCATCACCCCTAGCGAGTGGGCAAGGGAAGGGGCTCTGCCCTGCGAGCTTCCAGTGACAGTGTGACAAGAGTGTGTGCGCTTGCTGGAGACACAGAGAGAGACAGAAAGCAAGAAATCACGGCCCGGGGGGATGGCCACGCCACAATCCCCTCTCCATTTTCATCTTGGGATTTTGGGCATGTACACATGCGCACCCACCATGAGTTTCAAGCTGCCTGGTCCAGGATTCGAACTACTGTCTGTCATGTGGGAGTACAGTGCCTAAACCACTACGCCACTTTCTGGCCCCAAGAGAGGAATTCTGACAGCTTCTGGGCATGCTGCAGTCCTCCCGCTGCCTCCCAGTTAGCTGGGACCGCGGCGTGTGCTGTGCCAGCCTGTTCGGGTTGGACTAGAAGCTGAAGCCAGGTTGTCAGTGGGCCAGCCTCACACAGTGGTAGTCCACCACATGTCACACCGTGACTGGGCCCGATATTCTTTTTTTTTTTTTTTTTTTTTGGCATGTCAGCTTTCTTTTAATAAAAACAAAAATAGTCATTGTCATCTATTTAAATAAGTATCTTTTGTTATAGAGTGTTCCAGTTATTGAAAAAGGGCCCTTAAAAAACCCAACTGCCTACTATGTCTTTAAACCCTACCCCTCATTCCCCATTGTACACATTTGAGGGCAGTCATTTAATGTGCAAACTGGCAAAACAAATGTGGAGGAGATGGGACTTCTTGAAATGATATGACTGGGCCCGATATTCTAATTCCATCATTCTTTCCACTACACGGAAGAAGTTTTCAAACTTTAGTCTTAAAAAGCAATAGGCTGAGACCAGCAGGTGGTGTGGTGGTTAAGGCACTGGATTCCCACATGGCCAACTGTGGTTCAAGTCCTAGGCCCGGTGTCAAAAATCACACTGGGCACATGTGCATGTGTGCCCAAAATCCTGACAGGAGAATGGAGATGAGACTGCAGCATGGCCATCCTCCCTGGGGAGTGATTTCTCACTTTCCTTCTCTCTGTCTCTCTCCAGCAAGTTCATGTGCCCTACCGCAAAAACCTTAAAAAAAAACAAAACAAAAAAAAGAAACAACAATAGGCTGTTCTTAATCAGCTGAACATGCCCACAGGCCCTGCAAAAAGACCTAGCAATCTTTTACCAGAGTGCAATTGTAATCTGTGATGTCTGACAAAACTTCCACACAAATTGAAACAGTTTATATTGCACCCTCAACCGGAATTTACAAAGTAAACATATGGCTGGCTACAGCTGCCCACACAGAAATCCAAAGGCTGCATGCTTCTCTTTCCAATTAAAATCGCAGAAGATTTAAATCTCTTTAAAATCTTCTCCCCCAAAGAATCAATTAGGTAATACAATTTAGAGAACCTTAGAGAAAATAGATTTTACTTTATTGCAGTTGGAAATGTTAAGTGGCAACTGACCTCAACTCACTTTCTTCCGATTTGCACTTTAGAAATGGCTTCAATTTCAAGCTGAGAATTTGTAGGATCTAAACACCCCTCGGCGACCTTTCTTTAAACTCCTCCGCAAGTTGCTTGGCCTCTACTATAAAGTAACTTTCAAGACAGTTATTAAGTATATGAAAAACATGAATCTTTTTTTATTGTATATTACAGTTAAATTTAAATGTTACAGAATGAATAGCTGACCATGAAAACTGATTTGCAGATTTGGAGCTACTTAATAGGACGTTTTTGAAACTGCAAGTTTAAATTTCCTACAATATTTTCTCTATGAAATATAAATATATTTTTAATTCCATATAAATCTGGTAGTAGGTTTAAGCTATTAAACTTGTACTAAAATAAAAGCACAGGCTTCTGGGCGAAGCCAGGAACACGGGGCATTTAGAGCTATGCTCTCTAGTCTGCACACTGTAAAATTCCAGACCCAGAAAGGACTTACCGTGCCCATCCTTTCAGATCCCAAATGCAGTCTGGTATGTTACAGGTTTTGAAAAAGCTTTCATGGGACCAGCAGTTAGCGTCATGGCTATGTCACTGGACTCCCACGTAGTCGACCACGGTTCGCGTCCCGGACCCGGTGGCTTAAACTCACGCCGGGCGCGTGTGCGTGCGTGCCCAGGATCCCGAGAGGAGAATGGAGGAGAAGGGATTGCGGCGTGGCCATCCCCCCTGGGGGGTGATTTCCTGCTTTCTGTCTCTCTGTCTCTCTCTGTCTGTCTGGCGAGCGCACGCGCCCTATAGCGAAAACCTCTCAAAAAAAAAAAAAAAAAAAAAAAAAAAAAAAAAAAAAAAAAAAAAAAAGAAAAAGCTTTCATTAAAAAGTTCCAGCTGATGGGACCAGCAGTTAGAGTAATGGCTATGTCGCTGGACTCCCATGTAGTCAACCACGGTTCAAGTTCCAGACCCGGTGGCTTAAACTCACGCCGGGCACGTGTGCGTACGTGCCCAAGATCCCAAGAGGAGAATGGAGGAGAAGGGATTGCGGCGTGGCTATACTCCCTGGGGGGTGATTTCTCGCTTTCTATCTCTCTGTCTGGCGAACGCACGCGCCCTATAGCAAAAAAAACTCTCAAAAAAAAAAAAGGAAAAAAAAAATTTCCAGTTGAGGGACGGGCAGATGGCATAAAGGTTATGTCAATGGACTCCACATGGATGACCACAGTTCAAGTCCCAGACCCAGAGGCTTGAAACTCATGCCAGGCACATGTGCATGCATGCCCTAAATCCCAAGAGGACAGTGAAGGAGAAGGAACTGTGTCATGGCCATCCCCCCTTTGGGGAGATTTCTCACTTTCTGTCTCTCTCTTTCTGTCACCAATGTGAGCGGAAGTGCCCTATAGCAAAAATCTCTCTCAAAAAAAAACATAAAAAAAATAATTCTAGTTGATTTTTTTTAATCTGTTTCTCTCAAAATTATTGAGTCCATGAAACTTGTTTCCTTCTTTAAAAGCCCCTTGCCTTCTTAGGGAATAATTTTTTTTGCAGAAGACACATTGGAAAAATATTGATTTAATAATTTTCATTTCAAGAAAGTCCCCCAGAGTATTTTCTGTAAGGATTTTTCTTCATGTTATTTTAATAAAGCATGGTATCTAAGAAACATAATTTATGTACTTCAACTACTAAGAGAGCTACAGCAGTCTCCAAAGTACGAGACTGTGCGCAGTTTAACTGGAAAGTCAGAAGGAGCCCAACAGGGTGCTCCTCGCTGCTAGGCCAAGGGGCACTGCCTCTGGGCCGTGGGCCCTGTCCCGCCTGCGTCCCGGCTGCAGGGACGGGGCCCAGCTACACGCCAGACCTACAGAGAACCACCGCGGTGGGGCTGACCCACCTAGAGAATGTGGCTAAAGGGCGTGAGTGGTTAGAGGACTACACGGGCTTGGCTGCGGTCACTGGGAGACTGTCGGGGACGTTACTTCAGCCAGGTACAGATGGGCGATTCATGAGAAAACTGTCCCACCGGTAAACGCAGCTGGAGTGCGGACAGCAGAATGAGACTGCGAAGCTTCACAGAGACGAGAGAGCAGAGAGGCAGAGGGAGGGGCGTCTGGGGTCTGCGCTTCTGGCCCCAGTCCTTGTGTGGGGCTAGACAGGGTCACTCACGTCCAGGAAACCTGCACGACACAGTGCTGGCCTCGCATCCTGACACACTGCCCTCCCAGCCGTGATCTCCCAGGTTAGCCTTAAAACAGTCTTCGCTGAGCTCATTTCTGTTTCTTACGACACATCTATCCCAAGACAGGTGAACTTTATGCATTAAAGAATTTTTTTAAACAATTATTTTATTTAACTTTATTTATTTATTTTATTTTAATTTGACTAATGAGGGACAGAGTGAGTGAGAGAGAGAGAGAGTGCGAAAGCAAGCCACCAGGTCCAGGACTTGAACTACAAGTTCACATGGCCATAGGAGTCCAGCCGCCTTAACCACCACGCCACCTACCACACCACCTGCCGGCCCCACTGAAGACTGTTTGGAAAGGATTACTTTACACTTCAAATCACCAGTGCTCAAGGGTGCAGGCAGTGTTACTACATCTTACCTTTATTGCTTTTATTCAAGAAGTCTGTAAAGCTTACTATATATACTTGAAAGACACAAAATCATTGCTAACTACCCAAAGCAATCGTACATATGAAGCAATCGTACATACGATGAAAAAAACATAAATAAAACTGACTAGAGAAAGAAGCAAATGACTTGGCCAGGGGAGCCGATGAAGGCTCAGACAGGAAAGCGCCTCTGTCCCCATCCTGGTTTCTGACCTTCCTGTCCCCAGGGCCTGATGTTCGGCGCCAGCTCTGTGCATGCCTCTTCAGGCTGCCTCCACTGTCCACGGCCTGTCCCCGCACGCTTCCGACCCCGACTCCAGAAAGGCCTCCGCTGGGGCTCCATGTTTACCAAGATCTGCTCATTCTTCAGAGCTCAAGTCTACCAACACGTTCTTTTTCCCTGATCTTGTTTCTGAATAATTGTTCTAAATACATTTTTCTGGGACCAGTAGATGGTGTAATAGTTACGTCGCTGGACTCCCTGTAGTCGACCGTGGTTTACATCCCAGACCCAGTGGCTTAAACTCACATCAGGCATGTGTGCCTGTGTGCCCGAAATTCAGAGAGGAGAATGGAGGAGAAGGGATTGCAATGCAGCCAACCCCCTGGGGGGAGATTTCTCGCTTGCTGTCTCTCTGTCTCTTGCTGTCTCTCTGGCGAGTGCACATGCCCTATAACAAAAATGTCTCACTATATATATGTGTGTGTGTGTGTGTGTGTGTGTGTGTATTTACATATATATATATGTATATTTTATATATATATATAAATATATATATATATTTATATATATATATATATTTTTTTTTTTTCTGATTATAGAAATAAAACAGAGCCACCCTACGTGGACTGAATTCTGACTGGTGCGTACCAGTTTTGAGGTAGAGGCAGGAAACCGACTGCAAAGGGGAACGAGGGAGTCTATCAGAAAGATGAAGCAATCCATGTCTTGATTCTGGTGGTGGTTTTACAACTATTCTTTGTAAACTTTGTCAAAACTCACTGAATTCTGAACCTAAAAAGGGTGGATTTTGACTCTAAGTGTACGACGTCTCTGTCAAGAACCAAATGTCTGAGATTTCATCCTCCTACAAGCGGAAGTGAGCCTGCCTGGGGCCTGGAGGCTGAAGGAAGTGCCCCGGGTCAGAGCGCGGCCTCTACTATTCACAGCACCATGGCAGCAGGTGGAAGGAGGGGCTGAGACTGGAGACAGTGCGCACAGCGGGCTCCTGGTACAGCTGCAGGCTCTTAAACCAGGGCCCAGGGCCAGCAGACGGCCTAATAGTTACATCACTGGACTCAGCACGGCCGACTGTGGTTCAGGTCCTAGATTAGGCAGCTTGAGTACACCGGGTGTGTTCGTGTGCGTCCAAATTCCCAAGATGAGAATGGAGAAGGGACTATGGTGTGGCCATTCCCCGGGGGTGGGGGAGTTATTTCTCTCTTTCTGTCTCTCTGTCTCTCCGGCGAGCTCACACACCCTATAGCAAAAAAATTCCCCTGAAAAACAAAACAAACAAAACTTAGAGACCCCCCCTCCATCTGATACAAGGGCTCTGAGCTAACTTGCCTTATCTGTGCCCTAAAGAGGGACATTTTATTATCCAGAACAGAAAAATTTAAAAGCCTTTTATCCCAAGAGAGACACTATTTCAAGATCATTAGCTATGTGAGGGGTCTTGGATAAATTCATGAAAAATATGTACATGAAAAATACCTATGCATGGAAATCAATTTTTTTGCACCAAAATAAACTCCTGCCTTAATTTCATTTTCCATGAACTTTTTGGAATCTCCTCACATTTGCACAAGCAGTACAAAAGTTGATAAAGACATGCAAGATCAACACAAAACATGAAGACATGTCTCCTAAAAATAAACCCAGTGTGTGTGTGTGTACACTCATGCATGTGTGTATGTGTGCACGTGTGTGCATGCATGTGTGTGTGAGAGAAGGAGAAGCAGCAGCTGGATGACATGCAAAGATTGGAGAAATAACTAGTTTAATTGCCTAAGGCTGAAACATGCTTGGCGAATGAAGACGCTCGTAGCTGATGTCTTTCTAGTGAGTTATGGAAGTAGAGAAAATCATTTGGAAGCCGAGAGAAATCAAATAAAGCAATGCACTGAAAAATGACAAGAACTAATTTGGATTTCATTCTAAGTGGGTGGTTTTAAGTTGGTGAGTGGAGGGCAGTATGAGTGCTAACAATTTTAAAGACCACTCTATGCATATTGAACTCTAGGGAGACTGGAGTAGCCATTGTTTCTGTTTGTCCGACTAAGTCTACCAGCTCTTGTCTTTTGACAGCTCGTATCTTCTCCTGGGATGGGCACGTGACGCAGGCCTGGTCAATCGGGTTATCCCGTCTCCCCGGATCGTCATCAGTTCAGTGATGGACAGGTAGTGAAAGGTGAGCCAGTCAGATTCCTCCCTTGAGCTGGCTCATTGAGGGGCTAAATAGGAAGTGGCTTTCTCTGGCCTCGTACAGTGGAAAAGACACAAAGGTCAGACTGTCAGCCTCACTATTTCCTGCTCTACGGGAAAGACTTGTGTTCAGGCAGAAGAGAACAAAGTCAGGCAAAGAAAGAGGAAATGAGAGACAAATAAAGAAGGAAAAAGACGTCACTCCAGTCTCTGGGCTGCTCCTCACCCTGCCCCGCCGAGTGAGCAGGTGCCCCTAAGTGCTTTCCTGTTGGGTTTCTGGTCTTACCACCATGAGAGTTCTCTCTAACTCAGCCATAGTACTTACACCAAGTACTAGGTTTTGTTTCTTCTGTTTTGGATTTTGTTTTATTTCTAGCCTTTATTCCTTGGAGGATGGAAAAGAGGCGAGAAAGTGACAGGAGACTAATGAAGTAAGCGGCCTAGCGTGTTTCCCGGGGACAGAGGAGCAGCAAGAAGGGCATTCGCAGTTCCTGTTACAGCAGCGGGAACTTCAGTAAGAAGTCACGCACGCTGGGTTTTCCTGCCTGGGCAAATGGTTAGGGTAATACTTCTCTGCCCAATATTCAGACAAAGCTGCATGACTTATTTTGGTCATTAGATATGATCAGAAAAGATGAAGATTACTTCTGGGCAAAAGCGTTACGAGTCAGTTTGTGGCCTGCGAAAGTCCATGTTCCTTGTCTCTGCAGCAAAGTGTTCTTGTCATGGACACATCAGCCATGACATCCAAGTTCTTGACTACTTTTGATGGAGAGGCTGCATGGGAGTTTTAATTATTCCCTATGCCCCCCAAAAGGAATGAAGAGCTCAGTTCATTATAAGAAATTTGCCTCCCTAGATAATCAAAAAGTAAAGACTATAAATCACACTCTGTTAGAATATACCCAGCTCTGTTAAGTTTCCCCTATTTTACTCATTATTTTTTTTTTCTTATAGGTATACTACAATGATATTGAGGAAAAAACTGGATAGAGTTTTACATCTCACTTTCAAAAACTTAATTTAATATCTTGAGTGAGTAGCAACTTTTACCTGTGGTCTTCAATTTTCTCCAATACGTATAATCTCCTTAATCCCCAAACTCCTCAGAACTTGAAACGTATTATGTTCTGTAAAGAAGTATAGTGGCTTAAGTACTTCTCGTAGATTCCAAACTTATAAAGAAGAGATGAGATTGTATATACATCTTCGTTTAGCCTACAGTATCTAGCGGTAGGTTGGCATATCAAAGGTTTAAACGTGTTTAATAAATAAATTAATAATGCAACTCTAGCCAATATTGAGCAATAGTTCTTTCTTATGTTTTATCTTAATAGTTTTATTTGGGTATAATTGATACACAATGATCTGCTATTTAAAGTACGTTTTGGTTTTTGTTTTGTTTTTTTGTTTTGTTTTGTTTTTGAGAGAGAGATTTTTGCTATAGGGCATGTGTACTTGCCAGAGAGACAGAGGGACAGAAAGTGAGAAATCGCCCAGGGGGAATGGCCACACTGCAGTCCCTTTTCCTCCATTATCCTCTCAGGATTTGGGGCACACATGCACATGCACCTGGCATGAGTTTTAAGTCACCAGGTCCGGGATTCGAACAGCAGTCAGCCCTGTGGAGTTCAGTGATGTAACCATTACGCAATCTGCTGGTCCCTCAAGTATATAATTTGATGTTTGACCTATGTATATATCTGTGATACCATCAAGACAAACAAGACGATGGACAATCGATCATCCCGATAAGCCATTCTCTCCTCCTTTCCCCCCTGAACAGTCCTTTGTAATGTCAAAGATGGGCCAGGTGGGTATGACACATACACCCAAGGCCACAATTTCAAAGGCAACTTTGTATATAAGATGTACGCACACATAAAACAAAATGAAGACGCTTTTCCCAGTGTTCCACGTCTTAGTGCTCACCATAAAACTATACACAAGCTGAAACACATGTAGAAATAGGAAAAACAGTCGGAGGGCTGGAGGGGCTTCAGAGGCGAAGGCTTTCCTACTGACGCACAGGGACCTAGGGAACTCTGAGGGACCTTGTGGACCCTTGCTTGGCTCCTCAACTCCAAAGCCACATCCGGAATGCCCTTAGGATGGTGCTTACTCTGCATGCTCCTCCCAGAGGTCGCCAGAGGCTTGGGAACAGGCTCAGAACCCCAGGCGTCTTCGCAGAAAGAACGTCTCAAGTTTGCAGTGGGAATTTCAGTACGTCTTGCCCTGGGTTTCTTTTCTAAAGTCAGACCTCCATGTTTTGCTTCAAAGGAAAATTCCTGTTTTTTAAAAGTCTTCCTACAAACGCTGGTAGTTCTATAGTTCTATAAATTAAAACCTCTTGTTACCTAGTAAAACAATGGAGGTTTTAGACGCTTTGGAGCAGGTTTAAAATCTCTTAAAATAGGAGCCAGCTGGTGACGTCATGGTTACCTTGCTGGACTCCCACATAAATTGACCAGGGTTTGAATCCCGGACCCACAGCAGCTTACAAACACGCTGGGCACATGCGTGTGCATACACAAAATCCCAGAGGAGAATGGAGAGGGAGGAGTTGTGGCCTGGCCATCCCCCCGGGGTGTGATTTCTTGCTTTCTGTCTCTCTGTCTCTCCAACAAGGGCACGAGAAAACATCTTCATTAAGAAAAAATCTCTATATAAGTACTAACCAGAGAAGGAAAAATAAAGTCAATCACATTAAATTAAGATATCATGAAGACGGCTTCCCAGGAGCACACCTATAATGACACAGAGGCTTACTGATCTCAGCACACGGACGGGCACAGAAGTTGTGTGAAGGGTCCGCAAAGGACACTGCCGCTGCGCCGCTGGAACAGCCTGGGACCGCTACTCCTACCCTCCCTAACGGCCCTGCTGTGTCACTGCCCTCACCTCCTCCTACCCTCCCTAACGGCCCTGCTGTGTCACTGCCCTCACCTCCTCCTACCCTCCCTAACGGCCCTGCTGTGTGTCACTGCCCTCACCTCCTCCTACCCTCCCTAACGGCCCTGCTGTGTCACTGCCCTCACCTACTCCTACCCTCCCTAACGGCCCTGCTGTGTCACTGCCCTCACCTACTCCGACCCTCCCTAACGGCCCTGCTGTGTCACTGCCCTCACCTACTCCGACCCTCCCTAACGGCCCTGCTGTGTCACTGCCCTCACCTACTCCGACCCTCCCTAACGGCCCTGCTGTGTGTCACTGCCCTTACACACGGAGGCAAGTCCCAGCTACTTCAGTACCATATAAGAAATACTCAAGGGACCAGCAGTTAGCGTAATGGCTATGTTGCTGGGTTCCCAAGTAGACGACCACGGTTCGTGTCCCGGATCAGGTGGCTTAAGACTTACACGGGGCATGTGTGCATGCGTGCCCAAGATCCCGAGAGGAGAATGGAGGAGAAGGGATTGTGGCATGGCCATCCCCCCTGGGGAGGGGGGTGATTTCTCGCTTTCTGTCTCTCTGTCTCTGCCTGTCTGGTGAGCGCATGCGCCCTATAGCAAAAACCTCGAAAAAAAAAGGAAAAAAAAAAAAGAAAAAAAAAAAAAAAGAAATACTCAAGCAGAAATCCCCTAGCTATTACTCCTATGTTTTTTTTGTTTGTTAGTTTGTTTTTGGAGAGGTTTTTGCTATAGGGCACATGCGCTCACCAGACAGACAGAGAGAGACAGAGAGACAGAAAGCGAGAAATCACCCCCCAGGGGGGATGGTCACGCTGCAATCCCTTCTCCTCCATTCTCCTCTCGGATCTTGGGCACGCACGCACACGCGCCCGGCGTGAGTTTAAACCACAGGGTCTGGGACTCGAACCGCGGTCGACTACATGGGAGTTCGTGACATAGCCATTACGCTAACTATCACTCCTATGTTGAGCAGTTGTTGTTTACGTGATTCTCTGTGTCACTGAATGGAGAAACAGGCTGAGCTCAACAGAGAACAAAACCTTTCTGAATAATTTTAGTGCCTTTGTAAACCTCAGAACCTAAAGCAGCAGCAGCTCAGCGCCTCTCGTGGCTGTCTGAGCAGTTCATCTTCTCAACAAACCTAAGAGAGGAAGCAGCAGTTCCAGGGCACAAAACGAAGAGGACAGAGCTATGTACCGACTATTTCATTTTTTTAAAAAGAAAACTCTGGCAAGATGGAAAGACAAGGAAAAGGAGAAAGGAACTAGGGAAAGGAAAGGAAGAAGAAAGGGGACAGCAGTGTGTGCTGTCCAGGGGGGATGGCCACGCCGCAGTCTCTTCTCCTCCGTTCTCCTCTGGGATCGTGGGCACGCACGCACACGCGCCAGGCGTGAGTTTTAAGCCACCGGGTCCAGGATGCAACTGCGGTCGACTACGTGGGAGTCCAGCGACATAGCCATTACGCTAACTGCTGGTCCCGAGGTAAGAATTTTTTTTTATAAAAATGTGACACTAGTGTGAAACAGCAGACAGTCTGCCTAACACAGTAATGAAAAATAACTATGGAGTTCTAAGAGTCTGGGGATAGTTGATCTCTCTCCAAGTAATATTTGATACACTCCAATGCACAAAACACCATTACTTGCAATCCAAACATTTTAGAAATTAAAATGCTTTTTAAAAACTTCAGCATCTCTTCTCTTCCTTTCAGAAACTGCTCCTCACTCAGTCTCCAAGTGACATTGGGGCCTGCCAGTCACACGTAGGGTGTGGGGTTGGGGGACAGAATGATCTAATCGTTCTCTCTGCCCTGGAAACTGACAGCAGGTTGGAGATGATCTGCTGAGGGCACTCCTCAAATGTTCAGAGTCCTGCTGGAACCAGCAGACGGTGTAATGCTTACGTCTCTGGGTTCCCACACAGCCAGCCGCGATTTGAGTCCCAGACCGGGCAGCTTGAGACTCATATTAGGTGCGTGTGCGTGCGTGCGTGCCCAAGATCCCGAGAGGAGACTGGAGAAGGGATTGCGGTGTGGCCATCCCTACTGGGGGCTGATTTCTTGCTTTCTGTCTCTCTGTGTCTCTCCAATGAGCCCATGCACCCTAAAACAAAAACCTCTCTATAAAGAAAAAAAAAAGCCCTGCCTTCTGTGAGATTGATTTGTGACGATTCCCTTCACTCTGTGAGCCGCTGGGTACACCCCCAACAGACCTCTCCTCTCAGCTCATCATGACACTCCAGCGGGAGGGCTGCAGCGTGGCCGACGACTGCCTCTTCACAGCCACAGCCTGCACCTCACCGGAGCCACTGTGCCCGTGGCCCCTGGAGTTTCCAGCAGGGCTCCCCCATGAGAGGCCCCTCACTGGCGTCCTCTGGCCACAGACTGCACTGAGGCCACGTCGTCTTGGACCCAGGTCAGCCTGGGAGGCCAGAGCTGCCGTCTTTCCGTCCCCCATGGCTGTGTCTGCACACCCTGGCCTGGTCTCCAAGCCACTGCTACACCTTCCGCTGCTCTCTGAACTGTTCCTTGTCTCCATCCCGACGTGTCCCCTCTAAGGCAGACATAATGCCGGGAAGAGCTCACACCCCTCTCTGCTAACACGCCCTTGCTGGAGATACCACACGCTCCGCTATATATTTATATATATATATATATATATATATAGTCAAAAGGCAAGTGGTTGGGACAGTTTAAAAACTTTACTTATAAAAAAAGACTCATTATAAAATATATAGCCTTTTTTCACTTTGTAATTCATAGTGCTTCAAACTTAACACTACATATCATTTGATAGTACAAATTATACTACAAACTTTTGTATGATTTAAGTCCTAGAAAAGTATTTTGCTCTGTAAAAATTATGAAATGTGTTATAGTCATTTCCTTACCCCACACAAGTATTTTCAAATACCTTTTTCCATGTAGTGTAAAAATAAACTCCAACCTTCATCACTGGTCATGAATTTAAAATGACAGGAAGTGGGACTCGTTAGGTGGACCGACCACGCGTGTCGCCCAGGGCCTCACGTAAGGTGGGTTGCGGCACAGCTGGAAGCTGCTCACCTGAGTCATCCTGTGAGCCGGGAGCAGTTACTGCTCGACTTGGCGAATCGTGGTGGTCTCCGCCCTCAGAGAGTGACCGCAGTTTCTCGTGCCTCTTCAGCGTGTCTCATACACGGAGAGCAGAGGCATGAAATCGAGGAGCTCCTCTGCACGGGAGCCGCTCTGCGGACTTGGATGGGAACCAGGCCCTGCGAGAAGAGACAAACGCCAGTGTCATTTTACATCACGCACACAGCGAACGAGCTCTCCTGACCTGTGTATAAACTATGTGAAATAATAAGGCTTAGGAATAGCTGTTTCTTTTCTATTTCTTTATTTCTTGAGAGGGAGAGAGAGGCACCCCCCACACAGTCTGTCCGCAGCCAGGTCCGTGAGCACGTGAGCCTGGCCCACGGTGACCAGGGGAAGGAACCCACGACCTTCTGTGGAGCCACGGCGCTCAAGCAGTGTATTCCCACTGCGCCATCCAGCCAGCCCGGGAAGCCCTGCTAAAACGTGGAGCGTCCAGGACTGCAAGAGGCCTTCATGCATCACCCCCAGGCTTTCTTCTGTGAAGCGTACAGTACTCTCCCCAAAATGAAGTGGAATGATTTCATCCTGTTCTGGGAAAATCGCAAGCACCGAGAGTCAGCTCTGAATCTGGTGGCTTAATTAAATCCACGCCATTTAAGATAGTAACACTAAATTATGAACTCCTTCCAGCACAACTGGCTGCTCCACATTTTGTCATAGTGTCAACTTCCTCCTTGTCACTCTGACAGAGTACACCTGGTTATTCTTAATTGTTCACATTTATTGTTTTCTTTTTCATAATATAGTTTGCCATGAAACCCATCAAAAGACCCCTTTAAAAAATGCACTTTGGAAGGGAACAGCAGTTAGCATAATGGCTATGTCACTGGACTCCCACGTAGTCGACCGCAGTTCGAGTCCCAGACCCCGTGGCTTAAACTCACACCGGGCGCATGTGCGTGCATGCCCAAGATCCCGAGAGGAGAATGAAGGAGAAGGGATTGCAGCGTGGCCATCCCCCCTGGGGGGTGATTTCTCGCTTTCTGTCTCTCTGTCTTTCTGGTGAGCACACATGCCCTATAGCGAAAGCCTCTCAAAAAAAAAAATGCACTTTGCACTTTGCATATCAAAAATCACTTTGTACTGTAGAGGCCTGGCTAGAGACTGGCATAGGGGAGAAGACTGACACCTCGCACCCTCAGTGCCTGCGCCTAAGTGAGCAGGGCGGGGAGGTTTTGGTCTGGAGGGCAGCTCACCAGGGGTCTTCCTCATCTCTGCATTCTGTGAGCCTACCACTGCCACAGCTGCACCGCTTCCACACACGGCGACCCCGGGACGGCGGTGGGACTGTGTGGCTTCCTCCAGCCGGGGTCACTCCCACTCCCTCCAGCCCCGGTCCCTGTCCGAGACCCAGTGGTCTGGTGCACTCTGGCAAGTACGCCCTGGTTTCAGAATCTGAGAGTCCGTTCTGACCTTGGACGTCTTTAGCCACATTTGATCTCTGCCCCTGAGAACCGCGGGGGTCGATCTTTCATTCGTCAGTTCCCAGAGGGTGTGTGTATTCATCAGAAAAAGGGAGAGAGGAAGAGAGAGAGACTGCCAACAGGAGGCGGTCACACCACATCCCTTTTTCCTCCATTTCTCCACTCCGTCAGGATTTGGGGCGTGGACATGCGCCCTTTGTGATGCTTTTGTTAAGAGAGATTTTTGCTGTAAGGGCTCGCGTGCACTCACCAGAGACACAGAGAGAGACAGAAAGCGAGAAATCACCCCCCAGGGGGGATGGCCACACCGCAATCTCCTCTCCTCCATTCTCTTCCTGGGATCTTGGGCACACAGGCACATGCACCCAGCATAAATTTATTTTTTAAAAACAATTTTTTCTCTTTTTTTTTTTTTGAGAGTTTTTTTTTTTTTTTTTTTTTTTTTTTTTGCTATAGGGCGTGTGCACTCGCCAGACAGAGAGAGACAGAGAGACAGAAAGCAAGAAATCACCCCCCAGGGGGGATGGTCACGCCGCAATCCCTTCTCCTCCATTCTCCTCTCAGGATCTTGGGCACGCACGCACACACGCCCGGCATGACTTTTAAGTCACCAGGTCTGGGACTCGAACTGCGGTCGACTACATGGGAGTCCAGTGACATAGCCATTATGCTAACTGCTGGTCCCACCAGTACAAATTTCAAGGCACCAGGTTCAGGACTCGAACCAAGGTTGACTACATGTGAGTCCAGAGACGTTACTATTACATCATCTGCTGGTCTCACCCCATCAGACTTTTTAAAAAAATTATTATTTAAAAAAAGTATTTATTTATTATTATTCAATTTGGCCAGAGACAGAGAGTGAGAAAACAAGCCACCAGGTCCAGGACTCAAACCACAGTCGACCACGTGGGAGTTCAACACCGTAACCACCATGCCATCCGCTGGTCCCCCCATCATAATTTTTAAGGCACTGGGGCAAGGATTAGCATGTAGGTGAGCCACGTGGGATCCGGATCCCAGTGTACTGTGCTTAAACGCTGTGCGGCAGGGCCGGCCCACACAATGCCTTCTAGGACGGGCTTTGAAAGAGTGCCCGGTTCTCACTCCTCATGTCATTCACAGGCTGCCTAGGTATAAAGGAAAGGGTATTCTCACTGAGTTCCCGGGCGAGGCCCTCCTCTAAGGGCTCTGCACTCGGATCCGCCCTCCAGGCCCTGCCCTGAGCAGACACTTGCAAGGCCACTGGGCCCTCGGTGTGCCTCCCCGCAGGCAGGCCCGGCCCCGCGGCCCTCGGTGTGCCTCCCCGCAGGCAGGCCCGGCCCCGCGGCCCTCGGTGTGCCTCCCCGCAGGCAGGCCCGGCCCCGCGGCCCTCGGTGTGCATTCCCACAGGCAGGCCCAGGATACGGCGTCGGCCTCCCCGGAGAAGCTACTGAAGACCGTCTTCAACCTTCCTCGACGAGAGCAGCTCGTGGGAAAACTCCAGGCAGTGTGGGCGGCCAAGTGAGCTCCTGGGTGGGAAGGGGACAGGTGAGGGGTTTACCTAATGCCAAATCTCAATCCGAAACACCTGTTATCCTCATCGATGATTGAAAATCGCCTGTCTGGGACCAGCAGATGCCATAATGGCTACATCGCTGCTCCCACACAGTCCACCGCGGCCCGGGTCCTGGAGCCGGTGGTTTAAAACTCATGCGGGGCACATGTGCGCGCGTGCCCAAAATCCAGGGAGGAGAACGGAGGAGGAGGGATTACGGTGTGGCCACCCCCCCAGGGGGTGATCTCTTGCTTTCTCTCTGTCTCTCCGGTGAGTGCACGCACCCTATAGCAAAAATTTCTCTTAAAAAATCAAAGTTTCCCGTGTTTAAAATGTGTAAGTCAGAGCCAGCAGGTTGCATGGAGGTTAAGTCACCGGATTCCATACGGCCGTGCAGTGGACGTGTCAGAGCCGGCGGCACGAGAATCACTCCAGGCACATGTGCACGACACCGGAAGTGCCGAGAAGAGAACAGGAGAGACCGCGGCACTGTCCTCCCCTGCGGGGTGATTTCTCACCCCCCAACTCTGCCTCTCTCTCTGGCAAGCACATGTGCCCTATAGCAAAAAGAAAAAACTAGAAATCTTACTATTTTCTCCAAGAAGTTGCTGGGAAAAGATAAAACAGGGTAACATCTATAAAATAAGCTGAATTCCAACATACTCCTCTTACTACGTCAGCCATGTATCTCTGAGTACTTAGTACAGAATGAAATGCATTTTTCTCCTCTTCTCCCTGAATAAATGGGGACCCATCTTCTAGGGCAAAGTTCATGACCTGAGTCTTCTGAAATCTGGGGCTCTGTTTTCCTGGGAAGAGGGCAACGTCCCAAATCATGACCCAAGACAAAAGGACAGTTGTTAGGGGTACGAAGGTTTTCTGCATTAAAGATGCGCATCCATCTGCCCCATGGACACTCACCGATGCTGGTCCGTGTAGGGCACAAGGCATCGTGATAAAACAGTCACCCACACTCAGCCCTAGCCCGATGTGGGGGACAGATCAACAATTAGGATTAAAACAGAGAAGAACCTTTCCTTTGGGGATGGATTCACTCTGAGAGCACTTTCATTACCACACTCGTGCCTCGCCTGATTTAATCTTCATAATCATAGTACACCCTGCCGCCCCCCCCCCCGCCACACACACGTCTTCAAAAAGTTCATGGAGGCCAGCACCACAGCACAGTGGCTGACAAAGCCGGATGCACAGCGGGGCTGGGAGTGAGGACTGCTCTGGTGGCCGAGAAGACAGGCAAGGCCTGAGTGCAGGTGTGCCCCAATCCCGACGGGAAGGGTGAGCGGGGAGGGGAGACTGCAGCACGGCTTCACTGGGGGATGCTTCCCCCCACGAGTGCAGCGCCCGAGGGAAAGAACATTTTCTTTTTTCTTTTTTCTTTTTTTTTGAGAGGTTTTTGCTATAGGGCGCGTGCTCTCGCCAGACAGACAGAGAGAGACAGAGAGACAGAAAGCGAGAAATCACCCCCTAGGGGGGATGGCCACGCCGCAATCCCTTCTCCTCCATTCTCCTCTCGGGATCTTGGGCACGCACGCACACGCGCCCGGCGTGAGTTTAAGCCACTGGGTCCGGGACTCGAACCGCGGTCGACTACGTGGGAGTCCAGCGACATAGCCATTACACTAACTGCTGGTTCCAGGAAAGAACATTTTATGTGTGTGTGTGTGTGTGTGTACATATGTGTGTATGTATGTATATATGTACACATATAAATAAAAAGGTCAGCAAAATGCATTATTATGAAGAAACCGTGCATGAACCTTTGAAGTCCCCCCACCATGTAAAAATCTTTATGAAATATGGAATTAAAATGAGTTTATTTTGATGCAAAAAAAACTTTAAAATCCATGCATATCTTTTTCGTAATACACACTTTCTGGGAACTTTTTGAAGAGCCCTCACATGTTATTGGTAACCCTCATTTCAAATGACTAAGCCTGATGGACTTCTCGGTCACAAAGGCCAACGGCCCACACCTGCCTACTGCGTGGCCTACTGCGCACAGATGCCGTGTGAGCACACAGGAGGGGCAGCTAACCCAGCCTAGGGCAAAGGGGGGTGGTGAAGGTGCCCCAAGGGCCAACATTTAACCCACGATGGGGAAGGAGAGCAGCAGGGATCAGCCGGTGAGTGGGAGTGCTGGATTCAAGGCACAGAAACAGCACATGAAAAGAGGAAGAAAACAGATCAATTACAATATTGATGAACTTCAGGTAAGTTAGTAACAACAGCAACACACACACACATATGTATTTACAGTGCTGTGGTAAGTTAGTAACAACAGCAACACACACACATATGTATTTACAGTGCTGTGGTAAGTTAGTAACAACAGCAACACACACACGTGTGTATTTACAGTGCTGTGGTAAGTTAGTAACAACAGCAACACACACACATATGTATTTACAACGCTGTGGTAAGTTAGTAACCACAGCAACACACACACATATGTATTTACAGTGCTGTGGTAAGTTAGTAACAACAGCAACACACACACATATGTATTTACAGTGCTGTGGTAAGTTAGTAACAACAGCAACACACACACGTGTGTATTTACAGTGCTGTGGTAAGTTAGTAACAACAGCAACACACACACACATATGTATTTACAACGCTGTGGTAAGTTAGTAACAACAGCAACACACACACATATGTATTTACAGTGCTGTGGTAAGTTAGTAACAACAGCAACACACACACATATGTATTTACAGTGCTGTGGTAAGTTAGTAACAACAGCAACACACACACATATGTATTTACAGTGCTGTGGTAAGTTAGTAACAACAGCAACACACACACGTGTGTATTTACAGTGCTGTGGTAAGTTAGTAACAACAGCAACACACACACATATGTATTTACAGTGCTGTGGTAAGTTAGTAACAACAGCAACACACACACGTGTGTATTTACAGTGCTGTGGTAAGTTAGTAACAACAGCAACACACACACACATATGTATTTACAACGCTGTGGTAAGTTAGTAACCACAGCAACACACACACATATGTATTTACAGTGCTGTGGTAAGTTAGTAACAACAGCAACACACACACATATGTATTTACAGTGCTGTGGTAAGTTAGTAACAACAGCAACACACACACGTGTGTATTTACAGTGCTGTGGTAAGTTAGTAACAACAGCAACACACACACACATATGTATTTACAACGCTGTGGTAAGTTAGTAACAACAGCAACACACACACATATGTATTTACAGTGCTGTGGTAAGTTAGTAACAACAGCAACACACACACATATGTATTTACAGTGCTGTGGTAAGTTAGTAACAACAGCAACACACACACACATATGTATTTACAGTGCTGTGGTAA
Organism: Tupaia tana; assembly: GCA_026018925.1. Classification (NCBI taxonomy): domain Eukaryota; kingdom Metazoa; phylum Chordata; class Mammalia; order Scandentia; family Tupaiidae; genus Tupaia; species Tupaia tana. The sequence continues at coordinate 143,080,327 of JAKSZU010000002.1, read as the reverse complement.
GTTAGTAACAACAGCAACACACACACGTGTGTATTTACAGTGCTGTGGTAAGTTAGTAACAACAGCAACACACACACGTGTGTATTTACAGTGCTGTGGTAATTTAGTAACAACAGCAACACACACACATATGTATTTACAACACTGTGGTAAGTTAGTAACCACAGCAACACACACACATATGTATTTACAGTGCTGTGGTAAGTTAGTAACAACAGCAACACACACACATATGTATTTACAGTGCTGTGGTAAGTTAGTAACAACAGCAACACACACACATATGTATTTACAGTGCTGTGGTAAGTTAGTAACAACAGCAACACACACACATATGTATTTACAGTGCTGTGGTAAGTTAGTAACAACAGCAACACACACACATATGTATTTACAGTGCTGTGGTAAGTTAGTAACAACAGCAACACACACACACATATGTATTTACAGTGCTGTGGTAAGTTAGTAACCACAGCAACACACACACATATGTATTTACAGTGCTGTGGTAAGTTAGTAACAACAGCAACACACACACATATGTATTTACAGTGCTGTGGTAAGTTAGTAACAACAGCAACACACACACATGTGTATTTACAGTGCTGTGGTAAGTTAGTAACAACAGCAACACACACACACATATGTATTTGCAGTTCTGTGGTAAGTTAGTAACAACAGCAACACACACACACATATGTATTTACAGTGCTGTGGTAAGTTAGTAACAACAGCAACACACACATATGTATTTACAACGCTGTGGTAAGTTAGTAACAACAGCAACACACACACATATGTATTTACAGTGCTGTGGTAAGTTAGTAACAACAGCAACACACACACGTGTGTATTTACAGTGCTGTGGTAAGTTAGTAACAACAGTAACACACACACATATGTATTTACAGTGCTGTGGTAAGTTAGTAACCACAGCAACACACACACATATGTATTTACAGTGCTGTGGTAAGTTAGTAACAACAGCAACACACACACACATATGTATTTACAGTGCTGTGGTAAGTTAGTAACAACAGCAACACACACACATATGTATTTACAGTGCTGTGGTAAGTTAGTAACAACAGCAACACACACACATATGTATTTACAACGCTGTGGTAAGTTAGTAACAACAGCAACACACACACATATGTATTTACAGTGCTGTGGTAAGTTAGTAACAACAGCAACACACACACACATATGTATTTACAGTGCTGTGGTAAGTTAGTAACCACAGCAACACACACACATATGTATTTACAGTGCTGTGGTAAGTTAGTAACAACAGCAACACACACACACATATGTATTTACAGTGCTGTGGTAAGTTAGTAACAACAGCAACACACACACCTATGTATTTACAACGCTGTGGTAAGTTAGTAACAACAGCAACACACACACACATATGTATTTACAGTGCTGTGGTAAGTTAGTAACCACAGCAACACACACACATATGTATTTACAGTGCTGTGGTAAGTTAGTAACAACAGCAACACACACACACATATGTATTTACAGTGCTGTGGTAAGTTAGTAACAACAGCAACACACACACCTATGTATTTACAACGCTGTGGTAAGTTAGTAACCACAGCAACACACACACATATGTATTTCCAGTGCTGTGGTAAGTTAGTAACAACAGCAACACACACACATATGTATTTACAGTGCTGTGGTAAGTTAGTAACAACAGTAACACACACACATATGTATTTACAGTGCTGTGATAAGTTAGTAACAACAGCAACACACACACCTATGTATTTACAACGCTGTGGTAAGTTAGTAACCACAGCAACACACACACATATGTATTTACAATGCTGTGGTAAGTTAGTAACAACTGCAACACACACACACATATGTATTTACAGTGCTGTGGTAAGTTAGTAACAACAGCAACACACACACACATATGTATTTACAGTGCTGTGGTAAGTTAGTAACAACAGCAACACACACACCTATGTATTTACAACGCTGTGGTAAGTTAGTAACCACAGCAACACACACACATATGTATTTACAGTGCTGTGGTAAGTTAGTAACAACAGCAACACACACACATATGTATTTACAGTGCTGTGGTAAGTTAGTAACAACAGCAACACACACACATATGTATTTACAGTGCTGTGGTAAGTTAGTAACAACAGCAACACACACACGTGTGTATTTACAGTGCTGTGGTAAGTTAGTAACAACAGCAACACACACACGTGTGTATTTACAGTGCTGTGGTAAGTTAGTAACAACAGCAACACACACACACATGTATTTACAGTGCTGTGGTAAGTTAGTAACAACAGCAACACACACACATGTGTATTTACAGTGCTGTGGTAAGTTAGTAACAACAGCAACACACACACGTGTGTATTTACAGTGCTGTGGTAAGTTAGTAACAACAGCAACACACACACATATGTATTTACAGTGCTGTGGTAAGTTAGTAACCACAGCAACACACACACATATGTATTTACAGTGCTGTGGTAAGTTAGTAACCACAGCAACACACACACATATGTATTTACAATGCTGTGGTAAGTTAGTAACCACAGCAACACACACACACATATGTATTTGCAGTTCTGTGGTAAGTTAGTAACAACAGCAACACACACACACATATGTATTTACAGTGCTGTGGTAAGTTAGTAACAACAGCAACACACACACATATGTATTTACAACGCTGTGGTAAGTTAGTAACAACAGCAACACACACACATATGTATTTACAGTGCTGTGGTAAGTTAGTAACAACAGCAACACACACACGTGTGTATTTACAGTGCTGTGGTAAGTTAGTAACAACAGTAACACACACACATATGTATTTACAGTGCTGTGGTAAGTTAGTAACCACAGCAACACACACACATATGTATTTACAGTGCTGTGGTAAGTTAGTAACAACAGCAACACACACACACATATGTATTTACAGTGCTGTGATAAGTTAGTAACAACAGCAACACACACACATGTGTATTTACAGTGCTGTGGTAAGTTAGTAACAACAGCAACACACACACGTGTGTATTTACAGTGCTGTGGTAAGTTAGTAACAACAGCAACACACACACACACATGTATTTACAGTGCTGTGGTAAGTTAGTAACAACAGCAACACACACACATGTGTATTTACAGTGCTGTGGTAAGTTAGTAACAACAGCAACACACACACGTGTGTATTTACAGTGCTGTGGTAAGTTAGTAACAACAGCAACACAGACACACACATGTATTTACAGTGCTGTGGTAATATTTAACACATACTAGCTCACTGAATCTTCCCAATGACTGTAAAATAGAAGCTACTGTTTCTTTCGTTTTATGGATAAGAAAACCAAGGCACCAAGAACATAAATGACCTTTTTTTACAAAAGGAATTATTTCATTTATCATCATCCTTATTATTCGTTTAATTTGACCTGAGAGAGACAGAAAAAGTGAAGGTAGGAAAGCTTGCCTCCAGGTCTGGGATTCAAACCACGGTTGGCCATGTGGGAGTCCAGCACCTTAACCACCATGCCACCTACAAACCCCCAAACATAAGTGACTTTTACAAGTTATACAGCTAGTAATTGACAGAGCCAAGATTTGAACCCAAACTGTTTCTGAGGGTTTGATTCCAGACTGACTTGTAACTCTGCAGCTGGAAGGGAGGATGGGAGAGAGGGCGCCAGGCAGGGAAGTGAATGCCCGGAGGAGTTGGTGGGACCAGACCATACGGGTCCTCTCTCAGCACTCAGAAGGGGTCTGGGTTTTATCCTGAACAGAATTGGACCACTCATCTATTTCAACAAGAGGAATAACAAAATGTAAACTTTTTTTTTTGAGAGGTTTTTGCTATAGGGAGCATGTGCTTGCCAGACAGACAGAGAGAGACAGAGAGACAGAAAGCGAGAAATCACTCCCCAGAGGGGATGGCCACGCCGCAATCCCTTCTCCTCCACTCTCCTCTCGGGATCTTAGGCACGCACGCACAAGTTTTAAGCGTGAGTTTTAAGCCACCGGGTCCAGGACATGAACCGGTTAACTACATGAGAGTCCAGCGATATAGCCATTACGCTAACTGCTGTTCCCACAAAATGTAAACTTTTAAGAATCTCCTCCAGTAGCACATAGGCTAGTATTGTCCAGATGGGCCCACAGGGAAGATAAAAAATGCAGTTAAATGCTTCAGACAAATGGTAGTGAAGATGCTTAGAATAGGAAAAACACAAAAAGTATTAGGAAGAGGGACCAGCAGATAGCACAATAGCTATGTCGCTGGACTCCCATGTAGTCAATCACGGTTCGAGTCCTGGACCCGGTGGCTTAAACTCACACTGGGCGCATGTGCGTGCGTGCCCAAGATCCTGAGAGGAGAATGGAAGAGAAGGGATTGTGGTGTGGCCATCCCCCGTGGGGGGGGGGGGGGTGTGATTTCTCTCTTTCTCTCTCTCTGTTTCTCTCTGTCTTTCTGGCAAACGCATGTGCCCTATAGCAAAAACCTCTCCAAAAAAAAAAAGTATTAGGAAGAAAGAATCAAATTGCTAGCACTTGGTGACTGATGAGGGCTACGCACCGAAGAGGAAGGTGACACTAGAGTGATGGCAGGGCTGGCTCAGGGGGACACCCCATTGTCATCCTACGATAAAGAACAAGACAGAGCGAGCGATGGAACAGGAGACTTGGGGAAGGACCGTCCATGAACACTGGTCCGCCCTTCCTTTGGGATGCGTGTGATACTCCAAAGAAGCTTCCCGATGATTTGTACATTTGCAGGAAATACGATACAAGAGAAGCAGGTGTTCGTGACTGACTCTGGAGTGCCCAGTGGTCAGTACACGTGACAGTTTATATTCTGGGTTGGGTGGTCTGCGTACTCTGTACGTTCTACAATTCATTGCAGCACTTTTCGGATAGAAATGTTTTGGGGGGCCAGCCAAGTGGCATGGTGGTTAGGGCACTGGACTCCTACATAGCCAACTGTGGTTTGAGTCCCAAACCTGGTGGCTTGAAAGTCATACTGGTTGCATGTGCATGCATGCCCCAAGTCCCAGGAGAATAAAGAAGGGACTGCAGCATGGCCATCCCCCCAGGAGGTGATGTCTCACTTTCCTTCTCTGCCTCTCTCTGGCAAACGCAGGTATCCTACAGCAAAATCAATCGATCAATCAATCAATAAAAATTGAAAAAATTTATCATTTCTGCATCTGCTTGGTTTTGCAAATTATGATGTTCAGCAAATGTCGACGGCAGAAATATGTGAAGAAAGGAAAAGAATAGAAAAGATGGGCCTGAAGCTGGCTCCATGGCCTAGTGCTGGAGAGAGCCAGATCCCACATGGCTGACTGCGCTTTCACCCAGCCCCGTGGCCTGAAGAAACACGAGTGTGCATGCTCCAGATCGCAGCAGGGTGGAGAAGTGGCGGGAAACGGGCTGTGGCGTGACACGCTGTACCAAGAGGTGCTCGCTCTCTCGCTCTCTCTCTCTGTATGTACACTCTGGCAATTAAAAAAAAATGACAAGTCAGGCCTGTGTGAATGGTGCTGCAGTTCCATCGGGGGAATGTAAGAGGAGATGTCGGCTTCCGGCCTGGCCCTACTGTTCCCGTGTGGGCTGAGGGACAGCAAAGCAGGATGGACATGGCCCTCAGGAGAACAGGCTGGCCCGGAAATGGTTTTGAAATCATCATCCTAGGACTTGGGCTACAAGATCCTATCCTGTAGGGCCATGGGACTATTGGGTCCTCAGAAAAGTCATGACACATTTTTGTATAGAAAAATAATACATCATGACTTTTCCAACAATCCAACATATTGGGTGGGATGTCTTCTGAGAGTTCATGGAAAATATATTAAAAAAATGCATAGATTTCAAAAAAGGTTTTGTATTAGCATAGACTCATATTTTAATTCCATTTTTTCAACAAAATTTTTGATATACCTTCATATTAAATCTAAGAAAGTGTGCAGAGTAAGAAAAGGAATGAGGTTAGAACACCGAGAATCGCCAACATTTAGCACCCACAAGTTAGCTACATGTTATTAGAGCTCTACCATAATTCAATTTAATTCAGGAAGTACTGACTAAGCTCCCAACTGGAGTAACAGACACAGGTAAGTACCAGCAGTGGGAGCAAGCATGAGCCTGACCGAGGAGCAGAGAATGAGCAGTACTCGTAGTGACAGTCTGAGGTGATCTGAGGTGACGCTGACTCCATGACTTCCTCTAAACAACGAGGCCAGAGGTGCAGCCTGATCAACAGTTCCTCCTCTACATAAAACTCTTTAATGACAGGCCAGAGATTCCCGTGGAAGTGGAAGGTAAAGGAACAACTGGCCTTTCTAACTGAAACCCTCAGATCGGAACAAATGCAGGCCTTCGAAACGACGAAATCGGTGGCACTGGGAGAATGTGCTACTTGATAACCTCGACGGAGACGGGGTTTACCCTTGAGTGAACGTGTGTGGGAAGAAGGCAGACAACATGAGGGGGAGTTTATCTTACAGAAAGATGTCAAATACCCTATCTGCCCGTGGGTGCAGGCAGGAAAGCATCTCCCCACTGCCGTCACGTCTAAGTCAGCCTCGCCTAAGAGCCGGAACAGCTGCAGAAGCTCTTCCTCGGAGGGCTGAGCTTTGAAACCACCAAGGAGAGATGGGGAGCCACTCTAACAATGCGGAGTGCTCCTGGGCTGCGAGATGAAGTGAGACCCAAACACCCAGCGCTTCAGAGCCTCCAGGTCTGCTGTGTCTGCCACTGTGGAGGAGGTGGGTGCAGCCACGAATGGAAGGCCACGCCAGGTGGATGCAAGAGCTGTGGAATGGAAGAGGGCTGTCTGAAGAGACAGTTCAAAGACCGGGTCCCACTTGGAGAAAGATCTTTGTTGGTGGCATTAACGAAGACTCTGAACACCGGAGAGATGATTTTGAACGGTATGGGAAAACTGAAGTGACTGAAACCATGACTGACTGAGGCGGTGGCAAGAAAAGAGGATTTTGCTTCTGTAACCTTGGATGATCATGACCCTGTGGATAAGATGTCACTCAGAAATTCCATACTGAAAATGGCCGCAGCCGTGAGTAAGGAAAGCCCTGTCCAGACGAGAGCTGGCCAGCGCTGCCTCCAGCTGAAGAGGGCAGAGTGGTTCCACCTCGGTGGTGGCCGTGGGTGCTGTGGGTGGTCATGGGGGAAACTCCAGGGGCCATGGTGGCCTCAGTGCAGCCATGGCAGTGGTGGAGATGGTGGACGGAGGGATGGCTATAATGGATTTGGTAATGATGGGTGCACTTTGGGAGCTGGTTGGAGTTACAATGATTCACAACAATCACGTTTTCAAATTCTGGACCCACGAAGGGAGGAAACTTTGGAAGCAGAAGCTCTGACCTTATGGAGGTGATTTGCCAAATCACGAAATCAAGGTGGCTGTGGTGGTCCCAGCAGCAGCAGTAGCTATGGCAGTGGCAGAAGGTTTGTTTTTCATTATTTGTTGTTGTTATTATTATTATTATTTTGACCAGAGAGAAACAAAGAGAGAGAGAAAGGGAACGTGAGAAAGCAAACCACCAGCTCCAGGACTCGAACCGTGGTCGGCCATGTGGGAGTCCAGCACCTTAACCACTTCGCCACCTGCTGGCCCCCAGAAGGTTTTAATTATTGCCGAGAAACAAAGCTTAGCAGGAGAGGAGAGGCAGAGAAGTGACAGGGCAGCTACAGGTTACCACAGATTTGTGAACTCAGCCAAGCGCAGTGGTGGCAGGGCCTCACTGCTGTAAAGACGTGTCAGATAATACTCACGTGTATGGGTGAAAAACTCAAGGCCTGTCTTTGTGACTAACTGTATAACAGGTCACTTCAGCTTCTGTTCTGTGGGAAGTGTGAGGCATTTTAACAAAGGGTTTTAATGTCATTTTGGAGATTTGGAGCGGGGCACCCATGCTGTCGATCACTAAATGTAAATATTCTAATTGTGATGCTGGATAAATAAATGTGTCTTTTTTAAAAATGTGCCATGTAGCCTACTCTGAAGCCATCTTGGTAAACTTCTCAACAGTGTGAAGTTAGAATCCCATCAGGATGGTGCCAGGTTCTAGTTTGAAATGAATAATTGTTTACTACCTGCTGGGGGGGGAGGGGGAGCCAGTTGCCTTCAGAAACATTGGGGCAGTTGAACTGACAGTTACTGTGACCCGAAGTTCATTCAAAAGTTCACCCAAGCAAAGTCACAGAACTTGGTTATTAAAAAAATAATTACTGGCACGTTCTCTGCAGTATATCTAAACTAAATTATGGTACCAGATAAAATAGATGGGGCCGAAGCTCGTGTATCTTCCATTATCATGTGCAATCAATAAACAATTTAATTCACTTGAATGGAAAAAAAATATTTCCTAAGAATACTTTGGTGTTCTTCAAAATTTTCAAAGATGACATGTCAAATTGATTTCATTTGGGAGTAGGATAGTCTATACAAAATCCAAATAAAGGAAACTGGGTCAGCCAGTGGCAGGGCAGTAATGCTATGCTCTGAGATGCCGTACCCACTGGGGAGGTCCAGGTTTGTGTCCCAAGGTCCTTCTACACACCGGACACGTGTGTGCCTGTGAGCCAGACTGGCAAGGGCTGGGGTGGACAGCAGCACAAACACCTTGTAGGCTATGCCCCCCAGAAGAATTAAACAATGAACTTGAAACAAGTAAATAAAGGAAACGAATCTGACAACCTGTGGGAAGAGAATGTGAGTGTAGGGATGGTCACAGGAGGGTAATGCAAAAGCTGCGGGACGAGACCTCACAGGAGATACCGATCCGCCGATCTGTTACGAAGGGTTGTTCCTCTCAGGCAACGATTAGGCCGTGGCCCCATAACTATATTACATTGTGTTTGATTTTGTAGATTAGAAATGCCAGAGAACAAGAAAATCAAACAGGAGATTTAAGAGAAATGAAAATACAGCATCCAGCTTCCCCCGGGCACTCGCTGCTGGTGTCAGCTTGACAAAACCTGCTCTCATCTGTGTTGAGACAAAAGTAATAGGATCCTCAGAACAGCAGCGTGAAAGGCTGTCTGATACTACAGAGACAGTCACTGTCAGAAACGGGTACTCATTCCTCATCCTCTTTTCTCCCAGGAAGCAAGGCTTAGTTAGGAAGGGCAGGAGATGAGGACTCCTAAAGCCACTGTACTGAAAAAAGATTCTTCAAGAAAGCTGTAAAGTAAAGGCTGATGGTAGTTAATTATAAAACACTAAGTCATCTAGTGATTTTCTAAGAATAGAATTAAGGAGGAAATGTGAGGAGTAATCATATGCTCATGCATTTCATAAAATATATTTATAATACAACTAACCCCAACACCGGCACTCATGGGGTATTACCAGAAAAAAAAAAAAAAGTAAAATCTGATTATGTGTTTCAGTTTTTTTTTCCTTTTTTCTTTTTTTGGAGAGGTTTTTGCTATAGGGCGTGTGCACTCGCCAGAGAGAGAGACAGAAAGTGAGAAATCACCACCCTGCAGGATGGCCACACCAGAATCCCTTCTCCTCCATTCTCCTCTCGGGATCTTGGGCACACACACACACGTGCCCGGCATGAGTTTAAGCCACCGGGTCCAGGACTCGAACCACGGTCGACTACGTGGGAGTCCAGCGACATAGCCATTATGCTAACTGCTGGTCCCTGTGTTTCAGTTTTGAGAAGAGAGTCCACATGCAGAGAACTGTCAAGGGTGTTGTTCTGTGGGCTCCACCACCTCCAGCTCCTCTCTCTTAGGCATCCCCTGACCCTAACCTGACTCTAGGCCCTCATCTGTTCAGGAGGCCCCACCTCTGTGGATTTCATGTTCCAGAAAACCTCAAAGGGGAATTTGGAGAACCAGAGGGACCAAACGATTTTTCTATTTGAAGGCTAGGACACAATTAGGTAATTTGACAGACAGCTATAATAGATATAGACATGTTAAAGCCTATTACTTACTCTCACCATAATTGCATAGATGACAATTTTACCCCCACAAAGGTTGGGTGGTCACAATTTTTTAATAATTATTTTATTTAACTTTATTTATTTAATTTGACCAGAGAGGGAGAGAGAAAGCAAGAAAACAAGTTGCCAGGCTTAGGACTTGAACTGTCGTCGGCCATGAGGGAGTCCAGTGCCCTTAACCACCACAACACCTGCCGGCCCCAGGTGGCCATGATTTCAAACTAAAAGGAAGTCTATTAAAATTGAGTAAAACTTATCTTCATGAAAAGCTGAGTAAACTGTCTTTAATTTTCTCATTTTGCTACATATTGATGAAAATAGTGTCACAAACCAACCATGAAATAAAACACAGAGTTTTTGGAAACATTAGTGCAATGGTCTCCAAACCCACCAGACTCCCTGCCTCTGTGGCCCTGGGCCCTGAAATTCACCCCTCCGCTGCCATCATGGTGATCTCTCACTCACATGAAAGGAAAGCACGAACACCTTAGCCTGCACCTGAAGGCCTGCACCGTGACCCGGCCCGCTCTCAGGCCTCTCCTCCTGAGAGGTCCCGCAGAGTCCGTCCTCTGTCCACGCTGCGCAGGGAGTGCTTGCTACTGGGAGGTAGAGCTTTGCACCAGAATGGAAGTCAGCGCACTCCTCCTACTCTTCTTTAAATCAGAGGGGATTCACTCTGCACTCACCAGAGAGAGAGAGAGAGAGAGAACTCCCCAGTGAGACGTGGTCATACCACAAGCCCTTCTCCATTTTTCTATCCTGTTAGGATTTTAGGGATGTGAGCACTTGTGCCTGGCACTTTTTCCAAGGGCCGCGATCTGACCATGGACAGCCATGTGGTCAGCCATGTAGGACCCAGCTCCTTTAACCACTAGCTACAGGCTGGCCCCCAGTTGCTTCATTCTTGTTTTTTTCTTTTCTATCTTAATTTGCCAGGGGACATGTGCACTCACTGGAGGAAGACAGAGAGAGGGAGGAGGGACCGTGAATAAGTGCCCACATGGTAGACGGCCACGCCACGATCTCTTCTCCATTTTTCCCTCCTTTTGGGATTTTGGGCACACATGCATTCAGTGGTTTTCAATTGGCTGGGTTCAGGACTTGAACTGCACAGTGGATCATGTGGGATCCAGTCACCTTAACCACCATGCCATGGCTGCCCCATGGTTCTTAACCCAAGATACAAGCTGGATTCTCGCATTTCTTGAAGTCATAGGGCCAAGATAAAGAAGCCCCTAGGGGGCCAGTAGGTGCTGTAGTGGTAGAGGCGCTGGGCTCCCACACGGTCAGCCAAGGTTTGTGTCCCAAATCATGAGCTTGAAACTCATGCCGGGCACATGTGCTGGTGTGTTCGAAGTCCCAAGAGGAGAACGGAGAAGGGACTGCGGCATGGCCATCCCCCCGGGGGTGGTTTTACACCTACTCTCTGTGTGTCTCCAGTGGGCATATGTGCCCTATACCAAAATTCTCTCTAAAATAAATAAATAAATAAAATAAGCCCCTAGCTAGAACCTACAGTAGCCAAATTACTTGAACACACAGCCTTATCAAATAGTGTGTGTGAAAGTCAGGGCTTCGCCTGGGAGAGACGCGAGGCTAGTGAGAACAGGAGAATTTACGGAGGCAGCACTAGTTCCCTTGCCTGATAAGGACATTCCTCATTTCCTTGCAGGCTCTGCAATTTCCCCACTAGAGGGAGCTCGCTTTAGGAGGGAAATGATACTTCCATCCATTCCACTCCACAGTCGTTCCGCCTCTCACTGTCCCCAGTCTGCTCAGAGGGGCAATGACACAGCCAGCCCTCTAAGGCTTACACAGCTGAAGATTTACAGACGGCTGGGTTTAGAAGGCAAAGGCACGAGTTCCGAGGACGGCCACAGCGATAGCAATGTAATTTAGACTGTGCTAAGTATTCTGAAGATGACTGCCGAAGAGATGGCAATGTAATCTAGATTGTAGCAAGTTTATCAATATGTGTGCACTTTCCAGGCTTCTTTTTTAAGAATTATTTTATTTAACTTTATTTATTTTTATTATTATTATTATTATTATTATTATTATTTCCCAGTTTGATCAGAGAGAGACAGAAAGTGAAAGAGAGGGAAAGTGAGAACGCAAGCCACTGGGTCCGGGACTTGAACCTCGGTCAGCCATGTGGGATTCCAGCACCTTTAACCGCCACACCACCTGCTGGCACTGGAGGTGGTTGTAGGCACTTGCTCATCTGTACAATGAAGTCTAGACTCAGGGGCTAGCAGGTGGTGTGGTAGTGAAGGCAACTGGATCCCACGTGGTCAAATGCATTGTTCAATGACCCAGCAGCTTGAAAAACATGCCAGGCACATGTGCATGCGTGCCCAAGTCCTCGAAGGCGAAACGGAGCAGCAGGGGTAGCAACGTAGACACCGCCCCTGCCCGGGGCGGGGTGGGCGATTTCTTACTTTCCTTTTCTCTATTTCTGTCTCCAGCAAGCACATGCATCCTATAGCAAAAATTAAACTACTTTTTTTTTTTTTTTAATCTAGACTCGGTGGTGGCCCAACAGGAACATACAACTCTTGGTCAAAGATTAGACAAGGTCTGGCGAGGTGGTTGTGTCATGCCACGTACTGGCTACTGGACTGCTGGGTTAGTGGGTAGAAGTCATATCCATGGACTTCTGGGAACTGCTCACGACGGTCACGGTGCCCTCCTTCCCTGCACCCCAGTGATCGCTCCTTGGGAACACGCTGCCAGGTCGAGGGAGGCATGTGCGCAGTGCCGTGGGCCTTCCCCTCCAGGTGTTCACGCTCCTGCCCCTGCTGCATGCTCAGCTGCCAGGAGTAAGGGAAGGCCATGACGGATGCGATACTTCAAGAACAGCCATGTGTCAGAGCAGGCTGATGGGGGTGGCAACTGGAGGAAAATTCACTGAAGGAGACGTTCAATCTGGATTTAAATTTTGTGTACTGTGCTCTATTTTCAAAAAAAAATAGGGTTTTTTTTAAGTTTATTTATTCCATGAGAGAGAGAAATAGAGGGAGAGAGAGAGACGGCCACTCCCCAACAGCGTCCTCACGCTGTGACTGGCCCTGTCTCAGCGGCCTCCTGCATCTGTATCCGTGCCACCTTGCTCAGGGAGGCCCCAGGACAGGGACCCAGGACCTTCCCACGTGAGTCCTATCGCATTACCACTGTGCCACCACCTGGCACCACCTCCACCTCCGGGGTGTCAGGAACCTTCCTTCCCTCAAGCTTCCACCTATGGCCAAAGAGGGAGCAGCAGGGTGTGGGAGGAGGCAGGAGACAGTTAAGTGACTTAGTACCTGGGCTACCCCCTGCTTGGCCAGGGCTTCAGCTCTGACCTGAAGGTCACAGCTCCTGCTGGCAGCCTCTCCAAGGGTTCAAGGCCTCGCCAAGGTCTGGGAACCAGCTTCACGTCTTTCCCCTCCAGGCCGAGAGATGGTAAGGGCTTCCTGCTGCTGCCGAGTGTCTCACCTTGGCACTCTCTCGCAGCCTCCCAGCCCTTTCGAATCGGCCTTTGATTAAACTCCAGTAACCCCTTCTGAGTCCAGCATTTCCTCTGGGAGCCTGCGCTGCTACATTATCATAAAGAAACAGACAGGACCTCATACGTTTTTCCATCTGACCAAGAAATTCCCTTGATAGTGAAGAAACTAACAACGCCCTACCTCCGACCTTGCTGCGTACCCATCACCTAGAAGCCTCTGGCCTTTCACGGCCTAGGAGAGACTCAGTGAAGGTGCCAGTGGTGTCTTCTGAGCTTGGGAGGTATGTCCCGCCTTCCAGGAGAACAACGGCAAGGGGGCCTGGGGGCAGAACTCCAGCCACGGCCGGGGGCAGACTGAGTGCTGCGGCCCAGGCTCCTGGCACCCGGGGCCCATCCTGGGCCACGTTTATCTTCCGAGTCTGGTGCTCTGGCCTTCCATGCCCTCCGTATTATTTCATTACACTCCTCCTCAGTCTGAAGGTCACCAGAGTCAGCTTCTCTCACTTGCAGTCAGTGACCATGCCGTGGAACTCAAAAACATCACGTTCATTCTCTCATCTAGTTATGGACACTGACCAATCGGACTCCTCTCTTCACCTGTGACGTCGGCCATGGTGTTCTGGCAGACAGTGTGTGGGTAAGCAACTGTCAGCGAATGAATGAATGCTCCCAAAGAGCTAGAAGCATATTTTTTTAATGCAAATGACAAATTTAAAATTTATCCTGGGTTCTGTCTGTGTTCAACAATTACACATTCAACGAGATATTCGATATCTACGTCAAGTGTACTGTTGAGGAGAGCGGACCTCTGACTCCCGCGGTTTACATCAGTGACTCCTAATCCAGCCGTCCCTGCCCGCACATACTCTCCCCGGAGGAGGGATGAGGCCGCACGTCTGCACTGCCCTGTAAAGCGGGTCCCACCCACTAGACGTGAGTCGTAGCTTCTCACAAGGAGCAGGTTCTTTCTTGCATTTTTCTTCCCTCTCTTAATTGTCAATCTTCTCCTCACTACAGGATATTTCCCATTAGTGTAAAATATACTTCAATGTCTCAGGACCAGCAGTTAGCGTAATGGCTATGTCACTGAACTCCCATGTGGTCGACCGCGGTTCAAGTCCCAGACCTGGTGGCTTAAACTCACACCGGGCACATGTGCGTGCATGCCCAAGATCCTGAGAGGAGAATGGAGGAGAAGGGATTGCGGCGTGGCCATCCCCCCTGGAGGGCGATTTCTCATTTTCTGTCTCTCTGTCTCTGTCTTCCTGAAGCTGGCTGCTCCTGACAGCTCCGCAGCAGCTGTCATCCTGCCTGTGCCCTGGACAGGCACCACTTCTATCTCGTTACCTTCCGGACGAGGGGACTGCGCACAGCACCTACACCAACAGTCTACCCAGACGTGGTCCAGAGGGCCCACTTCTGCACCAAGGAAACGCAGACTTGCAATCTGCCCTCAGGGAGGGTACCAGGACTTCCCAAACAACACCCCTCTCTGCTGCCATAGGTGCTCCACTAGCCTTTACATTGCGAGGTCTGGGCATGACCCAGCTTTCCGTGTGGCCCCTTGACACCCACTGCTGAACTTGAGCATGAGGAGAAGCATGCCCTCCCTTCTCTCCAAGATGCCAGGTGAGCTGCCAGGACAAGAGAGCATCCAAAAATTTCCCTAAATAAATCCCCTGCCATGTCCAACTCCTTCACTATGGATGCCAGGCTAAAAGGACCAAAGTCAGATTTCTTATTATTCAGCCTTAGAAAGGAATACAGTCTGATACATGCTGTAACATGGAGCCCTGAGGACAATACACCCCGCGAATTAAGTCAGTCACAAAGAGCAAACGCTGAGCGCTCCCACTGGGAGGTCCTTGTAGGAACAGTCAAATTCAAAGACAGAAGTAGAACAGTGGCTGCGGGGCCGAGGGCCGGAGGAGGAGCGCTGTGCAGCGGGTCTAGAGTTTGGGACGACCAAAAAGCTCTGGAGGCGGGGTGGTGATGACTGCAACGTGAGTGTAGCTAACACTACTTACCTGCGCACCGCAACACGGTCAACTGTAAAACGCCCAAAAGGCCAGCCACTTCTGCTGCCAGTTTTGCTTGACCATCATTCGAACATGGCGGTACCTGACTGCCACCACAGCACTGGGACTGCCTGTCACTGGGCTCCTGTCCCTACACTGCAGACTGTCCCTTCCCACAGTGCTTTGTGTTGCGGGGCGGGAACTCTACAAACAACATTTCTTCTTTGCCCAGCAGGCAACAGAGAACTCCCCAGGGAGCCGGGAAGGCAAGAGGGAGAAGGGACGGCTCCTGTCTGCTTCCTCCTCCTGCCCCGTTGCCGGGCAGCAGCCCTTTGCCCTGGCCTCACGTGGGTCCCCAGCAGCAGCTGGTTAGTTTGCAGTCCTCCCACCCAAACTAGCCCTTTTGCACAGCCCTAAGAGACACTTGGCCAGTGAAGTAAGGCCCCTGCCAAAAGATACGTCCTACTGGGGGCCCCTCCTCCAAGTTCTAGAAGGATTAGAGGGCAACAGGGCAGGGTCACCTCCTCACATCTCTGGGTCACAACTCCTGGGGCCTCCTCTGAGTTCCTGCAGCCTCAGGACACCCCGGGGGCCCTCCTCCAGGCTTCTGGCTCCCACACACAAGGGGTGGGTTTCTCAAGTTGCCCTTAACTATCTACTCATTCCTTAGACCCTCTGCATTCCAGTCTTCGAATATTCGCTTCACCAAGTCCTTGCCTTACATTAAATTCTCTCTGTTGGGACCAGCAGTTAGCGTAATGGCTATGTCGCTGGACTCCCACGTAGTCAACCACGGTTTGTGTCCCAGACCCGGTGGCTTAAAACTCAGGCCGGGCACGTGTGCGTGCGTGCCCAAGATCCCGAGAGAAGAATGGAGGAGAAGGGATTGCGCCATGGCCATCCCCCCTGGGGGAATGATTTCTCGCTTTCTGTCTCTCTGTTTCTCTCTGTCTGGTGAGCGCACGCGCCCTATAGCAAAAACCTCTCAAAAAAAAAAAAAATTCTCTCTGTTAACATAACTACTGTGGTTCTGCCTTCCTCACTGGACCAAGGCTACTATTTTGCACTACTGTGCAGAGAAGGAAAATAAGAAAGACTTCCATTTCCACCTCTGCCTGTAGTTATTTAATGCCTGTCTCTCCAACTATCAATATTTTATAAACACCATGAAATTAGTTTTTTTTTTTTCTATTTTCTATTTTTTTTGGTCACTGACATATTCTCAGCACTTTAAACACAGTCCAGCCCTTACTGGTACCAACTGTCACTCGCTGGCTAAAGAAACAGTAAATATTTAGACAGACAGACAAAGACCCCAACATATTTGGTCATGAAAACATGCCTCTAATATAGGAAAGTTATGACCACTGCAAATATAATGAAAAGGAGAAAAATAGGTAGCTGAACTTTGCAAAATTCCCTTTTTCTGAAAATTTAACAATATTTCTTCTCTCGTTTGCCTCATTTCTTGTTTACTAGTTTTTTATTCTAATTTTTTTATTTAAATGGAGGAAGTTGTGTACAGGGGATTAAATGCTTTATAGAAAAGGAAAAAATTGTTCTAGAATCAACTTAACCGTCCTATTTTTCATTTTCACCTTCCTCCTCTTCCTCACTCTTGCCGTTTCCAGCCTTGACAGCTCCCGGTGCCGTGAATCGCTGTCCTCTGGCTGGCAGACGGCAACATCCTCTGGTGTTTTCCCTCCAGCTCAGCAGCCCTCTTCTCGTACGGCCGCCTGCGGTCTGCAGAGGCGCTTCCACACCTCTCCATGTCTTCACATCAGCACCCACAGACAGGGCGAGCTGTCCTCCTTCCATCCGGGTAGCACTTAGAACAGAACATGCGGAGGCTGAAGGAGGCCTTGGGCGCACTGCGGTCCCTGAACTCCTGTTCTGGTTCCCCTTAACAGGGATATAGGTTTTCATAATAGGCCTTGTCTGCCTTTGTCTTATCTTCACATTTCCCCTTCTTAGCAGACGCGGTCTTCCACCTCCCTGAGTACTTCTTAGAAAACTCAGAGTTGACTGAAGGATCTTCTTGTGCTTCTGCCTGGCAAGTTTGCACAAAGAATGCAATGATAACATTTCTCCTCTTGGCCTCTTAGGATTCTCTTTGCCTAGTCATCTTTCCTCCTCCGCAAGGCACCGTCGCCTAGAGCAACCCAGCTCTCATTCGCCCCAGTGCTGTCTCCTGTTTACTAATTTTGTTTTTTTGAGAGTTTTTTGCCATAGGGTGCATGCACTCACCAGAAAGACACAGACAGACAGAGAGACAGAAAGCAAGAAATCACCCCCCAGGGGGGATGGCCACGCTGCAATCCCTTCTCCTCCATTCTCCTCTCGGGATCTTGGGCACGCACACACATGCGCCGGCGTGAGTTTAAGCCACCGGGTCCGGGACTTGAACCGTGGACGACTACATGGGAGTCCAGTGACATAGCCATTACGCTAACTGCTGGTCCCCTGTTTACTAATTTTTGTCAGAGGGAGTTTCTCTATATTTTTCTTGTATACTAGGGCATGTTGCCGATGAGAGATTCAGTCAAAAAGTACTCTGTCTTCTTTTTTAACTGCCAGAGGGCACATGCACTCACCAGCAGGAGAAGGAACAAACCCCCAGTGTGACCTGGTCAGGCCACAATCTCTTCTCCAGCTCTCCCTCCTTTAGGATTTGGGGCACACACAGTGTCTGGCATGTTTCAAGCTGCCAGGCCCAGATTTGAATCAGGGTCCACCCTATGGGATCCAGCTGCCTTAACCACTAAGCCAGAGGGCTGACCAATAAAACACTTCATTTCAACCATACTTAGATATTATACCAGGTGCTTTAACGATGAGTCCATTTTAAATCCATGTAATAAACTATTTAAATTGAAACACTAATACAGAAAGTTAAACCTCACAAGTGAACGTTCACGAGTGGAACTCACAGCATTTTAGAGTAGCGAAAAGTGAATGCAATGGGAGAGGAACACCTGGCTGCAGGTCTAGGCCTGCTCTGCTCTGGCTGAACAGTGAGACAGCAAGCCATTTCGCTTCTCTACAGATCTGCTACTTCATCTTAGAAATAAGGAAGTGCAGAAGGTTGACTCTGTGGCCTGGTGGTTAAGGGTGCTGGATCCCACATGGCCAACTGAATAGTTCAAGTCCCAGACCCAGGAGATTGAGAAATAAACCAGGGATGTGTCGTGCATGCCCAAAATCTCAAAAAGAGGGAAAAATGAAGGAGAAGACACTGTGGGGTGACCCCAAAGGGGTGCTTTCTGCTTTCCCCTCCCTGTCTCTTTTTCTCTCTCAGGCAAGTGCATGCATGCCCTAGCCCCTCCAAAAAATATACATTTAAAATTAAAAATTAGAAAAATTAAAAAGCACAGACCATTTCTAAAGTGCTCTTTTCCTTTAAGACTCTGATTCTTCATATAGAAATGTGCTTTAACATTCAAAAGCACAATGGAACTTTCCCGCATTGGAAACACGCAAACGTGAACTTCTCATCTGTCTCCAAACATAGTGCCCTGCACAGACTGAGAGGCTGGGCAGGTATGGAGTGACGACAGGACTGCGATGTGGCAAAAAGCTGTGTGCCAGTTTCCATTTCTAGTTCTAGATGAAACTATAATTTTCTGTAGTAAGATTTTTTAAAATTGGCAGGGGTTTTTTTGGTTTTGTTTTGTTTTTCTGAGAGAGATTTTTTGCTTTAGGTTGCGTGTGCTTGCTGGAGAGACAGAAAGTGGAAATCATCCCCAGAGGGGATGGCCATGCTACAATCCCTTCTTCTCCTTCTCCTTGGGGGATTTTGGGCATGCATACACAAGTGTCTGATGTGAGTTTCAAGTTGCCAGGTCCCAGGTCCAGGACTCAGCCACAGTCCACTAAGTGGGAGTCCAGCACCTTAACCACCCGCCGGCCCCACAACTGGCTGGTTACTTTTAAGACCCTAACCCGTGGGATAGCATTCATACTGACAGCGGCACTGACTGTTTAACACACAGAAATACACGGAAGAACGTGAGACGCACAGCCGATCGGGCAGCCAGCTGATCGCTCTGAGAGACACGTACTGTGTAGGACAGCCCGGAAGACGCCTGCTGGAGCCCTGCACGACGGAGCACACGCTCCCGACGAGCCCAGCACCGCGCCCTGGGAACGCCCTAGAATCACAGCAGAACGCGGAGTGTCCTCCCTGCACTGCTAGGCTGGGACGGGGAAGGCAGCCCAGTACGAAGTGAGTCAGTGCTCCTTTACAAATAAAGCGAGAAAGGAGAAAACATAGGCTTATATTAAAATCAGATTCTTTTTTTTTTTTTTTTTTTTTTTTTTGTAAAGAGATTTAGGCTACAGGGTGTGTGCACTTGCCAGAGAGACAGAGGCAGAAGCAAGAAATCACTCCCCAGGGAGGATGGCCACACCGCAACACCCCCCCCCATCTGCTCTCAGGATCCAGGGCACACACGTACATGTGCGGGAATATGCACACACACATGCCCAGCGTGAGTTTCTTTTTTTTTCTTCTTTTAGAGAATTATCTATTTATTTAATTCCATTTGTTGTTATTTTTTTAATTTGACGAGAGACAGACAGAGAAAGGGAAAGAGAGAAAGCAAGTCGCCAGGTCCAGGACTCAAACCGCCGTCGGCCATGTGGGAGTCCAGCATCCCTAGCCACCAAATTACCTGCCGGCCCCTCCCAGCATGAGTTTAAGCCACCAGGTTTGGAACTGGAACTGCGGTCGACTACGTGGGATTCCAGCGATGCAACTTTAACACCATCAGCTGGTCCCAAAGTCAGATTCCTAAACCCAAGATTCAAGGACAGGAAAGAACACTTTGGTTTATTTAATAACAACTGTTTACAAAAGTTGACAGAATACATGTGTTAGTTTTTTTTTTCTTTTTTCCATATAACTTTGTTCTCAAAAGAAAAAATGTGTACTACCCAGAAAAACACTGAGTAGTGATGGAGTTATCCAGAACTGAGTACTCAACACCACGATCCTTGAATCTTAAATCACTCTATTTACTCATGAGATTTTTTAAAAAAATATTTGCAGAAAGTATTATTAAAAACCTGGGACCAGCAGTTGGCGTAATGGCTATGTCACTGGACTCTCATGTAGTCAACCGCAGATCAAGTCCCGGACCCAGTGGCTTAAACTCACACCAGGTGCGTGTGCGTGTGTGCCCAAGATCCCGAGAGGAGAATGGAGGAGAAGGGATTGCGGCATGGCCATCATCCGGGGGGTGGGGATGATTTCTCACTTTCTGTCTCTCTATCTCTGTCTGTCTGGTGAGCGCACATGTCCTATAGAAAAAACTTCCCCAAAAAAGTAAAAATAAAAACCTATGGGGACCAGCAGTTAGCACAATGGTTATGTCGCTGGACTCCCACGTAGTCGACCGCGGTTCGAGTCCCGGACCCGGTGGCTTAAACTCACGCCGGGCGCGTGTGCGTGTGTGCCCAAGATCCCGAGAGGAGAATGGAGGAGAAGGGACTGTGGCATGACCATCCCCCCTGGGGGGTGATTTCTCGCTTTCTGTCTCTCTCTTTCAGATGAGCACATGAGCCCTATAACAAAACAAACAAACAAAACAAAAACTCTCCAAAAAATGATTAAAAAAAAAACCTATGCATGGATTTCAACATTTTTTTACACCTAAATAAACTTGTAGTTTAATTCATTTTTTCTGCAAAGTTTCTGAAGTACCCTCATGTGTGCATACGTGTTTATGCACATAAGCGTGGCAAGGTGGATTACAGCCTGTGTAGACACATAAGCAGGCAGCACTGTCCCGGAGCCCAGAATGGAGACCTCGGTGTGATCAAGAAATGAGGCATTCAGGGCCCTCTAGAGACATAAGGACGAGTCTGTCACGGTGACGCCCCCAAGACCAAGAGCCAGCACTGCTCAGTGATGCTAGGTCAGCCTGCAGCCGTAACCAGCAGGGACTACGCCCGCCCTGCCTTAATCTGCCGGGAATGAACGGCCGTTACTAAACCGGAAAGTACCTACTGCGGAGGGAGACGTGGGCTCTGGGCTCCTGCAGGTGCCTGGGGTCGCTGCAGCTCAGGCTGCGCCCACCCTCCTTCACCTCCCGGGGAGCTGAGCCTGGAGTCTGCCTGGGCCTCAGCTGAGCCCTGAGAGGTCACTGTCTTCACTTTCCTCTTAGCGTGACTGCGCTCCACACACACTCAGACAGGTGAGAGCGGGCGAGACTGCGGGCACTGAGAAGCCGCCTGTTCTTTTCTTAGCAGCCGTATCTTAATGCCCTTCAGCCCATGTAATGACAATGGCAAAATTAACCGTGGAACAATGCTTAAAAATCCACTTGTGAAGCTTAGTCCACTTTCAAACTGGCAATCGCTGCATGGAATAATGCTCTGAAAACGTACTTAATACTCTTCCAGCTTTCTAAGTGAATTTGTGACTGCAATTGTACTATGGAAATGACTACTTAGAAAGAAAAATTGAAAAATCAGGAGGCTTTGCATTGTTAAAGAGCCACTTTAATTAAAAGGATGCATTTAGTGCTAGTGTACTGGTGGGGAGTAGCTAAAAACCATTTACATGGGGCCAGCAGGTGGCATGGAGGTGAAGGCAGCTGAATCGCACATGGCTTACCGAGCAGTTCGAGTCCCAGACCTGGTGGCTTAAAAACATGCCAGGCACGTGTACATGCATGCCCAAAATCCCAAGAGGGATATGGAGAAGGAACTGCTGCATGGCCATCCCCATGGGGGTGCTTTCTCAATTTCTTCTTTCTCTGTCTCTCTCTGGTGAGTGCTCACATCCTACAGCAAATTAAAAAAAAAAAAATCTAAACGGAGAGGACTTGAATTGGTCAAAAGCTAACACCTTTTTAAATGTCAACTTTATCACAAGAAAAATCTCTGGGGTAAAGAGATCACCACTGTCCTTCCTAACACACTGTGGGCCAATGAGGGCCGGTCTTTGCGTGGAGCTGTGCGGTGGAACAGGAGTTCAGAGCAGGACTTTCAAGACCCGAGCTTCCAGATCAAGTCCCAGTCGTGTCACTTCCAGTCCCTCAAGAAACACATTTGTTCCTAAAAACGTCAATGCCTTTCTTCTTCTTCTTCTTCTTTTTTTTTTTTTTTTTGAGAGGTTTTTGCTATAGGGCATGTGCGCTTGCCAAAGAGACAGAGAGAGATAGAGAGACAGAAAGCAAGAATCACCCTCCAGGGAGATGGCCATGCCACAATCCCTTCTCCTCCATTCTCCTCTCAGGAACTTGGGCACACACGCACACGCGCCCGGCGTGAGTTTAAGCCACTGGGTCCAGGACTCAAACCGTGGTCAACTACATGGGAGTCCAGCAACATAGCCATTACGCCAATACACTAACTGCTGGTCCCAAAACATCAATGACTTTTTACTCATGCTTTTCTCGAACCACCGGGGTTTGTAACTTTACTGATAAAAGATTGCAGGGCAGTGTGTATTTCTGGATGATCATTTCAGAAAGAGAGTTCAGGAATTTACTCATCCAGAACCCTAGAGTTACAGTGTTTAACCATGAAACCTGAACAACATTTAGCTTCTTGACCTATTTTTCTTTCTTTTTTTTTTTGGATTTTGGACTTTACAGACATGTATTTTCACACTAGCTAGAACCTTGTTACCTATATATCCCACACCTCTGGAGTATTTATTAAAAGCCGGCGTGTGAGTCAGACTGTGGCGCAGCAGTAATGCCACCGGACTCGTACAGGAAGGGCCCAGGGTCACATCCTGGGGGCCCCTGTCCACGCGGAGCACATGGAGTACAGGCAGCCCAGGCCGGGTAAGGCAGGGGTGGGGCGAGTATGAGGGCCTGTAGGGGATGCCTCCCTCCATCTCTCTGATGGAAAAATAAACTTCAAAAAGAAAACAAAACAAATGTAGTATCCATAATGGTAATGAACACTGCCTGGTCCTAAAGTGCCTCTGCAGTGAACGGCCATTACTAAACCGGAAAGTACCTACTGCAGAGGGAGACTGGGCTCTGGGCTCCTGCAGGTGCCTGGGGGCGCTGCAGCTCAGGCCGCGCTGCCCTCCTTCATCTCCTGGCCTGGGCCCTCCCAGCATGGGGAGCTGACCCTGGAGTCTGCCTGGGCCTCAGCTGGGGCCTGAGAGCATCACCGACATCACTTTCCTCTTAGCGTGACTGCGCTCCACACACACTCAGACAGGTGAGAGCGGGCGAGACTGCGGGCACTGAGAAGCCGCCTGTTCTTTTAGCAGTCGTATCTTCACGTCCTTCAGCCCGTGTAATGACACTGTGATGTCATTTGCAGTGCAATCACAGAATGTAACGATGCAAAGGAACACCATAACACGTAAGCGGGGTCCTAACAGTCTGGCACCTGCACCTCGTACTTCCCTGGGAGACAAGGCCTTCTGCCTTCCGGCACCTATCCCCAAGGTGCGCAGCCCCTGCACACCCCCGCCACACTGGGCCTATCTCCCGCAGGACGGTTCCAGTCCCTGTGCCACCCCGGCAGCTTGCTCCTGCTCTGTACGCCGGTGGCCTGTGCGTGCCACCCCTTGTATTAGCCAGAGGAGGCCTATGCTAGACTCCAACTCAAACCGGAGAGGGAGGACGCATGGGCTGCGTCATCATTGGACAGCAGGAACGGCTAGCTTTGAGCCTTTCCAATGCCAGCGTACTTTATCACTTGTATGAAAATCTTGCTAACATACACTAACCCACACAGCTGGGTCTTCCTAATGGCCGGTAAATACCACACCTACATCAGAACCACAGGGCTGGCTATGACGGAGGCCACAGAGCAGCAGTCCTCTTCAAGGCTTCGCAGCGCCTGCAGCGACACTGGCCCACACGCGGCCGCTCCTTGCTGAGTCCACTGCTTCTCTGTCCTCCTCGCTGCTGGGCCCCTCCCCACTCTCCGGGCACCTGTCTCCAGGAAGGTCCCCACTTTCTCACTTGCTGCATATAGTCTGTTTTGGGCCTAAAAGAAATCAGACGCTTAATCTCCTGGAATTCCTACTAAAATATGAAGAAGGCAGCTTTCCGGTTATCAGAGAGGTTGGCTTTGGATGAACAAGCTCAGTGACGTCTGCGTGGCCTGAAACCAGCCACCTTAGGGTTCAGACCATGCCCTGCCTGCCGGGGCTGCCTTCCCAACGCCTCCTGCTATGTCCGTGGGGCCGGACTCTGACTGGATCCCATGGCCCTGGAGCTCCTGACACCGTCCCGTGTTTGCCCCCGATCTTGGCTTGACTGCTCATCTGAGCGTCCCCACAGCCCGGATCCTGCAGTCCCCACCACACCTCCAACAACCTAGCCTTGCTTAGTGCCTGGGAAGCCCATGCAGTGGACAGCTGGATGTCCACTTCGCAGACCAAGCTTTCCAGTTTTGTTTTTTTAATTTTGCTATAAAGCATGTATGCTCAATAGAGAGACAGACAGAGTCAGGTGGGGACAGTGGAAAACCACTCTCCAGGGGCATCATCACACTGTAATCCCTTTGCCTCCATTCTCCTCTCAGGATTTGGGGCACACACACACATGCACACAGCATATTTTTCCAACCTGCCAGCCAGGGACTTGAACCATGCAGCCAGCCGCATTGGGATCCAGTCGCCTTAACCACCACGCCCGCAGCTGGCCCCACTGAGGCTTTCAGTTCTGAGCAAGTGCCACATTCACGGAGGCAGCCCGGAGGCAGGAAGTACGCCCGCTGAAGAATGCTCTGTCTTAAAAAATAATTAGAATAATAATAATGATTGGGGAAAACATAGAAAAGATATTGAATGTTGAAACAGGGAGATTAATGTCTCTGTACTGACTGACATGCATGGCATTCCCTTTTGAAAAAGTAAGGTAATACAATGTAAAGTTATATGTAATTCAATGTAATATAAAGAAGAATATGATGATAATAAAAAAAAAAAAAAAAAAAAAAAAAAAAAAAAAGAATGCTCTAATCTCCAGGCAGCTTGCACTGTATTTCCTAAGCATGTGCTTGACATTTTAAAGTTTCCTGTGGCAGCAAATTGTACTTCTTCCACCAGCAGGACTTATTAAGTCTGTGCCCAGAATAAACAAGACTGTTTTGGAAAGTTTTGTTTTCTCAGTGTTCATACTCCATTTTATGACCATGTTTGTTTCTTCAGAGATAAGCTTGTGTCATGGAGCCAGTCTACTACTGCAAACTTAAAACTACATAGACTACTGTTTTATCGTCAAAGGGTTCCATCCTAACCTACTTTAAAAATAAAAACAAACTAAAAGGAATACACAGTTGTACTCTAAATTAGGATTTTGAAAATAAACAAAACATCAGCCTAAAGCTCGTACAGCAGATGAAAGCACTTGTCAGTGGCTATGCTCCGTCTCAAGGAAGCAGAGAGGCCACCTTCCCTGTAATGTGTACAGTTATTGTACTTAATGCCTAGAAAGTGGAAGATATGCCATCAACTAAAAAGTGCACCCCACTGCAAAGTTGAAATGTGAAATGAAAAAATACAGTACTTGTGAAAAATAATTGTGTTTTCGTTTTGTTTTGTTTTGAGTTGCCAGAGGACATGTGTGCTCACCAGAAAGACAAAGAGAAAGAGGGAGTGGGGCCTGCAGGTGGCGAAGTCGTTCCATCGCCGACTCCCACGGGGCCGGCCGCAGTCTGGGTCCTGGACTTGATGGCTTGAAAATCACACCAGACACGTGCACGTGCATGCCCAAGATCCTGGGAGAAGAATAGAGAAGGGATTGCAGTGTGGTCATTCCCCCAAGGGAGTGATTTCTCATTTTCCCTCACTGTCTCTGTCTCTCTCTTCCTGGTATGGCAAAAACCTCTAAAAAATTTTTTTAAACAAACAAAAAAAAAAAACAAAGAGAAAGAGGGAGAAAGCAATCCCACTGGGGCATGAGTCTGCTTCATTTATCACAATGAATCCGTACCCTTCATCTCTACACTCTGTTGGGATTTGGGGCAAAACACACATACCCCACGTGTGTTTTTCAAGCTGCGGGGCCAGGACTGAACTGCGGTCGGCTATGTGGGATCTGGCTCCCGTCACCATTATGCTATGATGCTGGCCCCCAAAAATGATTTTTTTTTTAAATTTTTTTTAGAGGTTTTTGCTCTAGGGTGCATGCGCTCGCCAGACAGACAGAGAGAGTCATAGGGACAGAAAACAAGAAATCACCCCCCGGGGGGATGGTCACGCCGCAATCCCTTCTCCTCCATTCTCCTCTCGGGATCTTGGGCACGCACGCACACGCGCCCGGCGTGAGTTTAAGACACTGGGTCCGGGACGCGAACTACAGTCGGCTACATGGAAGTCCAGCGACATAGCCATTACGCTAACTGCTGGTTCCCCCCAAAATGATTTTAAGACGACAGAAATAAAACGGCAATAATGACTTGAATGTTTTAAAGTTTTTAAGAAAGGCCAATATTCTATTTCAATCATCAGAACTTTGTTTTGTCGCCTCCTAGACTGTTAGAAAACGAGAAGTTACACAATGCACGCATGAAAACCAAAGTTAAAAATAAAAGCAAAAACAGCCAAATGGATGCAAAACCAATGCTGATGCCACGGGTGTCATTTATAAACGCTGGGGAGTCAACTAGAATGGCAAACTTCGTAATTACTTTCTTAAGGGCCAAGGCCTAGAACCCATGTATGCTGGTGCTTCATGGTCGGACCTACCCTGCCACACTGCATCTAGTTTAAATGAGCACAAAGAGGGGCAGGCATACTTCGTAGTATTCAACACCTGTATGAAGGTTTTAGCGACTACTACTTTTACCCATGACAAACATTTCCACATCAAAATATACCGTATAGTTTTCTTTTGTTATTATTCAATTATTCAACTTCCTATTTTATTCAAAATTGTAAAATTTTATTTTACCAAAGAGCACATGTACCCACCAGAGAGAGAGAAAGCCCCTCGTATACCCTATGGGGCATGGTCACACCACAGTCCCTTCCCCTCCATTTCTCCACCTTGTTAGGATTTGGGGCTCATACACATGCCCACCTGTTTTTCAAACCACCAGGGCCAGAACTTGAACCAAGGTCAGCCATGTAGGATCAACCATGTAGGGCCCCTTAACCAGTGGGCCCTAGGATCAGTCCAGTTTCCTGCTTTAATAGAAGGATCAGAATACACAGAGCACTGAGAATAATTCAAACCCCCCACTAAGTGGTTAAAGGATTTTAGCTGTTGTCAACTGAGTCACCAAGGTGTACCTTGCCTACAGTAAACTTCACATAGTGTAAAGGGAATCTACTTTTAGCTATGTGAGTGGTGGGATATCCAATAGCATTTGCTTTTCAAAAATGTATTCTCACTCTACATGTATGCCGTACATGAAGCCATCGATTTTGTACTAGAAAGCATCATCTCAGTGAGAACACAGCACTTCTCATTACACTTCAAAAGTCACGTGCTAACAAGTAGAATGAATAAACAGGCAAGAGATCATAAATTTCTTTAGCTGAAAAAAATATTGAAAAGTACCCAGCTGAACATTCTGTATGCAGGTTTCTGCGTCTTCAAGACCACGTACGTTAGGTGTCTACACAGCTCTCTTACGGCACAGGCGCTCTCCTGGTGTGTAGCAACGGCCGCGTTCTTCACCAACAAACCAAGAAGAGCTGGGTGTACATTTCTGCTGCTCAGTGCAAAGCCCGAGCACTTGCTGCCCAGGAAAGTCAGCGTGGAGGACAGCCAGGGAGGCAGGAAGGAAAATCCGTGGTGGAGGGTGGGAAGGACCCGCCGGTGCATGGCCGTGTAGCTTCTGGCCTGTCCGTCAATAGATGCTGTAGGATCTGCCCTGAGTCTTTAACCAATAGGAAACCGGGCGGGAAGGAAGTCGTGTTGGCTCTGAAGCCTGACTGGCTGAATTCTCACCTGCGAGGAAGTGACAGGAAGTTTCTGCACTTACGGAGCGTGTAGCTGGTTGGATGCTTCCCCTGGGATGAGAGCAACCGAGCGGCTCTCGTTTCTTCACCCCTGGGCTTGGCACCTGCTCGCTACCATCTGACAGCTGTCAGCTGGACCCAGCAGTTAACCTGTTCTGTGTCTCCTCCGTGAGCACAAGTGAAAACCTGTTAACTTTGTTTTTTAGGTTTTTGCCATAGGGTCCCTGCGCTCATCAGAGACAGAGAAAGGGAAAGTAAGAAACCATGCCCTGGAGGGATGGCCAGGCTGCAATCCCCTCTCCTCTCAGGATTTTGGGAATTCGCGCACACACACGCCAGTGTGATTTGCAAGCCACCAGGTCTAGAACTCAAACCGTGGTCATTGGAGTCCAGCACCTTAATCACCATGCCACCTGCTGGCTCATGCCTGTTAACATTTTTTAAAAATATTTTACACAATTTTTAAATGAAAATCTTACCTTGCTGTGGTACTTTGGTTACAACTGGTGAAGCAATATTGACACGTTGTTCATCAATGCCCATAATCTATAATTACGGTTCAGCCTTTGCATTGTATAGTTCTATGGGTTCTGCCAGATGCATGATGTCATAAATCCACCATTATAGTGTTGTCCAGGTTTCATGCCCTAAAAATTCCCTGTGCTCCATCTGCTCATCTCTTCCCCAGCACCCAGCTTCCTGGCTACCACTGATCACTTTACTATCTATACTCGTGTCTTCCCAGAATGTCACATAGTCGAATTCACAGCATTTAACTCTTCCAGGCTGGCTTCTCTCACTTAGCAAGATGCATTTAAGTTTCTCCATGTGTCGTTTCCTGGCTTGACAGATCCTTTTTTAGAGGTTTTTGCCTTAGGGCACATGTGCTCACCAGGGAGAGAGAGAGAGACAGATACAGTGAGAGAGAAAGAGAGAAACTACCCCCCCAAGGGGGATAGCCACGCCACGATCCCTCTGCCTCCATTCTCCTCCTGGGGCTTACGCACCCAGAGTAATTTTCAAGCTACTGGGTCTGGGACTCGACTCGCAGCTGGCCATGTGGAAGTACGACGACATAACCACTACGCCATCTGCGGGTCCTAATAGGTCATTCTCTTAAGTCACTTCATGTTCCATTGTGCACCACATTTGTTGAGCTAATACTCAGCTGAGGGGCATCTTGGTTGCTTATGATTTAGAAAAATTATTAATAAGGCTTCTACAAACGCTCACATGCAGGCTTTTGCGTGGCCTGGCCTGTCGGTGTTTGTCTTCACCGACAGGCAGGGTGCCATGTGAGCGGACCTGAGGGTGCTGCTCATTCTGGGCAGCTGAACAGTCCTCACTTGGGGTCCCTTTTTTTGAAAAGCTCGTAGTGCCCATTTGGTCCTCGGCTGCCATTTTTGATGGTCAGCTGCACTGTCGGAAGCTTGGTTAGTACGCACAGCCCAAGTGTGAACAATTTCCTTCAAGGCTGCTGCTCCAGACAAACGGGTTTCCTGTCGACTGCTGACAGTGCCGCAGAGACTGACGGAGAGCGACTTCTACCCAACAAATGGGCAGTTCCTTATTTGTTCCAGACCTGGCAACATCACTTTCCAGGACTCTAATTCCCTGGTGGAGAAGGAGTTACTTACAATGTCAAATGAAGAGTTATATTTTGGTATCTCTATTTCCATAAAGGGGTTATTTAAATTACAATTAGATGCACCAATGTCCTTTTCTTTTTCTTTCTTTATTGCCAGAGTGAGAGTGAGAAGGCATCCCCGGTGGGACACGGTCATGCCACAATCCCTCGTCCATTTCACTATCCCGTCAGCACCCTGAGCATGCACACACGGCTGGTGTAGTTTTCAGGTCACCTGGGATGGAACGGAAACTGGCCGTCCCTGTGGTCTAACTTCCCATGCAGAGCACTGAGTGGCTGTGCTGTCCAGCTGGCCCCGAGGCTCTTTTTTATTTTTTGGTAACTTGCCATTTTTAAATTGATCTTTTTTTATTTTTAAAGTTTACCAAAGGAAGTACACTTGCCAGAGAGAGAGAGAGAGAGAGAGAGAGAGAGAGAGAGAGAGAGAAAGAAGGACAGAGGAGAAAAAGCACCTCTCCTCATGGAGCATGGCCATGCCATAATCCCTTCTCCTCCATTTTTCCATCCTGTTGAATTTGGGGAATGTAACGCACACGTGCCTGATCACCAGGCCAAGACTCGAACTGTGCAGTTGACCATGCAGGATCCAGCTCCTAAACCACCAGGCTATGGAAGTGGCTCCCCACCAGTGTTGACATTGATGTTCTGCTATGTCACCCACAGCCAAAGGTAGGACATTCTCCTCTGTACGTGGAAGGCCCACATTCTCTGCAGCCTGTCTCCGTCCATCTCAGTGTCCATCAACACAGAGGCGCTGGCTGTTTCCTTTTCCCAGGAGGTGTCTGGTCCCCTGTTACTAGAGGTAGCTCGTCAGGTGACACGTTCTGTCATCTAGCCTCACACTGATGGCCTTCCGGTTCTCCGCGCTGCCGATGGCCCTTCACTTAGGGTCTACGTTCTGGATGCTGGCACTCTGCACCTGGAGATCTCCCTGGTCGATACATCACAGGAGCTGTGACAGAAAATCTGGCCTCCTTCCCTGTGTGGGGATGAAATTCAAGACCGTGGTGCTTTTTTTCCAGCAGTCAGTTTCTGTAGCTTATCTGCAACAATTGCTTTTTCTGATGAATTATGCAGAGACATAGCTGGACTCCAATCTACTATGCTGAAGAAACACGACGAGAAAGATCCTGCAGAGGAAAAGAATGATTTCCTCTCCCTCCGTTTTCAATTTCTTCATTTAAAAATCAATATTGTGGTGCTATGCTTAAAAAATGAAAGCAGAGACTCAAAGAAATATGTGACAGCCAGGTTCACACAGCACAGTGCACGGCAACCGAAGGTGGGAGCAACCCGAGTATCCAACTACAGACAAAGCATAAGCAAGAGGTGGTACGCACAGACAGCAGCGTACCTTCAGCCTTAAAAATGAAGAAAATTCCTGGGGGCCAGCCAGTGGCATGGTGATTCAGGCAGCTGGACCCACAGAGCCGACAGCACAGTTTGAGTCTCAGACTCAGCAGCTTGGAAAAACACGTCCATAGACATGAAGTCACAGGGCCACCCTCGATCCGTTTCAGAATGCGTAACCCTCTGCGTTGCCGTCTTTGCTCCACATGCCCTCTCATCAGAACGTACCTGTGTTGTCTATAATTCCTCTGTAAATTGGACGTCAGGTGGGATGTTCCACGCTCCGGCCATGTCTCCGAGATTTCCGATTACTTTGTGAGCAGAGACCAGAGAACCAAAAGCAGCTCTCTCCCTACAAGCACATTTCTTTAAACGGTGACACCTTCTATCTGCTGAGAGCTCGCCTACTTCAATTTCTGTGCCTACAAGGAGCTGATAAGAGAGATGCATGCACCTAGACAGTGGCCACTCTTTGCCTTGCTATTGTTAAAAATGCCCAAAAGTATGGGAATCAGCAGTTAGCGTCATGGCTATGTTGCTGGACTCCCACGTAGTCGACCGCGGTTCGCGTCCCAGACCCGGTGGCTTAAAACTCACGCCGGGCGCGTGTGCGTGCGTGCCCAAGATCCCGAGAGGAGAATGGAGGAGAAGGGATTGCGGCATGACCATCCCCCCTGGGGGGTGATTTCTCGTTTTCTCTCTCTATGTCTCTCTCTGTCTGGCGAGCGCACGTGCCCTATAGTGAAAACCTCTCCGAAAAAAAAAAAAACATGCCCCAAAATACTCCCTGAAGTCGAAGTCAGAAATGCACTGATGCATTCATTCTCTTTTACTCCTCTGTGGGACAAAGCACTATTCTCCATACCTACGCCAAAACCACCATACTCTTTTAACCCTTCATGTTGTCTACCCCCTGAGGTCACAAGCCCTGACAGTAGAGCCGCACTTGGGGTCTTCAGAAAGTTCATGGAAATGCAGATTATCAAAACAGTATACATAGGGCCAGCAGGTGATACGGAGGTTAAGGCCGCCGGATCCCACATGGCCAACTGCACAATTCAAGTGCCAGACCTGGCAGCGTGATAATCACACCATGCACGCGTGTGTGTGTGTGTGTGTGTGTGTGCCCAAATCCCAAGAGAACAATGGGAAAGAAGGGACTGTGGTGAGGCCATCCCCTCTGGGGGTTATTTCTCATTTTTCCTCTTTGTCTCTGGTGAGTACATGTGCCCTACGGCAAACTTTAAAGAAAAAAAATGCATGGATTTCAAAAATATTCTGCGCCAAAATAAACTCATACTTTTTGAAGTTCCCTGATGTATTTAGCACCTAGCCCCAATTTCAGAACAAAATTGGCCCTTCTTATCTATCTTCTGAGTCAGTGAATAAACGAATCACTCAGTGGTGTTCGAAAACTAGTCTCGGTTGGTTCTCCTCACATTTTGTTTTTTATTTGTTTGTTTGTTTGTTTGTTTTTGAGAGGTTTTTGCTATAGAGTGTGTGCACGCTCGCCAGACAGACAGAGAGAGACAGAGAGACAGAAAGCGATAAATCACCCCCCAGGGGGGATGGCTACACCACAATCCCTTCTCCTCCATTCTCCTCTCGGGATCTTGGGCATGCACGCACACATGCCGGCGTGAGTTTAAGCTGCCAGGTCCAGGACTCGAACCGCAGTCGACTACATGGGAGTCCAGCAACATAGCCATTACGCTAACTGCTGGTCCCCCTCACATTTTGTTTTAAAAAATACGAACAAATCCACGCTCTCCCTATCCATCTCCCCCTTCAATTCGGCATATCAATGATACAACCAGAGAGGTTTCAGGACTGGATGATTTACTTCACAAGAAACTTAACAAATCCAAGGGACATTTTGATTTTCAATCCATAAAAGGCATTTTGTCTTACAACTCAATATCTAGCTAAGTTCTCTGTATACAGAGAAAATAAGAACTTGCCCCCCTTGTAGCACAGAGGGAGACAAATCCATGTTTTGGTTTGCTTTCCAATCTTTACTCAAACAGGAATAAAAAAAAATTGAGAGGGACAGAAGAGAGAACTAGGGAGAGTAATGTGTTACTATAATATGGAGATATTAACACTACTTACTTCCTCTTACAATCGCTCAAATAAAAACAATCTTGGATTCAGTTTCCCCATGAAAATACACTATACAAAAAAAGAGAGAGAAAGAAGGGACCAGCAGTTAGCATATGGCTATGTTGCTGGACTCCCACGTAGTCGACCACGGTTCAAGTCCCGGACCCAGTGGCTTAGACTCACGCCGGGTGCGTGTGCGTGTGCGCCCAAGATCTCGAGAGAATGGAGGAGAAGGGACTGCAGCATGGCCATCCCCTCCCCCCGGGGGGGGGGAGATTTCTCGCTTTCTGTCTCTCTTTCTGACGAGCGCATGTGCCCTATAGCAAAAACCTCTCCAAAAAAAAATGCACTATAAGTGGGGTTTAGGGACAACCTTTAGGTAGGGACTTAGGATGGAAAAGAATGGGTTTGTCTTGAAGCTGCATCTGCAGAGCCCAGGTCCTATTTTATTTTAACATGCTTATTTTGGGCGACTCGGGGTGGAGTGGCTAAACTCTTGGTGTCACCACTAAACCCACAAGATACATTCATGTCGGGGATGGCAAGTGGCATGGTGGTTAAAGGCGCTGGATTCCCACATGGCTGACCATGGTTCAAGTCTCGGACCTGGTGGCTTGCTTTCTCACTTCCTCTCTCTCTCTCTCTCTCTCTCTCTCTCTCTCTGTCTCTCTCTGATCGAACTGGAAAGTAATAATGATAATAATAATAAATTTTTAAAAAAGTTAAAATAAAAAAAAAGATACATTCATGTCACAGTATGATATGCCTCAGGCAACATGCATAATTCTGCACTTAAATACTTTCATCACCTCCTAGAGAAATATTTAAATGGACGTAAAACCAGTTTTAGAGACACACGCATTAGCCTGGCCAATGTGTAGGCAGTTCCATTAGTTTCGGTTCTCCTCCTGTTTTCTGACTAAGTATTGGTGGTATCAGGGACGATTTCATTCCGTAGTCGGGGTACTCCTCGACGTGCTAAGGTTTCTGAGCACAGATAAACTGATCATTTAGGACCTAAGTCAGAAGAGAGTCAATCATACCAACTTTGATAGTTTGTAAAAAGGGACTCTGAGAAGTGCTAGGGTATAATAAGCTAAGTGATGGAAGTAAGCTGAAGCATACTCTGATCCTTACCAACAAACAGGTATTTCTGTCTTTATAGTCCTTAAATTAATACGACGAACATTACAAAGCAGATTCAGTAAAAAACACAAGTACACATCTAATAAAGAAGGCCAGCCAGCGGGCCTGACTTCTTACAGGACACTGTGTTCTTCCGTCATACGATGGTTCCTTACACAGGAAGGCTATCTGGAGTTTTGATGGGGAGGATCACTTTTAAAACCCTAATCATTTTCCTAATAGTTTTACTTTGATTGCCCAAATCAAAGGAACATTATCTTGTATTCAGATGGTACCACGTGCTGAGGCAGGTGCTTGGTGATTTTTTATTTTGTTTATTTATTTGCTTGATGCTTTTCTAGCAATTTAGACTGTGTAACTATAACATCCATCTGTTTGAAAGGTAATTGGTTTTTTGTTTGTTTGTTTGTTTTATTTTGTTGAGAGGTTTTTGCTATAGGGTGCGTGTGCTCTCCAGACAGACAGAAAGAGACAGAGACAGAAAGCGAGAAATCACCCCCCAGGGTGGATGGCCACGCCGCAATCCCTTCTCCTCCATTCTCTCTCGGGATCTTGGGCACGAACACACACGCGCCCGATGTGAGTTTAAGCCACCGGGTCCGGGACTCAAACCACGGTCGACTACATGGGAGTCCAGCGACATAGCCGTTACGCTAACTACTGGTCCCTGAAAGGTAATTGTTTAGCAACCAGATCCTTTTTTGATTTTTACAGCGTATCACCTTACATATCCAAAGTGACTCTCTACTTGCTTTGAATTAAATATTGTAGCTAGGTGTTTGATCTAATATATTTTAGATGAATGTTTGACATGATGGGCGGTCACTCAACATTTATGCCTACCTCCTTTGGATAGCCACCTCTGAGACCCACAAACTCCATTTCCTAGAGTTTCTTGCAGCTGGAGTTCCCAGCACAGAGGAGGTTCTGCAGAGAGATGAGCTGGGTGTGAAGGAAGGACACCTAAGGAAGAGGTTGCTAGCTGGTTTTGTGCTGGAGCAACGTCCAGGCACTAGCTTCTTGGGGTAGAAGCCTCTGCCCACCACAGCACAGCCCCAGAGCTGTGCCCTGTGTCAGCAGCTCCAGGGGGCTCTGAGTGCCAGCCTTGAGACCGTGGCAGTGATGGCAGGAATGGACTTCAACTTCAGCTGTCCGATGAACAGCTGGCCACCTTCTCCCTCCACGGCATGACCATTCCTTCCAGCCTCCTGTGAGTGCCGAGTCCCGCCAGTAAACCCCTTTCTGCTTACAGTCTCTAGAGTGCCCCCTAGACCTGCAACCGACAGACGCAGAAAGAGAAGGGAAGAAGAGGGCATTCAACATGACGAGGCGACAGGTGACGCTTGAGGAAAACCACGCAGGGGAGAGGCTGCACACCCCACGTTCACAGTTACACAGCTAAGAACACGGTCAAGGCCCCACCATCCAGGACGACCCCAGGGGAGAGGCTGCACACCCCACACTCACAGTTACATGGCTAAGAACACGGTCAAGGCCCCACCATCCAGGACGACCCCCAGGGGAGAGGCTGCACACCCCACGTTCACAGTTACACGGCTAAGAACACGGTCAAGGCCCCACCATCCAGGACGACCCCCAGAGGAGAGGCTGCACACCCCACACTCACAGTTACATGGCTAAGAACACGGTCAAGGCCCCACCATCCAGGACGACCCCCAGGGGAGAGGCTGCACACCCCACGTTCACAGTTACACGGCTAAGAACATGGTCGAGGCCCCACCATCCAGGACGACCCAGAGAAGAGAGGCTGCACACCCCACGTTCACAGTTACACGGCTAAGAACACGGTTGAGGCCCCACCATCCAGGACGACCCAGAGAAGAGAGGCTGCACACCCCACGTTCACAGTTGCACGGCTAAGAACACGGTCAAGGCCCCACCATCCAGGACGACCCCCAGAGAAGAGAGGCTGCACACCCCACGTTCACGGTTACACGGCTAAGAACACGGTCGAGGCCCCACCATCCAGGACAACCCAGAGAAGAGAGGCTGCACACCCCACGTTCACCGTTACACGGCTAAGAACACGGTCGAGGCCCCACCATCCAGGACGACCCCCAGGGGAGAGGCTGCACACCCCACACTCACAGTTACACTGCTAAGAACACGGTCAAGACCCCACCATCCAGGACGACCCACAGAAGAGAGGCTGCACACCCCACACTCACAGTTACACGGCTAAGAACACAGTCAAGGCCCCACCATCCAAGACGACCCCCAGGGGAGAGGCTGCACACCCCACACTCACAGTTACATGGCTAAGAACATGGGCAAGGCCCCACCATCCAGGACGACCCCCAGAGGAGAGGCTGCACACCCCACGTTCACAGTTACACGGCTAAGAACACGGTCGAGGCCCCACCATCCAGGATGACCCCCAGGGGAGAGGCTGCACACCCCACACTCACAGTTACATGGCTAAGAACACGGTCAAGGCCCCACCATCCAGGACGACCCCCAGGGGAGAGGCTGCACACCCCACGTTCACAGTTACACGGCTAAGAACACGGTCGAGGCCCCACCATCCAGGATGACCCCCAGGGGAGAGGCTGCACACCCCACACTCACAGTTACACGGCTAAGAACACGGTCGAGGCCCCACCATCCAGGACGACCCACATTGTGGCCACGGCCTTTGAGGGCCTGGGGTTGAGAAACACCACGGGGTTCCTGGAGAGAGAAGCGGATGGGGACAAAGAGAACAAGACCATGCACACAGTGAGAGACCAGGCCAAGTCCTTCAGGTGACCTCGAGACTGCAGTCCTCCACAGGCAAGCAGCCTGCAGCTTTCGGCTCTGCAGTCAGCCTCAGGCTTCCCAGAGCGGACTGAGGGGTCTCCACAGAGACCCAGGAGGCCTTCCTGCGTGAGACATGCAGAGCGAGGCAGGCCGGACAGCTGCCATATTCCAAGTGGAGATAAAAGTGTGTGAGTGTGAGTGTGTATGCACGTGCACATTTGCCAGTGACAGCTGTGAGTATACCTAAAATGTATTTTAAACAAACTATTAAGTTTTTTAAAAAGGAAATTAATCCGTATTAACAATGTAAAGAGCTAATAAAGTAGTCCATTATGGTAAGTACTGGTTTTGTTTCTGATCAGCTAAATATCTTTTAAATCTCTTTATAATTTAACAGTAGTCTGAAGAAAAGGGAAAAACAGGCCAAAGGTAAGAGATTTACACAAAACAATGAAAGAGTTCTACTGTGACTACAATCCTTACAAAAAGGGATAAAAATGTGTCTCAGGGCCCTGGCCTATTTTGGTCTCATTCACACAGCACCATCCCCTTCTTCAAAGACACCTGTTCTCTCCACTGTCCTTCACACACACACACACACACACACACACACACACACACACGTGTTTGGAGGTGCTGCTCCCTCCAGAGGCCATACTCCCCGTTTCTGGAGCTGGCATGTTCCCGGCACAGCGCAGGCTTTAATGATAGGCCTGCCCGTTCGCATCACCAGCAGACACGTGTCCTCTGAGGGCAGGGCCGGGGCTGCTTGTCTTGCTAATGTGTGTCCAGGGCTGAGCACGGTGTCCTAGAGCCTTGGAAATGCTGAGCAGTTGAGAAGCTCAATGAGTGTTTTCATTGCTGCCTCATCCCCAGAGTCCAAGTCCTCCATTTTTTTGGGAGGGAGATTTTTGCTATAGCACATGTGCACTCGCTACAGAGACAGAGAGAGACAGAAAGTGAGAAATCACCCCCCGGTGGGGAGGGGCATGCTGCAATCCTTCTCTGTCATTCTCCTTTCAGGATTGTGGGCATGCATGCACACGTGCCCAGCGTGAGTTTTAAGTCACTGGGTCCAGGACTCGAACTGCAGTCGACAATGTGGGAATCCAGCAACGTAACCATTAGGCCAACTGCTGGCCCCTCTCCATTTACTCATCGTGAAGGATGTCCCCTACCTTTTCTAACTGCCGTTCAGTAAACATCTCAGGAGGCATTGTTTGCACTAAGCCCCTACTCTAGGCCCAACGGACCGGACCAAACTGGAGCTGCGCGGGCTGAAATGCCGCATCCTGGAGCTGAAACCGCCAGGAGGCTGGATCCTGGAACAGACTAAGTTTTCTTGAAAACAAGAGAAGCCAGTTTCCCCAAGACAGCACTGTACGGGGAACAAGAAAGAATCGGTATCTTGTGGCTTTCTTCAGAGTGAGAACTCCGGGTCCGACCCTGCTGCCAAGGTCTGAACTGCCCCTGGGACGGCTGGAGGCGCCCCAAGTGGTCACTGTGCCTCTGTGCCACACACGTCCCACCGCCTGCACTTGGGCCTCCTTCGCCTTCAGCAGTGGCTACAGCAACATGCCAGGCTCACCATCTTCATGCCCTGCTTACGACTGAGCAGACTCTGGGGACCACGGGGGCACCCTGCTGCCCTCACACAGAATCCGGCCTGTCAGCGCCTGTGTACAAGGTCCTGGTATACCTCCTTGCCCATGGCAAGCTTGGACACAGTCATGCACCCCCTCCCGTTTACGGCCTTGGCCTTTAAAACCATCCTGAAGACCTCTGTGCACAGTACTTAGGACAATTTGTGCAGGGTGGGGCCTGCTCGCCATCTTTAACCCTGGCCCAATGAAGCTCTGCTTTACTTACTTTGCCTCAGCATTGCCTTAGGTCGACAGTGCTCAGGGGAAAACTGGACATTATTATCACTTATTTTTAAATTGAGAGGACACATGTGCTTGCCAGGGACAGAGACAGGAAGGGAGAGTAACCACCAGTGGGGTATGGTCACGCTGCGGCCCCTTCTCCATTTCTCTACCCTGCTGAGAGCTTGGGCATGCGTGCATCCGGATGTGACCCGCAGTCACCCAGGTGGGATCTGGCTCCTTTCACCACTAGGCTGCAGGCCTGGTCTGAAATTTGCTATCATTTTCTGAGGACCACACTTCTAAAGGCATTAACAGCAACTAGACAAGGAAATGTTTAAAATCTATTCCAGAATTTCCCGAGTCTTCTCTCCTCTTACCCTATTCTCTCATCTGTTGTCTCCAAAACAATACAGATGACTTCTTTAACTTGATGGGGGAGACGCAAGAGGATGCTGTCGGCCTCTAACTCCCGAAGGACACTCACCGCTAAGAGTATAGTGTCAGGCCAGCTGGTGGCACGGGGGTTAGGGTGGCGGGTCCCACATGGCTCAGAAAACAAGCCAGGCATTCATACCCAAAACTCCGAGAAGAGAATGGAGTAGGGACTGTAGCATGGCCATGCCCCTGGGGGATGCTTTCTCACTTTTCCTCTCTGTCTCTCCAGCGAGTGCATGCGCCCCGTAGCTTTATTTTTTTAGAGAGATATTTTTGCTATAGGGCACATGAGCTTGCTGGAGAGACAGAAAGACAGAAAGTGAGAAATCACCCTCTTGGAGGGATGGCCGTGCCGCAACCTCTTTCCTCCATTCTTCTCTTGGGATCTTGGGCTCACAAGCACATGTACCTGGTGTGAGTTTTAAGCTGTCAGGTCCAGAACTCAAGCTATGGTCGACTACGTGTGAGTCAAGCAACGTAACCATTATGCCATCTGCTGGTCACCCCTGAAAGCAAGAAATCACCCCCCAGGGGGGATGGCCACGCCGCAATTCCTTCTCCATTCTCCTCTCGGGATCTTGGGCAAACACACACACGCACCCGACGTTGAGTTTAGGCCACCGGGTCCGGGACGTAAACCACAGTCGACTATGTGGGAGTCCAGCAACATAGCCATTACGCTAACTGCTGGTCCCAAAAAAATGTTTAAAGAGTGTAGTGTACTTGGGGCCAGCAGGTAGCATGGTGGTTAAAGGCACTGGACTCCCACATGGCAGACTGTGGTTCGGGACCCGGACCTGGTGGCTTGCTTTCTCACCCCCCCCCCCAATTCTGCCATTCTCTGATCAACTTAAATAAATAAATAAATAGATAGATAAGTAAATAAATAAAATAATTATTTTTTGAAAAAGAAAGAGTAAAGTGCACTCTGCACTACTAGAATGTGTGCAGCATGCCAGGGTGGAGAATAACCCATTTACCCAGAGTCAACCTCACACTCAGCCCCCAGGGAGCGATATGAAGTCACTTATCTCCACTTGTAGTTACAACTGCTCCCACTACTGCTCCTGTGTGCCAAGGCACACGCGGTACTCTACACCTGTTATTCCACTTTTCCTCACACTGCCCCAGGAGGTGTCATTAAGGCCCTTTCACAGCCCAGGAAAGGGCTGAGAGTGGGCCCACGCAGGGGGTCTAGCTTAAACTCCTAGAGTGCCTCTTTAAGTGGCTGGAAGAGAGCTGCTCAGAGGGGATGGTCTGACCCCTCTCAGCCTCGTTCTGTGGATGGTGGACTGTCTCTGTGATCCAGGGGAGAGAGTCACAAAGCCATTTAGCATCACTATTCATCCAGCCTCGCAGGGACCAAACAATGCCAGTGGGCTGGGTGTTCCTTCAGTCTGTCCTTAAGGAAGTTCCCCCTTCATGTAATACTTCCAGGCCACTTTTCTCAGAACACACCTAATTTAATCTACAAGTGAAAATTCGAGGTGACACAGACAAATCCCGACAGTCTAATTTCAGCACTGCCTTAGCGCACAGGCTGAACCTCAACAAGAGCTTTGCTCGACTCTCACTGTAAGATGTAAGCTGGAACATCACGCAGTAAGCTCAGGACTTGGGTGGATTTTCTTCTCAGCGTCATGAGTCTGTCATGCTACGCATGTCTGGCTTGCACCGTCTTCAAAGCAATGACGGAGCTTCTATCATTGTGTCCAACTTTGCAGACAGCCCTTTGAAGGAGCACAGGAATTCTTCACTAGTGAGATGTACTGAAGCACTCACATGCCACCAGTCAGACTGCAACACCAGGGTAAAACCCCTTCTCTGCAGCCCTCTTAACCAAGTACCATTTGGCTTAGAAGACACACAGGACAGAGATTTAAGGGTTACAGAGGGAAGCCTCCTCTCCTCAAATGGCCCCTCCATTTTAAGCGAGACTTAAGGAGGCACACAAAGCATTTTTAATTTCACATTGCTCTGGCAAGCACAATTTACGATAACTCCCAAACTACCTTGGTACTCTAGTTATACGAAGATACACAAAAGGACCGATTATTCCCAAAGTACACCGTTACAGTAATTGCATCTGTTCCGAAACTAGATTTCTTTTGAATGAGGAAGTCTACAGAGAACTGCCATTTCCAGTATGACCAGATGCATTAATACAGGCAGCCGTCGCCTCAGTGACAGGACACTTTCCAACGTCTCGGTCTCTCTCGAGTAAGTTCGTGTAATGGTTGGCCGTGAGAGCGTGCCTCCGTTCTCCTCCGTGCACCCCACCACTCGGAGCAACGCTCAGGCCCCCCCAGCTCACACACAGGGGTTCTGACAGGCGCTCCCAGCCCCGCATCACCGGCAGAAAACTATCACAACCGCCTTTTCACCGAACTTCAAAACAAATGAACCATTCACTAGCCAGTAAGGCCATGGACCGTCTGCAAAGGACTCTCAGGGATAACAGTACTCCAAGCTTCTTTTTTTGGAGAGGTTTTTGCTATAGGGCGCGTGCACTCGCCAGAAAGAGAGAGAGAGAGACAGAAAGCGAGAAATCACCCCCCAGGGGGGATGGTCACGCTGCAATCCCTTCTCCTCCATTCTCCTCTGGAGATCTTGGGCACACACGCACACGCACCCGGCGTGAGTTTAAGCCACCGGGTCCCGGACTTGAACAGCAGTCGGCTACATGGGAGTTCAGCGACATAGCCATTACGCTAACTGCTGGTCTCAGTACTTCAAGCTTCTGAGAGAAGGGGCGCACGCCCATCGCTACCTGCACTATTGCAATACCCTCAAAAGCACAGAGGTCTATCCTAGCTCTTCACCCACGCGAAGTGCCCCGTGCAGCACGCTGGAGCGCACGCGCACGGCCTTACCTCTACACGAGCACTGCGCGCAGACACCGCCAGTAGGGACAACCAGGGGGTAGAAAGACCGGAGCAGAGCGGGTGGTTTCATGCAAACCCGCCCCTCCTGTCTCGGCATTCCTCCTTAAACTGCATTTTTGTCGTCATCTTTGGAAACTTTCTGGCTTCAAGTTGTTAGTTCGCCGCCACCTGCTAGTTAAAAATCAGTCCTCCCCGACAGCTCTGGAGAGGAGAGATCCTCGTGCCCTCCGGGGAAACGCAGTCCGCTCTCCCTTCGGCGCCCCAGCGGTGCCGCCTTCAGCTCAGGGTCCGCCCTGCCGGGTCCCCCTGCTGGAGCGCAGCCCGGTCTCCCACCGCACCGGGGCTCCCGGGTTCTGATCCCGTCTAAGTTCCAAGGTAAGCAGGTCGCCCCGGGCGACGGGGACAGCCGGGGAAGGGCAGGAGCTCACCGCGCGCCGAACCCGCGCTCCGGGCGGCGCAGCGCCCCAGGGCCGGCCGAGAGGCGGCCGCAGCCCCGCAGCCCGCGGCGCCCCGGGCCCGGCACCGCGCGGAGCCGCCCGGCGGAGTTACGGCGCCCGCGGGGAGCTGCCCGGCCGCGGCGAGCGTGCTGCGCCGGCGACTTCCCCCAGTGCTGCGGCAGAGCGTGGGAACCCGGGCGCGAGCAGCGGGCGGGGAGGCCGCGCGGGGCGCCGTGCCGGGCGCGTGGCCGCGGGGGCGCGCGTCGGCGCGCACCGGGGCTTCCGAGAGAAGTTGGAGCGCGGCCCGGAGGCCTCGGGCGCCCGAGCTCGCCGGGGGCGGCCTCTGCAGCTCCTCCTCCCGCTGCGCACCGAGCCCCGGCCCCGCCAGCCTGCCCCGCGCCCGGGTCTCGGCCCCGGCGGTCCCGCCTCCGCCCGCCCTCACCTCCCGAGCGCGCTCGGCTCGGCTGTCCCGGTCCCAAGGCCCGCGGCGCCGCCCGGCCCAGGCCGAGCGGGGTGCGGGGGCGCGGCGCGGGGGGTGTCGCCCCAGCTCGAGTCCCCGCCCGGACTCAGGCGCCCGCCCCGCTGGGCAGGACGGTGACCTTCCCGCCGGCTCCGCGCCCTCCTCCGCCGCCGGTCCGCGGCCGGGCCCGCCCTACGTAGGCGAGGACGCCTTGGGCACACCTGTCGCCCGAGCGCCGCCGCGCTGCACCTGGGGGACAGCGGCGTGGCGCTTTGGCGCGGCTGTTCTCACTTGATCCCTGCGACCTCCGGCTTCAATGGCAGCTTCCCCGTTGATATCTGGGGTCGGAGGGTTACCGCCCTGCCACTCGGATCCCACGACAGCGCGCTTCACCTACAGAAGCAGGGCCAGCGCCATCGGAGTGTC
Source organism: Tupaia tana (assembly GCA_026018925.1). Lineage (NCBI taxonomy): Eukaryota > Metazoa > Chordata > Mammalia > Scandentia > Tupaiidae > Tupaia > Tupaia tana. The sequence continues at coordinate 143,036,402 of JAKSZU010000002.1, read as the reverse complement.
CTCTCAGAAGGAGGATGGAACTAGAAGTATCTTTTTGCGTAAAGTTGGACGTAGACTCCTCTTTCCCCCATTACTTTTGTAACAACAGGGTTAATTACTTTTTGCTAGGTCCCTACTACTAAACAACGCAGTTACCATCAGGACATATTTACTTAAAAAAAAAAAAAAAAAAAAAAAAAAAAAAAAAGTGCCCAGTATCGAAAAACTAGCACGCTTAATACCACTCCGCTGCCTCTGTGTGTGAGGGTGAGGGTCCCACGGGGGGCTTCAGGGTGAGTTAGTTCTCCGGCATGGTTGTTTCCCAGGCCCCCACTGTGTCCCCACAGACGTTGGTACACTTAAGATGCTGCCAAGTGGGCTGTTGGAGACCACCACGTACTTTACGATTCTAGCATAGTTTTCAATGCCACTCACATTGGGCTGAGTGGGTGGGGGAAATCTTTACTTGAGCCTCTAGGTCACCATGCCCAGGATGATCGAATGAACATTTCTCTTTTTCTGTAAAGTCTCCTTTTTTACATTTAAAGGACAAAAATAAATGATCCTGGTGTTACTTCTGGAGCTGAATGCCGCTGCTGGTTTCTATGTCCCTCAGTGCAGCCACCACAGCAGCGTGTCCTGGGGTGCAGGATTCTACCGGATTCTAGGGTGTTCCTTGCCCTCTTCTAAGGATTCTACCAGATTCTAGAGTGTTCCTTACCCTCTTCTAAGGATTCTACCAGATTCTAGGGTGTTCCTTACCCTCTTCTAAGGATTCTACCAGATTCTAAGGTGTTCCTTGCCTTCTTCTAAGGGTCGGATAGCAGACTCTGCCCCTCAGTAAGTGCTGGGCAGGGCCTGGCACATGGCAAGTACCTCATGACTACTTGTCAGTGAATGCCATCTGGACAGAATGTGGTCAGTGGGAAAGTGGCCTGCTTAATTTTGCAGGAAAACATGGAAGGATCCTGGGGGATGGGGGAGGTACCACCACACCACACACACACACCCCCCCAGGAGGATGGCCGCACCACAATCCCTTCTCTCCCCTTCTCCTCTGGGGATTTTGGGCACACACAGACACACACCCAGCGTACTTCTCAAGCCACCAGGTCCGGAACTTGAATCATGCAGTCAGCCATGTGGGGTCCAGCTGCCTCAACCATGCCCTGGGCTGGCCCAAGCTCAGGATTTTGACACAAAGAATTAGCTAAAGGGTAAGCATGAGAAAGTATGTTTGATGTGCTTTTGAGATATGGTAGAGGCAGAAGTTCTTAACTTTTTGCAGTAGACACCATGAGAAGGTGATAGAAACTTTAGAACTCCCGCTATCAGTGGTCCCCAATCTTTCTGGTACCAGGGAAAGGAGTTTGTGGAATATAATTTTTCTATTGATGGGGGGATGGAAGGTGGGAGGGAGGTGGTTTGGGGATGATTCAAGTAGATTACATAAATAAAGTGCATTTATCGTGCACTTACACTATAATATATAATGAAGTAATTGTACAACTCACCATAATGTAGCCTCAGTGGAAGCCCAGAACTTGTTTTCCTGCTACTAGATAGTCCCATTTGGGTACTCCAGTGAGAATCTAATGCTGCTGCTCTGACAGGAGGCAGGGCTCAGGCAGTAAGGCAGTGATGGGGAGAGGCTGTAAATACAGATGAAGCTCTCCTCACTTGCCTGCAGTTCACCTCCTGCTGCACGCCTGCTTCCTGACAGGACTCAGACATGGCCCCTGGGGTTGAAGACCCCAGCCCTAGATAATAAACAAATGTAACACATATTCACATTGTTCTCTAGGCATTCACAGACTGGCTGAAGCACTTTCATGGAATCCCTAGAGGTCTGAAGAGTTGAATGACCAATTCCTTGTTCAGAGGCTCAGAGAAAAATGAAGAGATTATTCTACTTGAGGCCATAGCAAGTGGCATTCCCAGGGCCACAACAGAATTTGGGTAATGGCTGAGGAAATATAAAGAAAAGTGTGGTATAGGGAAAAGTTGTACCCTTAGACAAACAGCACTAACTGGTTATGTTCTTTTCTTTCTAAAGAAAAGCAACTTTATTAGGAAGTTCAAATGATTATATGCTAACCTGAACAGCTAAGTTGTACAAGAAAGCACTTGAAAGTTCCTTTTCTAATGTCTTCCTACTTAGATTCTGTTGCTATGTCCTTTGTTTTTTTCTTTTTTTAAATTTTTTATTCATTTATTCATTTTAATTTGACCAGAGAGAGAAGGAGAGAAAGTGGGAAAGCAAGCCACCAGGTCCAGGACTTGAACCGTAGTAGGCCATGTGGGAGTGTCCAGCATCTTAACCACCATGCCACCTGCTAGTCCCCTGTTCTTTGTTTTTTCTTCTGACCTCCAACTTCAGCCTGGAGTGGAGCAGAAATGGGGCTTACAGTTTCCCTTGGGTCATTCCTTGTTTGCAGACAAGGTGCTGAACCTTTGAACCATCAAGTGGGTTTTAGTAACAGCACCAGATACAGAGACAAAGCTCTAGGCAAAAACATCCCTGAACATGGTATACTCTGATCTTCTCCAGTTTCTTTCATGCATGAGAATTTCACTTTCATACTTCAGCCAAAAGGGAGGGAAGGGTAAATAAAATGACTATAAAAACATTGACAGTTGCTGATGCTGGCTGAGTAGGAAGTTATTGTACCATTACTTCAGTATTTGTGAAGCATGCCATTTTAATTTTTTTTGGAGAGGTGTTTGCTATAGGGTGCGTGCGCTCGCCAGACAGAGAGAGAGAGACAGAGAGACAGAAAGCGAGAAATCACCCCGCAGGGGGGATGGCCACGCTGCAATCCCTTCTCCTCTATTCTCCTCTCAGGATCTTGGGCATGCATGCACACACGCCCGGCGTGAGTTTAAGCCACTGGGTCCAGGACGTGAACTGCGGTCGACTACATGGGAGTCCAGCGACATAGCCATTACGACCATTATGCTAACTGCTGGTTCCTGCATGCCATTTTTCATGAAAACAACTTAATGATTTTTTACCTTTGGTAGTCATAACCAGTAATCCTATGGCATTTTCTAACTTGGCTTGTTCAAATGGAGATGTTGGTTTTATTTTTGTTTGTTTTTTGACAGACTTTTGAAATAGGGTACATGGACTCGCTGGAGAGACAGAGACAGAAAGCAAGAAGTTGCCCCTTCAGTGGGGTTGGCCATACCACAATCCCTTCTCCTCGCAGGATTTTGAGCACACACACACACACATGCGCCCAGCATGAGTTACAAGCAGCTGGGTCTGGGACTAGAGTCAAGGTCAACCACGTGGGTGTTCAGTGCCTTAACCACCATGCCATTTACTGGCCCCAAATGGAAATTTGGGGTATTAATTTTTTTAAAAAGGGACCAACAGGTGGTATAATGGTTATGGCTGAACTCCCATGGAGTCAACTATAGTTCGAGTTCTGGACCCCGCGGCTTAAACTTATGCTGGGTGTGTGTGCATGCATGCCCAAGACCCTGAGAGGAGAATGGAGGAGAAGGGACTGTGACCTGGGTATCTCCCTTGCAGGGTGATTTCTCACTTTCTGTCTGTTTCTCTCTGTCTTTCCAGCAAGCACACACATCCTATAGCAAAAACGTCTCCAAAAAATAAAAGGGGTGGGGGGCCAGAAGGTAGGTTAGTAGTTAAGTCTCTAAATTCCCACGTGATTGATGGTGGTTCGAATCCCAGACATGTCACCTTGAAAATCACACCAGGCATGTGTGCATGCATACCCAAAATGCCTATAGGAAAATGGAGAAGAAGGGATTACAGTGTGGCCATCCCCCCAGGGAGTAAGTCCTCACTTTACCTCCCTCTGTCTTTCTACTTGCACTCTGTGGCAAAAAAAAAAAAAAAAAAAAAAAAAAAAAAGAAAAAACCACCCTGTACTGTAGCCTGGTGTTGGGACTGCTGGCTGACCATGTGATCTGAGTCCTAGGCTTGGCAGCTCTTGAAAACACACCAAGCATATGTGTTTGCCTGCCCAAAATCCCGAAGGGACGGAGAAATGGAGGAGGATGTTAGTATGACCATCCCACCGAAGAGCGCATCCTCCTCTCTCCCGGTCTCTGACAAGCACGCACCTCCTCTGACAACATTAAAAAAAAAAAGAAATAATAATACAAGTATGTCAGTGATGCCACACCCAGTAATAAGTACCTTTACTCTTAGAACAGATTATGCAGCCTGTTCCCCATGGTCTTTGCAGAAATTAGACCTCTGTGGAATATTGAACAGGTGAAGTGTTCCCTTGTTTCTTTCTGAACTTAAACTGAATTTTATGTTTTTTAGAAGCTAAGTTCCTGTGTATTATATAATAATGTATGTACTATTTATCTACTGTGTGATATGGACTAACAAGTACGTGTATTATGTATATATATGTGCACACATGTACACTGTGTACGATGGCGACAGTGATAATATTGCTAGTAAATTCGCCTCCTGTACTACTGAACCTCTGGATCGAGCACACCCCTCTTGGGTACCCGATGGCAGGCCATGGTCCTGGGCAGCCCTGCCTTGCTGGTAGCCCTGTTCTGAGAAAGCAGCCATGGTGGCCCTCACACGCAGGCTGGCACACTTTCTATCGTGTTCTAGTCCAGCTGAGGTTCGGTACCCCGTGACCCACATGGCAGTCACCTAGACGGATGCTGCTGGCAATTGGATGGTGCTGACGTGACCCACCAGAGCTTTCCCCTGGGAGTCCTGGAGGCAAGCCAGGCTGTGACTCCAGACAGCAAGTGCTCTGAGCCTGCATCCTTAGCCACTCTGTCCAGGAGGATTGGGGACTGAGTTCAATGAGTCACACATATGAGCAGTCACATGGCAGAGAGTGGCAGAAGCCCTGGCGACTGAGCGCCCCCCACTGTACTCCCCGAGACTGCCGTGTTCTCAGGGAGCGTCCAGGAGCTGCTTATGCCTGGGAAGGCAATTGCTTGTCCTTTCTGACTTGCTCGTGTGGCTTCATGAGAAAGCATTGTTAGTGTCGAGGGCCGCTTCTCTTCTTTACAGTCTCAGCACCACCGCAAAGCGTGCCATGGGTAAAACCACAGTCACGGCAGGAAGCTGAGCTATGGTGACCCTTCCCGTGGCTGTATTCTGTTTGTGTCTCTTCTTTCCTCTAATAGAAACAGAAGAGGTACCTTCTCAGACTATCTTAAAATAAATTTCTACAAATCAAGTCACATTTTCCAAATGACTTTCTGTTAGTAGAATAATATTGCCTCTACAGAAAATAGCATTTTCCTCTAACTCATACAGAAATTATATCCAGAATTTAGCAGCTATTTTTGATCATCGATTTAATAGGAATATGGAAAAAATACATAGTTAATAAACACGAAACCCAAAGTGGTTCATGTTCCTTCTGCTGGAGACCCATCACCAGCTCTCCCTGGCTTAGATACCTAAACCCCCCAGAGTGGGATACGGCACCCCTCAGAGTCATGCCCAGCCTTCCTCATAGGGTCCAAGGAAAAATCATGAGATATCTCCAAACTGATAAATTAACAAAGATATCTCCTTTAGTCTGCTCAAGGAATGCATACAAGCTCTTCTTTTAGAGCTTTTAGCCATTATATTACATATTTTATCCTCACCCTATCGTAGGGCTCAGCACCTAGAGCTCAGTGCACACATTTGAAGTACTCCATTTGCATATATTCCCATAAACCCCCGTGTGTGCTGCCTGACGCTTCTGTCACTCTTTCATTCAGTTCCACTTCAACCATCCACTATGTCTAAGGCCCTGGTCTGAGCACCAGTGGCCAGCTACTTTGGGTGCTTATCTACTTGTATAATGGAAACTTAAAAACATTGCTGTATTTTTCCTCATGTTTCTCCTTTCAAAGTCTTTCCATATTTTTTAGTGATTTTAATTGGTATAGCTTAATAATATCTTAGTGCATGAGGCAATGGGACCTCTCACCAGGTAAGATGGTAGACTACGGTAAGGATAGCTTCGAATTTGGGACCAGCAGTTAGTGTAATGGCTATGTCGCTGGACTCGCACGTAGTCAACCGCGGTTCGAGTCTCGGACCCAGTGGCATAAACTCACGCCAGGTGCGTGTGCATGCGTGCCCAAGATCCCGAGAGGAGAATGGAGGAGAAGGGATTGCGGTGTGACCATCCCCCCTGGGGGGTGATTTCTCACTTTCTGTCTCTCTGTCTCTCTCTGTCTGTCTGGCGAGTGCACACGCCCTATAGCAAAAACCTCTCCAAAAAAAAAAAAAAAAAGGATAGCTTCGAACTCTAGGAAAACACTGTAAGGAGGTATTCAGGTCTCCCAGAGTGATCACTGCAGAAGGTTGTAGACAAAACCTTCTGACAACAGGGACAGAGAAAGCTCCAGCTTTATGGCTGTTGGTTTTAAAGGATTACCTACAACAAACCTGTCTGACTGGTCTGGGGATCAAAGAGCCCACAGCTGTTTACAGCAGAAACCAGCACGATTTAGAAACAGGAGTGCAGACCCACAGCGGCTTTGGCGTTTGGGATGAACATGGGCTCCAGCCCCAGTATGTCAGTCTCCCTGAGTCCTCACCCCTTCATTTCTCCAGCCACTTTGGTGCCAGAGAGCCTAGAGCTGCTGTCTGGTTTTCTCCAGACCTGTGAAGCCTCAACAGCCTCCCTGCGGTAAATATTGAATTTCCCAGATTCAAGGATAGGATGGCTTCTTATCTGATAAGGTTTTATGTTCAGAGAGAGAAACAAGCTACTTGCGCTCCGACTTCCTGGATTATGTGGGAAGAGTCCTGGCCAATCTCAACATTTTTCGAGCGCCTGTCCTCAGATTTCTGTCCTCTGCTTTTTTCTCCATAATCTTGCCCTGGACAACCTCATCCACTTTCTAGCTGCAAAGAGAAACTGTGCGGATGTCCCGAACATCTGTACCTCTCAACTGGTCTTCTCATAAACGTCAGGGCCACATGGCTAGCGTCATGGTTGACATCTCCATCAGGCCGTCCTCGGTATGTTACGTGGTAACCCTAAATCTGAGCAGACTTGAGCAGAATGTCTACCTATTCCAAGGAAGTCACCCTCGGCCCAGCAGGCAGGCATCGGTTAATTTTACGTATGAGGGCTACTGATGCATGGCGGTAGGTGGGAGAGGAGTCCACACCCAACACGGGTGATGAGCAGGTTTACAGTCAGCAAAGCCATCTCCTGAACGTGTGTACATTTAGTCTCCTTGCAGTGGTTTTATAATCAGCTAATTATTTTCGCTCAGCTCAGCTGCCTGCATTCTGTACCTCATCACTGGGGGTGTGGACATTTCAGAGAACAGCCCTGAGGGAGAAGGCAGAGGAAAGCCCGATATGAGGGGACGGGGAAATCATGTCTGGACAGTACCCCGCACCAGCACGTTTGAATCGAGGTCCTGTGCCCTGCATGGGCCTAATCCAGCTGCCTTTCCTCTGTGGATTCCTGCCCTCCCAGTCACCTGGCACATTTTAAAAAAATAAATATTTATTCAACTTTATTTATTAGTGTTATTATTTTTTTTTAATTGGCTTTAGGGCATAGGTGCTCACCAGAGTGACAAAGCAAGCCGCCAGGTCTAGGAGTCTAACGCAGTTGGTCACTGGGCGTCCAGCACCTTCACCACCACGCCACCTGCTGGCCGCCGCCGGGCACATTCTCACACTCTCCTTCCCCTTCACATCATGGCAGCCAGCATCTGCCACCTTCATCTTTGCAGCTGTGTCTCTGTCTCTCTCTCTGTATTGTCCTCCTCTCACGTTTGTGTCCCATCACGTCCTGTTCAGGTGATTACCATTGGTCCATCCGGCCTCCTGATCTCTGTCTCTCTCTGTATGGCTCTCTTCTCACGTTTATGTCCCATCACGTCCTGTCCAGGTGGTTATCATTGGTCCATCCGGCCTCCTGATCTCTGTCTCTCTCTGTATGGCTCTCTTCTCACGTTTATGTCCCATCACGTCCTGTCCAGGTGGTTATCATTGGTCCATCCGGCCTCCTGATCTCTGTCTCTCTCTGTATGGCTCTCCTCTCACGTCTATGTCCCATCACATCCTGTCCAGGTGGTTATCATTGGTCCATCCGGCCTCCTGATCTCTGTCTCTCTCTGTATGGCTCTCTTCTCACGTTTATGTCCCATCACGTCCTGTCCAGGTGGTTATCATTGGTCCATCCGGCCTCCTGATCTCTGTCTCTCTCTGTATGGCTCTCTTCTCACGTTTATGTCCCATCACGTCCTGTCCAGGTGGTTATCATTGGTCCATCCGGCCTCCTGATCTCTGTCTCTCTCTGTATGGCTCTCCTCTCATGTCTATGTCCCATCACATCCTGTCCAGGTGATTACCATTGGTCCATCCGGCCTCCTGATCTCTGTCTCTCTCTGTATGGCTCTCTTCTCATGTTTATGTCCCATCACGTCCTGTCCAGGTGGTTATCATTGGTCCATCCGGCCTCCTGATCTCTGTCTCTCTCTGTATGGCTCTCTTCTCACGTTTATGTCCCATCACGTCCTGTCCAGGTGGTTATCATTGGTCCATCCGGCCTCCTGATCTCTGTCTCTCTCTGTATGGCTCTCCTCTCATGTCTATGTCCCATCACGTCCTGTCCAGGTGGTTATCATTGGTCCATCCGGCCTCCTGATTTTCACAGCCGCCTCCTCCATAAAACATTTCAGCTTTTTTCTGGAATTAATCTGTCCTGAGAATTTAGCAGTTCTTTATCATCCCTGTTATTACACTTACCGTTAACCTTCCTGAGTATTTTATTCATTCATTTATTTGTTCAACAAATACTTGTTGGATATTTATTATGTGCCAGGAACCCTGCTAGGAAAAGCACCGTGAGCCAGACAGATAAAGTCCTGCTTTCATGACACTTACCGTCTAGTGAGATGACAGACGTTAAGGAGAGAAATAACCACAGTGGTCACAAATAAATGCCCACTCACAAACTGAAACAAGTACCTGAAGGAATCGGGGATGCCAGAGACGCTCACACATCCGTCTCTCCTAGAGAAGCCATCCAAGGACCATGATCCTTGACTGCCCCGAGTCTAGCCCACAGCTCAGCGTATGGAGGTGTCCGTAAGTTTTCACTGACGGAATGCACGTGTCTGCTTCTGACACAGAAGTGGGTGACTTTTTCCCTCCTGCAGAATACCGAATAAAACACACAGCAGCATTCTCTCAGACGCTCACCTTGACACAGCTGCTCAAGCTGCTTGCTTCTGTTACGTCAGCACAATTCCCCGGGGGTTGGGGGGCCCAGCCCTGAGTGCAACCTGTGTTCTCTGCCAGAACACGTAGACCCTTGTTATTCCAGCAGCATTGCCAGGGGCATTCTTCACGGCAAACATTCTTACAGTCCTTAAATAATGTGTTGTAATCACCCACACAAGCCTGTGACCTCTTCCTTATAGTTCACAAGGTTTGCTGGAAATGGAGGACAACATTGTTTCTTTTGCCCGGCAGGAACCCGGGTCACCATCCAGTGGTCCTCCTGCCATGAACCGGGTCACCGTCGAGCAGTCCACTTCTGACGCTGTCTGGGTATCAGCTCTGCAGCCTTCTCTTATTTTCATCCTGTTGTCTTTCATCACCTTCTATTTGTGATCCTGTAATTTTTGAAGTCAGCTTTTTGCTAGAACAGTGACACATTTCTCTTGCTTTATTTTATTTCCCTATTTTTTATATTAATATTACATAATTCTTTTCAAGAAGCACTCTCTGACATAGAATCTCAGGTCTGATGTTTGTGTGGTTTGTTTTTAGCTCAGGATGGACAGGGAATGGGAAAGGTGACCTTATTTGTCAAGGGAAGAAAGGCTGCAAAAAAAATTTTTTTTGCCATCAACAGGAACATGTTATATAACAGAACATCAATATGTGGAAAAATAAGAGCCATGATTCTGAGGACAATTTCATAATCTAGAAATACTAAGTGAAAAGTACTCAGATCCAAATTTTGTTAATATTATGTATTTACATATATGTGCAGGAAAAAAATACTAGGGAGGTATACTAAATATCCTAACAGTCTTCTCTGGGTGATGGAATTTTCGTCTTTATATTCTTGTGCATATATTTTAAAGAAAAGTGAGCAGGTGTGTGAGAGCACAGCACTCCATAGCTACAACTCCTTCCTTATGGATGTTATTGCTGTCGTGTCCTTGTTACCAATCAAGTGTGATAGGACTTCAAAAAGCTAGTAGAAAAATGAAATTAAAGGACGAGTTTCTTTGGATGCTAAATAATTTGGAATCTATGCATGGTTTTTCCCTAATATTCATTTTCCACGAACATTTTAAAGGACTGCCCCTCCATGTAGCAGCATCAACATATTGCACTCTTACTTCTTTTTAGCCATTATTGTTTTTTAGTTCTCATTTTAAAAAGCAAGGCTGCCTTACAGCTACAACCCATGTGCCCTATCTTGCATTGTAGCTAAATTGCCGAGGCATTTCCGTCCTGTTTGTTAGGTAAAGTCAAATGTTGATTCCCTAGCTATGCAACTGAATTATATCTACCAATTGATAATGTTAACCTTGGATTTATAGGAGGGTCAACTCAGGGGAAGAGGAGGCAGTAGGATCACTGCATGTGTGTGCGTGCACTCGTGAGCTCACGTGTACCTGCATGTCCTAGAGATCTGATACTCAGGTGAACGTAGAGGGTGGGTTTCAAGATGGTTGGTTTTATTTTTCCCTAATAATATTTTTTTTTAATTTTAGGGGGTAACAAACTTGGAAATTTTTTAGAATAAATCAATATTTAAGATTATGTACTAATGGGGACCAGCAGTTAGCATAATGGCTATGTCACTGGACTCCCATGTAGTCCACCGTGGTACGGGTCCCGGACCCGGTGGCTTAAACTCGTGCCGGGTGTATGTGCGTGCGTGCCCAAGATCCCGAGAGGAGAATGGAGGAGAAGGGATTGCAGCGTGGCCATCCCCCCCTGGGGGGTGATTTCTCACTTTCTGTCTCTCTGTCTCTCTCTTTCTGGCGAGCACACGCACCTTATAGCAAAAACCTCTCAAAAAAGAAAAATAAAAAAAGATTAGGTACTAATGTATGTTACTAGATGTTAATTTACTGTAAAATAGTTCCAGAAAACTGTACAATAAGAAAAGTTTGTTAGAAAACTATCTGTGGGGCCGGCAGGTGGTGTAATGGTCAAGGCGTTGGATCCCACATGGCTAACCACTGTGCAAATCTTGCATCTCGCAGCTTGATACTCACACCAGGTGCGTGTGCACGTGTCCCAAAATCCCAGGAGGAGAATAGAACAGAAGGGATTGCAGCAGAGCCATCCCCCCGGGGATTTCTCACTTTCCCTCTCTTTGTCTCTCCTGTGAACACACACATCCTATGGCTAAAACCTTAATAAATAAATAAATAATAAAAAGAAAACTGTTTGCAATTGTCAAAATATAGTTCTTACCCTCTGAGAATGAGCAAAACAATACTACCCCACTACCCCTAGCATTCTAGTAACCAGAGTTCTATGACTCACCTCTGAAAAGCAAAGGAGTAGAGTTAGGGAATCACTGAGGTCCCTCACAGTTCTTGAAATAAAAAGCATTTTTGTTTGAATTGGAAAGCTGTAAAATAAAAAAGGAATTTGGCACCTTCTTTATTATATTCATTTGTGCTAAAAAGATTCAGTAGGAAATGCCTATTGTCCAAGTTGTGTTTCAGAGGACTGGATGTGGATTTAATAGTTGATAGTAGCTTCTATTTAATTCATCTGAAGAATTTAGGAAGAACTCACAACATCGAACAGGATGGAGACTTATTCTGAGAGGTTCCAGAGGGCAAACTTGGATGGCAAACATGAATTATGGGGAAGAACATTCAGATTCAACAAGAGGAAGAGATTTATAAAGTTTGAGCTGCCTGAAACTCAAGCTCCTTCCAGAAGCACAACACTCTGTCTCTGTTTGGCTGACAAGGAGGCCAGAGCACTTACTGGTGACATTTGCAGAAGGAATCCGTATGTCAAGTGGAGAGTCATGCCGGACACCTCAGAGTCCTCGCCAGGGCGGGGGACTCTTTGGTGTGAGGTTGACTAAGGACTTTGATAAATAGCAGAACAGAGCCTTTTCAGGTGTTTGAACAATGAATAAACCTGGTATTTTTATTTTATTTTATTTAAAATTTTGACAGAAAGTGCAGGCACTTGCCAGAGAGAGAGAGAAACAGAGAAATCGAGAAAGCATGCCCATGATCACATTGCAATTCTCCTTTTGGGGTTTTGAGCATGCACCTACATGTTCCTAGCATGTTTTTCAAGCCCCCAGGTCAAACACTGGAACTGCATAGTCAGCTATGTGGGCTCCAGCTTCCTAACCACCACACCATCAGCTGGCCGGCGGGTATTTGCATAACACAGCCTTCTCATCTCTTACTGCTCTTTTCTGTTGCAGATGGTGTTATCTTCTGAATTGTGTGAAAGAAATTGGTTCTGTTTGGAAATTGTAGTCAAATCAAGATAGAAACTAATATGAGAAAGAGTTGCAAAGTTCGTGGGGGTTTTCCCATTATTTAGAACAGGATCTCTGCTTTGAAGACCGTGAAGAACCTTGTGCATGAGTAGTCAGGGAAAACAGGGTCCTCGTTTTGCTATAAGACTATGCTCACACCTGTGGACCTAGAATTTGTACTGCCTTTTCCCATTTAACATGAAAGAAGAAAAGGATAAACAAGCAAATTAAGACCATCAGTAGAGAGATAATTAAAAACATTTAAAAATCCAAATGAGCCAACAAAACATCTACCAAAAAGCCAGATCACATTGTAACGTTGTTGTTGTTCTCACTGTGGTTCCTCTAAAAGAAAATTAAACAGATTATGCACAAAAATAACAAAACAGGAGAAAATACTTTTCTTAGGTGAAAATTGCAGGGGAAATGGCCCAAAGGTTGAAGTCACTGTCCAGGGGCAGACAAGCAGGAAAGTCTTTGACCTGTACATTTTCTTTTTGCAAGAGATAATTTGTCTCTCATTTTGGACACTGGCTCATTCACCCCCCACTGCAAAAGCTTTTCTCCATTTACTATTCCAGCCACGTGATGGGCAGGTGTCACGTAATAGAGGTAGCCTTCCCTCATAAATCGGATCATATAACCCGAGGCGAACAACTGCAGAAAAAGTCAAGCACGTTTTCTTGTACCCAAATGGAAGACACGGTAAAAGAAAAAATTTCTTTTTTCTTTTCTTTTTTTTATTATGGTGAGAAAGTGTGTATTTAGAATTAGCAGCTGGACTCCGTTTAAATGACCCCAATTTTGTTAGCGACAGCTAAAGCATCCTAATCAGGAACCAGATGCGCATCTGCCTTCTTCTCTGGGTCAGGCCTGATTAGGATGTTGACGCTGGTCACATCAGAATGACAGAACTTCTTCACAGCCAGTTCGATCTGGGGCTTCTTGGCCTTGACATCCACAGTGAACACAAATGTGGTGCTGTCTTCAGTCTTCATGGCAGACTCAGTGCGTAGGGGGACTTGATGGTCTCGTGGTCACACTTGTTTCTCCCGGGGACACTCTTCTGAGGCTATCCGGGCTGCCTCAGGAGCCGCAGTGTCTTGGGCCTCCAGAAAATGGGTGATGTGAGGATCTTACTTTGTGTGTGTGTGTGGGGGGGGGGGGGGGGGGGGGCTGTGGACTGTCTTCTTTTTTTTTTTTTAAGATTTATTTATTTATTCATTCCTTCCTTCTTTTTTTTAATTTGACCAGAGAGAAATACAGAGAGAGAGAGAGAGAGAGAGAGAGAGGAAAGTGAGAAAGCAAGCCACCAGGTCCAGAATTTGAACTGTGGTCGGCCATGTGGGAGTGTCCAGCGCCTTAACCACCACGCCACCTGCTGGTCCCACAGCACTGTCTTCTTGACCTTCAAAGCTTTTGCTTTGGCTTTAGCTTTGGGAGGGCAGGAGCTTCCTTCTTCATTTTTGGCGCCAAGTTGGCAAATAGGGTCTTTCAAAAAAAATAGTTATTTACACAAGAATTACCTTGACAAGAAATATTCATGCAAAAGAGAAAGTCATCTTACATGGAAATGCAAACGAACTTTTTATTCAAAACTTTAATTTATACCTAAATGTATAAACCAAAGGAAGTGTATATTTGATATATTTTAGCTTCAGCTTCAGGGAAAGTCTGAAAGGTTCTTCTATCTTTATTGTGATGCTCAATTACTAATAATATTTTATGTTATAAATTATTTGTAATTATTATACATATTGATTCAAGATACAAGTGCATGTTATAAACTGAAGGGGAAAAAAAAAAACAAGGATTTGAAAAGATATTTCAGCTTTTTCTTCACTGAAAGGTAAAAAAATCCAGGAGCAAAAAGTATTATTTCCTTCTCGGAAGACTGATTTTTTGAGAGAGAGATTTTTGCAATAGGGCATGTGCACTTGCCAGACATAAAGAGAGACAGAAAGCAAGGAATCACCCCCAGGGAGGATGGCCACACCGCAATCCCTTCTCTTTTTCTCCTCTTGGGATTTTGGCCTTGCACACACAGTCGCCCGGCATGAGTTTCAGGCCTCCAGGTCCAGAATTCAAACTGCAGGTGACTATGTAGAAGTCCAGCCCTTTAACTACTACACCACCTGCTGTCCCCCATAAGATTAATTTTTAATATTGCTGGCCAATCATTCTAAGACAAGAACAAAGCAAACAGTTTCCTTGGGGAAACATTTATTGTCTTTATGAGAATATAACATAAAAGAATCACATCGTGTTAATAAAGCAATTGTGTGTATAGATAAGGTTTAGGAGATAAAAGGATTTAGAGCTAACAGAGTGCATATATAAGAAACATGTGTTTACTCAGTAACACCTTAAGATGCAAACTTGTGTGACAGAACATTCCACCTGAAGACACCATTGTGAACATATTGGTGCCTTTCCTGTGTGTCAATCCATTTACTATTTATAACTGTCAATCTATTATTTTTAAAATAAGAATTGGGATTTTACTGTATCCATTTTTACTTTAAACTGCAACTTTGTGTAACATGTCACATTATTAAATAATCTTCAAATCATTGATTCTTTTTTTTTTTTCTTTTAATTTTCTAGAAGGCGCATGCAGTCACCGAACAGATAGAGAAGGACCGTGCGAAAGCATTCCCCGTGGAGAATGGCCACTCCAGTCTCTTCTCCTTCATCCCTCTCTCCTTTTGGGGATTTTTGGCACACACACATACATGCCTGACATGTTTTTCAAGTTGCGGGGCTGAGATTCAGACCATGAAGTCAGCCATGAGGAGTCCAGTCACCCTGACTACCATGCCACTAACTGGCCCAAAACATTGATTTGGACATTATGATACTTTGTTTTAAGAAGAGTGTTTGTCATGTACCAGGTAATGGACCAAGTACAATGATGCGTTTAACTCATGTCGTCCTCAGGAGAGCGGAGGCAGTGTCACTATCCTTGCTGTGATTGTATCCTTTTATACAGACATTACAGACATTGTTTACAATGGGGAGCTAAGGCGGGTTAAATAACTTGCCCAAAGCCAGTAAGTGACTGGGCTATGACTCAGACTGATTTGTGTCTAACTTGAATGCCAATATTCTTAGTGGTTATGATAAACCACCTCGACATGAGAAATATAAATTATCCAAATAAAATGTCAAGACCTTTTTTTTTTTTAAACTTCTGAGGAGATCAGTAACTTTCTTCAGAAAATTTGCTCAATAAATCACTTTGACAGCTTTATGAAGTACATCTTTCCTCGAAGAGCAAATGCTCTCTGTTCATCTGGGTTTTCCATTTCATTTTCAAAACTCTTTCTTTAAAAGGCAATGCATTTTGACTCTGTGCTTGAGGCATACAGCTGACCCTTGAACACCACTGCTTTGAACTTCTGAGTCCACTTTACACAGATTTTTTAAAATAAATATATTGGGACCAGCAGTTAGCGTAATGGCTATGTCGCTGGACTCCCACGTAGTCGAGCACGGTTCAAGTCCCGGACCCGGTGGCTTAAACTCATGCTGGGCACGTGTGCATGTGTGCCCAAGATCCCGAGAGGAGAGTGGAGGAGAAGGGATTGCAGCATGGCCATCCCCCCGGGGGGTGATTTCTCGCTTTCTGTCTCTCTGTCTCTCTCTGTCTTTCTGGCGAGCGCACGCGCCCTGTAGCAAAAACCTCTCAAAGAAAATAAAAAATAAAAATAAATATATTAAGGAACCAGCAGATGGGATAATGATTATGTCGCTGGACTCCCATGTGACTGCAATTTGAGTCCCAGACCTGGCAGCTTAAAACTCACACCGGGTGTGGATGTGTGTGCCCAAAATCCCAAGAGGAGAATGGAAGAGAAGGAATTGTGGCATGACTGTCCTCCCGGAGAGTGATTTCTCACTTTCTGTCTCTCTGTCTCTCTGATGAGTGCACATGGCCTATAGCAAAAATTTCTGTTAAAAAAAAAGTAAATAATTAGAATATATACAATATACTATAGTATTATATTTTCTCTTCCTAGTGATTTTCTTAATAACATTTTCTTTTCTCTAGTTGAATTAAGAATATACTGTATAATACCTATACAATATATGTATTACTATTAGGTTGTCGGGAAAGTCATGATGTATCTTTCTATGTTTTTATATGCAAACTGTGTCACGACTTTCCTGAAGACCCAATATTAAAGCTTCTGGTCAACTTGGAGCCTATTAGTAGTTAAGTTTTGGGGGTCAAAAGTTATATATGGATTTTGACTGAGCAGGGGTTGGTGTCCTCTAACTCCTGCATTGTTCAAAAGTCAACCATACTATAATTCTAGGGAAACTCAGAGAATGTAACATCTGCTGCTTTTTCATTATAGTGTTACAGGGATCATAAACTAAACCTTTATAGAGTGTTGCTTTATATTCTGACACTATATGCTATATTATTATTTTTCTCATTTTATGTAAATAATGATATAGGATCCCTCCTATATATTTTTTAATTTCAAATTTATTATTATTTAACTTTATGTGTTATTATTATTTTTTAATTTGACTAGAGAGACGGAGAGAGAAAAGGAAAGTAAGAAAACAAGCTGCCAGGTTTGAGACTTGAACTGCGTTCAGCCATGTGGGAGTCCAGTGCCTTAACCACTATGCAACCTACTGGCCCCACCTTTAGTATATTACACCATTGCTTGCATTTTCAGGGTCTAGTGCATCATCTACCAAAATAATTATTCAGTAGTTGCTTATAATGTATGTGATGGTGAATGTGTTCAATTTATAAACATTAAAAACTAAATATTCAATTACTAACCAATAGTCCTCTTGAATGAATACCTTTATAGAAAATCTTGTCTCTGTGACCAAGATAATGCTAAGTGACCAAACGAACAGGCTCACTTACCTCTTGGCACATGGGGAGGCTATATGGCACCATCTTCCTTGCAGTTACGTGGGGCTGTGTCCATGTGACTTGGTTGTCGTCAACAGAATGTAGGTAGAGGTGGAGTATGCCTTTCTAGTTCTGATTGTTGCTCCCCACAACCTCCTCTGTGACATGGTCCTTTGTCTTCTGAGCTCAGAGAGCAAGTGGAGACAGAACTACTAGATTCTTTGGCCCATAAATCTCTATGTGAAAGACCACTCCTAGAATACTAAATCTGACTGTGAAGTGAGCTATTGAGATCTGGGGGCCAGTTGTTACAACACTGGGCATCTGATGGGGTTTATCATGTATCAAGTTTCAGTTTGCATTAGGCACAATACCAGCACATCCTTCACTATCACGTTTCTCTTCTCTTTGCTTCTGCTTTTCCTTCAACCTGAAGTTCTCTCCTGTAACTTTATTTATTAAAACCCTACGTATGAGGAGGTCAAATGTTCCTTATATGAGGCTTTGCTTTATATCACAAGTAGAATAATCTTGCTCTGCTCTAAACTGTCACAGAACTTTATTCTCTTCTTAAACTTTTCATAGTTGAATGTTGGTCATTATTGTCTTCCTAGTGCCCAAGGGTGGCACATGTTAGCACTCAAAAATACCTGTCCAGTGAAAGAACGAATAGACAAGTGCATTTTATTTCCACTACAAGATTGATCCTGTAGAGGCTTTGTGTGGAGGCTTATATTTCATTCATCTTGATCAAGAGACACGTAGGGGTTTTTTAAGATAGGTGATCATCAGGGTTTTATAATCTTTCAAATATTTAATAATTTCATAGATGCAATTTAGGTAATTAAATTTGACTTAAATTCCTTTTGTTGGAATTTCAAGTCTTCCATGATTTTTAGTTACCTATAGTCACAGCACTTTTGAGCAGGAAGAGATTCAGTTCTCATAAGCTATTTCTGATCGGTTGATGTCTTTGCAGAATGGATGGTAATAATTCAATTGCTCTAAATCAATACTGCTGCACAGAAATATCAAGGGTTTTAGACAGTTTTTTACTATCTATTCCTTTTTTGTTAGGATTTCTACAATAGTCACAAATTCACGTTTATATGGAGAGGGGAATGGGACATAAGGATTTGGGGAGAAATTAGGGAGATGGCAGTTGGTGATGCCAGCTGTACTGCTGAAGGGTCAGAAGTCAGTACCATGAATAGAAAAGAAAATATTGGGGTGGCCCCATGGCTTAGTGATTAAGGGAAACCAGGTCCCCCATGACCAACAATGGCTGGAGTCCTGCCTTAGCAGCTTGGAAAACATGATCAGACAAGTAGGCGCATGCACTCAAAATCCCAACCAGATGGATAAATGGATGGGACAGGATTGTGGCATGGCCACACCACACTAGGGGTGCTTTATCCCTCTCGTCCCCTCTGTCTCTTTGTACGTGCTCCCTGGCAATTTTGGGGGGGGGGGAATAAAAAGAAAGTATTTTCCAATTATAAAATCAAGAACTGTGTGTGTGTGTGTGTGTGTGTGTGTGTGTGTGTGTGTGTGTAGGTGGTAAAAATATAAGTAAGGTGGTAGAAATAGCATGGAAGAGGCCAGCAGGTGGCGTGGTGGTTAAAGGCACTGGATTCTCATTTGGCCAAGCATATTTTAAGTCCCAGACCTGGCAGCTTGCTTCCTCACTTTCTCTGTCTCTGACTCTCCCTAGTAAAATTAAAATAATAATAATAATAAAGTTAAATAAGAGAAAAGCAATTTCAGCCAAGAATACTGTACCCAGCAAGATTATCTTTCATGTGGGAAGAAAAGACAAGAACATTCTCAGATAAACAAAACGTGAAAGAATCTACCAGTACCAAACCAGATCTCCAAAAAGTTTTCAAGGGAGTCCTATGTCAGGAAAATTAAATACAGACACACAGAAATAAGAGTTCAAAAACTAAGAAAGTGGCCAGCTAATCATAGGAACAAGTCTAGAGTTGAATATTATGTCCCAGAATTTAATCCAGAAAATCAAACCACAACAGAAGATAAAGTACATGAGACTGAATTGGTGAAGTAGAATTTTATGACTTTTGACTAAAATATTGCTGATTTTCTTGTAGAGTTTGTTGTCTGGTTGTAAGTACTTGTGTACTGTCTTGAGATATGGATAGGTTCATGCACCTACCATGTGAACAGAATCTGAACCTGTTTCCTGGCTTTAAGCAAGTTCCTTAGCATTTCTTTGATTTAAGTTAAAACTGGTTTTCTTAATAGTACCAACTGAACTTGCTATTGAAAGTAGTTAGATTATTTAAGAAATTGTGTGATCAATTCAATGTGGGGTGGAAAGGGATGGAAGACAACTGTAGACACCAGAGATAGTGTGAGAAGAGGGTGGGAAAGGACAGAGGGTCAGAAATAGTGGGTAAAAAAAAAAATTCTAGGGGCCAGCAGTTAGCATAATGGCTATGTTGCTGGACTCCCATGTAGTCGACCACGGTTCAAGTCCCAGACCCGGCGACTTAAACTCACACCAGGCGCATGTGCATGCATGCCCAAGATCCCAAGAGGAGAATGGAGGAGAAGGGATTGTGGCATGACCATCCCCCCTGGGGGGTGATTTCTCGCTTTCTATCTCTCTATCTCTCTCTGTCTTTCTGGCGAGTGCATGTGCCCTATAGCAAAAACCTCTCCAAAAAAAGAAAAAAAATTCTAGAAACTAGAAATGGAAAATTTTTTATAATAATATGCATGATTAAGCCACTATGCAGTATATACTGGATGGGAAATCACATTTTGTATGTTGTGACGATGCTTAGGGAAAGAATGTAAATTAAGTTAAAAAAAAGTTTCAGAAAAAAAAAATGAAAACTGTTTTTCATAAAATGAAAAAAAAACGCATTAAACAACCTATTCCATGCCTGCAGTAAGATTTATAGCCCCAGCTAGGTGCTACTTTATAGGATATTCATTGTACTCATTGAGGCTTATGCCTAAAGTTGGACTTGTGTTCATGGAAATGTATATGTCAGCTGTGCTTGCTATGAAAATATTTAGATTAATTAAGATCTTTAGTGACTCAATAAAATCTGGGGGGGGAATAAGTATAGAAAGCAAACATAGATACCAGAGACAGTGTGGGAGGAGAGTGGGAGACGGTCGAGAGTAAGAGATAGGGAATCAAGGATGGGGGAAAAAAAGTAAAACATACAGGAAACAAGAAATGGAAAATTATTTGTTGACAGTAACATGTATGTTGATGTGCTTGATTGAGACAATATACAGTGTACTCTGGATGGAAAATCTCACTTTGTGTGCTGTAATGATGTATAGTAAATGAATGTAAATAAATAAATTTAATTTTAAAAAAATCTACAAATAGAACTACCATTGATCCAGCATTACCACTACGGAGTATCTACCCAAAGGAGAATGCTCAGTCAGTAAAGTGCCTGCACATCAAGTGTTTTGCAGCATTACTCACGATCGCTAACACAAGGAACCAACCCAAATGTCCACCAACATGAATGGATTGAAAAAGTGTGGCATATATACTCTATGGAATACTATTCAGCCATAAAAACAACAAGATCCTGGCATTTGATAGAAAGTGGTCGAATATGGAAGATTGCTGAGTGAAACAAGCCTGGCTATGAAAAGATTTTATGGATCCACTTAATATATACCAACTACCCACACTCTTTGGTAGAAACTGAAATATTGGAGGACATAAAAGTGATGAAAATAGCTATGGACGCTGGGGAAGGGAATAGTTTAGAGAGGGATAGCATAAGAACAAATAGAGAGACATGACATTTGTGGGAGACAGAAATGGTTTATTACCAGGGGCTGACAGGTGGCATGGTGGTTAAGGGCACTGGACTCCCACATGGTTGATCGTGGTTAGAGTCCTGGACCTGGCAGCTTGCTTTCTCACTTACCCCTTCTCTCTCTCTGGTCAAATTGAAATAAATAAATAAATAAAGTTGAATAAAATAATAATTTTTTTTTTGGAGAGGTTTTTGCTATAGGGCACATGCACTCACCAGAAAGACAGAGAGAAATAGAGAGACAGAAAGCAAGAAATCACCCCCCAGCAGGGATGGCCACGTCACAATCCCTTCTCCTCCATTCTCCTCTCTGGATCTTGGGCTTGTACGCACATGCACCTGGCATGAGTTTAAGCCTCTGGTTCCGGGACTCAAACCGCAATCAACTATGTTGGAGTCCAGTGACATAGCCATTACACCAACTGCTGGTCCAGAATAAAATAATTCTTAAAAAAAAACAGTTTATTACGTATTAATGATCACATGTATAGTATTCTCAACTGGACTGGTCTGAGAAGTATTTTCATGTTAAGTAAATTGTGTTTACAAGTCAACATATCAAAGCATTAAAAATGCTCATGGTGAACAGCTTCAAATTATGCCATGAAATGTAAAAATGTAGGTTTATTGCCAAATAATAGAAGAACTGCAAGACAAACTTTTAGACTTTTGTGGGAGGCTGCGCAGGAAGGAGTCTGCCAAGGTTTCTCAGAGAGCAAACAATTGCCATGATTGGCCACTAGAATCCCTCAGATTTGCATATCTGGCACCTCATGATTGGTCCAAAAGCAACCATTCGTAACCCACCGTTTACAACCAATCACGGCCCACCATTTGCAACCAATCATAACCCACCTTTGCGATCCACCAATGTGTATATAACCACCATGCCTGGCCCACAATAGCCAGACGACCAGGAAGACAACGAAGACAACACAGAAGACCAGGAAGACAACGACCCTGGAGAGCCTGCAGAGCTGAAACACCGCACAGTCTCCAGACGACCCTGAAGAGCTGTAACACTACATCGTCTCCAGACGAGCCTGAAGAGCTGTGACACCGCGTCGTCTCCGTGCTGCTCACAACAGACGACGCGACCCTAAAGAGTTGTAACACTGCGTCGTCTCCATGCTGTACCGTGCTGCCCACAATAAACAGACGACACTGTGTCGTCTCCGAGCTGTGACACTGTGCCGCTTGTTCCAGCTCTCACTCCTTCCCTCAGGAAACCTGTTCGACTGTCCCACCGGGTCGGGACACGTGGCGCCCGAACCAGGTCGGGACAGACTTTAATTATACATCTAACCTTTAAACATGTTTTTGTAAAAATTCAAACGATAAAGTTGGACAGAAACAAGTCCCTTTTGACAACCTCTTTTCTTTCCCAACCACAGTCTCCTTTCAGAGGTAAGCTTCAGCAAGGGTTGGAATTACTTCTCTCAACCTCTGTACAATTGTCATACACATATTTGCCTACACGAATGCAATAAAGGGCAGCTTATCCATAAATGTCATCATTCTATATGTATTACTTTCCTACTTGTAATAAATAGGTGCTGAAAACTCTTTCTCCATACGAACACATAGGTTTGCCTCATTCTTTTTAATTGCTGCTATGTCACCCATGGTATGGGGTAACTACATTTTATTTAGCCCTTTTTTAAAAAAAATGTTTATTTATTTATTCCATGTGTGAGAGAAGCAGAGAGAAAGAGACACAGCACCTCCAAGAGGGTGCCATGGCATGATCCACTCATAGCATCACACATCCATTGTGGGCACACATGTGCCCTGTGTACTCTGGGAGGTCTGCTAGTAGACCTCTGTGTTTTACTACTGTGCTACCAGCTGCCCCAGTCATTTCTGTATTGATAAAGATTTATGTTATTCCTGGATTATTATTAGTATTATTATAAGCTGCAATAATGAAAACCACTGTATATGTCTGTTCATGTACATGTGTGAATATTCCTGCAGTTTGGAAAATGCAAAGTGAGTTATTGTATAAAAGGTACCCTTTAAAAAAATTGCTACAGGGCATGTGTGCTCACTGGAGAGAGACAGAGAGAGAAAGAAATCGAGAACTCATTCCCTGGGGGTATGGCCACACCACAATCCATTCTTAGCCTGGGATTTTGGATTCATACATACACACCCGGCATGATTTTCAAACCACCAGGTCCAAGACTCGAACTGTAGTCAGCTATGTGGGCACTCAGCACCTTAACCACCATGCCACCTGCTGGCCCCTGCACTTTTATTAAATTGAATTATACAGAAAGGAAAACAGAGCGTTCATTCATTTTGCTGAGTAAGATGGCAGAAGTAGCCAATTTGGAAGTCAGCAGCCAAGGTGGTTGCTTCTATTAGCAGGTGGATTTCTGTTCTGGCGGCTTCTTGATTCCACAGCTGTGATAAAAGCTTTGTAACTCTGAAGCTTCCTCTTCTAATACATATGTGAGCTCCCTGGGCTGTTCAGTTCTGTGGTGTGCTTTTGGTAGTCATTCCCAGAAAGTCTGACTAGAATTTTTCTCTCTCTCTCTTTTTGTTTTTAGATTTTGCCATAGGGCACATGCACTTTCTGGAGAGTGAAAAAGAGAGGGAAAGTGAGAAATCACCCCCCAGGAGGGATGGCCGTGCCGCAATCCCTTCCCCTCCACTCTCCTCCTGAGATTCGGGGTGCACACTCACATGCACCTGGCATGATTCTTGAGCATCAGGTCCAGGATTCCAACAATGGTAGGCCATATGGGAGTCCAGCATGTTTAATCATCATGCCACCTTCTGCACCCCAATATTTTCTAACATTTATTCATGATAGCGTGCAAGTGCAGGCACCACAGAGAGGGGTGCAGAAGGCACCTTCCACAGGGCTCAGGCATACTGAGATCCCCTCTGCCAGTCCTCCAGCCGGCCAGGATCCTGAGCACACGCAGGTCCACCAGGCAGGGCATTCTCACTGCAGTCGGCATGTGGCTTCCACCTCTGCAGCCCTGTGGGACACCCAGCACCACAGAGGCTGGGCCTGGAATCTTCTTCCTATCAATCATGCAACAATTCTGGGTATTCCACATGCCCCTTGTACGTTTCTTTTTACTTTGAGCTAGTTTAAGTAGATTGTATTGTCTGCAACTAAAAACCTTGACCAAAACAGTACCTAACATATTTCTGCCCCAAATCTGTCCCAACATTATTTATTGAGCAATCTTTGCCCTACTTAGTTGAAGTGCCTCTATCAATAAGTTTGCATAATTATATTTTAAGAGTCAATTTTTGCCTTTTTATTTTTTAATTTTATTTTTAGTTTACTATGGGGGGCGTGCACTCACTGAAGAGAGAAAGAGGGAGAGAGAAAGCAAGAAATGCTTCATTTATCTGTTGGGTTGTTGGAAAGACATGATGAATTTTGGCATAGAAAAACATAGAAAAGTACATCGTGACTTTCCAGACAGCCTAATATTTACCTACTTTGGTACCAATTCCACAAATCTCTCCTTACTTCAGTTCTACATTATTGTAACATGAATGAAGATGCTCTTTTCCATGATTTACTTTTTTATATTAATTATTTATTTTGCATTCATTAACTGACCATCTCATGATTTACTTTTTCCACAAATTTTATTTGCTCTTCACGCAGTCTTTTTCTCGATAAACTTGAGAATTGGCTCAATTGTGTAAAATGTGCTGTTAGCATTATAATTTCATCTACATTAAATTTACAGATTAATTTGATAATACGCTTTAAAATGGTAGTCTTCAAACTTTGTTCCAAGGCCCCCATATGCCCTTAAAGGTTAATTAAGACTTTGGGAACCAGCAGTTAGCATAATGGCTATGTCGCTGGACTCCTACGTAGTTGACCGCGGTTCGCGTTCTGGACCTGGTGGCCTAAAACTCACGCCGGGTGCGTGTGTGTGCGTGCCCAAGATCCCGGGAGGAGAATGGAGGAGAAGGGATTGCGGCGTGGCCATCCCCCCTGGGGGGTGATTTCTCGCTTTCTGTCTCTATGTCTCTCTCTGTCTGTCTGGCGAGCGCATGCGCCCTATAGCGAAAACCTCTCCCAAAAAAAAAAACAAAAAAACAAAAAGACTTTAAAGGGCACTTATTAATGTGGCATGTTTGAGAAGACCCTCAAGAGTTGGAATTCAAATATGAGTTTATTTTAGTGCAAAAAAAAAAAAAGGAATGAAATCTGGGCATAGATTTTTTTTTTAAGTAATACACATTTTCCATAAACTTTGGAAGTCCATCATATCTCTCAATATTTACCATGCTAGAAATTAAAACTAATAAAGATTTGAATTACTTATTAAGTCCTTAAAAATAACAATAAAATGCCTTATATATTTACATATAACATGTTTACTATGAAAATAGCTATATTTTCCAGAACAGAAACATTGGTGAGAAGCTTGGCATTTTACATTTTTGCAAATCTCTGATGTTTGGCCTAATAGAAGAGACTCTCGCTTCTGCTTCTCTCGCTTCTGCTTCTGTATTCAATCTATCGTGATTTATTGTTTCGATTCAAATGTTTGGAAAAGTTGACTTCATAAAGAGATGAAAGGAGAAAAGTGTAAAGTGTTTTAATCACCTCTCCAGATAAGCATGTGTGTTATTCTTTGATACTACATCACAGCTTATAGAATAGTTTCATAGAGATTACTTAAAATGCTTAACATAAAAACTGATCATTTTTTTTTTTACTTTGAGCCATTGAAATCCATTGATTTTTCTTGCACTATTTTTGGCTATAGAGCATGTGTACTCGCCAGAGAGAGAAAGAGAGAGAGTGGGACAAGAGAAAGCACCCACAGTGTGAATGGCCGCCCTGAAATCCCCTCCTTCCTCTCCTCCTCCCCTGGGGTTCCTTGTCTCTCCACTGGGTCTGAGACTCAAACCGCAGTTGGCCATATGGGACCCAGCTCCCAGGTCATAGAGCTGGCCCCACGCACTCTTTAAGTTTATTTATGTTTTTCATGAGTAAGACAGACAGAGAGAGAGACAGCACATCACCAGGTTTTTTGTTTTTGTTTTCCTTTTTCTTTGTTCATGATAGAGCACACATATATGAAAGAGAGAGAGAGAGAGAGAGAGAGCGAGAGCAGCCTCCAAAGAGTCTGGTCAGGTCATGCTGGGACACCCTCCCTCAGTTCTCCAGCCCGTCAGATCCTGGGTTCTCGCCTGTGTGCCTGGTACGTTTCAGGCCAACCAGACCAGGGATTCAAACCCTGGTGACTATGTGGGATCCAGCTTCTCTTGAGAAACACATTACCACCGCACCAAATTGCTGGCCTCCCCAATAGCATCTTAATGCCATGACCCACCCCCAGTGTCAGCCAGCCTCAGATCATGGGCACACATGTGCTCAACATACTTAGGGAGGTCTCCAGACTCAAACCTGGAACCTTCAGATGTGACTCAGCCTTGCAGAGTATAATGCCGTACTGCTGTCCATTGTCTGCCCCAGTCTTGTACTTTGAATAGGTCTTTTACACATGCATTTTGTCAAATGATGTATCAGTTATTTGGCAAATACAAGGTAACTGAGCTGTGAGCTTCCAAACATTGACGTGTCCTATTACACAGCATAAAGACGTCACGTTCCTTAATATCATCGCTGATCTCACAGGGACGTCTTCAGGTACTGGAAAGCTGAGAAGCTCATGGTGGAACATCCAAGTTCTCCAAAATATTGTTTTGCTTGAAATTTATCATTTGCAATAAACACTGTCCATTGTTTTCTTTGAAGTGACAGGCTCAATTCACTCCATTTTGAAGAAAATGACTGCTAATTCCCAAGTATGAACAACCAGAGTTTTCTTTTTCTTTTTCTTTTTTTTTGAGAGGTTTTTGCTACAGGGCGTGTGCACTTGCCAGAAAGAGAGAGAGAGACAGAGAGACAGAAAACAAGAAATCACCCCCCAGGGGGGGATGGCCACGCCGCAATCCCTTCTCCTCCATTCTCCTCGGGCTCTTGGGCACGCACGCACACGTGCCCAGCATGAGTTTAAGCCACCGGGTCCAGGAGTTGAACCGTGGTTGACTACATGGGATTTCAGCAACATAGCCAGTACACTAACTGCTGGTCCCACAACCAGAGTTTTCTGTCATTTGTTTTTTCAAGTAAAAATGTTGTTCCACAAAAAAGTAGAAAAAAGGTGGACAAATTCTCCACACACACACTCCCCCCCACCACCACCAAACAACAAACAAAAAACCCTTTAAATTAACGAGCTTTTTGGAGTTTGGAATTGAGGGTAAGGAATCACGGGCCTGATTACTACTGAGATCTACATATCCTAGTTGACATGCCGGAGGACATCACGATGAACTGAATAATCGAGTTTCTCATAAATATATATTAAGATCTTCTGTGTGCCAAAGACTGCTGCTCTTGGTCCTGAGTATAACCAAAGTTGAGAAGCTTACATTTTAGTAAGGTAATACAGATTACAGAGGGCAGACGGTGGCTCACCGTAACGCAACGGCCTCCACGTGTAAAGATTCCGCAGTTGCATCCTGGGTCTCCCTGTACATGCCAGGACACACACGCATGAGCCGTGACCCACCCTGGCTGAGGCTGGGGTGGGTTGCAGCCTAAGGACTCTGTGGGATGTCTCTCTCTCTCTCTCTCTCTCTCTCCTCTCTCTCCTCTCTCTCTCTCTCTCTCTCTCTCTCTCTCTCTCTCTCTCCCCCTGTCTCCCTCTCCCTCTCTCCCCCTGTTGTGGAAGAAATAAGTGAACTTTAAAGTGAGGCGAGACAGACTATAAATATCCAAGCAGATACACAAAATCTCAGATAGTATAAATGAGGAAGGATGAAGCAGGCTCCAGACAGACAACGAGGTGCAGAGAGCCGGCAGGTGAGTTGTGGGCGGGGCGTGGGGCGCTGGTACCGGGCGGCAGGCAGGGCTGGCTGTCTTGCCTTGGGCCAGAGGTCCGTGTGGCAGAGAGCAGTAAGCAGTGTGACGAGTGGGGGCGACGCCTTCCCCGGCAGAGCGAGCAACAGGTGCTCTGGAAGCAGTGCATTGGGGCATGTTAGAGAGGCGATGAGAAGGCCAGGGTGGGGGCCAGCAGATGGTGTACCAGTTACCTCGCCGGACTCTCCCGTCTGGCCACAGTTCTGGTCCCAGATCTGGTGGCTTGAAAATCACACTAGGCCTATGTGTTTGTGTGTTTCCCAAACGCAGAGAGGAGAATGGAGGAGAAGGGACTGTGGGATAGCCATCTCCCCTGGGGGTGATTTTTCACTTTCCCTCTCACTGTCTCTGTCTCTCTCCAGGGAGTGCATAAACCCTAAGGTGCAACCTCCAAAAAAGAAGGCGGCCACGGCGGGCACAGAGGAAGAGCAGAGCTGGCAGGGAGCTGCGGTCAGCTGAAGTACTGGGCCGGAAGCCTTTCTTCCACCTGACGGGCACTGTGCAGCGGGCGGGAGCAGGGCATTGGCATGACCAGGTTGATGTTAACAGGTGAAGAGGGGGTGTAAGGGTTTGTTACACCGTGTCCATTCCAATTGCTTCCTGGAGAGTCTCCCTGTCCTGCAGAGGTCAGAAAGCTAAAGTCCACACTGCCCAGCTTCCTTACAGCTGGACTTCCAGTGTGACCGATGTCGGTTCCCTCTATCAGGTGCACTCACGTGAGATTTGGGGTCAAGGTCACGTTTTGCTGCGTGCATCACTGCCCAAAGCGGCTTCGTAGTCTTGGCTGTGTGTAGTCATGGCTGTGTTAGCCTGCCAGGTGAGTGATACAGAAGTGGCGGCAGCTCTCTTGGTGGCCTGATTCTACATGTGGGTCATCAACGACTGAACTGAGAGCTCAAATCGGCATTTGTCCCCTTTAGTTCTGTAAGTTGTTGGATGACTTCTGATATATTCTTCCTGCTAACGTAGTAAAAGGAATCTCCTGCCTCAGCTCCCACAGAAGGAACAAGGGTGAGCATGGGGCGTGGCCAGGAAGCGGCCGCAGAACTCTAGGGAGAGAGGATGGTGGATGTCGGGAGGGGCTGGTAAGAAGCGTTTAGATTCAGGATTTATTTTCAAGGTAGAGCCCACAGGATTCTGGTGGATTGAGTGCCTAGTGTGAGAGACTGAAGAGTCAAGCATTATTATTCCAAGACTTTTAGGCTGGGGAAACTGAATTAATGTCAAAACCATTTAAGGCCACAAATAGGAGTAGGGCAGGTTTGAAAGGGGAGAAGAATCGAGTTTATGGGCAGATATGAGATGCTCGTAGGTGTTTGTTGAATATACGGTACAGGCTGGTAGTACAAGAGACCAGAGACCGTGGAAAAGATCAAAGCTGGAATACATGTGGAGTCTTCAGAAAGTTCACGGAAGGTGCACTTCACAACAAAACTAAGCATGGACTTTTAAAGATTTTTGCACCAAAATAAATTTGTATTTTCTTTTTTTAATGTTTTTTCTGTTGGGGTTATTTTCCCCCGTGGAGTGTGTATGCCCACTGGAGAGAGAGAGAGAGACATACAGAGAGAGAGAAAGAAAGTAAGAAATCACCTCCCAGGAGAATGACCACACCACGATTCCTTTTCCTCCATTTTCCTTTGGGGATTTTGAGCACACACACACACACACACACACACACACACCCAGAGTGGTTTTCAAGCCGCCGAGTCTGGGACTCAAACCATGGTTGGCAATGTGGGAATCCAGCTCCCTAACCACCATGCCGCCTGCTGGCCCCTTTCCACAAACTTTTTGAAGTCTCTTTGCACTATACCTCTACCGCATAAAGATCAGCAAACATCGGGCCCTCAAGTGGTAAGAATTAATGCTCTCTAGGTAACATCTGAGCAGTTTGAAAAGACAGTCATTTTGCTTATATCACAGACAAGCAAGACTATCTACCATTTTGAGTGTTCGGAGAATTAAATATCAAGTGTGATGTGACTGGCCTAGTGCCTGGTGACACACAGTATGTGATCAGTAAGTCATGTTTCTCATTCCTCTTCTCAGTGCTAAATGTTTGTGGTTTATGATTTTTTTATGCTTTATTTATTTATTTTTAGTGAGAATTTTGCCATATGGTGCATGTGCTCACCAAAGAGAGACAAAGAGACAGAAAGCAAGAAATAACCCCCTAGTGGGATGGCCACACTAATCCCTCCTCCTTGACTCTCCTTTCGGGATTCTGGGCATGCACGTGCCCAGCGTGAGTCTCAAGCCTCCAGGTCCAGGACTCAAACCACGGTCAGCCATGTGGGAGTCCAGTGATGTAACCATTACGTCATCGCTGTTCCCACCTTTTTATGTTTTTGAGAACAGTTTTGGAATGTAGTAATTCACAATTAGAAGTCATTCACAAATAAACTCAGTCTTACTCATCCTGTTTTTTTGCCCTCTCAGCATGCTGATAGGAACGTGTCAGGATTTGATTGACGAGAGCTCATAAGTGGGTTCTGATTACGCGCACTCGTTGCCTTGGAAGCCAAGCAGAAGGGTTAGTCTGGGCCAGCTTGGTGGGTGCAGGACTAGAAGTCACATGGCCAGCTGCAACCTGGACCCCCACGTCAGCCTAAAAATGCACTGGCCATGTGCGTGCACGCATGTGTGCGTCTGCATGCATGTACAAGATTTTAAGGCGCTGGAGTGCAGAGAAAAGAGATCGTATCTTGGCAAGGCCTTGTTCAGGGTGCTTCTCTCTAATGCACAGGTGTGCTATCATAAATAAAATAAACTAACTTGAAGGAAACAGAAAACAAAGGAATAATCTGATAAAGTACTATCAAGAAGGTCTAAAAGGCTCCTCTGGTATATTTATATTTCCATCTCAGTCTTCCTTATCAATCAGTTCCTACTCAATAGCTAAAAGATTGAAATGCTTAAATTGAATGTTCTAGCTTAAACTCAATGTTCCAAAAGTCATCCAACCTGACAGCAGTGAAATATTTACGTCTATTAGTCTCTGATTCCAGGAATTTCACAGAGATGCTTTCGTCAAATGATTTCCAGCAAGGACCGATTAAAATGCATTTATCTCATCTGTCTGTGAAGACCTTGAAATGGAAAGAGTTCATTGAAAGGATACAGCTGGAGGGTCAGAGCTTTCTTTTAGGTTTCATCACCCAGCTCTTAGTTTATGGCATTTGAAGCACTTACTTGCCAACAGAGATGAAAGTTACTATTGATTCATGGGATTGGCCATACTTGGCAGGACTCGGTACGTGCAACCCAGACATTGGAATGGATCTGAAAATTAATCTTGCTACCCAGTCTTCTCTCGAGCAGCCCCAGGTCTGGGAGAATACTCCATTAATCAAATGCTGAGATGATATTTAAAGGTGGCGCTTACCTATTGCAGTTCCAAGCTGGAACTTCGGACCGTCCAGTCCATCCAGCCCTCCCGCTGCACATCTCTGCTTACCACTGACCACCCGAATACTGCCCCGTTTCTTGAACTGCAGGTCTGTTTGCACACTCCATTTAGAAATGAGAGCCTCTGCTTAATTCATGTGTCCTGCCGCTTCATGCACAGCACAGTGCACTACTCAACAAATATTTAAGTATAAAAAAGAAACAGAATACTTGTGAGATCCAAATTTAGAATCTAATAAAGTCGTTTACAACTTTAGCATAAGACTCTTGCATTTAGGCCTTTGCATCCCAGGGAACAAGCTGAAGCTCTTTATATAAGGCCTCTCAGACTATTCCCTCTAAAATTTTCTATCTTCTTACAGGAAACCGTTTGTTTTCAGAGCCTGCTTCACTAAGCTAATAGCCTAGCCCTATCATCCCAGCTACATACTGCTAAACATCATATCCTGCCTGTCCTACAAATCCCAAGCTTAAAATGCGCCTGTCTGAATTCAAGGTCCACAGGTTTGGGATCAAAAGGCGTGATCTGATTGCATTTTCTCAGTGAGGAGATTCTTACCCAGTAAACACTCTTTGGCCCATCAACAAATCTCCACATGCACAAGGAGGCCCCAGAACGCAGCACGAGTCAGCTGTCCAATCGCGGTCATCAGGTCCCTCGAGCTTCTGGGACATTACATTGAAGCCCACTCTCATTAAAGTGCTGGAATACGTAAAGCATATTTTAACTATAGAAATTTCTTTAACTCAAGAAATCCCCTTGAGCTGAGTTTCTTTTTGATTTCGTCTTACCTTTCTCCCTCCCTTTTTCACTCCCTATTTCTCTTCCTTCTTTCCTTTCTTCTTCCTTCCTTTTTAAGTCTGCAAAAAGAATCAAATAAGACCGTATTGCTATTCTGGGAGCTGCATATTTTCAGCTGCTTGAAGCCCTCTTGTTTTTTGATGCAATTTTTTCGTTAGCAAATGACATAGTATTCCTGGTTGACTCCTCTGACCAAGATTTCTATTAAGTTAATAGAAGAGATTAAATCAAGGTAATTGAAAAGATTTGTATTCCTTTAATGCAATCATTCATTTATAAATCTAATTACAGTGACAAGCATAGGACCTGAGTCATCCTTCTTCCTTGATAGGGAAGTTTCGTAGCAGGGAAGAGCCACCTCTGGGGAATGAGGAATTATCGGTAGTGCTTTCAGGACTTGACTTCAGTAAATTAAACTCACGGATAGCAGGGTAGTGTCTGTACATGTGCATTCAGCTGTAACCAATAAAGAGGAAATGGAGGACATTTGGGAGTATTTTTTCTCCCTTTTCCTATACTCATGTAAATGGATAGGCTAGTAGACATTGATCAGTGAGGAGAATCTCCAGCTGGTAAATGAAAAATTTCACATAATTGGCCAGCCTATCCAGGCTAGAAGGAACATCTCAGGAAGAAGGACCTTGTGTCTGGGTTGAGGGGTTTGGAGGAAGTAGGGAAGGGCTGTAGGTTTGGTGAGGGGGAAGGAGTGGTTTCAAGTAGGAGGGCCTATTCTATTTTTTTTTTTTTTTTCATATTTCTATCAGTTGGAACTTTAGTTTGCATGAACACACTTTAAATATAGATGACACTGGGAGGCAGTGACTGCCTGTCAGGGGGACTTGCTCTCAACACTTTAGTTTCTCAATAAATGAAGCACAGGGTTACGGAAAGTGACCGTGAGGTCCAGAAGCTGGCAAAGATGGGCACGTCACGGGAATGGAGGGAAACTCAGGTTCCATTTTAGAAGCTTCTAAATGGCTCGATGTGTTTTCTTCTGTCATGTGCAGGTATCACTTTACTGAAAACAAAAGAACTAGTTTAAAATTATGTAAAAGGTCCTTCTTGACATGAAAGGTTCAGTGTGAACTATTATGCAGCCACTGGAAAGGGTGCGGTGAGATAGGCCTCCCTGTTCTGATGAGGAAGGATACCCAAGAGGGATAGCTAATAACAAAACAGCTCCCTAAAAACTGGAGAATATGGCCTCTCTCCTTTGGGGCGGGGGGAGGGGAACATGCTCTGTATATATGCAGAGACCTTCCTTCTAGGTTTTCCAGGATAGTATTGGTTTGTGTCTTTCTATGCCCATATGTGTGAATATATGTGCATATTTATGGAGCATGTATGTACATATGTGTGTGTGCATGAATACACATATGCCTAATGTGGTTTCTGGACGTTAGAAGTGTTGGGAGAATGGCTTCGATGATGTGCAGGTTATTGGTGTTTCAGACAAAGAATTGAATGAAACATGCCAATAGCAAAAGCGAAGGTAGTTTATTAAGGAAAAGTACACTTCCAAGAGGTAGGAGTAGCCAAGTAGGAGAGAGAAAGTGGCTCAGGGGACCTGGTAGTTACTTTCCACGGGATTTATTGTAATTTATTGTAATTCCTTGACTGGAGTCAAGTCAGCTGATCATTGGCTGGGCCCACTGATTGCTTTCATCCCATTGGCTATATCAAATGTCAGTGGGCTCACTTCCCTTTACTCCCGTGGGGAATTTTCTGCCCTTATTGGTTTTTCTCTCTAGCCATGTAGGCAGATGCTCCAGCCTCCTTACCCACTTCCATTTTCTAGCCTTCTTCATGCCTCAGAAGAGGGGTAGGCTGCTCAATCTGCCATCTTTCTCTAGTCTGTCTGTACAGTGCAAGCTCATTACAAGTGCATTTGAGACAGGTGATTAATCGATACTGGTTTTAAACTATTCCCACCACGTTCTCCTCAACAAATATGTGCTCAAGAGTGAGGACCAGGTGGAAATTTAAAACCAGGTGGCCCACAGAATGAGCTTCTGGCTGTTCTCAGTGTGAGTCTTGTGCTTTAAGATGTGTATTTTTTGGTACAATATGGCCCCTGAATTGAAGCCAACCATTTCATCTGGTGCTCAACTGAAGAGACAATAATCTGTTCCAACAATGGAAGAATGGCTGTGCTGGAATTACAAAATCACCACAGCTTGGTATCCTAAAGAGCTTTCAATGGTAACTTTGACTGCAGGCTATTTTACCTCTGTATATTGACTTTAGAAACCACCCCTCGGGGACCAGTAGATGGTGTAATGGCTATGTCACTGGACACCCATGTAGTCGACCATGGTTCGAGTTCTGGAGCCAGTGGCTTAAACTCTTGCCAGGCACGTGGCTGTGCGTGCCCAAGATCCCAAGAGGAGAATGGAGGAGAAGGGATTGCAGCATGGCCATCTCCCCTGGGGGGTTGTTTCTCACTTTCTGTCTCTCTGTCTCTTTCTGTTTTTCTGGCAAGCGCACACACCCTATAGCAAAAACCTCTCCAAAAAAATTTAAAAAAAAAAAGAAAGAAACCACCCCTCATACCCAACATTAAAGACACAACTCCATTATAACAACATGATCATTCATATTTTCTAAATATATTTTAGAAAACTATATAGGTGAGATCATTGTAAAGAAAATTATATCTGTAGGGGCAAGATGTATAGAGAAACAAGATAGCAAGTGATTTTAGAGCATGAAAACACTAAGAGAGCAGCAGCAAATGGAAGTTGGACAAAAGGAGGTGATGTTCCTGCTCAGCACCTTCAGAAGCCCATTGAGTGTGAGCTGGGGAACCCATTGCTCAAAAATGGACCAGATAAGATGTTGCAGCTTGGGACCAGCAGTTAGCATAATGGCTATGTCGCTGGACTCCCACGTAGTCGACCGCGGTTCGAGTCCCGGACCCGGCGGCTTAAACTCACGCCGGGCGCGTGTGTGTGCGTGCCCAAGATCCCGAGAGGAGAATGGAGGAGAAGGGATTGCGGCGTGGCCATCCCCCCTGGGGGGTGATTTCCTGCTTTCTATCTCTCTGTCTCTCTCTGTCTGTCTGGCGAGCACACGCGCCCTATAGCAAAAACCTCTCCAAAAAAAGAAAAAAAAAAAAATGTTGCAGCCTGGTCTGGAAACCATATTACAATCTTTGATATTATATTTATTAAAAAATGTATTCCTAAGTTCTACTGACAATCTTTATTTCGTCAAAGTAGTGGCTAATTATTAGTGTTTTTGCTTCCAGATTCCTGCCAGAAATTTCATATTGGTTTTTGCCATCTGTCACTTAGTTGTGTCTCTTGGAATTGTTTTAATCACAAAATTTCTAAAAATTCACTTATCTGAACCAGAGATGAAAATATTAAAAAAGGCAAAAGTCAGACACATCCCTGTGTCTAGCTACTGGAAAGACTGAAGTAGAAGGATCATGACATAGCAAGACCCTGTCTAAACACACACACACACACACATACACACACACGGGGTAGAACAAAGAAACACACACACACACACATACACACACACGGGGTAGAACAAAGATGAGAACTATGTGATGTGTTGCAAGAGGGCATTCCACTCCTCCATAACCCATAGAATTTTTGGAGACACAATAATTTTTCAGAACATCTAATGCGGCATTCATGTTGCTGAGACACAGAGACATGGAAAGTAGATTGATTGTTTCAAGGTCACACAACCAGTTGCTCATTTATTCAGGAAATGTGTGTATGTGTCTGTTGTGTAATCTATTATGTGAGCTCACATTCCGTGGAAAAACCAGATCCTTGACACTCCAAGGCCAGTGCTCTTTTTCATTGCTTCCTTCAGCAATTGCTCATTAGGCTTGGCTATGTTATGGAGTCCTCAGTGCCCCTGTGCTACTTTCATCTACGTGCAAGGGTATCATAGATGTTAAATTATAGTAAAGAAACAGCAGGTCATTGATCTGGGCTGTTTTTTTTTTTTTTTTTTTTTTTTTTTTTTTTTTTTTTTTTTTTTTTTTTTTTTTGGAGAGGCTTTTGCTATAGGGCACATGTGCTCACCAGAGAGAGAGAGACAGAAAGTGAGAAATCACCTCCCGGCGGGATGGCCACGCCGCAATCCCTTCTCCTCCATTCTCCTCTCGGGATCTTGGGCACGCACGCACACGCGCCCGGTGTGAGTTTAAGCCACTGGGTCTGGGACTTGAACTGCAGTAGGCTACATGGGAGTTCAGCGACATAACCATTACGCTAACTGCTGGTCCCGATCTGAGCTATTTTTGTACACTGAGTTCCTTTGTAAGAAATAACCTAATCAAGCAGTGAACAAACTGGAAGTCTAACTTCGGAGTGAAATGAACAGCTGAGTCTCAGCCAGTCAGAAGCAGCTAAGTTTTAGCCAGTTACAGAAAGCCAAGTGCTCAGCTAGTGTCCGAAATAAGGCCAATGCTGGCTGTGCCCGGCACACTCCTTCTGTGCACTGCTTCCTTTTCTGTCTGTGACGCTTACTCACAGCATGGACTGGAGCTCACGGCACCTCTTGTTTTGGCTCACATTAAACTGTGCTAAATTCGTCTGACGTCTTTCTTTTAACATGAGATACTCTACAAGATACTTGGTTAACATTGAGATAAATGGGACTGTGGAATTCTCCCCTAAGAAGTAAATATTCTATGGATTTAATTTGGCATGGCTCAGAAATCACTGAATGTGTTTGTCCGTGTCATTCCTAGTCTT
The DNA here is from genome assembly GCA_026018925.1 of Tupaia tana. Lineage (NCBI taxonomy): Eukaryota > Metazoa > Chordata > Mammalia > Scandentia > Tupaiidae > Tupaia > Tupaia tana. The sequence continues at coordinate 142,999,376 of JAKSZU010000002.1, read as the reverse complement.
ATTCCATTTCGGCCCACCTAGGAAATTTATCTATTATGAGCATTCCTAAATATATGTAATCTGCCCTGATATCTCCTCAGAGTTTCAAACTTTTCTCTTCTCTTCTCTTCTCTTCTCTACCACAGAACTGAAACCCAACATATTAAAAACCAAACTTCTCTATTTCCTTGCCAGTCCTGCTTCTGGACTAAATTTCTACTCTGATGTCAGCACTGACTCAATATTTGGGCCTAAAAACCTATTTTATCATCAAGTTATATTGATTCTAGCTCCAAATATTTTTTGTTTAGATGCTCATTTTTACTTATTTTGATAACCACAATACCCTCTTAACCTGTTCCCATATCCCTGATCTCCACGTGCCCCCTCCAGAGGGTTCTTTCTGTAAAATCGACCTACTTTCTATCAAGCTGAGTAGTTGTGGAACATTATTTTTGAATATCCTAAAGGATTTTCCATGAAAAAACAAGCTTATTCTGGCAGGGACAATGATAGATAGATATACCAGACTGTTGGATGCTAGTTATTTAATCAAATATGAGTCTACCTAGTACTGTGAAGAGAATTTGCAAATGTAAAGTCCCAAACCAGTTGACCTTGAGAGGGAAGGCTTAACCTGGTGACCATAACCTACGCTCATGAGCCCTTTGAAAGCAAAGCACTTTCTGCTCTGGTCAGAGAGAAGGCAGAGAGATGTGCTCTTACTGCCTGAACAGAGAGGAGAGCCGCATCCTGTGAACTGAGCTTGGGAGCCACACGAAAGGAACCTGGAAGAGCTGAGAGCAACACGCTCTAAACCTGAGATCAAATCCCAGCTGATAGCCAGCTAGGACATGGGACTTTCCGTTCGGCAACAGCAAACAACTGCATTCTGCCCACACTAAGATTGAGATTGGTAATAGATTTTCTCCCCAGAGCATCCATCTTGGCCCACACCTTGATTTAATGTGATACCTGAGCAAGGACCCAGATCATTTTGTGCTGGACTCCTGACCCGCAGAACTGCTAGCTAAGAAATGGGCTTTGTTTTAAGCTGCTAAACTTGGGCTTATTTGTTACCCAGCAATTGAAAACTAACTTGCTTACTTACCTATACTTGGGAACACCAAGTTCAATGAACGTAACAAGTTTATTTATTTCAGGAATTCTTCCGTGTAGATGAGGCTCCTCAGTGTTCTTGTGAGTCTCCTGGGAGTAGACACAGTCTGTGTGTCTCCTGAACCATGTTGATCACAGACTTTGGGGAAGAATATTGCTCTACAAATGAATGTCTGGGAGTCTTACCATAGAATCATTCTCACTTCTTAATTGAAAACCTGTGTGTGTGCCCAAGATCTTGAGAGGAGAATGGAGGAGAAAGGATTGTGGTGTGACCATACTCCCAAGGGGTGATTTCTCACTTACTGTCTCTTCCTCTCTGGTGAGATCTGAACATTAGGTTTAATTATCTGAGGTCTTTGGATGTTTTATTTTTTACTTCATAAAAATTGGGGTAACATTAGCCTGTCTCTAATTTTCTGTCTCTCTTTCTTTTCTTGAAATAAATTTACAGGGTTCTTTCTTTTTTTCTTTTTCTGTGACTGTTTTACTCCATTCTGTGGCTAGTCACAGAAAATACCTGAAACTAGGTGATTTATAAAAATTGCAGTTTATTCAGCTCTCTGTTTGGAGATCCAGGTCTAAGGGCCACATCTGGTGGGGGCCTTACAAAGTTCTCAGGCATCACATCCTAAGGGTGACTCACCCTCAAGGACCAGAGCAGAGTGCATGCCCATGAGTCTCTGTCTTATTCGCTCTCTTTATAAATCTACCAATAGTCAATCATAAGGTCCCTGCTCTAATGATTTTAATTTCAATCTTTTCCCAAAAGACCCCACCTTTCAACCCCCAAATCTGACTACATTTTTTCCACTCTTGATCCCATCACAACCAAATCTTGGCACTTGAATTTGAGGGCAACATACATACCATAGCAGTGACTAATTAGAAGAAAAAAGGAAAGTAGAAAAATGGGACGAAGACTACTGAGGCAATTCTAGAAAATAAGAACGAGGGAAGGATCACTTTATGAAAGAAAGTTGGTGAAACTGAAAATCTAGCCACTCTTGTCCCTTGCAGAAATGCCTCCTGCTTGGACATCATTTTCTCTTGCACACTACCACCCCACTGCTTATTTACCTTGGTCCTTCCTTTCAGAGGCCACTTGTAACTTCCACTTCATTCCAAACCGAACCAATGCTCATGGCTTGCCCATGCATAGCCACCCAATGGTGAGCGTTTCAAGTCTCAGTATTCCCAGTGGATTTTCAGATAGCATAAAAGCCACATCAAGCAAACAGAAAAGGCAAACTATTAAAATAATCCTTTTCTTCCTTTGGTTTCTATTCTGTGGACTTATTTTATACAGTTTTATGAAACGTAGAAGCTGATGTTGTTACCAAGTACCCATCTAGTCTTCTGCCTGCCCCAGCATCCCTTGCAGCTAGGTTGGGCAATGGCCTGCCCATTAGATTCTCGAGAAAAAGTAAACCTTAAAAATCCTAGTCCTTAAAGATCCCACACACTCCTTCTGCCCCTCCCTGCCATAGTGACCTTGGAGACCCAGGTTCCAGATGGCATCATTTCAAAATAGAGAAGGGCCACCCAGTCTACCTGACTCGATATGAAGTCGTTACTGATTTAAAGCCACTGAAGTTTCAGGATTAGTTGTTCACGAAGCAGTGCCGAGACAGTCTGAACTTGGTCTAGGCTATATGTTTAGAACTTGAAAATGGTCTGGAGTAACTTTAAACCATGAAAATGTACTGGTTGCAAAGACAGAAGTAAAAATAGAAGATTAATTTGAAATAAATCATTCAAGAATCTCTGCAATTTACAAGTGAAGCTTTGTGGTTAAATTTTAAATACTAAACAAATGTTATAGATGTTTGAGATTATAATTAAAGTAACGGAAGGAAATAAATTTCCCACGCACAGATATAAATTTATCCAAGAACTAGGTTGTATCCCTTCCAGTATTCTTTCAGAACTCTTAATTATAGAGATTACTAGCTCAAGAAACAGGAGGTTAAACATCTGCTTCCTAAATGAAGCCAAAAGCTCGAAACAAATAGGCTGAATCACACTAACAGTAAAGAATGGGACGCTAAAATTAAATCTCCCCACCAGCATCTAATACGTCTTCTAATGAAGTAGTCTTATGTGTCAAACACTTACAGGAGAGGGGCACAGCTAGCAGGGGTACCTTGGAGAGAGGCCTTCAGGTTCTTCTTTACCCCTCCTAGTTTATAATCCTTCTCCCTCTCTCCACACATGCAATCTGACTGTTTCTACTTCTGCAAAGTGAATACCTTGTAGCAGTTTTAAACCTAAGCCCTTGTCTGGCTCTGGCCCTTTGAGAATTCCTCTAAAGGCAGCTTTGTCTGCACTGTGATTGAAGGGGAAGGGAATCCATCTGTTCCTCTGGTCCTTATTTCACTGGCCTCCCTCAATCTAGTGACTGAAATGTCAGTGTTTATTACTTCGGTAATAAAAGTAATAAACGTTTATGACTTTTGAAAGTCACTATCAAAGTGCACATATCCCTGCATATGAGTTACACATCACAGGCAATTTCTGTCCTTCTTGACGGTTAGTTAAAATAGAAGATAAACAGAAATGGAGAGAACAGGACTGGAGGGAAAGATGGGAAAGAAAGGACAGGAACGATTAGGATGGGACAAAGTCCGGTCCTGGATAACTCTGCCCTGGGACTCAGAATATGTTGGTGATGTCTGCCTGTCCCCAGAGGGGTCCACAGAGCTGTGTCATCCGTCCTGAGCCCTACTTTGCTCTTGACATACTGATGGGTTTGATTCTCATTATGGAATCTCAAAAATACTCCAAGGACAGTCAAGAACAGTGATCTTTTCTGGCCTTTTCTGATCCGTATAGAAGAATAGAATAACCAATAAAGCTTTCATTTTAGCTCGAATATTTGTTTTGTCTTTCTTCTTTCTCTACAGGTCAGGATAGCATATTTTAAAAGTAACTTTCAAGTTTTTCATAGAAAAATACTACCAGAGTTTAGTTTAGCTTTTGTTCATGAATCCGTCATTCATTATGAAACAACACAGTGGGTTGATGAAAGTTTTTTTTAAAGGTCATATATTCTATAATTATACATTGTAAGACATTTGAAACTTCTGTATATTCAGACATTATATTTTATTACTTTTTATTATTACTAAGAATAAGTTAAGAAGCCCTCTTTTTATAATAAAGGGGTATGAGAAAGAAGCTTGCCTACAAGAGCAGGTCAGTCTATAAATAGGTAGCACCAAATAGCGTCACTTGTCACAGCTTTGTGAGGACATTGTACTCCTTTAGACAAAGTGGGAGTACAACTCTGGGCTGGCAAGGTTTTCCTTCTTCTTTCTCTTTCCTTCTTCATTCTTTTGGTCTTTCATTCTTTCTTCTGTTGCCAGGGGTGCATACCCTCACCCACTTTGCAGTTGAGAACACTAAAGCCCTGAGAGGTATACAGAGTTGGTCAGGTTTCAGCCACCCGGGCGGGTATTTTCTCTCCAATCCCAGCAGAATACGGGTCAGTGGGATCTGAGGAAACCAAGCAGCAGACAGAATGGCTTTACTGCAGAAATTGAGACCCAGAGAAGATGTGGGAAAGAGAAGCCCCCAGGCTCCACGGTGTGAGCATCTGCTTAGTCTCTGACATGAACACATAGGACTCTGCAATCCATTCTTCAGGGAGAACTGAGCGCCCACCCTTTTAATTTATATATTAAATTCCCATATTCCATTTTATTTACATATTAGATTTTTTTAATGACAGAAATTTTATATGGTTGTACAGCAAGTCTGTTCTGGGTTCTTCCATGTGATCATGAGGTGTGGCCGCAGAGGAGTTTCGGGAACAGCTCAGGAACACAGCGTCTATCCAGGCCCTGCAGCTAGGAACGAGGCAGACCACACAGGACCACGTGGGAACCCTCAGGGCGGCAAGGAGGCAGGAAACAGTAACAAAGGGAATTTGAGCTCCAGACCTCAATGGGGTTGCAAGAGAGGAAGGCCAGGGCAGGGCAGGGTGAGCAGTTAGCTTCAGCTGCTCTGACCACTTTGAGTGGGCTCTAAGCTCTACTGCTGGTCCAGGGCTGCCCGCCACCTGGCCTGGGGTAACGGAGGCAGAGGAATGTTGCCTCCTGGAGTGTAAAAGGTCAGATGGAGAAGTACGGCACTGGACTGGTACGGTTTTCCTTCTTTCTCTTTCTTTCTTCATTCTTTTGGTCTTTTCATTCGTTCTCCTATTGTCAGGGGTGCATACCCTCACGAGAGAGAAAAAGAGATAGAAAAAGAAAGGAAGCACCCCTGAATGAAGGCATGGTCAGGAAATAAGCCCCGGTCAGGATTTTGGTCATGCACGACAAGTGCTTGGAGTGTTTTTCAAGCCACTGCGGCGGTATTCGAACCACCATAGCCATGTGGGATCTACCTTCTGATGCACAGGGTTTAACCACTGTTAGGGCAGGCCCTGGATTGGTTAGGTTGACTAACAAAGGCATACACTGGCTTTTTTGCAATCTCTAGCTCTGGGGAGGGTGGTCTCCTCCTGGAAAGAAGGTTTTAAGATATTGACATGTTGTGGGGAACCAGCAGTTAGCATAACGGCTATGTCGCTGGACTCCCATGTAGTCGACCGCGGTTCGCGTCCCAGACCCGGTGGCTTAAACTCACGCCGGGCGCATGTGTGTGCATGCCCAAGATCCCGAGAGGAGAATGGAGGAGAAGGGATTGCGGCGTGGCCATCCCCCCTGGGGGGTGATTTCTCGCTTTCTGTCTCTATGTCTCTCTCTGTCTGTCTGGCGAGCGCACACGCCCTATAGCGAAAACCTCTCCAAAAAAAAAGATCTTGACATGTTGGGACCAGCATGGTGTCGTTGGACATGGCCAACTGTGGTTTGAGTCCCAGACCTGGCAGCTTGAAACTCAAGGCAGAGCCTGTGTGCATGTGTGCCCAAAATCCCGGGAGGAGGAGAAGGGACTGTGGCAGGTTCATTTCCCCTCGGAGGAGATTTCTCACTCTCAGTCTCTCTTCCTCTTTCTGACTCTCCGACAAGCATATGCGCCCTATAGAAAAATCTCTCATAATAAGATGTTGACATGTCATAATAAATAGAAAATAAAAAATATAAGGAACATAATCTAGAAGAATAAAAAATGAAACAATAACAATTTTGTCCACATCCTTCCTCAATCCCTGTGTCTTATGTGGAGAACAGCTAGCACCTGGTATGTATTCTTCCACACCTTCTCTGTGCAAACACATACAATTACACATTACGCTCAACTGTAGGGTTTTTAAGTAGGAACAGATTCACACTCTGTACACCTCTCTGCTTATTCTTCACTTGACTATGTTTTGTGAACAGCCCTTAACATTAATGCATATACATACAACTTTTTACTTTTTAACACATTGCTTAATATTTTATAGGAGAGGTATCTTAATTTCCTCAATTATTCTATTTTTAAAGACTTGTTGGGTTTTTTTTTTGTTTTTTTTTTTTGTTTTTTTTTTTTTTTAGAGAGAGAGATTTTTGCTTTAGGGCATGTGTACTTGTCTGGCCACACTGTAATCCCTTCTCCTCCTTTTTCCTCTTGGGATTCTGGGCACACTCACACATGTGTTCAGCATGAGTTTCAAGTTTCCAGGTCCAGGCCTTGAACTATAGTCAGACTTGTAGGAGTCCAGTTCCTTAACCGCTGTGTCACTTACTGACGCAGTGTTTTTTGTTTTTGTTTTTTTTCAATAACTATACATATGCTTTGATAAATGCCCTTTTATGTAAATCCTCTTGTTTTATTTCCCAGTGGAGTTGTCAAGTCAATGGATGCACCATAAATGTTGACAGATACTAGACAGGGACAGATTTATTTCTCGGAATATTTTAGTATTTGAAACTGACTCAGCAATTTGGAAGTGCTAATTTTACCATAGCACCAGATGTTATAATATTTTAATTTTATAAATCTGATGGATTATAATTCCATTGCTTTTCTATTAATACTTTATATTTCTCCAACTGCTCATAACACTGAGCATCACGCACACAGAGCTTCCTCACTGTGTTTTATGAGAACTATAAGAACCATATTTCTCTCTGCGTTTCTTACGACTTTTTTCACTTCAAGGAAGCCAGATGTGTTACCGCACACTATGATATATATATCATTGTCTGATATATTACACTATATATCTTCTGTCTCCCTGGAACGAGATGAAATAAAACTCTTAGCACTTTCAAATTAATTTGATTCAGGCTATATATTGGCTATTTCAAAAATTCTGTTTGTTATCATCTCATTTGGAGAGATAATGAAAAGAGAACAACCATCAGCTTCTCCCTTCTGGATGTTGTAATTTTTTGGAGGGGGAATTAACATTGCATTGAATGCATTTAGCTATGAAATACAGGTTGGATTCAAACATACTATCATTCTGTGTAGTCTTGAGACCAAAGAAACCGATGTCGATGAGTTTTGATAGTGTTAAACCTTGTCTCACTAAGCAGGATTAATCAGGGAACAACAAAATTAAGTTTTCGTTTCTCTGAGTGAATGTAAGGGCAAATAAACCTGTGAGGGCTAGCCCCTATTTCCAATACCCGTATCAGTGTGAACTCAGTAAACATATCTTCAGGAAAAGAGTCAATGACAATTGTAACAAAAAAAGAAAATCTACTGGATGAAATATTATAAAAATAGGTAAATTCTGGGACCACAGATGGTGTAATGGTTACGCTGCTGGACTGCCACCTGGCTGACCACAATTCAAGTCCTGGACCCTGCGGGTTAAAACTCATGCCTGATGTGTGTGCATGTGTGCCCAAAATTCCAGGAGAATGGAGGAGAAGGTATTCCGGCACGGCCATCCTCCCTGGCGGAGGGGTGGGGGGGGGAGGGTTCTCACTTTCTGTCTCTGTCTCTGTCTGTCTGGTGAGCGCACAAAAAAAATTTCTCTCTCTAAAAAAACTAGATAAATTCTAATTATCTGACAGTGACTAGCATTATGCTAGTGTTCTAAGAACTCCGATCTGAGAAAAGCTCAGAGGTAGGTAAAGTCCATAACCAGTCTGCACTGGGCCTTGCTGCTCTTCCTTATGACAGATAGCAACTCGCAGAAACTTCCTGCAGAAGCCGAACCTGTCGCGACACGCTAAACACAGTGTCCTTGCGTTTCCTAGTAATGCTGTTTCACAGGGAAAATTTAGCTATCCGGTGTTGTTTACTGAGCTAAGTGGCAGTATGCATGAGCGTAAAGTCTAACCTGGCTTCTGGAGAAGCTATGCGACTGAACAATAAATCCTCTTGTAAAACCAATACTAGAATATTATTACATATTTTAATTGCTTTAGTTCTAAAATCCATCAAATTTCATAAGAACTAATGACTGGAGGGAAATCTAGAAAAGACAAAGGTAATACAAACAATAGCAGTAACAAAAATCCTTATTTATAGCAGAATTTTGTGCTACTATGAGAATATTTATTTCACACATAAATATCTTATAAGGATGAAAGAAAAAGTGTGCAAGAAGTAAAGAACACTCTATTATAAGCATTTTGTACCCACCAGAGAATAAAGACATTGAAGACACAGTGAGATAACGCAAATGTCAAATTATCAATATGAAATCAGTAAAATTCACATATTTGCCTTCATTCCAGTATATGAAAACATCAGTATCTTCTGATCTTGAATTATGCAATGATGGAACTTTAAGAAATGAGAATATCAGAAACTTCATTTACAATAATAAAGGCACTTCTATTATGACAAAGAAAGAGGAAAAATATGCCAGGGTCTTCTATGATAAAGGTGTTCTGCATAAATTATTATTTTAATTTTTTTGCCTCAGGGTTACTGCACTTGCCAGAGAGAGCACAGAAACACAGAAACGGTGAGTGAGAGAGAAGAAAGCACCCCCCCCCCCCCCCCCCGGGGCACATTCCTCTGCAATCCTCTCTCCTCCGTCTTCATCATGTCAGGTCTTGAGTAGGCACACACATGGACCATGCATGTTTTTCAAGCTGCCTGGGCTGGGATTTGAACTGTGCAGTTGGCCATGTGGGATCCAGTCCCACCAGACCAGAAAGCTGGCCTATTTATTACAATTTTTAGAGTAAGGTGGCTTATTAATAACAAATTCTGCGCAATGGCAGTGGCAGCTAGTGAGAATGACTGAGGCCAGAGTTCACTTGGGACTCCACTGTCTCCTGATGTCTCCAGGTGCCCAGATCCTTGCCTCCAGCTCCCTTCTCCACCACTATTCCCGGCCCCTGCATGGTGAAAGCGGCAGCCAGTGAGAACAACTGAAGTAGGAGACCACTTTAAACCTCTGGCTGCCTCTTGTCCACTCAGAAATACTTTCAGACTTTATAGCTTCCTGAAGCATGTAGTGTGACCCCTACTTTCTTCCTCGGCTAAAATATTGCAGTGTAGCCCCAGGTGCACCTGTTCTCAAGAAACTGGAGGGCCATTGGAATATCCAGTTCTAGGGACAATAGTGCAGGTTGAGTGTCAGGGAGATGGAGATGCAGAGATCACAGCTCACCTTCTGCACACATCTAAACTCTCAAAATTAACTCCAAGAAATTAGGAAGAAATGTACAATCCTTCAGATGACCAGAAGCCAGTACAGAATCACAACAAATATGAGAAACCAAGAAAATATCTCTCCCCTGAGAGAAAATAACAATTCTTCATTGTTCACAGACAGTACAATGGAACTCGTGGAAATGTCAGACAGAGAATTCAGATATTCATAGTGACAAAACTAAACAAGATGCAAGAGAAAAAAGACATTGAACTCCAGAAGATGCAAGAGAAAAGAGATAATAAGCTCCAGGAGAGATGGAATTCCTCCCATGATTTGAAAGAAGAAATAGACATCATAAAAAAGAATCAAATAGGGACCAGCAGTTAGCATAATGGCTATGTCGCTGGACTCCCACGTAGTTGACCGGGGTTCGAGTCCCGGACCCGGCGGCTTAAACTCACGCCGGGCGCGTGTGCGTGCGTGCCCAAGATCCCAAAAGGAGAATGGAGGAGAAGGGATTGCGGCGTGGCCATCCCCCCTGGGGGGTGATTTCCTGCTTTCTATCTCTCTGTCTCTCTCTGTCTGTCTGGCGAGCGCACGCACCCTATAGCAAAAACCTCTCCAAAAAAAGAAAAAAAAAAAAAGAATCAAATAGAACTGTTAGAGATGAAGACTGTAATATAAGGAATCAAAGCCTCCCTCAAAAGTATTCAAAGCAGATTAGAGCATTAGATTGAATCTCAGATGCAGAAAACAAAACCTCTGACCTAGAAGAAAAATCAACAAAAACTCTGAAAAAATAACCAAAAACATGATAATGAGAAATACTAGACACTCTTAAATACCCAAACATCCAAATAATTGGTACCCCAGAAGGTGAAGAAACTAATAAGGGCATTAGCCTTTTAAAAAATAATTATTTTATTTAACTTTATTTATTTTAATTTGATCAGAGAAGGACAGAGCAAGAGTGAGAATGAGGGCGGGTGGAGAGGGAGTGAGAAAGCAAGCCACCAGGTCCAGGACTCAAACCACAGTTGGCCTTGTGGGAGTTTAGCAACCCTAACCACCGCACCACCTCCTGGCCCCAACGGCATTGATAATCTATTCCATGAAATCGGGAAGAAAACTTTCCAAATTTAGAGAAGCATTCAAACATCCAGACCGAAGTAATACAAAGGGCCCCAAATAGGATCAACCCAAGAAGACCCTTTCCATGGCAAATCATAGCCAGATTGGCCAAAACCACAAAGACAAGACACTAAAACTGGCATGAGAGAAACATCAAGTTACTTGCAGAGGTTATCTTATCAGGCTAGCATCACCTCTCACTGAAAACAATTCAAGCAAGGAAATACTGGGAAGTATATGTAAAGCCTTAAAAGAAAAACAATTTCAGGTCAGCATGTGGCATGGTGGTTAATAGACGCTGGATTCCCACATGGTCAACCATGGTTCGAATCCTGACCTGGCAGCTTGCTTTCTTGCTTTCCCTTTCTTTCTGTGTGTGTGTGTGTCTCTCTCTGGTCAAATTAAAAAAATAATCATAACAAATGGAATTAAATGAATAAATATTTTTAAAAAGAAAGAAAGAAAAACAATTTCAACCAAGATTACTCAGCAATTATCCTTCAAATGTGAAGAAAAGATAAAACCATTCTCAGATAAACAGAACCTGAAAGAATTTGCCAACACCAGCCCAGCTCTTCAAGGATTTTGAAGGGAGTGCTATACCAGGAAAACTAGAGACAGAAATAAATAAGAGGTAAAAACAAAACAAAACAAAGAAGATGACCAGCTTAATGGTAGGGACAAGTCTGAAAATATTGATAATAACATTGAATGTTAATTTATTAAATTCTCAAATCAAGAGACACAGATTAACTGAATAGATAAAAAAAAAAAAAACATAAACTCTCTATCTGTTGCCTACAAGAAATGTACCTCATGAATAAAGACATACATAGACTAAAAACAAAAGGTTGGAAGAAGGTATTCCACACCAACGGGCACCAAAAAAGAACTGGAGTCACAATACTGATTTCAGACAAAATAGGCTTTAAGACAAAAACTGACAGAAGCAACAAGGAAAGGTATTATAAAATAGTAAAAGGCTAATTCGTCAAGAAGATCTAATGCTTATAAATATCTATGCATTCAACACAGGAGCACCCAAATATGTGAAGGAATGACTACTACATCTAAAAGGATAGAATACAACACATTAATTGTTGGAGATTTCAACACCCCACTATCTCCTCTGAACAGATCATCTAGACTAGAAATAAGCAAAGATACAGGCTCTAAATGATATCATAAATCAAATGGATTTGGCAGACATCTATAGAACCTTCCACCCCAAAACCACGAAATATACATTTTTCTCACTCCCTCATTATCATTGGTTTCCATGAATCTTTTGATTTCAATCTTAATTTCTTCAGTAGTTGCTAAGTCATTCAGGAGTAGATTGTTTAGTTTCCATATGTTTGTGTATTTTCTGAAATTAATATCAAGTTTAGTTCCACCATGGTAGGAGAAGATACTAGATATAGATTCTATGCCTTTCAATCTGTAGAGGCTTGTTTTGTGCCCTACCATGTGGTCAATATGCGAAAAGGTTCCAAAAAATGCCACGAGAAAGGAAATAACAAGAATTCAAGCAGGAATAAAAGAAATAAAAATAAATGAACTATGCAGAAAATAAGTGAAAGCAAAAGCTGGTTCTTTGGAAAGATAAACAAAATCAAAACATCACTGGCTAGATTGATTAAGGAGAGAGGAACCAGATAAATCAAATTGGCAATGAAACAGGCAATGCTACAATGGACATAATAGAAATACAAAAACATCATTAGAAGATACTATGAGCGACTATGCACCAACAAACAAGAAAACCTGGATGAGATGAACAAATTCCTGGACACATATAGTCTACCAAATTGAATCAGGAGGACACAGAAATCCTGAATAAACCCATAACAAGCAATGAGATTGAGTCAGTAGTAAATAACCTCTCAACAAAGAAAAGCCCAGGTCTTGATGGTTTCACTTCTGAATTCTACAAAACTTTTAAAGAAGAGTTATCTCTCATTCACAAGTTATTTTTAAAGATCCAAAAGAAAGGAACCAAATTCATTTTAGGAAGCCTCTATCACCCTCATCCCCAAAACACTTAAGACATGACAAGGAAGGAAAACTGCAGACCAATAAGATAAATGATGAATATAGTCGCAAAAATTCTCAACAAGATACTAGTAAATCGTATCCAACAACATATGAAAAAGATTATACATCAGGACCAGGTAGGCTTTATTCCAGGGATGCAAGGGTGGTTCAACATGTGCGAAACTATAAACATAATACACCATATTAAAAGAAAGAAAGAAAGATAAAAACATATCAATCGATGCAGAAAACACATTTGATAAAATACAACATCCCTCATGATTAAGACTCTCAGCAAAATAGGTATAGAAGAGTCATTTCACAACACACTAAAAACCATCTATAAAAAAATCCAAAACTAACATCATACTAAATGTGGAAAAGCTGATAGCTTTACCACTAAAAACTGGTACAAGACAAGGCTGACCACTCTCTTCACTCCTTTTCGTTTTTTTTAAAAAATTATTATTATACATTCAATCACCATATATTATTTAGCTTGTAGCAAGAATTTACCCAACATGAAATACACCTCAGGCCAGTCCAGTTGAGAACACTATACATGTTATCATCAACAAGTAATAAACCATTTGTGTGTCCCACAAATGTCTTACTTCTCTATTTTTCTCCCTAATTTCCTTCCCTATACTCTTCCCCTCGTCCACCCTCCTCCCATACCATCTCCAGTGTTCATAACTATTTTCAATCCTTTTATGCTCTCCAATCTTTCGGTCTCTATCACACAGTGCAGACAGTTGATATATGTTAAGTGGAGACATACAATGTCTCTCTTTCATAGTCTGACTTGCTTCACTTAGCAGTAAATCTTCCTTATTTGTCCACTTTCTATCAAATGCCAGGGTCTTGTTGTTTCTTATGGCTGAATGGTATTCCATGGAGTATATGTGCCACACTTTTTCAATACATTCATATGTTCATGGATATTTGGGTTGGTTCCATGACTTAGCAATTGTGAATAATGCCCTGCCTGAGTATTCTCCTGTCCTTTTTCTCTACTCCAGGCTGGAAGTCCTAGCCAATAAAATCACAAAAGACATTCAAACAGGGAAAAAAGAAGTGAAATAATCTCTATTTGCAGATGACATGACTATGTACATAGCAAACCCAAAAGAATTTGGAAGAAAAAATACTGTAAGTGATAAATAAAAACATTAAAGTGGCAGGAAACAAAATCAACATGCAAAGATCTATAGCATTTCTATAAATTAACAAGAAACAGACTGAGGTAGAACTGAAGGAAGTAATCCCGTTTCCCATGGTCACAAAAAGTACAGATATCTAAAAATAAATCTAACCAAAGAAGTTCAATACCTCTACAAGGAAAACTATAAAAATGTAAAAAAGGAAAACAAAAATGACACAAAAATGTGGAAGGACATCCCATCTTCCTGGATTGGAAGAATTAACATAATCAAAATTATCCTCAAATTAATCCACATATTTAACCAATCAAATTACCAAAGACATTCTTCACAGATTTAGAAAAGACAACCAAAGAATTTGTCTGGAACCATAAAAGACCCCATCTTGCCAAAGAATTCCTGTGCAAGAAGAGTGGAGTAGGAGACATCTCACTCCATGACCCCAAAATATATTACAAAGATCTGATCATCAAAACGACATAGTATTGGCACAAAAATGGACATGTAGACTGACGGAACAGAAAGTAGATCCCAGAAATAAACCCCAAAACATAGAGCCAACAAATTTTTGACAAAGGGCACCAGCCAATTCAGTGGGGGAAAGAAAATCTTTTTAACAAATGGTGCTAGAAAACCTGAGTATCTGCCTGCAGAAATATGAATCTGGACCCATATCTCTCACTTTTAACAAAAATCAACTCGAAGTGGATTAAAAATCTAAACCTAAGACCACAAACTATAAAACTACTGGTAGAAAGCACTGGCAATCCTCTGGGAGATATCAGAGTTGGAGTAGGTAAAGACTTCTTAAAGAAGACCTCCAAAGCAATAGGCAGTAATCCAAAAACAGACAAGTGGGATTACATCAGATTAAGAAGTTTCTGCACAACAAAAGACACAGTAATTAGTGTGAATTGACAACCTTTGGAATGGGAGAACATTTTTGTAAACTATGCCTCAGATAAGGGACTGGTAACCCGAATACACAGGGAATTCAAGAGGCTTAACCTCCTCCCCAAAAAATTGATCAACCCAATTAAAAGATGAAAAAATGAGCTGAATAAACAACTCTGTAAAGAAGACATATGAATGGCCAAAAAACATGAAAAAATGCTCAACATCCCTCATCTCCCTCATAAGGGAGATGCAAATCAAAACCACAGTGAGATACCACCTAACCCTTGTCAGAATGGTGAAGATTCAAAACAAAGCAAAACAAAACAATAATAACTGCTGGTGAGGCTGTGGTGACATGGGAACTCTTGTATACTGTTGGTGGTAATTTAAATTGGTCCAGCCACTATGGAGAACAATATGGAGGTTCCTCAAAGATCTACAAATAGAACTACCATATGACCCAGGAATTCCACTCCTGGGTATCTACGCAAAGGATAGGAAAACACTCAGTCAGAAAAGTGCTTGCATTTTGATGTTTATTGTGATATTATTCACAATTGCTAAAAAGTGGAACCAACCCAAATGTCCATGAACAGATGAATATGGCATAATATACCCTATCAAATACTACTCAGCCACACACACACAAAAAAGGACCTGGCATTTGATAGAAAGTGGATAAATATTGAAGATTTACTGCTGAGTGAATCAAGCCAGGCTATGAAAAGAGACATTGTATGTCTCTATTTAATATATACCAACTGTCTGAACTCTATGGCAGAAACTGAAAATTTATAGTATTTAGAATCATGGAAAATGGCTATGGTTACTGGTGAAGTGTGGGAAGAGGGTGAAAGAAAGGAGAAAGTGTGAGGAAAGAAATTACGAAGAAAAATAGAGATGTAAGATATTTATGTGACACAGAAATGGATGATTATCTGTTGATAATATATAGTATCTTCAACTGGACTGGTGTGAAGGGTATTCATGTTGCGTAAATTCACTGTACAAGCTGTAGTGATGTATAGTGATTGAATGTATAAAATAAAATACAAATTCTCCATTCTCATAAAATAATTTAGAGAACCTCAAATGAGCCAGGCAGTATTAGAAACTTAGGATATATGGATTACTTGCATTCCAGTAAGGAGTGGGTTGCAGAGACAATGAGCAGTAGGAACAGTAAGAAATAACCTAAGCAGCACATCAGTAGGACATAGTGCTTTGGAAGATGAAGAAGAAAAAGAGCAGGCTGGTAACAGTTGGCCGTGGGAGGGGGCAGTTTGTATGTAGATGAACTCCTGGAGGTTACACTGGAGCCAGCATCTGCAGGGTACCTGGGGAGACAGTGTTTCCAGTCCAGGCAGCAGGAAGGAAGAGAACAGGAGAAAAGCTGAGAGGCAGGGGAGTGGAACACTTACCCTAGAGTGCCTTTAGGCCTTTCGAGAACTTCAGGCTAGCCCCACAGTGTAGTGGGTGAGGGAGCTAGTTTCCCACGTGGCCAAACGGGGCTCTCACTCTCCCTCTACTGACCACATGTGTCCTGTGGTAACAACAGCAACAACAACAACCAAAAAAGAAGAAGAAAGAATGAAAGGAAAAAGAACTTCAGCTTTTTCTCCAAGGGAATTTGGGAGCCACAGAATGAATGATTTGAGCAGAAAAGTGACATGACCCGATTTTCTTTTTTTCTTTTTTTAAATAAACATTCTCTATATTTGAGTGTATAACATATTTTGATTTACATACAGTGAAATGATCTCTTCTCATGGTTACCGCTTTGTGTGTGTTGACAGCATCTGAAATCTACTCTTTCAGCAAGTTTCCAGGGTCGAATTCAGTGTTAGCAGGCTAGATTTATCGTGCTGTTCATTAGGCCTCTAGACCTACTCATCCTCCCTGCCGACAAGTTCCTTTGATCAATGTCTCCCCATTTCCCGCCCCACTCTGCCCTGGTAACCACCATTCCTTATTCTGCTTCCATGTATTCGTCTTTTCGAGATTCCGCAGGTAACTGATAGCACGCAGTATTTCTCTATTTCTGGCAATCCCACTTAGCATACTGTCCTCTGGATTTATCTGTATTGTCACAAATGGCAGCGTCTCCTTCATTTTGAAGGCTGAATAATATCTCATTATTGATGCGTAATATATATAATTACTTTATATAATATAGAATTTATGCATTATATAATATGTAATATATAAGCTATATTACATATTATGTTAATTATGTGTATGTTTATAAGATATCACTATACTATATAATATATAGCATGTTTATATATTATATACTATTTTATACAGTATTTATATATTATATACTATTTTTATATAGTATATAATATATAGAAGTATATGATTATAAATTATAAGTATATTATATAAGTGTATAATTATAAATATAAATTATATATTATATAATTTAATATATATTAAATAAATACATGATCTATTAATATATATAATATGAATTTATATATGTATATACATCTCAGTTTCTGTATTCATTCACCCATACAGCACTCGGGTTTGTCCACACCTGTTTGTGGTTATAGTGAATAGTGCTATAGTGAACATGAGTGTGCTGATATCTGTCTGGGGTGCTGCTACCTACCCAGACACAGGATTTCTTTGCATATATCCCCAGACGCAGGCTTTCCGGATCAGATAGTAGTTCTGTTTTTACTTTACTGACTTTATTTAGAAGCTTCACTGTGGTGGTCACATAGCATGAAGGAGAGGAGGACAGAATCCAGGTGATTGAGTGAGGAGCTGCTGAGGTAATGCCGAGAAGAGACAGGATACTCCGACCAGGAAAGAGAAGCAGAGTGAGGAGGGTGCCCTGACCCTGGACGAATTGTGCCAGCGTCAGGTCTGGCATTCCACTCTGCTGCTCCAACACTCCGAAGGTAAGGCTAGACACAGTGAGTCACTTCTGCCTAACTATTTGAAGAAACTAATTTTCAAAGGTTAATATAATAAAAAAATCATTTATAACACATTTTCAGTAAGAATTTGCTCTACTGAAAGAGTCTAAATGACATTTCAGTTAACTCAGTCTTCCTAAGAAGAACATTTTCATTTCAGAAATTAATTTTTTTGTTTTGTATTCATGCCTCTGAATTATTCATCATCAATGTAAACACATGTTCTGAAAAAACAATTTGGGATAGCCTAGGCTTCAAAATTAATTTTTTGGTCAGTTTGACTATTTATATTGATCACATTAACTACATATTTATCAATTTTTTTTCATTTTATACAATTTAGAAACCATATAATTAGAAGTTGAGAGGAAGGGGAGTAGATCTCTTCATTATTCACTTAAACAGCAAAAAGTCTGTGATGGGGATTTTTACATTATAATATTATCTTACCAACAACTCCAGAGCTGCAGCATTCACTCAAATTATGTTGAAAAATTATGGTTACCAATTTTGTAGTTCTTTCATCATTTTATTTTATAACATGTTTGCCTCTGGCCTACCCAATGTTGTTTACAGACTTAAAAAACATGGTCATTAACTCCAGGGAGTGCACATGCCCTACAGAAAAAAAATCTCTTAAAAAAAAAAAAGATGGTCATTAAGAAGATTATTTTTTAAACCTAAATGTCTTTTCTTTCTTTTTCTAAACTGAAACAATGTACTAAATTGCTGAAAACTTAACTTTTATATTTATTAATGACAAAGAAAGTAAGGTTAGCAATTGAAAAAATTTATGTTGGATATTAAAATCAAGGGTCACAACAATCTCAGTACTAAAACGGAGTGTCACTAAAAAAAAGGCTTTTAGCACCAATAACACCAGTAAAATTAAAATTATTTGGGAACCAGCAGTTAGCGTAATGGGTATGTCACTGGACTCCCACGTGGTCGACCGCGGTTCGCGTCCCGGACCTGGTGGCTTAAAACTCACGCCGGGCACGTGTGCGTGCGTGCCCAAGATCCCGAGAGGAGAATAGAGGAGAAGGGATTGCGGCGTGGCCATCCCCCCTGGGGGGTGATTTCTCACTTTCTGTCTCTATGTCTCTCTCTGTCTGGCGAGCGCACGCACCCTATAGAGAAAACCTCTAAAAAAAAATATTATTTTATTTGGCTAATACACAGTTTATAGAGCCTGTCAACTAATTGCACAAACATATTTACATAGATACACTCCCTCCTGGTTGAGAAGAATGGGTGTTCCCATGTTTAAATATGATAATGAAAGTGTACTAGTTACCAGTACATTAGCTGCTGAAAGTAGAAAACTTGAGAATCTTAGTGGTCTAAAAAAAGTGAAGTTTATTTTTACTCATATGAAGTCTAGTTGGGCTTGGAAATTATTAAGCCTTCGTCACTCAAAATCTCTTTCTGTTTTTGGTTTGTTTGTTTGCTTGTGTTTCCTAGGAAGCAGCCCTATAGCAAAAAAACCTCTTCAAAAAAAAAAGAGAAGGAAAAAAATGTAAATATGGAACTGGTGGGTGGTGTAGTGGTTAAGAGCACTGGACTCCCACATGGCTGACTGCAGTTCAAGACCTGGACCTGGCGGCTTGTTTCTCACTTTCTCTCTCTCTCTCTCTCTCTCTCTCTCTCTCTCTCTCTCTCTCTCCCCTCCCTTCTCTGGTCAAATTTAAATAAATTATGTTAAATAAAGTAATTATTTTTTTATTATTTATTATTATTATTATTCATACATTAAATTACTATACATCATTTAGATTGTGAAGAGACTTCACCCAGCATGATATACACCTCAGTCCAGTCCAGTTGAGACCACCACACACAACTTCGTCAACAGATAATAAACCTTATCTGTGTCCCACAAGTGTCTTACCTCTCCATTTTCCCCCCAACTTTCCTATGCTCTTCCCCTCTCACACTCTCTTTCCACTTTGTCTCTAGTGTCCATTACAATTTTTAATACTTTCATGTTCTCCAGTCTTTCAGTCTCTACCATAGACTGCAGACATCTGATATGTTAAGTGGAGACATACAATGTCTCTCTTTCATAGCCTGACTTGATTCACTCAGCAACAAATCTTCCATATTCGTCTAATTTCTATCAAATTCTGGGGCCTTGTTGTT
Organism: Tupaia tana; assembly: GCA_026018925.1. Lineage (NCBI taxonomy): Eukaryota > Metazoa > Chordata > Mammalia > Scandentia > Tupaiidae > Tupaia > Tupaia tana. Next base: position 142,979,481 of record JAKSZU010000002.1, on the reverse strand, counting down.
TTTTATGGCTGAATAGTATTCCATGGAGTATATGTGCCACAATTTTTCAATCCATTCATCTGTTTGTGGACATTTGGGTTGGTTCCATTTCTTAGAAATTGTGAATAAGGCTGCAATGAATATAGATGTGCAAGTGCTTTTCCAACTGAGCATTCTCCTGTCCTTTGGGTAGATACCCAGGAGTGGAATTGCTGGATCATATGGTAGTTCTATGTGAAGGTCTTTGAGGAACCTCCATATTGTTCTCCACAGTGGCTGGACCAATTTACATTCCCACCAACAGTGTAGGAGTGTCCTCTTTTCACCTCATCCTTTTCAGCACTTATCATTATTTGTTTTTTTAATCTTCACAATTCTGACTGGGGTTAGGTGGTATTTCATTGGGATTTTGATCTGTATCTCTCTTATAATGAGGGATGTTGAGAATTTTTTCATATGCTTTTTGGTTGTTCATATGTCTTCCTTAGAGAGTTGTTTATTCAGCTCCTTTTCCCGTCTTTTATTTGGATTAATCATTTTCTTCCGGGTAAGTTGCTTGAGTTCCCTGTGTATTCTGGTTGTCAGTCCCTTATCTGAGACACAGTTAACAAAAATTCTCTCCCGTTCCGAGGGTTGTCAATTTACACTAATTACAGTGTCCTTTGCTGTGCAGAAGCTCCTTAGTCTGATGTAATTCCACCTGTCTATTTGGGGGATTATTGCCTGTGCTTTGGGGGTCTTGCTTAAGAAGTCTTTGCTTACCCCAATGTCTACCAGAGTTTCCCCAGTGTTTTCCACCAGTAGTGTTATAGTTTGTGGTCTTGGGTTTAGATCTTTGATGCACTTTGAGTTGATTTTTGTTAATGGTGTCAGATAGGGGTTCACATTCATCTTTCTGCAGGTGGATACCCAGTTTTTCCAACACCATTTGCTAAAGAGTTTTCTCTTTTTCTAGTGGATTGACTGGTACCCTTTGTCAAAGATAAATTGGCTGTATGTTTTGGGGTTTATTTCTGGAGTCTCTACTCTGTGCCATTGGTTCTTATGTCTATTTTTGTGCCAATACTATGCTGCTTGGATTATCACAGCTTTGTATTGTATTTTGGGGTCAGGGTGTAAGATGCAACCTACTCCAGTCTTCTTGCGCAGGATGACTTTAGCAAAACGGGGTCTTTTATGGTTCCAGACAAATTCTATGGTTGTCTTTTTAGATCTGTGAAGAATGTCTCTTGTAATTTTATTAGGATTGCATTAAACATGTAGATTAATTTGGGTAGGATTGCCATTTTGATTATATTGATTCTGCCAATCCAGGAACATGGTATGTCTTTCCACCTTTTAGTGTCGTTTTCAATTTCCTTTTTAAGGTTTTCATTGTAATTCTTTAAAAAATATGTAAATGAGTAAAAGAAGTAAGAGAGATTTGGAATCCTATCACTTCCTTGGATTTTCAAAAAGAGTCTGCTTTACCCCAAATTAATATATTTCTTGTAATTCATATTTAATCCAAAAGCCTTAAGGCTCTTAGAAGTTCAATAAAATGCTAGATCTCAGAAATTAATTCTAAATACAAGCTTTTTGCTGTATAAGCTTCCCTCCCCTTCTTTTTAATTGTTAGGATAATGAGATTGCCCCCAAATATTGGGAGGAATCATTGATTGCATAACAACATTAATTCATTTGTGTTGATTTGAAGCAAGACAGAAGCTGCACTCCTTAGAGATTATCATGGCTTAGTGGTTGGACACTGGGCTTCGAAGTCACAGCCATGTTAGCATCTTAACTGTTTAGCTCTTTGTCCTCCTTGACATTTCTTAACCTCTATGAGTTAATAGTAAATCCTGTGGAGCAAAGTGGGGAGGACAGAGAAATAAATTTGAGATTCTTATCCTAGTGTTTAATAACAAAAGGTGACCTGGGAAGAAAGAACAGTGTGGTGTGGGCATGGGGAAACAAAAGAAAACAAGAAGTATGCGACCCATGAAGCACATGCTTAGTCTCAGAGATAGGAGGCTTAAAGAAAAAGATAGATTAAAACCTGAAAAGAAAGATGCCTGCACACTTAAGGAAAGACAAGTCCCCCAACACTCTTCCAGCTTACTTTTTCAATATAATGCACAGCTGGGTCCACCTTACCACATCCTGGTTGATAACCATCTTTATTAACTTTTCCATTAAAGCCAAGCTGGACTTAGTGCAGTCAATCACAGACTGTCTGTGTGCCAAGTGTGTCCCCTTTCTAACTGACTGTGGAATGGCTGAAACTGAGAAATAAGGGCAAAACTATTGAGTTGCTCTAAGGATCACCAGGGATCTGAGGTTTGAATGATTACCATGCCCACACAAAGGAACCTGTACAGATGACTGCTTACTTCAGAGAGGAACTCAGCACAAGTGTCACACTGTGGGCACAGTTGACCCAGACCATAAAGGAAGAATCCACAAAACCCCAGGAGCTCCTATTTTGTACATTTCTCACAACAAATACAACATTGAGCGGATGTTGGATGATTATGGAGCCTCTCGGTTCTAATTCTTAAAGGACAAAGTTCTTCCCTTCTTTTACCAAATTTCTCTGTTGCTAGTTCATTAAACATGCTGTATGCCATATTATTCTGTTCACCTATTTGCTGTATTATAAACTGAGTAAAGTTAAATATCCTTAATTTTCAATGCTATTTTGAAAAAAAAAAAAAAAAAAACAGAAAGAAAGAAAAAGTGAATCAAGTTCTTGAGAAACCATGATCTGGGTGTTAGGTCTGCACATAGCTACTGAGATATTATTTACTGTAGTCTTTCTCAGAAGACACAGCTAGAATGTACAAGAGGACTTCCAAAAGTTCATGGAAAATTAAATCAAAGTAGTTTACTTTGGTGCAAAAAAAAAAAAAGTGAAATCTATGCATAGTTTCTTCATGATATATATTTTCCATGAACATTTGGCAAACTCAAATGTATATACACCCACACAGTTACATGCTTGTGTTTGTGTGTCTGTGTATGTACAGATACCTTGTACATAAATTCATGTTTTAAATACATGTTCAGATACACTATACACACCTGGATACACTATAGCAAGAGATCGGTTTTGATTTGGTAGGCTTTTTTTTTCATTTAATTTTATTTATTTTTACCTTCAATCACTGCGTATCATTGCAGAATACGAAGTGAATTTTCCCATCGTGAATACACTGTATATTGGTTCAGACAAATATCGTCAACAGGTAATGTTCTATTTTTGTATTCCTGAAATGTTTTGCTTCTTTCTTTTTCTCCTTGATTCCCTTCCTCTCGCCCTCCCCCATTTTCCACCTTCCTCTCACACTGTCTCTAGTATCACCATTGCTCTCCATGCTTTTTTTTCAATTTCTGCACAGAGTGCCAACACGCATTATATATTGAATGGGGATATACAATGCCTCTCTTTCACAGTCTGGCTTGCTTCTCTTTGGAGTTAATTTTTTTGTTTTTGTCTTTCTATCAAATGCCAAGGTCTCATTGTTTTTTATGGCAGAGTAGCCACACTTTTTCAATACATCCTAGTGAATGTTCATGCATATTTGGTTTGGTTCCGTGTTTTAGCAATTGTGGATAATGCTGCAATAAACATGGATGTGAAAGTGTTTTTCTGACTGAGGGTATTCCTATCCTTTGGGTAGATACCCAGGAGTGGAATTGCTGGATCATGTGGTAATTCTATTTGTTGGTCTTTGAGGAACCTCCATGTTGTTCTCCACAGTGGCTGCACTAATTTACATTCCCACCAACAGTGTAGGAGAGTTCCCTTTTCTTCACAGCCTCACCAACACTTGTCATTCTTTATTTTTTTTTTAATCTTAGCCATTCTGACTGAGTTCAGTGGTATATCATTGTGGTTTTGATTTATATCTCCCTTATGATAAGAGATGCTCAGCAGTTTTTCATATGCTTTTTGGCCATTCATATGTCTTCTTTATATTGTTGTCTGTTTAACTTATTTTCCTTTTATTTATTTATTTTTAATTCTGGCGAACTGTTTGAGTTCCCTATATATTCTTTTTTTTTTAATTTATTTGTTTACGTTCATTCACTGTACATCATTACAGCATACAAAATGAAATTTTCCATCCAGAGTACACTGTATATTGTCTCAATCAAGCACATCAACATACATGTTATTGTCAACAAATAATTTTCCATTTCTTATTTCCTGTATGTTTTGCTTTCCCCCCCCCCCCATCCTTGATTCCCTATCTCTTACCCTCAGCCATCTCCCACTGTCCTCCCCCACTGTCTCTGGTATCTATGTTTACTTTCTATACTGTTTCCCGCCCATTTTTTATTGAATTACTAAAGATCTTAATTAATCTAAATATTTTCATAGCAAACACAGGTGATATATACATTTCCATGAACACAAGTCTAACTTTAGGCATCCTATAAAGTAGCACCTAGCTGGGGCTATATATCTTAACTGTGGTCATCGAATGGATTTTTTTTTTCTGAAACTTTTCTTTTTTTGGTAACTTAATTTACATTCTTTCCCTAAGCATCATCACAGCATACAAGATGTGATTTCCCATCCAGAATATACTCATAGTGACTTAATCATGCATATTATTATCCAAAATTTTCCATTTATACTTCCTAAAATTTTGTACCCCTCTTTCTGACCCTCTGTCTTTTCCCACCCTCTTCTCCCACTGTCTCTGGTGTCTACAATTGTCTTCTATTCCTTTTTCACCCACATTGTATTGATCATACAATTTCTTAGATAATCTAACTACTTTCAATGGTAAGTTCATATGGTACTATTAAGAAAACCAGTTTTAACTTAAATTATAGAAATGCTAAGGAACTTTTCTTAAAGCCAGGAAACAAGTTAGGATTCTGTTCAAATGGTAGGTGCATGAACCTATCAGTCTCATGTACTTTATCTTCTGTTCTGGTTCCATTTTTCCTATTAAATTCTGGGATATAATATTCAACTCCAGACTTGTCCCTATGATTGAGCTGGCTGCTTTCTTAGTTTTTGAACTCTTCTTTCCATGTGTCTGTATTTAATTTTCCTGATATAGCACACCCTTGAGAACTTCTTGGAGATCTGGTCTGGTGCTGGTAAATTCTTTCAGGTTTTGTTTATCTGAGAATGTTCTTGTCTTTTCTTCCTATCTGAAAGATAATCTTGCCGGGTACAGTATTCTCGGCTGAAATTGCTTTTCTCTTAACACTTTGAATATATTTTCCCATTCCTTCCTCGCCCGCATTGTTTCTGATGAGAGATCTGCTCTTAGCCTGATGGGATGTCCTTTGTAGGTAACTTGATGTTTTTCTCTTGCCAATCTTAGTATCTTGTCTTGGTCTGTGGTTTTGGTCAACCTGGCTATAATGTGTCTTGGAGAAGATCTTCTTGGGTTGATCTATTTGGGGTCCTTTGTATTTCTTGGGACTGGATCTTCGAATGCCTCTCTAGGTTTGGAAAGTTTTCTTGTAGGATTTCATGGAATAGATTATCAATGCCCTTATGGGTCTCTTTACCTTCTGGAATGCCAATTATCTGGATGTTTGGACATTTGATGGTATCGAGTACTTCTCGAATATTATTCTCAAATTTTTGTGCCATTTTCTCAGTCTTTGTGGTGGATTTTTCTAGGCCAGCCATTTTCTCTTCTACATCTGAGATTCTATTTTCTGTATGATCTAGTCTGCTTTTAATACTTTCAAGGGAGATTTTGACTTCCTGTATTATAGACTTCATTTCTAACAGTTCCGTTTGACTCTTTTGTAAAGCGTGTAATTCCTCTTTTAGATCTTGCAAGAATTTCCTCACCTCCTGGAACTCGTCAACTTCTTTCTCCTTTCTCTTTAGCAGTTCATTGTCTCTCTTCTCTTCCATCTCTGTAAGCTTCGACATTATGAATGTTCTAAATTCTTTATCAGACATTTCCATGATTTGCATTGAACTGCTGGTGGATGAAGAGGAGTTATTCTTTTCCCTTGGAGGAGAGGTATTTTCTTGCTTTCCCATATTTCTTGTGGTCCTGTGGTGATTTCTTGTCATCTGATGGGTGGTGTGTTTCTTTTGAATTCTTGAAGTTCAATCTGAGTGTTCAGGAGCAAGCAGAAAGAGGTGATCTGGGATCTCTTTGCCGTTCTGTTGTGATCGCTGTGCAGCAGATTTAGTAGATATTGAGGAATATGTTAACTCTAATATAGTATTTCGATGTTTAGCTACAGTGCCCTTAGATCAATCATGCTAGCTTTGTTTGCTGGAGGCTGAATTATCAGTAGAAAATCTTCATTTTTCCTGTCCCCTGAAATGACTACTTTGCAGAAGCCATGACGAATCCTCTTCCTGAGTTCCCTGTATATTCTGATGATCAGTCCCCTATCTGAGGCATAGTTTGCAAATATATTCTCCCATTCTGAGGGTTGTCAATTCACTCTAATTATTGTTCTTTTGTTGTGCAAAAGCTTTTTAATCTGATGTAACTGCACTTGTCTATTTTGGGGATTATTGTCTGTGCTTTGAGGGTCTTATTTAAGAATTCTTTGCCAACTTCTGATGTCTCCAAGAGTTTACCCTGTGTTTTCCACCAGTAGTTTTTATAGTTTAAGGTCTTAGGTTTATATCTTTGATTCATTTTAAGTTGATTTTTGTTAATGGTGAGAGATAGGGTTCCAGTCTCATCCTTCTGCAGGTAGACACCCTGTTTTTCCAGCACTATTTGCTAAAGACTGGATTGACTGTTACCATGTGTTGAAAATCAGTTGGCTGTATGTCTGAGGGGTTATTTCAGGGGTCTCTATTTTGTTTCATTGGTCCACATGTCTGTTTTTGTGTCAATACCATGCTGTTTCGATGATCAGGTCATCGTAATATTTTGGGATCAGGGAATAAGATGCCTCCACTCTTCTTACACAGAATTGCTTTGACAATATGGGATCTTTTATGATTCCAGACAAATTCCATGATTTTTTTTAAATCTGTGAAGAATGTCTCTGGTAATTTAATTGGGATTGCATTAAATATGTAGATTAACTTGGGTAGAATTGACATTTTGATGATATTAATTCTTCCAATTTAAGAATATGGGAAGTCCTTCTACTTTTTTGTGTCGTTTTTGGTATTTTTAAAATATTTTCACAGTTATCCTTGCAGACTTTTGACTTCTCTGGTTAGTTTTATTCTATGTATCTTATACTTTTTGTGGTTATTGTAATGAGATTTTTTCTTCAATTCCACTTCAGTCTGCTTGTTGTTGGTATATAGAAACTCTATAGATTTTTGTATGCTAATTTTGTATCCTATCACTTTACTGTATTCATTTATCACTTACAGTAATTTTTTTCAGAATCTTTTGAGTTATCTATGTACATAATCCTGTATATTATCTATGTACATAATCCTGTAAATAGAGATTGTTTCACTTCTTCTTTGTCTATTTGAATGACTTTTATGCTGTTCTCTTTTATGATTGCATCAGCTAGGACTTGTAGTACTATACTAAAAAGGAGTGGAGAAAGTGGGCAGCCTAATCTCGTTCCAGTTTTTAGTGGAAAAGCTCTCAGCTTATCCCCTTTCAGTATGGTGTTAGCTATGGGCTTTTTATAGATGACTTTCACTATGTTAAGAAATGTTCCTTCTACAACCCAGATGACCCCGTATGGAGGAATGGATTGAAAAACTGTGGCACATATACTCTATGGAATACTACTCAGCCATAAAAACCAACAGAGCCCTGGCTTTTGACAGAAAGTGGAAGAATATGGAAGATGTACTACTGAGTGAGGCAAGCCAGACTATGAAGGAGAGACATTGTATGTCCCCACTTAACGTGTACCGTTTGTCTGCATTCTATGTCTGAAACTGATTGACTAACAGTTGAACGGACACAGGAGATGGGTGTGAGTGTCAGATGAGGTGTATGTGGAGGAGTGGGGCCCGGCGAAGGACATTTGGAGAAGGGATACAGAGGTGGAGCGTTGACGGGATGGGGAGGTGTGGTGTTATCTGTTGAAGATGTTTCGATCAACGGGTCTGGGGAGAAGTGTTCACATGTCGAGGTGGTCTCATTGTAAGCCAAACAATATGATTGAAAGTATATACATAAATAAATAAATAAATAAATAAATAAATAAAAAGAAATTTTTTGCCCAAAATGAAAAAAAAAAAAAAAAAAAAAAAAATGTTCCTTCTATGCTGATTTTGCTGAGTCTTAATCATGAAGGGATGTTGTATTTTTGTTCTTATTTTAGAGATGTTTTTGCTACAGAGCATGTGTACTCACCAGAGAGACAGAGAGACAGAAAGTGAGAAATCACCCCCTCAAGCGGAATGACCATACCACAGTCTCCTCTCTTCTCCTCTAAAGATTTTGGGCACACACGCACACATTCCCAGTGTGAGTTTTAAGCTACCAAGTCTGGGACTCGACTCATGGTCGACTATGTGAGAGTCCAGTGGCACAACCATTAGGCCATCTGCTGGTCCCATCCTTTTGGATCTTTAGAAATAGTTTGAGGTCAATGGAGATTAGCTCTTCTTTAAAAGTTTTGTAAAATTCAGAAATGAAACAGTCAGGACCTATGCTTTTCTTTGTTGGGAGGTTATTTATTACTGACTCAATCTCATTGCTTGTTACGTGTCTATAAGGCTTTCTATATTCCTGATTCAATTCTGGTAGATTATATGTGTCCAGGAATTTGTCCATCTCATCCAGGTTTTCTTGTTTGTTGGCATATAGTCTCTTATAATATCCTCTAATGATGTTTCGTATTTCTGTTATGTCTGTTTTAATATTACCTATTTCATTACAAATCTGACTTATCTGTTTCCATTCTCTCTTCTTAATTAGTCTAGCTAATGGTGTGTCAATTTTGTTTATCTTCTCAAGACACCAGCTTTTGGTTTTATTTATTTTCTGTATAGTTTATTCTCTATTTCATTTATTTCTGCTTGAATCTTTATTACTTCTTTTCTCCTGGCATTTTTTGGGTTTAGTTGTTGTTTTTCCACTTCCCTGAGGTGTGTTGTTAGGCTATTTGCCCCCTTTCCGTCTTTTTTTAAAGTGGGCTAATTGCAATGAACTTTCTCTCACGACTGCTTTTGCTGTGTCCTGTAGGTTACGGAAACTCATGTACTCATTATCATTGGTTTCCATGAACTTGTTGATTTCAGTCTCAATTTCTCCAGTGGTTGTGAAGTCACGCAGGAGTAAGTTGTTTAGTTTTCATGTATTTGTATATTTTAGAGGGTCCTTTCTATAATTAATATCAAGTGTAATTCCATCATGGTCAGAGGAGATGCTGGATATAGTTTCTATGCCTTTGAATCCGTAAAGGTTGGTTTTGTGCTTCATCATGTGGTCAGTCTTCTAAAGGTTCCAGACACTTTGAGAAAAAAATGTGTATTTGTGGTTGTTAGATGGAAGGTTCTGTAGATATCTGTCAAGTCCATTTGATGTATGGTATTGTTTAGATCCTGTTTCTCTTTGCTGATTTTTTGTCTAGATGAATGTATCCAGAAGAGATGGTGGGGTGTTGAGATCTCCAACGATTACTGTGTGCAGTCTATCTCTTGTTTTATATCTAGCAGTCTTTTTCCTCATGTATTTGGGTGCTCCCAAGCTGAATGCATAGATATTTATAATCGTTGTACTATGTGATATCCTTGTCCCTTCTTACAGCTTAAGGCTTATTTTGTCTGAAATCAGTGTCATGATTCCAATTTTTTATTTTTTATTTTGTTTCCATATGCATGGAATGCCTTTTGCCAGCCTTCCGCTTTCAGTCTATGTATGTCTTTATCCATGAGGCGTTTTTCTTGTAGGCAGCAAAGAGAGGGTTTCTGTTTTTCTTATCCCTTTAGTCAGCCTGTGTCTCTTGAATGGAGAATTTAATCCATTTACAGTCAATATTCTTATAGATATTTGTGGGATTACCTCTGCCATTTCATTAGCCATTTTCTTAGTATGTATGTATGTATGTATGTATGTATGTATTTTGTCTCTTATTTCTGTCTCTCTTTAGTTTTAAAATCACAATTAGTAGCAGGCCTAGACCCAGAATTCAGACAATGGACTCTGGTCACTGAGTGTGCCTAATGTAGAGTGGGTCCTCCTAAAAAGTCGAGAACTGAGTGACTGACCTGTACAGAATCAGATTTACCTACCAGATGTCAGAAGGCCCATCCAGGGCACCACCGCCTGGAGCAGACTTCAGCACTGAGGACTGAGAGGCCGATCATTTTAAGGAGAACAAGAAGAGTATATTGCTGCATTTGACAACTCTGACTTCACCTTCTCTGAGATTAGTTAAATTGTTGCCATTGCAACCCTAGCCTTAGCATTAGAAATGGTTTTAAATGTTTTTATAGGCAGGGATCTTACTTTTCAAATAACTTCATTTTATAACTATGTTATTAAGCTGCAGTACATTGGTTCCAAACAAACAAACAAAAATCTATTAAGTCTGTGTTTTGATCCTTTCTAATTTTTTGTTTTGTTTGCTGGTTGGTAGGTTGTTTTGGTTGTGATTTATTGCTTCTGCTGTTTGTGGAAGATGTGAGGAGGCTACTGATGATGCTAATTTGATTTACACATTCTGGTCCGTGTTTATTCTGTTTCCCCGCATTTATGTATCTGGTCCTCCACCTCCGTGTGGAAGTGCTCATTACACTCTGAAGCCCAGATACATGCTCCTTTTTTGTACATCAAGTGTGTCCACTTAGCATTTAGAATTCGCGTGGGTTTAGTTCCCTTTAGACATTTTATGTTCAAGTGTACAAAAGCATGACGAAAATAACCAGTATTCAGAAGAGATTTTTATAGAGCAGAAATAATGAGCCCAAACCGCTGACTCACGGGTCACAGATGCAGTCTACTGGCAGGTCAGCTCCAGAGGAAGAAAGGAAGAAGTGGTTAGCCTCGTTTCTCAAATGCTCAGAGCCTGCTGCACGCCCGGGAGCTGAGGCGCACTCCAAGCACCTTTGCTCCGACATCCCGGGCTAATCCTGGTCAGAGAAGCTTTCACAGAAGCCCCGCTGTGAGCTTCGGAGGGCCGGAGGGCTGGTGCCCTGGAGCTACCTGGCGAGGTGCTCAGCCAGCCCTCCCTCTGTGAGACAGGAAATACTTCCCAGCCTGACACAGCCACGGCCCTTTCTGAGCCAAGAGTAAAGGAACTGCCCTTGTTTTTGTTTTGTTTTATTTTGTTTTTACTGCCAATTGTTGTCAATCTCTTTTAGGGCAGGGACTGAAGTTTTGTTTTTGTTTTGCTTTTTAAGTTTCTTTCCTTTTTTCTGTCTTCCTCTCTTCTTTTTCTTCCTTTCTTCTTTCTTCTTTTTTGTTCTTTCTCTTCTCTGCTCTTCTCTTTCTTTCTTTTTCTTCCTCTCTCTTTCTTTCTTTTTCTTTTTCTTTCTTCCACGAGTGGAAAAAACAGAGACAGAGAGAGTCACTCCCAACTGAGTCTTCATGCCATGCTCCCTCCCAGCCGCAGCCGGCATACACATCCGTGTTCAGGGAGATGCCAGACCGAATCTGGAGCTTTCTCATGTGAGTCCAGCATCACAAACTCTCGGATTACCCCTGTGGCACTGCCTTGCCCCTGAGTTAACATCATAGTACAGTGGCTGTGAGGAAGCTAAGGGCCACAAGGCAGGGGCATTGTCAAGGACTATAGCCAGCTAAGATCAGGGTTCATCCTTATCCTTGTCTTCCTTATTACTTTGACCACTCCATCCTGCGTTCCCAGTTCCGTACAGTGTGTAATGAATACTAGTTTCTCAATAAATTGTTACTGGTTTCATTCAGTTCCATTAAAGTAATCCTATTTGTTGACTTAGTCATGTGTTTCACTTAAGGTACATTTACTTTTCCTCATTTTAGTTATTTGTAACAAAGACTATAGAAATCACAAAGTGAAGCATAGAAGTCAATGAAGTGTCTGAAACATTTTTTGTGATACTTTTCTAGCACTCAGAAATTTCAAAACATGTATTTATTTTATAGGAAAGAACAGAATGCCAGGGATTTCAAGCACAAACATTGCTTTTGACCTTCCGGTAGACTATGGGACATATTTTTATCCAGCTCAATGGAATAAGGGTAGATAGCAAATTCATGGCAAATTCAAGTGTTATGATGTAGCAAAACCATCTTCCAACTTTAGAATATTGAAATGAGAAAGGAATGTCAAATGAGATCAGTTCCAGAATTTTGGAGAGCATATTATTCAAGAACAGCAAATATTAACAAGAGGCTATGGAATCGCTTATGAACGCGTTTATCCCACCACAAATAATCCCACATAAATAATGAATTTGAAATGTGATATTTAGTTTGGAAGAGAGATATGACTAGGACCAAGAGACCTAGTTTTAGCATCGACCTTTACTAATCTTCTGTGTGAACTTGGGAGAAGTACCAGCCTCTCTTTGTTTAGGAAGTGAGATGAAGTTGGGACAAAGAATTTGCTGGTGTTTGCTTTTGTGCTCCAGAATTTCCTACCTAATGACAGACATACTCAAAAAGGTGGAGATTATTAATCCTATCAAAAATCAAGATTTTTAAAAAATCAAGCACTACTTTTTCTGGAATATGGCTATTACTGTTGTATTCTTTTAAAATTGAGTACAGGCCAGCCACAGTGGCATGGTGGTAACGGAACACTTGCTCTGCAGAAGACACATGAGAAGGTGCGGGGTTCATTTCCCAAGGCATCTCTAAGGACATCAGGCCCATGTGTGATCCTGACTGGTGAGGCTGGGGGTGGACTGGGCCATGAAGACCCTCTTGAGAGGGTCTCTCTCTCTCTCTCTCTCCATATATATATGTGTGTGTGTGTGTGTGTGTGTGTGTGTGTGTATACATGTATATACACATATACATACTTATATATATACATATATATATACACACATAGATATACACATAGATATTTTCTCTCATATTTATAAACATAAATATGAGAGAAAAGAGAAAAAAGATGAGAAAGACCAGGACCAAGGTGATACCAGTGACAACAAAGTCATGAGGACCTCCCAAACCCTCTTCTCCATAAAGACAGTGAGGGAACCAGCCAAAAAGGTCAGAATCAAGTTTTTTAGGTTCTGGAGCTTAGTAAAAGGCTTATAGAAATCTTGGCAGCTTTTACTCAAGAATACATCTTGGTTAAAAACAGCAAGCTTTGTAGCATTTAACATGTCCTATCATCATCCTTTCTTCTTCAGCTTTGCGGCAGACTTCAAACCCAGTGGTCTTTCATCACAGTGGAAACCGGCAGTCGTCTGGCAGTAGCAGTCCCCCAGAGGGGCAGAACAGGTTTGCAGCTGCTGTAATGCCTGGTTCTCAGAGAACTGCCATTATTCGATCTACCTGGTGGTCCCCTGGAAGATCCCACTTGCAAGGCTGCTTCAATTTGATCGCACTCGGTGCTAACCCATGCAGAAGTTTTTTTCCAGGGCTCTTAGTTGAAAACAATTACGGGCAATTATTTAACTTCGTAGCTACTTAAAATAGTGAATAACAGTTGAAACAAGTAATAGACTAATCAAAAAGTATAAACGGAAAAGTTGGGGAATACGGGCATCCACAAGAACTCCAAGAAGCTCAGCATATTCCTGAGGCTCTAGATGCTGTGCCCACATGTAGGGATGTGCATATACTCAGAAAAGACCTAAGTTCTTACCCACGGCAGACGTCGAGGAGGCTCGAGGAGCAGAACACAGCGTCGGGTAGAGCCTGCGGTGACAGGTCAGCGTTTAGAAGTTCACGCAGAACCACTATGCTCTGGCCCGGTTCTTCCCCGAGACTCCCGGATTGGGCACCTCGGTGAGGACCTGGGGAGGCAGAGGAGAGGCGAGGCCACCCACATGATGGCTGGCACCTCTGTGACACAGCCTCATTGCCACTTCAAAGGTAAGCAAACATGAAACAGCTTGAATTCTAATTGTCATTCTTTCCTGTTACTGATCTCAGTCCAGCATTTCATTCCAGTGCAGTTCGTCTGAAGTCAGTAGCTCTGATAAGACTGATTTGAGCTTTTTAGGGAGGAGGGATAGTGGGAGGCAGGGGAGTTTCTCCAGCCACTGTGGAGGCCTCGTCCAGCCCATGGCCTGTTATTTGTTTCTCCATGTGAGTGATGGAGGAATGGAGGAGGCAGGGAGAAGAGGAGAGACAGGCATCCCAGCACAGTCTCCGGGCTCTGATCCACCGCGACTCAGCCAGGACAGCTCCTGGGCACACGCAGGCCCCAGCACTCAGGGAGGTCTTGGGGCGGAAAGCCAGATCTCCGGTGTGGGTCAGCCTTGTGGTCACTGCATTTCACCCCTGTGCCCCCTCTGGCTCTTAGGTTGTGCGATCTTATTTATTTATTTATTTAATTGTAGCACAGAGAGAAAGCCTGCCCCTCCCTAATGGGGCATAGTCACCACATCCCTCTCCACCATTTCTCCATCTCATCGGGACTTGTGGGCATGCGCGTGCACCAGGCATGTCTTTCTAGCCCCTGAGGACAGAATTTGAAGCACTGCTGGCCATGTGGGACCCGGTTCCACGTGGATAGTGCAACCATGGGGCCAAGGGCCAGCCCTGGCTGTGCAATCTCTATTTCCGAATTTGGTAAATTCACCCCAAGACTCTGAGAAAGTTTCTGAGGAGAATCGTCTACTACTGCATTTGGTCATTCAGCAAACATTGAGTGCCCACAGTATACAAGGCCAAAGGCAGGGAAAGATGAATAAAGTTTGTTCTCTGTCCTCAAATAACACAGTTTAGAAAGCCTTATTTGTAAAGGAGGCAAGCACTAGGATAGAGTTTAGAACAAAATGTTACAAGGACATGAAGCATGAGTGATTACTTGTGATTAAACAGGTCAAGAAGGCTTCACAGGGGAAGGGATTTTGAAGTTATTAACAGAATAGGAAAGGGCCATTTGTTCAACTGTAGATGTGTTGCCAAGATATTTAAATTTGTCCAAACCTATTTTAGTCTGCCCTATTTGTAGGAATGCTTCAACTGTTGAGATGCTTATAAATTAGATGTTAATTAATGAAGTGAAAATGATGCAGGAGGAGAGGCAGATTTATTTAGAATGACACGGTGAAACTGAGCTCCTTGCTAAAGTCAAGTGATGCAAATAAAATTAACTGCATTTATAATTATAAGAACATTTTAATTGGAAAAAAGGAATGTCACTTAAATAGGTTAAGTATATTTCTATCAGACCATGAATATTTATGTGTTGACTCATTTTCTATTTAAAATTATGTATATCTAATATCAAGTACTTCTAGTTTTTTAAAAATAATTTTTCCCTTAATATTAAAGCTTTTCTTTCTTGGGCATAAATATAGTGTATGTACAGTATTTCAAACGTAATGGATCCTCCTCTGCTTTTCTTTATTTTTTAAATTTTATTTTATTTTATTTAAGGTTTTTGCCACAGAGTGCATGTACTTGCCAGAGAGAGCCAGAGAGAGACGGAGAGAGACGGAGAGAGACGGAGAGAGACGGAGAGAGGGAAAGTGAGAAACCAGCCCCGGGGGTGGGGGCATGGCCACACCCCAGTCCTTTCTCCATTCTCTTGCTGGGTTTTGGGCATGCGTGCACACGCCCATGTGATTTTTCAAGCCAGCAGGTCCAAGACTCCACCACAGTTGGCCACTAGGGAGCCCAGCACCTTAGCCGCCACGCCACCTGCTGGCCCCTCTGCATTTATTTTCTTTTTTTGCTTTAAAAAATACAATTTGTGAACTTACAAAGGTACACATTTGCACACATCTTAATGTACTATTTAATTATTTTTTGCAAATGTATATATTCATACAACTACTATTCGGAAAAAAAATTTTGACATTTTCACATTAGCTCCCTGGGCCGCCTCCCAGTTAATAGTCAATCCTGTGGAGGTGACTTGTGTTTCGATTTCCTAATCGACAGTTTTGTCTGTTTCGAATTTCATATAAATGGAATCAGATAGGACATACTTTTACAAACCTGGCTATTTTCTTTCAGTATTATGTCTCTGAGGTTGAATAATGTCACGTTTAATATGTTCTTTCTCATTGATATTATTTCAATTCTATTTATGAATATACCAAAATGTGTTTATTTCTACTAATGGACAGATTTCCAGTCTGGGGTATTCTGAATAAAGCATACACGTGTCTTTGGTAGACACACACACTCACTTCTCCATGGCCAGAGAGTGAAATTGCTGGGACATAAGAAAGACGCGGATGGAGCCTTTGCAGATAAGACTAAACAGCTTTTTCAAAGTGCAAAAATTGGAGCCAGCAGGTGGCATGGTGGCTAAGGCTCTGGACTCTCATATGGCCAACCACAGTTCGAGTCCTGGAACTGTCAGCTTGAAAATCATGCCAGGCTCACGTGCATGCGTGCCCAAGATCCCAAGAGGAGCGTGAGGAGAAGGGATTGCAGCATGGCCATCCCCTGCCCCAGGAGAAAGGAGGTGATTTCTCACTTTCCCTCTCACTGTCCCTCTCCAAGTTCACTCTCTGGCAAAAACAAAACAAAAAAATTAGCTAAAAAACCTTCAACAATTTAAACTCATACCAACAGAATACAAGGCAACTGACTTGGTCTTGTGGATCTTTTAAATTTTAACCATTCTGAAGAGAGTATATCTCATTGTGGTTTTAATTTGCATTTCTTTGATAACTATGTTAAAAACCTTGAGTCCTGGACCTGGTGGACTGAGAAACATGCTAGGCACATGAGTGTGCATTCCCAAACTCCCAAAAGGAAGAAAAGAGAAGGGATTGCAGCATGACCATTCCCCAGAAGGGCACACTTTCCCACTTCCTCTCTCTCTCTCTCTCTCTCGCGCTCTCTCTCTCTCTCTCTCTCTCTCTCTCTCTCTGTCTCTGGCAAGGGCAGGTATCCTCTGGTGAATTAAGCAAAAACATAAACAAAATCCTGAACCTCCCTCCCTCTTTGTGCCTTGTTAGGACCACTGAACTCTCCCCTTGATCTGTTTTCCACCACCACCCAAATACAGAGGAAAGAGAAGGTACGAGCTCCACAGGAAGGACACGCACAGCTGACGATGCTGGCTGCTCTAACTTGCTCTCAGTCTAGACCATGAACGTAACCAACGCTCAGCAATGACTGCACGGTCACTGAATTTGTCTATAATGGTTAACCACTTGTTCATTTTTTTACATCATAAAAATACATGGAGAGTCATTATTTCCAAGAAGAGAACGTGCTTGTGTGTGTGTTCTCATTAGCAGGTCGCCATGCCGTGACACAGCCATGTCTGTGTGCACATGTAAGACAGGTGTCACGGAGACGTGTTAAAGCCAGCTCTCACTGTAACTCCTCATGTTTAAGTCTCAGCTTATTAACACCAGGGCCTTCTCTTTATTCTGTAATACCCCAGAATTCAAATTAGTCTTTCTATGTGGATTGCCCATATACATGGGAGTTTATTTTTATTAATTATGCACAAAACATTTCTCTTTCTAGTAAAATCCAATTACAAATGAAAAGACACACTAAGAGTTTATATGCTTCACTGGAGCCAGAGAAAATCAGTGAAATGGTGACACTAATTAAAAACTTGGCTGACAACCTTCCTTCGGAGCCCATACTAAGATAATTCACATTACTCGAGACACTGTATTTTCTGAGTGAGGTCCTTTCCCAAGTTTTCATAATTATTCTGGGAGGGAAAAAAAAAAACCCTCAATGTAAGAATATTAAGTATCTTTATTTTTCTTGGTCGATTCATTTTCTAATGCCTCATTTATAAATTTTGTGTTCCGAGGTTAACAATAAATGTAGCAAAATGTTACTTACGTTTTGGTAGAAAGGGAGTTCGGGAACAGCAGGTTGCAAATGAAGAAGTCAGTTCCCCTGGGGTGGGAGAGTTTCAGGAAGTTTGCCTGGGCTGTAAAACTGCTCTTAAAAGATGGCTGTCAGCACTTTGTTCGAATCCCAGATCCAGGGCTTAAAAGCAGACCAGGCACAAATGTGTGAAGAGATGAAGCTTGAGTAGGGATTGCTGTGTGACCGTACCCTGTGATCGCTGTCTCAGTCTCCCTCTCTCCCCTGCACGCTCTCTCTGTGTCTCCCTTCAGCAAGTACACAGTTGGCGTAATGGCTATGTCGCTGAACTCCCATGTTGTCTACTGTGGTTCGAGTCCCGTACCCAGTGGCTTAAACTCACGCCGGGTGCATGTGCGTGCGTGCCCAAGATCCCAAGAGGAGAATGGAGGAGAAGGGATTGTGGTGTGGCCATCCCCCCTGGGGGGTGATTTCTCACTTTCTGTCTCTCTGTCTCTCTCTGTCTGGCAAGCGCACGCGCCCTATAGCAAAAACCTCTCCAAAAAAAAAAAAGAAATAAAGAAAAAGAAAAAAAGATGAGCAGGTCTGCTTCTCCTGTATTTTCTTTACGTTGTTTTCCAGAAATGTCTTCTCGATGTGTCATCACTAGCACATCCCAGCTGGTTCCCGGTCACTCTCACCCTGTACTGGTGGCTCTCACAGCTGTGATGCTGGGGAAGTAGAAGGCCAGCATCTGGAAGGCTCTTTCAGTCCCAGTCTTCCGGGGTCCGTGTCTGCCCTGGGCTCAGTGCTAGCAGACGCTGACGAGTAACAAACTATTGATACAAAGGAACGGCTGAGGCTGGATGCTTGTAGCTGTTCAGCTCATAACGATGCCTTCAACTTACAGTGCTTCCAGTTACAGTTCTTTAACTTTTTAAAAATTGCCTGAGAGCACAAGCACTTGCCAAAGAGAGACAGAGACAGAAAGAGGGAGAGACAGAGAGACACAGGAAGAGGATGACAGCACCCACTAGTGGGGCAAGGTCACATGCAATCTCGTCTCCATTTCTCCAGCTTGTTGGGGTTTGGGGCCCACACAGACAAGTCTGGAAGGGTGCCTTTCAAACTTCTGGGGCTGGGATTCAAACCGTGGGAGGCCATGTGGAATCTGACTTCCTTAACGGCGAGGATGGGTACCGTCCAGGATTTTTTTTTACGTTATCGTGGTGTGAAAGCACTACACATTCAGTGGAAACCACACCTTGAGTATTGAATCTTTATCTTTTTATGGGCTAGCAATATGGAGTATGCAGTACTCGTGATGCTGGGACAAACTGTCTAACGTGCATTTCATGGTGAAGACTTGGCTACCTCATGTCATTTACTGGATACTATGTTGAAAGTAACATGTACCTTTAAGGTAGGCTGAGCTAAGCCGTGATGTTCAGAAGGTTAGGTTTATTACATGCATTTCCGACTTACGGTGATTCCTTAGGATGTATTGAGGCATTGAAAAAGTCATGACGCATTTCACATAGAAAGAGTCATCATGATTTTCCTGACAACCCAGTAAGTGAAGAAGCATCTGTATCTGGAAATCTCTGAAACCCTGACTGAGGTGGCAAAGGTACAGAAAAGTCAGCCATTTTTGGTTTAGCTTTAAAATCCTAATACGAGTTGAATTTTCACTTTCCCATTCTATTCTACTTGAAGCAGGACTGAAGTTTAAACAGCAAGGAGCGTAATATTGTCGTTTTTTTTTTGTTTTGTTTTGTTTTTTTTTGAGTGGTTTTTGCTATAGGGTGCGTGTTCTCGCCAGAGAGACAGAGAGACAGAAAGCAAGAAATCACCCCCCAAGGGGGATGGCCACGCCACAATCCCTTCTCCTCCATTCTCCTCTCGGGATCTTGGACACGCACACACATGCGCCCGGCGTGAGTTTAAGCCACCGGGCCCGGGATTCAAACCACAGTCAACTACATGGGAGTTCAGCGACATAGCCATTATGCTAACTGCTGGTCCCAATATTTCGGACAATTACTTCTCCCTAGAACCTTTGGTACAATAATTAGGATGGACACGAAGTGGAGTCTGGGTCAGTTGTTCTTCCACCAGTTTTCAGGGAGGACTAATCTCCACTCTGCTTGTTTGTTTGTCTGTTTGTTAGACTTTTTCTGAAACTTTGCAACTCATTGTTGAACCACATCCTCACCAGAGCAATTCTGATGGCTAATTTACATCTATTTACAAAAGAAAAACAAAGAAATATGGAGAGAGCAACCTGAGCCAAAGAAATTATGCATTATTCATTCGACAGAAAACTCTTAATTATTTCTAGCATAATGTGCTAGACTTGTCAATCCTGCCGAGTTATTTTCGTTTTTCATTCTTTTGCAAAGAATTATGCTTATTTCTTTTCCACATTGTGTCACACATTTCCTACTTCAAAGTTTTTGCTCAGTGGCTTCACATTTGAAAGACATTTTTATTAAATGGAAAATTATTTGGTGCTTTTTAAGGGTTTGAGTCTTTTGTTTTGTTTAGTTTTTTTGGAGAGGTTTTTGCTATAGGGCACATGCTCTCACCAGACAGACAGAGAGAGACATAGAGACAGAAAGCGAAACATCACCCCCCGGGGGGGATGGTCACGCCGCAATCCCTTCTCCTCCATTCTCCTCTCGGGATCTTGGACACGCACGCACACGCGCCCGGCGTGAGTTTTAAGCCACCGGGCCAGGACGCGAACCGCGTTTGACTACGTGGGAGTCCAACGATATAGCCATTACGCCAACTGCTGGTCCCTGTGTGTGTTATCTTGGTAAGTGCAGTGAAGTGAGAAGGGGTCTGGGGCCTAGTCATTTTTGTGAACAGCTTTGGCTTGAGAACAATGTACTGTTTGAACTTTGCATTTACAGTTACTGTACAGCGAGCTCCACCATTAGGAATTCACGTTTGAGCCCTGCGTCTAGACTTAGAGTAGGGATCTGAACTTGCTTCGCACCCACCCTCCGAGGCCGTTTCTCACTGAACTGCAGGTCCACGGATCCACCTGTGAGGACCGCCGGGGAAGCGCGCAGGCGGAGAGCCGATGGAAGAGGGCTCCTCTCTGACTTGTCACAGAGCATGTGAGCACACGTGACAGGAGAGGGAGGGAGAGAGAAGGTGGTGGAGGAGCGCGGTCCCCAGGGTCCCGAGCTGTGGTCCCTTCCTCCTGTCCTCCAGCCTGTTCAATCTTGGGCACTTACACACACGTCTGGTGTGTTTGGGGCAACCAGGCTGGGGGTTTGCACCATGGCTGTCACGTGAGACCCAGCTTCTCTATAAGGCGTCACCACTGTGCCACAGAGCTGGCCTGAAGAGCGTTTTGAAAACTGAGTTTGGGGGAACCAGCAGTTAGCGTAATGGCTATGTCGCTGGACTCCCATGTAGTCGACCGCGGTTCGCATCCCAGACCTGGTGGCTTAAAACTCACACCGGGCGCGTGTGCGTGCGTGCCCAAGATCCCGAGAGGAGAATGGAGGAGAAGGGATTGCGGCGTGACCATCCCTCCTGGGGGGTGATTTCTCGCTTTCTGTCTCTATGTCTCTGTCTGTCTGGCGAGCGCACGCGCCCTGTAGCGAAAAACCTCTCCAAAAAAAAAACAAAAACAAAAACTGAGTTTGGGCCCGGCCTGGTGACCCAGCAGGAACATGCTGCTCAGCGATGCTGGGTCCACACGGAAGATCCCGGCTTGGCTCCCGTTGACCCACACGTCCTGGGCACTCTCACGACCCCGGCTGGCTACAAAGGGTGTGGGGGCGGCGTAAGACCCTGTTAGGGTGCTTGTTTCTCTCACCAAAGAAAGAAACACGTTTTCGAAGTAGAGAAAGGGAGCCAAGAGGTGGCGTGGAGCTCGAGGTGCTGCCTTCCCAGGTGGCCAGCCACAGTCCGAGTCTGGACCTGGCAGCTCGAAAACCATTCTGGATGCACGTGTGTGCGTCCCAGAATCCTGAGAGGAGAGTGGAGACGGGATTGTGGTGTGGCCATACACCCTGCGGGTGACGTCTCACTTTCCTTCTCTGTCTCTCTGTCTCTTGCTGGTGAGTGCATGTACCTATGCGGGGACGGGGGGAGAATACATACCAACAATAAAAGGAAAAAAGAAAAGAAACCTGAATTTTGGGAGCCCCTGAGCTTGTGATTTCTTCCTTGTCTCTGTCAGTCAAACTTCAAATGGGAAACACACGTTTAAATTGATGGTGGGGTCCCAAAGGGAGCTTCTGCAAGGGTCAGACTCAGTACACCCTTCCGCTAGGGAAGACTTAGGACTTTATTCCAGGGATGAAAGGAAACTTTGAGACAAAAGTGAGATCTCCGGCTCGGTAGATAAGGGAAGGGCTCCACAGAAGAGAAGATATGAGACAAGATGGAATCAGCATTGTGAAGCCTTTAATAGAAATCATTTGCTGCTCTCGTCCAAAATCAATGGTTAGCTCTCACCACTTGCTCACACAGAACGCTGCTTGCAGCCTGCTTAAGAAATGCCAGCTAGGGACCAGCAGTTAGCATAATGGCTATGTCGCTGGACTCCCACGTAGTAGACCACGGTTCGCGTCCCGGACCCGGTGGCTTAAAACTCACGCCAGGCGTGTGTGCATGCATGCCCAAGATCCCGAGAGGAGAATGGAGGAGAAGGGATTGTGGCGTGGCCATCCCCTCCTGGGGGGTGATTTCTCACTTTCTATCTCTCTGTCTGTCTGGCGAGCGCACGCACCCTAAAGCAAAAACCTCTCCGAAAAAAAGAAAAAAAAAAAAAAAAAAAAGAAATGCCAGCTAAAGCCAGCTCTCTGCATGTCTGCATTCCAAACCCAGAATGGGAGGGCTCCTGGTCTGAAGAACAGGCGAGGACAAGACCGTGAACGATGTGCTCTTCTCTCTCATGTCTCTAAAATTTAAGACCACCCGCTGACCAGGCTAGAAACAGACAAGTGAACTCTGGTCCTGGGAGAACTACCCCGCTCAGGGCTCTGACGACCTGGAACCCCCGGCAGCACAGCCCGCCTGCACTGCGCCTCAGAACAAAGGCCTTTGTCCTGCTGTCTCCTTGGACAAATAGGAGTTTCCATTCTTCCTTTGTCTGGACCCATATAATAGGGCCACGCCTACCCCGGGGTGACCCGCTCAGGTTCCCCCTTCCCTAATCAACTTGGCCGACCATCCTCTCCCTTTGTCCACGTCTCTAGTTCTTCATGAGTGTCGGACAAGAACCCGCTCAAGGGTGGGGTCTGGTTATCACAACCCCCTGGTCACTTTCACAGATTTATAGCAAGAGAGTGAAGAGGTCTAATTCAGACCCTCTAGCTAATTCTTTCTTTCTTTTATTTTTTTTTAATTTTTTCAATTTTTTATTATGATTAGTACATTAAATCACTATACATCATTTAGATTGTGAAGAGACTTTACCCAGCATGATTTAAACCTCAGTCCAGCCCAGCTAATTCTTTTTTTGTAATTTTGTGTTCTTTTTCTTGAAGAACATCCCCAAATTGTATATGTTTTAGGCCCCCCAAATCTGGATCTTCCCTGGTGATGTGATACGTAAGGGGACTGACCAAGCACCTGGCCTATGAGAGATCTTCAGTAAATCCCTTCACCTCACTTCACCTCTTCTTCTTGAATGTAGTACTTCATGGGACCAGCAGTTGGTGTAGTGGCTATGTTGCTGGACTCCCATGTAGTCAACCGTGGTTCGAGTCCAGACCCGGTGGCTTAAACTCACACTGGGCGCATGTGCGTGCATGCCCAAGATCCCGAGAGGAGAATGGAGGAGAAGGGATTGCGGCATGGCCATCTCCCTGGGGGGTGATTTCTCACTTTCTGTCTGTCTGTCTCTCTCTGTCTTTCTGGCAAGCACAAGCTCTCTATAGCAAAAAGCTCTCAAAAAAAAAAAAAAAAAAAAAAAAAAAAAAAGGAAGGGAACCAGCAGATAGCGCAATGGCTATGTCGCTGGACTCCCACGTAGTCGACCACGGTTCGCATCCCGGACCCGGTGGCTTAAAACTCACGCCGAGCGCGTGTGGGTGCGTGCCCAAGATCCCGAGAGGAGAATGGAGGAGAAGGGATTGCGGTGTGACCATCCCCCCTGAGGGGTGATTTCTCGCTTTCTGTCTCTATGTCTCTCTGTCTGGCGAGCACATGCGCCCTATAGCGAAAACCTCTCCAAAAGAAAACAAATAAATAATAAAAAAAAAGAAGAAGAAAGAAATTAGTCCTCACTTATCCATTTATATCCTCTATCTCAGCAACTGCCCCCAAGAGACATTCTTAAATATTTACTAAATGACTGGTAAAAACTGGAGCAGGGAGGTAGGACTGAGTCCTTGGTGTCTCCCCTCTTGTACCACTAGGTGCACCGAGTACCTGACTTATTTATTTTGACTCTAGTATGTAAAACAAATCTATTGATAGAAAAGCCTCCTTGGAACCAGCAGATGGCATAATGGCTATGTCACTGGACTCCCATGGAGTCCACCGTGGTTCAAGTCCCAGACCCAGCAGCTTAAAACTCAGGCTGAGCACATGTGTGTGCATGCCCAAGACCCTGAAAGGGGAATAGAGGAGAAAGGATTGTGGCATGGCCACCTTCCCTAGAGGGAGGTGTAATCTGCTTTCTGTCTCTCTGGTGAGTGCACACACCCTATAACCAAAAATCTCTCTCTTAAAAAAAAGCCTCCTTGACATGCACAGCTGTGGTTTTTAGTGGACAGACTAAAATATGGTAGATATGAATCTTATAGGGGATTGTCTTGTTTCTGATTTTGCCAAAATTCTGGAAGGAAGCAGGATTAGACTTAAGATGCTCCCTGTTTGGTTGACTGTGAGGTTCCTAAACTGCTAAACTTTGAATGCAAAACCTTCACATCTTTTCAGAGATTTTTACCTGGAATAAATAGGAGAACTTCTTTTGCTTTTTTACTCTGTACACAATACCCAAATCACACAAGCTTTAGACATTTTGCAAACATCAATCAATACTCCTGGATCCTAACTATTCCTCAGAGTAAAACCTGTAAAAGTTACTCTCTCCTTACAATGCACTGGGTTGTTGGAGCACGATGCATTTTTGCAGCAGATGGTGCTAGTTCCTTTTTGGAAGTACTGGAGTCATTCACATCTGTTAGGTTGTCCGGCAAGTCATGACGCATTTTTCCATGCTTTTCTATGTAAAAATGCACCACAACTTTCCTGATGACCTAACATGTTATTGCTATGTAATCTGACAGCTGACAGTTCTAGCTTCATTCAAAAAAATTAAGAAAGTTGGCAATTTTACAAGTTGAAGATGGAAAGGCAAACTTGCATCTTGGCCATATTTGACTGTTTTGCTTCTGTCGAGCTGGTGCAGAGCCGTGTGCGGTTTACGGCTGCAGTGCCCTATGAGGACATGGGTGCCAACGGCGGTTCGCGAAGCTCCGTGCTGGTGACCCGGGCCTCGGCAATGCTCCTCGGCCAGGGAGGCTACAGAGGAGGAGGAGGACACCACGGTACACAACGTCCATTGTGCAAATGTTCACGGCCACTCGAAGAAGCTGGGACACGTAAGCTCGCTCGACCTTTGGGTCCCTCGTGAGCTCATTCTGACGGCACGTGTACACACCTGCAATGTGCTCATTAAACGTGAGGGAAACCATCCTTTCATGAAGCGACTGGTGACTGGCGATGGGAAGTGGATTGCTGACAGCAATGTGGTGCGAGCAGTCGTGGTCTCAACGTGAGGATTCCCCTGAAATGACGTGGAGAGCAGACATCCCTCAGAGGAAGGTTATGCTCTCAGTGTGCGGGGGTGGTTTTAAAGACGTCATGTTTTTCAAGCTCCTACCAAGGAACTGAACCATCAGTTCGAATGTGTACTGTCGGTACTGAGAGCTTGGGTGGGCTGTGTCCCCACACCCACCACACCCACCTGACCTTGCACCCTCAGGCTTCCACTGGCTTTGCTCTCTTCAAAAGTCCTTGCATGGCGTAACGTTCCATTCAGATGAGGCTGTAAGTCAGCACCTTGTTCACTTTGTCACCAGCAAAGACAGGTTCTTCTATGAACAAGGAGTTATGAAGCTCACTGGAAGATAGCAAAAGGGTGAAAGATCAAACTGAAAGATCGAACAAAATGAGTAATATTTCATTGATTGATCTTTCTTCTTTATGGAAATAAAAGACCTTTGAAAAACAGAAAAAATATGTCATGACTTTTCCAACAAGCCAATATTTACAGAAATGCCAGGACCGCCATCTCAGCAGAAGTACACATTCAGTTTAATTTTTTAAAGACTTATCTATTTCATTTTATTTTTTTATCATTATCGCTATTATCATTATTTTCAATTTGACCAGAGAGAGAGAGAGAAAGTAAGAAAGCAAGCCACCAGGTCTGGGACTCGAACTGCAGTTGGCCATGTGAGAGTCCAGCAACCTGACCACCACCCCACCTGCCAGCACCTTAATTTAAAAAAGAAAAAATGGTCAGTGTGTGCACTCATCAGAGAGAGAGACAGAGAGAGAAGGGGAGAGATAAAGCACTCCCCAGTCCCTTCCCCTCCATTCTCTGAAGTTGAAGGTGCAGAGAAGAAAGCCCGAGAAGCTTGGGGCACCCACACCCACGCGCCTGGAGTGTTTTTTCAAGCTGCTGGATCTGGGATTCAAATCACACGGTTAGCCATGTGGGAACCAGGTCCCGTAACCACAGGCCGTGGGCCAAGATAAGCTTAAGCCTTGTTTTCACGAAGCTTTCTCTTGCCTCTATTCCTGGGACCCCTACCTCCTTCATCTTTCTGCCTACACCTTCTTAGTCTCCCTTATGGACTCTTATTATTTTCTTCCATTAAACTCTGACATGCTCTAGACTTGTGTCCAAGATTTCTTTCCTTTATGGCATGGAAACTCCATATACTTCTCTGCCTGCATCTGCCTACTATATTCCAAGCCCTTTTTTTATTTTCTTTTTTCTTTTTTGGAGAGGTTTTCACTATAGGACACATGCACTCACTAGAAAGACGGAGAGAGACAGAGAGATAGAAAGCGAGAAATCACCCCTCTGGGGGGACGGCCACGCCGCAATCCCTTCTTCATTCTCCTCTTGAGATCTTGGGAACGCACGCACACGCACCCAGTGTGAGTTTAAGCCACAGGGTCCAGGACTCGAACCATGGTCGACTACGTGAAAGTCCAGTGACATAGCCATTACGCTAGCTGCTGGTTCCCCAAGCCCTTTCTTGATTGCATGAGCCTGGTAGCCCAGTGCTCCTGGACGTCTGGGACACAGCAGGAAGGGATCCGTGAATAGTGGTCTAGGCTCCCCCGGTTCAAGACCTTGGAGAAGGAGTGCTGCATTTCAGCGATGGGGCCTCTGATGAAGTTGAAGGTGCAGAAAAGAAGGCCTGAAAAGCTACAGAGGTGCCCCTCTGTCTAAGAGGAAATGATATAAAGGCCAGCCATACTCCCTAGGATAAAAAGCAGTTGCAAATATTGAAATGAAAATGAATTGATTATTTCTATTTTCGTTATTTCAGCTGACTAACCTTAATTAATATGAATTAGAATAACTTTTGTATCCAGTCTTTTCCTTTCAAAATAAATTTCTTACAATTATTTTCTAAACTTACACTTAGGGTCAGCCCCAGTGCGGTGGTCAAGTGCTGAGCAGAGGACGCTGATCCTCACATAACTGACCAGAGTTCAGGTCCTCCCCAAACAGCTTACATGTTGTCCACGTGTGTGTGTGTGTGTGTGTGTGTGTGTGTGTGCACCAGGATCCTGAAAGGATGGAGAATTGGATGAAAAAGGATTGTGGTGTGATCAGGCTTCATTAAAGGGTGCTTTCTCTTTCTGTCTCCTCATACTCATGCACCCTCTAGTGTCATAAAAGAAAAAAAATTAAAAATAAACAAGTTTGTACTTAAAATACTATACCTGAAAGAGTTCTGAAAAATAACTTCTGTGCAGAATAAAGTCATTATATTGCATCATTGAAATATTATCCAGGCCCGGCCACGGTAGCGTGGGTGGTGGGAAACCACCGTGCCATATTGAGCCATGTCAGACGACCCTGGATTAGTTCCCTCGGTGACGTGAGCATACTGGGTGTACCTGTGCGTACGCCATGGTCCTGACGGGCTGCAAGCCTACGGGCAGATATAGCCGTATGGCAAGAGCCTGTCTCTCTCTCAAATACATATATAGACAAAACTTTAAAAACTGACATTCAGGGGCCAGCCACTGGTGTGGTGGTTAAAGTGACTGGATCCCACATGACTGGCTGAGTCGTTCAAACACTTGGAAACACACCAGGCATGCGTGCAAGTGTGCTCAAAATCCCGAGATGAGTGGAGAAGGGACTGCAGTGTGGCTGTTCCCTAGGGGGTGAGTTCTCACTTCCTCTCTCTCCCCCCTCTCTTTCGCTCTCCAATGAGTGCACACACCTTGCAGCAAATTAAAAATAAATTGATGTTTAACTGAAAAGATTTGAACCATGGCACCTGGGACCAGCAGGTGGCATGGTTCAAATCGATTAATTTGATTCAACTAATTTTTTGAATGGTAATCAAAAAAATATTTTTTTCTGAGGCCAGCAGGTGGCATGGTGGTTAGGTACTGGGTTAACCATGACAGACTATGGTTTGAGCCCCAGAACTGGCGACTTGAAAATCATACATGCAGGCCATGGGCACGCATGCATGAGTGCACAAAATCCTAAGAGGAGAATGGAGAAGGGATCGTGTTGTGGCCATTCCCCTGGGGGGTGATTTTTACTTTCCTTCCCTGTCTCTCTCCAGTGAGCATATGTGCTAAAACCTTAAAAACAATTTTTCTTAAATTCAGGTTATTGAAAAATATCCAATAAATATTTCCTACACTATTATCCCATTTTTAATTCAATTAATTTTTATCCTTTTGTTTGTTTTGGGGTTTTCTTTGGAGTTTTTGCCATAGGGTGTGTGTGTTTGCTGGAGAGAGACACAGAGAGAGAGAAAGTGAGAAATTACCCTTCTCCTCCATTATTCTCCTGAGATCTAGGGCACACATGCAAATGTGCCCAGCGTGTTTATCAGACCAAGTCCAGGAGTGAACCTCAGACTCAAACCATGTGGGATCTGATATCTTCACCACCACAATGCCTCCCAGCCCTGGTTTTTATCCATTTTCAACAGTTGGTTCTCACATACGCTGATGTTGGGATATTGATATAATATAATTTCAGGTGGCCTATAATTCCTTATAAAGGTTTTATCCCCTCTCTCACTACATGGTTTGTCACTGTCATATCCCCACATTTCTAATCTTCTCTCATTTTTTCTGTAATCACACCCCCTATCTCCAAGAAGCAGGGAAGAAGAATCACAATTCCTATGCCTTCCTTGGGAGATGAAATTCTTTGGCACAGCCAACCACTCTGTGAATGCCCCTTCAGCATAAAAAGAGTTTGGTACCCATAGTACATCATAATGCCTCAGAGCCGGACTCTGTGGTCTGAGCATTTGAGTTAAAACCCAACTCCACTTAGCTGAGTGATCCAAAACAGTTACTTAACAGAACTGAGCCCTCGCTTCCCCAACTGAAATACGACGATAGCCTTGGCTCAGCTGCCACCAAGGTGCTCAGTCCTTCTAGGAAGCTCAGGCTGCACTGGGGTGAGGCCCCCACTTCATCCGGGTGGCCAGCCCCCCTCCTGGCAGCACCGGCTCTCCCCCAGCAACGACCTTGGTTTCTGAGTCACCCACATCTCCTTGCCCCTTGACCTGCACAATGACAAGGCGACTTCCGCGGTGACCTCACTGAGTTCCTGTAATGTTCCAGCTACTGGGCAAGGACTGAGGGTGTGGAAGTCAGCAGGAGATGGTTATGGCCTCCTTGGAAGACTTCTGCTTCCAACCAACATGGAGTAACTGGTTCCAAACTAGCTCTGGGTCTGCAAGCAATTAGAAACCTGGTCAAAATATGTGCACCAACTGTTTTCAGAATTCAGTCCATAGGCCGAGCAGCACTGTGCTCTCGGAGAGGGGAGCCACGTGTCTCGGAGTACTGGGGGCCTCTTCCGGATTGCGATGCAGGGAAGGAGCACCACGCAGAGAATGTCAGTCCTATAAACCTGAAGACACGAAGGTCTGAGGGTGCTGAGGCCGCTGGAATGTGCAGGTAGAGTACTGGAGAAGACGGAATTGCACAGAGGAGTTCCAGGAATTTGCCAGTGCATTCTCTTAACCTCAATGTAATACCAAGCTGCACACGCACAGGGTGAGACCCTATACGACTGAGCTTTTTGCAGACAAAGAACAAGCAAGAACAGCTGAACAAATGCCAGAGCTTACACAGGTTGGGAGATATTTGAGTTCTACCAGCCAGAAATAAAGACACCTTGTGTATACTGAGCATTCAAGAGACCCCCCCCCCCCAGAAAGGCCACATCTTAGGAAGGCAAAACTAGTCCTAAATTAAAGCTAGTCTACACCCAGCTTAACAAAGCTTAAAAATAAGTCTTAAAAGGATCAGGTTGGTCTACAGCAATTACCTCCTAACAGTAGAATGTCCCATACCCTGCTGACGGTGGGCAGTGTTGAGGCAGGCGTGTCCATGGTTCATTGTCCTTGATACTGGGACCTACTGGGACCTGAGCTAGGGGCACCATGCCAGGCCCAGGAGAGACTGATGAAAGCAGAAGCCAAAACTCTTCCCCTGGGGAAGGCATCCTTCCTTTGAGATAGCTCCCTACAGGATGGGTACTTACTATGGACCAACGACCTGGACCCCAAATCACAGAACACCACCTTCTTTAGCTCCTGCAGAAGTTGGCAGGTGACACTTCGACTTCCTCTTCCACACGTCAGGTGCTTTGGGGATACAGCCTAGAGAATAGTGCTGCTGAATGCTGACACTAAACAGGAAGCAGGACACACCACCCATCATCCCAGTGGCAAGCTGAAACTGCGAAGCTGGTGGTCCAATGGTCACGTGCCCAGGTACCGACAGGCAATCACAACAATGACAAGCTCCTTCTGACAGTCTTGAGTCATCCTCAAGCACTGAGCTTACTCAGCCTAACCCAAGCATCACTGCAAAGGTTAAAGTTATTGAAGCAAAGTTGAAAACGATGGCAGAAAATCCTGATGCCACCTACCCAGCCATGCCTGTTCATTCCCGCTGTCAGCCACCGGACTCAAAGAGGACCACTCTTTACTCTAGGGCAGCTCAGAGATCGTGGAGATGATGATCGTGAATTACTGCACCAGCAAAAGCAAGTTGGTCTCCACAGCTGACATCGTCTGCCTTTGCCCTTTGTTGAATACGTATGAACGGTGCTATCCAGCAGAGTACGACCACATGTCAGTTTGGTAACACAATGTTTTTGGATGTTCTTATGAGTATGTCTTCCCAGAACTATGTGTGGAGTTGAGCATCATCCAAAATAAATAGGATTGCATCCAAAGTTGTGATCTAAACATCACAATGCTCTAATAGGCTGCTTTGTTTGGATTTGTAACTCCAAAAACACGATCTAGTGTGCCAGAGAAAAAGGCAGACATACAAAGTGTTGTTATGTCAATCAGGAAACTATGTTGTTAATGTTCATTTTAAAAAAATGACATTTTTCTGTGCTCGTGTGTTTTTACAACATGTAGAAAAAGTAAGAGAGAAGGAACTGAGAGACAGATTCTAAATTTTTTTCAGAGCTGTTGTTCTGGAATGTATTGTGGGAAATCCTCCAAATGAACCAAAAAGGTAATATTATTGACAAAAATAGAGCTGAATCTCTGAGCAAATGTCATAGTGATCTGTTTAAAAATTATGCTTACTGCTTCAAAAATATTAATTAGGAAAATGAGATGAATATCTTAAAATTACATCAACAAATCCATAACATTTTATGTAACAATAGAAATCCAATGTTTTGGTAATCCACCTTTTATTCTATAGTGATCATTGTTTTATAAAATCATGGCTGACCACAGTTTGAGTCCTGGACCTGGTGGCTTGCTTTCTCACTCCCCCCACCACCCCTGTGTGTCTCTTTCTGGTCAAATTAAGAAGAATTCATGAATAAATAAATAACTTTTTTTTTTAATCTTGACTTCTGTAATACCAAGCATTGTATTGACGTGAGACTTTTAACATTGCACTTATTGCATGAGATTGTCTTCATAGCATGAGATGTTCTATTTGGAATTTAACCATAGTCAGTCTAAATAGAAACAGAGAGTGTCTGAAAACCTAAGCGTTGCTGTACCTGTGTAGGTATCTGAATAGCAAAGGGTGGGTATCGTGCAGGGTAAGGAGCGATGTGCTGTGGGCACAGAAGTTAGCGGAGCAGGCACTTCTCTGGAACCAAGATCAGATGACCTCACCTTTTATGTAGTTATGAAACATGTCTTGACTTGAAATGATTCCTCATTCTTTTTTTTTTTTTTTTTTTTGGAGAGGTTTTTGCTATAGGGCGCGTGCGCTCGCCAGACAGACAGAAAGAGACAGAGAAAGCGAGAAATCACCCCCCAGGGCGATGGCCACACCGCAATCCCTTCTCCTCCATTCTCCTCTCAGGAACTTGGGCACGCATGCACATGCACCCAGCGTGAGCTTAAGCCACCGGGTCCGAGACTCGAACCGCGGTCGACTACGTGGGAGTCCAGCAACATAGCCATTATGCTAACTGCTGGTCCCAAATGATTCCTCATTCTAAGAACACATTTCCCTAGATCCTTTTGCCACTTTGAATACTCTACATGTAACAGTATAGAGAGATGAAGAAATGAGTGGATTTGGGGGTGTTTTGGTCTCTGACGTGCCATACCGGCTTTGGCAGACTCTCCGAGTGGGCAGCAGCAAGGTTGCATTTCCTGGTGAATCACATCACCACTCGAGGAGCCGTTCTCGGTGGCTACAGATTGCTTACCACTGTCATTTCTTGAAAGAGGAAGCTTTCATTATAGGAGCTTAACTCTTCCTGTGAGTATAAATAAAACGTAAGACACTTGAATTAACTTCAGCATCTTGACATTTCAGAGTTCATAGAACTGATTCAGAGACATTCCTATCCCTTTTCCAAGCTTAATCTTTTCAGACAGCAAATATCTTCTGCATTTATTAGCTATGTCTGTCTGTGACTCAAGAACTCCCCTTCCATTTTTTTTTTTCTTTTTTTTGGAGAGGTTTTTGCTATAGGGCGCGTGCGCTCGCCAGACAGACAGAGAGAGACAGAGAGATAGAAAGCAGGAAATCACCCCCCAGGGGGGATGGCCACGCCGCAATCCCTTCTCCTCCATTCTCCTCTCGGGATCTTGGGCACGCACGCACACGCGCCCGGCGTGAGTTTAAGCCGCCAGGTCCGGGACTCGAACCGCGGTCGACTACGTGGGAGTCCAGCGACATAGCCATTACGCTAACTGCTGGTCCCTCCCCTTCCATTTTGAGGATGGCTCTTCGAGGTGGGAGCACTAGCCCCATCCATTTGGTGACTTCTTGAATTATAGAGTTTATCGTTTTACCCTTAAGTCCTCAAGGGTTACAGTGCAGTAAAACTTAATGCAAAGTAGCCTTCTCTTTTTAATAGAAACTTCTATTTTTAATAGATCTCCATCAGTTAATGAATTGAAAGGAGTTTCCAAACTGTTTTACATGGACACAAAAGACACTGTCTACAAAATTGGGTTGATTTTGCTGATGGTTCTAAAAGGTTATTGGTACACATAGTTCTTGGAGACGCATTCCTCTACCACACAACTGTCTCTCCAGGAGCAGGAAAACGGCCGAAGAGCTGCTCAGCCTTGTTACCCAGACACAGATGTGGGAGAGCCGCCTCCACGTCTCGTGCTGCGTCTGACTCACAAGTCCTCGAGGGGCACTTCCGTGAAGGCCTGATGGCTCTTGTCTGGTAGGTAAGAAATTTCATAAAATTTGGGGAACTGGCTTCATAGGTTATAGCGTGTGAAGAGGATGGTGTGTTGGGAAAGGTCAGCAATTGAAACAGATAAAAGGTCAAGCAGCTGCACTTGTATGAGGGGAATTCAAAAGGTTTGTGGAAAAATGGAAAGTACAAGTTACTTTTGGTGCAAAAAAATTGGAATCCTCACATAGTTTCTCATATGTAGTTTACACAAAGCTTCAAAAAAATAAAATATTTTATTAACATATGTAATTGTGCATATTCGTGGGGATGCCAGGTGATTTTTGGTGCAAGAATACAGTAAGTGGCTTCGCTTTATGATCTCCGCATTTGTGTTGGGAACATTCACAGCCCTTTACTTTGAGATATTCAGCAAGTTGCTGCCATCTATACTCCCCATTTTTACAACACTAGAAAATGGTCTTACTATCTATAACTTTATTTCCATTAATCAACATCTATTTCCTCCCTTTCCCCTTCTCTTTTTTTTTTTTTTTGTTTTTTTGTTTTTTTGTTTTTTTGGAGAGGTTTTTCCTATAGGGCATGTGCACTCACCAGAAAGACAGACAGAAAGCGAAAAATCAGCCCCACAGGGAATGGCCACACCACAATCCCTTCTCCATTCTCCTCTTGGAATCTTGGGCACACACACACGTGCCTGGCGCGAGTTTAAGCCACCAGGTCTGGGATTTGAACCGCGGTCCACTACATGGGAGTCCAGTGACATAGCCATTATGCCAACTGCTAGTCCCTCCCCTTTCCATTTTTTAGTATACATTCCTCATCCCTCTACCTCTTTGGGATCATCCATGATATTCAAAGACCCCTTGAATTGCAGAACAAAAGGAAAATAGAAATACTATTTCACTTGGATTCATATAGTGCAGAATATTTTGAGTGGAGAAGAAGAGGTGAAGCTGCAAAACACACTTAGTCCTCACATCTGTAGACTGCTTTCCGGAGCTACGCTCCCTCTCATGTCTGCTCGTGAGGAGGAGGCGCTCA
Organism: Tupaia tana; assembly: GCA_026018925.1. Lineage (NCBI taxonomy): Eukaryota > Metazoa > Chordata > Mammalia > Scandentia > Tupaiidae > Tupaia > Tupaia tana. The sequence goes on along the minus strand of JAKSZU010000002.1, from coordinate 142,944,816 downwards.
TGCTGGGAAGGCTCGGGAATACTTTATAACCCGGCATCAACCAAAGTCAAAGAGCACCTCAGAGTGGCTGAAATTCACACATCAGAACCTTCCAGTCCAGCCGGACTAGAAACGGGCTCCAGACATCAGCTCTGCGGAGGGTAAAGTCTGAAAGACTGCAAGGAGGTGCAGGCTGGCTTCACAGAGCCTTCAAAGGAGACAAGCACCTTGGAGGCAGGAGGTCGGGGGACATGGGACAGCACCCAGTGCAAGAATGGCAGTGAACCCAGTTATTTGTTCCTCACTCACAAAGCGTTAGAGACATGACACAGAGAAGGGATAGCAAAGCAGAGTTTATTAAGAGACAGAGAGAATAGAACTCCCAGGTGGGGTACAGGTCCAGGAAAATGGGTTGGTCACCAAAGAAGCACTGAAGTGAGGGGTTTTCATCTGGGTCAGAGAGGCTTTATTCAGGCTTCTGGGGGGGGGGGTTGTGTGTGTTTTTCTTTTCTTAATTTAGGTTTGTTCAGTTTCTGAAAAGCTGACTTTATGTAAGAGAGAAGCAGCTTGCAGAAAGACTGGTTATCGTTGTTAGATCACACCTGAATGGCCTTTAGGTAATTTCCCATCAGAAAATAAGGAGATAGTTGCAGTGACCTTTAGCCAGAATCCTCTGGCCAGAACCCTCCCTTACTGGCAGTCAACACCCATGGACGGACGGGTAAGGTCACAGTGACCAGTCAACTAATCAAAGTACCCTCTGTTTTCATGACCCTACCCCTCCATCCCGCCGTGTGAATATATCGCGTCTCCTCAGGGTGGGTTGAAGCACCTCTGGCTTTAGACCCCCAGGTGCTCTTTCTCTCAATAACTTTTCCTTTTTCTCTTTAGATGGTACCTCCTGTGTCTCACTCCGAGCCCTAACAATCATACTGAGGAGCTCAGTGCTTGCAGGCAGTGAGCTGCTGTTAGGGAGTGCTGTTACGGGGGGGAGTGGAGCTGCAGTCAGGGTCTCCTCTCTCGGCCTCTGGAACCGCTCTTGATTCAAAGTCCTGCTCCAGGGGCCTCCTCTCGGAGGCCCTTCCCAATCTCCCCAGTCAGAATTCATCCTTCTTTACTCCCTCAATATCTAGACATAGTTCTCCTTTGCGTGCATCACTCCTTTCTGTTGTGTTCATTTGTGTTTAAGTCTCTCTCATTCTGGAGCTCCCTGAGGACAGACTTTCATATGCCACTACATTCCATGGCTCCTGGTACGTGTTAAACTAATGTTTGTTAAAATGAACTAAACTGAACTAAAATGATACCTTTACCTTCTGTCCTTTCTTCTCCAGACCCCCATAACTCCAGGCACACGGACTGTGACCCTGTAGGTAGTCCTGCCTCAATACCCGAGGACCTCACTAAATGCGAGCTCTCACGTCACACTCCCAAGTACTCCAAATCACCACTCAGGAGAAGAAAAGCCCTATCCTATATTTTTTATTTTTTTAATATTTTACTTTTACTTTTATTTTTTATCATTATTCTTCAATTTTGACCAGAGAGAGACAGACAGAGAGAAATGGAGAGTGAGAAAGCAAGCTGACAGGTCTGGGACTTGAGCCATGGTTGGCCATGTGGGAGTCCAGCCACCACACCACCTGCCTGCCCCGACCCGCAGGACAGTCGAATGGGTACCTGGGTGAGGATGGTGAAAACCGGGATCCTTTGTGTTTAGGCTGGTGAAGTTCTTACTGACACACAGAGTGGAGACAAGATGAGGTGCTGATCAAGTCTTCCGTTTATTGCAGAACAAACAGTGCTTTATATACAGGCTGGTGGGCACACCAATTGGTTGCCCAAAAATGAGATACAACAGTATGAGCCAATCATTGATGTGGGTGGATCTCCCATTACCTAGCAACAGTTGGTTACATGATTTCTGAGATATGGTTTGCTCAATGAGGAAGTGAAGCCTAAGATTTCTAAGATGGCAGACAGTTCTCAAGAAGCTCCCAAGATGGCTTCCATATGCAATGCCCTCCACATATCCCCCTTTTTTATTTTTTCAAAGAGAGGAGAAAAGCCTGGGGAATCGTGCCTGTCTTAGGTTGGAGTCGTTTATCGAGCCACGTCCATCCTTACCCGTCATTGGAGAATCCCATAGCTATGATGGGTTTCCTGTCTTAGGTGGGAGGACTGTACAGCTGTTATAGGCTCAGACTCTCTTACCCGTCTTTGGCTAACCGATTCAGCGCCTCAGGCAGGAGCAAGGTCTAGGCTCCACGATATTCCATCTCCAGGTTGTGGTAGTGGACTTGGATAGGCTGCATTTTTATGGAGTCATCAATATGACGTTTTATGAAGGTCATGAGCTTATTAAAGAGAACAGGTCCCAAAGAGCAAACAATCAATAAAACCAAAATTGGGCCAAATATGGGGAGTAGTATGGGGAGGAGTCCATTCCATGCAGTTAAAAAGGGATTATCGGTGAGCTGTTTTCTTCGTTCCAGAAGATTTTCTTGCAGTTGGTTGAGCTTGTCACGAACGATGCCAGACTTGTTGGCATAAAAACAGCAACGTTCCTGTAAAACAAGACAGAGACCCCCCTGTTCTGCCAAAAGGAGGTCTAGCCCACGTCTATTTTGGAGTACAACTTCTGCAAGGGAATCTAGTTGATCTTGGACAAAAGTAATAGTAGAAGCCAATTCGTGGACATCAGAAACAAGGGCATCAGTTAATTGTTTGACCTGAAGGGAATATCCTAATCCAGCAGCACCAGTGTTGAAGAGGTAACTGCCAGGGCTAAAACCAGCAGCGATAGTGTTGAAGAGGTAAAACAATATCAGGTATTTAAGAAGAATCTTCATTTTGTTGATCTGTGGAAGAAAAAAGAGGTATCTCAGGGCTTTTATCATCCCTGGATGAATTATTATCATTTGAATCAATTTGTTTGAGCAATCTTTCTGGTAGCCAACGAGCAGCATCCATTTTCTGGGAATAAATGCAGACAGACCCTCTGCCCCATATGAGGACAGGGTCTGGACCGTTCCATGTATTGTCTAGTGGGTCTTTCCACAAAACTGTGGCAAATTTTGTTTTGGTAGTTGAATGCCAGAAGCGCTCAGCATCTGAGTGTCCATCTTTATCCAGTGTTAGAAAATTTAGCACAAAAAGTGCATGTGCTAAAAGGGTTTTTGGTGAACCTTTAATTTGTAAAATCTCTCCCTTTTTTAATTTTTGGAGAGTATTTTTTAAGGAAAGATGAGCACGTTCAACAATACCTTGTCCCTGGGGATTGTATGGAATCCCCGTGACATGTTTAATATGGAGTTGTTTACAAAAAGAGTTAAAATTGTTTCCGGTATATCCTGGGCCATTATCTGTTTTAATTTGTTGAGGCTTACCCAGAACAGAGAGTGCGGCAAGAACATGAGAAATAACATGTTTACCAGCCTCTCCGGTTTGTGCCGTAGCAAAAATGAAACCACTAAAGGTGTCAATAGTGACATGCACGTATTTAAGAGTACCAAATTCTGCAACATGAGTGACATCCATTTGCCATAAAGCATTAGGCATAAGGCCTCTAGGGTTAACACCCAAGTGTGGTGTAGGCAAAAGAGTAAGACAGGCCGGACATTGTTTTACAATTTGTCGAGCCTGTTCCCGAGTAATTTTAAACATGAGACGAAGGGTGTGAGAATTCAAATGATGTAATTGATGGGCAGCAACAGCATCTGAAAGATTTGTGTCAATTTGAGTATGAACCAAAAGAAAATATTTTGTGGCCAGATCAGCGCGGCGATTACCCTCAGTTAAAGGACCAGGCAAGTCTGTATGGGCGCGCAAATGGCCAATATAAAAAGGCAGCTCTCGATATCTAATGAGAGACTGTAATTGGAGGAAAAACTGTGCGGCCTGAGAAACTTGTTTAATTTGTGCCGCAGTTTCCAGAAGTGGTACAGACATAGTAATATAAGCACTATCTGTATACAAGGTCAAGGGAAAGCAGAGAAAATTGTAACAACTATTGGCAGCTCAACTAGCTGAGCTGATATTGAGAATGTTGTAAATGTAACTTGTTTAATCAGAGAGAGAACAAAAAGCACTGTGTAGATGGTGGAACAGAGGACCAGTTCTGTGTTTCATGGCATAGTTCTCGAAAGGTCTGAAATAAACTGTCATTGTTTACAGAACAAACTCAAGCGTTTCAAAAGTTTGTTTTAGGTCTGGAGGCTTGGGGCGGCCCCGTTTTTGTTTCCCTGATCCCAATTAATTGGCCTACCATTGACATCAAATCTGGATCTACATTCATTAGGAGGGTGACGTCCCTTCATACATTTACTGCACAAATCAGGAAGTTGATTTGGTCGTTGATTACCACCATTCTTTACCTTACAGTTTTTTGCAAAATGTCCAGACCGACCACAATTGTAGCAAGTAATTTTGTTACTTATTTTGTTAGCGTTGTTGTTACGAATAAGGAATTGGAGAACAGTATAGTCTTGAAAGGCAGCGGCCATAGTCAATCCTTGTTGGAATGCCAATTGTTTAATAAGGTCAGTACCTGAATCAGTCAAATTTCTCTGAGTAGGAAGTTTTGTCCAAGCTCTCATAGCTGCTGTATAAATTTGAGCAAATAGCCCTGGACCATATTGTATTAGATTGTTACTATTTGCATAATTGCCTTCTCCCAATAACATCTCTGTTGTCCAACCATTGTTGGCCTGGGCATTACGGCATGCAAGCTCCCTGCAAATTTGTACATACTTTGATTTCCAAAGTAAGTAATCTCCTCCAGAGAGCGTAGCATGGGCCAATATGTGCCACTCAATTGGTGTAAGCCAATTATCTGCCACTGATTCAACTATGGCTAAAGTATATGGAGCTGTAACTCCATATTGAGCAACTGCTGTTTTCATTTCTTTTATCATGTTAAAATCAAAGCCACGTACATGACGCCATGCTTGTCCTTGTGCATCTGTATCTTCTGTCACTGGAAAGGCTTCCTGTTCATCAAGATCTATCAGTGGTTGTAATCTCTGAGCTGGTTTAAGTTTTGCACTAGGAGTAAAGGTGGACTGACAGCGATTTTGTGAGGATGAGAAAGCTGTACTTTTAGATTTACCCACTTTCAGCTTTTCTAATCATGATATCAATTCTTGATGTTCTTCTTCTAACTGAATATGTTCTTTGAGTTGTTCAATCTTAGCCCGAACCTCTGCCCTAGGATCAATAACGGGCATTGCCAAAGATGGCTGAATAGTCTTTTCATGGCAAGAATGATTACATGTCAAAGATGGCACAGATGTAACCGAGTCATAAGATGGAGGTCGTTTTTTGAAAGGAGGCCATTTTGAATTGTTGTACTCAACAGCCTCCACTTCTGAAGTTTCTTTCTCTGGTGGCCATTTTGAACTATTGTATTTGGCAGCCTCTTTTTCCAAAGTTTCTTCTTCAGGCGGCCATTTTGTCTTTGTTTCTAAAATTTCTTCCTCAGAATCAGCCAATTGACCATCCGAATTAACTTTAAGGTTTGTAAGGGATGGATATAATTTTTTCTGAGGTTTTGTAGGATTTATAGTCTCCTCATTTACTTTAGATTTTTTGAACTGTTTTGGCCTTACATCCAATTGTTTATTAAAGTTTGTTGTTTCTTCCTCACTATCTAGAGAAATTAGATCATCTTTTTTTGTTTCTGGGTTTTTTGTAGTTTCTATGACGTCGTCACTAATTAATTCCCGAAATTTTTCTTTTTGCATAATTTGTTCCCCTTCCTCAACTACTGCCGCAATTCTGGGGTCTGTTGGCCGGAACCCAATAATTTCATTTATTAAACTCCAATAAGAAAAGGTTATTACTGGGACTTTTTCCGGGCCAAATGCGACATAGTAGTCTTTCAGAGCATCACCTACCCTCTTCCACCTTGCTTCATCAATAGTGCCTTCTTGAGGAAACCAGGGGCACACCTCTTTTAGAAAGTCAAAAAAGGAAAGTAATTGTTTGATTCTAATTTTAACTCCACGTGTCTTAAGAGCATCACTAAGCCCCTGAACAAATAATTCATGCTTGCTCATTTGTTGTCCCATAATTGCACTCTGGGAAGCTATTTAGTAATCTGTATTACTATTTACCCTTCCACACTTACCAGGCCTGGCTTTCTTCACAGTGCACTTCACCTTGATCCTCTTGGCCCAAGGTTCCACGTCCGGGCGCCACTTGCCCCGACCCGCAGGACAGTCGAACGGGTACCTGGGTGAGGATGGTGAAAACCGGGATCCTTTGTGTTTAGTCTGGTGAAGTTCTTACTGACACACAGAGTGGAGACAAGATGAGGTGCTGATCAAGTCTTCCGTTTATTGCAGAACAAACAGTGCTTTATATACAGGCTGGTGGGCATACCAATTGGTTGCCCAAAAATGAGATACAACAGTATGAGCCAATCATTGATGTGGGAGGATCTCCCATTACCTAGCAACAGTTGGTTACATGATTTCTGAGATATGGTTTGCTCAATGAGGAAGTGAAGCCTAAGATTTCTAAGATGGCAGACAGTTCTCAAGAAGCTCCCAAGATGGCTTCCATATGCAATGCCCTCCATGCCTGCCAGTCCCCCTAACCTATCTCTTAAGCTATTTGTTAGTGGCTTTGTCATCTGCTAAAATTTTATGCCCTCTACTTTTATATATCATTTTTAGATTTTTGTTGTAGAGCATGTGCACTCACAGGAGGGAGACAGAGACAGGGAAAGTGAGAAATTACCCCCCAGGCAGATGGCCACACCACAATCTTCTTCATTCTCTCCTCAGGACTTTGGGCATGCACACGTACCTGGTGTGTTTCGAGCCTCTGGGTCCAAGACTCAGGCTGTGGAGTTGGCCATGCGGGTTCCAGAGCCTGCTGGCCCACACCCGCTACCTCCTGGGAGACGATTCAGTCTCTGCTCTAACCCATGCTGACTTGGAGCTGCGATGCTGATGCCACGTGGCCCAGTGGGCAGATGTCTGAGACTCCTGACCCTCACTTAGCATTTTAGATTTCCGACTACCAGGCAGCTTGTGGCAGAAGCAAGTCGGCCGAATTGTGATGACTATTATGGTTTATTCTGCTGTTTTTTCTCTCCCCACCCCACCGCTCCTCCCAATCCTGTACCTTCTCTCCACTCCTAATAAAGCCTACTCTGGAGAAGCAGGAAGGATCAGATTTCAAACATTCCCAGCATCATTCATTCCATATCCAATGAGCACCTGCCAGGTACCAACTCCCCAGTGGGAATCGACCATGAACGTGACAGCTGAGGGCCCCACCCTCACTGATCTTCAGGACTGCGGTGCAGTTAGGAAGAAGCCCCAGTGGCAACGTGCGTTAGGAAATGAGGTTATTTTCTTCAACACTTGGGTTTCTGAAGGGGCAGTCCACACTTGGTTCTTTTTCTTTGCCTTCCTGTCACCTCCTGACCCTCTATAATCCAGCTCTTCCACTGAACATTCTTTCCAACCTCCTCAGGGATTTTCTGTTGTTAAATCCAGTAGACGTCTTTCAGCCCTTTTCTGACCTGACCCCTCTGCAGCTCGGTAATGTTAAGTACTTCTTTAAGGACAACTGTAGGCGTTTAGGCAAGACCCTCTTCTGGTTGTTCTTCCCGCCTCTCCAGACCCCCTCAACTTTCTTTGAAGACCCTTCTTACTGTCTTCCTGCATTCTTCCCTGATAGTTCTCACTTTTTGACTCTAGGGTCACTGAACGTGGCCACACCCGGACATGTGAGTGGAGCGCCAGTCACGTATTGTGACGACGCGTGGCTTGAAGCTCCTCTGACCTGTGCTGGTCCCTGTTTCAATGTGGAGCTTTGTGCTTCTTCCTCCTGGGATGTTCCGTATGTGAAGGCTCTGCATTCCCCGGCAGGGATGACTGGTCACCCCTGACCTCTCCATTTGGGAAATACTCTTATTTAGGTTGCTACAAAGGAAAATTGTGGATTCTAAAAATATATATGGAATATGGTTGCTTTTACTCACACTTTTTCTCATTTTTATTTGACACACAGTAACACATAATTTAAGGAGTATAGAGTGATTTTTTTCCTGTACATGAATACAATGTGTAATGATCAAATCAGAGTAACTGGAATATCTGTCATCTCAAATGATTGTTCTTTTTTTTGGGGGGGGGCAGATTTTGTTATAGGGTATGTGCGCTCGCTATAGAGACAGAGAGAGTCAGAAAGCAAGAAATCACCCCCCTAGGGGAGCTGGCTACACCAAAATCCCTTCTCCTTCATTCTCTTCTCAGGATTTTGGGCACACACACACACACACAAGCACCCAGCTGAGTTTTAAACCACCAAGTCCGGGACTTGAACTGCAGTCGACTACGTGGGAGTCCAGAGACATAACCGTTATGCCATCTGCTAGCCCCCCAGGTGATTGTTCTTTTTTATTTGCATTTAGGGTGGGTGAAATGGCTTACGCGCAATGGATGGCACGAGCAGCGTTCCTGTGTGGTATACCTCCCACGGCAATTCTTGCTGGGGGAAATTGATGGCTGGACAAATAGAGAGTTTATGTCCGGAGCATTATCACCCCCAGTCTGTTCTTTCCGGTGCTGTAAGTTACTCAGGGCTTCAGAGCAGGGATAATAAACCAAATATTTCATTAGTTCACCCACAAAATACAAACTTATCATTTTATTGTTCTTTGGCTGCCACATGGTTTAGCACTATCAAATTTCTTTCCTGTCTGTGGCATTTGGGCAAGAGCTCTGTCAGTACTCAGGCCAGCCAACTCAGGGGTCAGCCACGGAAAAGGTCGTGGTTCCTCCCCACAGGATGGGCTGCATAACTTGAGGGCCCCAGTGCAGAATAATAATGTGAAACTCTTTATTGAGAAATTCTTTAGAATTTTGAGACGGCACCTGGATTGGTCTGAAGCCTCTGAAGGCAGCCCACTTGCCCTGCCACACCGCTCCCTCTTTCCCTCTGACTTTTCCTGCTTGTTTGGGAGAGTGTGGAAGTGGTTAGCACCTTCCCCATGCAGCAGAGTTTTACCCAAGTTCTCACATCTTACAGGGCAGAAAAGGAAGCCGCAATGCACTTGCAAATTTGGTGATGGAAGTACAGATTGTTAGAGTGATCTCTGCGGGACATGAGGGTGGCCTTTGTCCTGGGCTGTGGAAGAATTCACAAACTTAGAGAGGACGTAGGTAGAAAAGAATTTATCCACTTTCCAAAGGGAGGAAAGGGACCAGATGCAGAGAGTGGCATTAGCCCAAAGGATGGGGGGCAAGGAGCTTTTATCGGGGCTTACAGAAGGGAGTGCTGTGGTGGGGTATGAGGGTGAGCCATCTGTTGGTCCTGGAGTTGTTTCATTGTTATCTTCAGATGTCACCTATGGCTGCTGTAGTTACCGGTATTCTGACTTTAGTTTTGGTGCTAACTGTTGACGGATATTACAATCTTATGTCTGAAGGCAAGAACTTAGAAAATATAAGGTCAACTATCTGCAATGAAGTCAAGAAAGGACCAACTAACTTAGGAAGAAAAAGGGGGAAGGAGAAAGAATGTCTGAAGCACCTGGGAGTTTTAGATAGGTCTTTCCAATTAAAATACCTAACGCCCAGGAGACACTGAGTTAACCCTGTTCATCCCTAAGGCACTTAGGAAACATTTAACCCTTTCGTTGACTACACAGAATTACTAGTCAAAAGGAGGCAGGCAATATTTTAATGAAACTAGCTCTGTTCTGGTAGAGATTAAACTTAATATCATTTCTGTATTACTCTAGGTTTTTATTTTTAAAAAAAATTAGGACTCTGTGAAAATACGTGTATACCGCATCTCAGCTCTGGTTTAAGAGTAGAAGAAACAGCTATATTTTATAGCAAGCCATTATCTTTTTCCTTCAACTATATTAACATTTTATTTTTAAATTTTAAAGCCTTTCAAAAAATATCTGAGAACCAGTCCGTCATAATATTGTGGGATGGGGATGGCAGTCACGGCTAAGGATTTATTTCTCTGATGAGGAAATAAATTTCACTAAATGTGACCTGCAGATCACTCATTGTATATGATGACAAGACTCCGTACTCAAATAAGCCTGGGAAATACGTGCTGCCTACATATCCACATAAAATTTTCTTAGATGTCCTGCCATCTAAAAAGAAAAGAAAATAATAAGGAAAAGATATGTGATTTAGCTTTGTATAACCCAGTTTTGCCCAAATGTATTTAATCACAGAAACCTTGCTTTGTGCCAGCTGCTAAAATCCCCCGAACTGTACCGACGGGCACACTCTGTGCTGAGCTGGGTCTGCGGAGGTCGTTTGCAGGGCCAGTACTGGGAGCACCTTCGGAGTCTGTGTTCTGTGGAATCGTGTCTTAACTCAGTTCACAGGACAAGCAGCCCTGGGTGGTCACTGACTCTCACACACACGCAGCTGCAAGTCGAGCTGTGTTTTGAGCCAGGGTTTGATTCTAGAGCCCAGCACAGCTCTCAGAATGTCCTGAGAGTGAAAAGGAAACAACATAAAGTATTTATCACACCTTACAAATTCACGCTGACTTTTACAGCTTAGTTTTTCAGAAGATAAATGGAATGTTCTTGGTAGATTTTTTCACAAATGAAACGATGAATCTGCTTTCTCACAGGGCTGCCATGTCTTACAGGCACAGGAGACAAATCTTCCTCTTCACAGCAAAGCTAGGCCCAACCGTGTACCAAGTACCGAAGACACAGAACGCACACTCCCTTTGTGGATAGTGGGCATCGATGAGCTCTCTTTAATACTGTTAAGTTGAAACTAATACAGAGAACGCTGTAAATCTCACTAGGATCATTATAAAGATAACAGTGAGGGACCAGCAGTTAGCATAATGGCTATGTTGCTGAACGCCCATGTAGCCATCCATGGTGCGAGTCCTGGACCCGGTGGCTTAAACTCACGCTGGGCGTGTGTGTGTATGTCCAAGATCCCAAGAGGAGAGTGGAGGAGAAGGGATTGTGGCGTGGCCAATCCCCCTAGGGGGTGATTTCTCGCTTTCTATCTCTCTGTCTCTCTCTGTCTTTCTGGTGAGTGCACACATCCTATGACAAAAACCTCTCAAAGAAAAAAATGATAATGGTGTTAGGAACTTAACCTTTAAAGAAAATTTACAAGTGTCTATTAACCAGCTATCAGAGGCAGCTGTACCAAAATCAGGTAGGTCATCAGGTGTGCATTAACTCATTTTAAAAACAGCTTTATTGAAATATAATTCACAAATCATACAATTTTCCTAAAGCATATGACCTTTTTTTTTTTTTTTGAGAGGTTTTGTTATAGGGTGCGTGCACTTGCTAGAAAGACAGAGAGACAGAGAGACAAAAAGTGAGAAATTATCCCCCAGGGGGGATGGCCACACCACAATCCCTTCTCCTCCATTCTCCTCTTGGGATCTTGGGCATGCACACACATGCGCCCTGCATGAGTTTAAGCCACTGGGTCCGAGACTCGAAACGTGGTCGGCTACGTGAGAGTCCAGCGACATAGCCATTACGCTAACTGCTGGTCCCAAGAGCGACCACTTTTGGCAGCTGGTGAAGAGGTGACAGCTTCAGTTGCTTATGTGAGACTGCAAGCCTGCTCCCGGAAGAACCACAATTTCATAAGGGCACCTCTGGGGCAGGGCGGGGGCAGCGCACGTTCAGCGTCTACACAGGGAGTCTGGAAACAAGGCCCGGAGCACATCAACACAGGAAAAGCTCTGAAAAGTCCCCAAGCTGTTTTTTTTTTTTTTTTTTTTTTTAAGTTTATTCATTTCTTTCATAAGATAGAGAAGCACCTTCAGCAGAGTCTCAGGCAATGATGTCTTCCCCCCCAGGCGTCCAAGGCGTTCAGGATCGCAGGCACACATCCTTGGTGTGAGTCCAACTCAGTAGGGGAACCCGAGCCCGGTCTTCCCTGTGGACCCAGCATCACCTGAGCAGGAAGTTGCCTCTGTGTGGTTACCGCGGAGCTGGGCGAGGGGTGGCTATCCCCCAGCACTCAGTCAGTTTGAGGTTACACAGGAAGTGCGTTTCCACCTATGATGGCAGACTTAGGAAGCCTGTCAGAGAACCAGTGGTACAACGCTATTCGTGCTGACTCTGCTTACGAGCACGTCCCGTCACAGAAGTCCTCCTCTGGGGCTGGGAGTGGGCATGTGGCCCACGTGTGGTACCCAAGGCCACGGGGACTGCTGCAAGTGTGAGCACAGAGCCAAGACGGAGTCCATGGGAATGAGCCCTGAGCTGACCCGAGCCTGACTCACATGGTAACGAGGCGTCTGTAACGTGTCTGGAGAAACGCACATGCTGAGTGGGTGTTCAAATGTTAGGGACTCGCTACGAATGTTGTGGTGCACGCACAGGGCTGCCCTGACCCACAGCCTACATTCTGAAATATTTAGGGATGGAGTTATTTGAAATCTAATATTTGAAATAAGAATGGATGAAACAAGATCATCTTTTCGGTATTTTAAATACCTTCCTGCACCTTTACTCTTGTAGATGAAATTTTGAATAATCTTGTCAAACTTTTTTTTCTTTTAACATTTATTTATTTATTTATCTATTATTTGTTGTGATTTTCATGCCACCAGGTCCAGGACTCAAACCACAGTTAGCCATGTGGAAATCCAGTGCCTCAACCACCATGCCACCTGCTGGCCCCAATCTTGTCAAGCTTTTAAAAATTCCTTTGAGTTTTAGATTATAGTTGAATTATACTTATATATTATTCTGGGAGATTTTTAAAAGTCCCAAATACTTGAATAAACTTCCTGAACATGGTTTACATATCCTAAAAGACCTTCGTGAGAGATTATAAAATGCATGATACTTCTTTTTTTTCTTTGAGAGGTTTTTGCTATAGGGCACGTGTGCTTGCCAGAAAGACAGAGAGAGACAGAGAGACAGAAAGTGAGAAATCACCCCTCAGGGGGGATGGCCACACCGCAATCCCTTTTCCTCCATTCTCCTCTCGGGATCTTGGGCATGCACGCACTCGCGCCCAGCGTGAGTTTAAGCCGCTGGGTCCGGGACTCGAACTGCTGTCAGCTACATGGGAGTCCAGCCACGTAGCCATTATACCAACTGCTGGTCCAAAATATGCAGTACTTCTGATTTTCTTTGCAAAAGCCTTGGCATGACCCTTTAAAATGCTGAGTTCTTCGTGTTATGTTTCTAACTACTTTTCTTTCTTCTCCCTCGTTTGCTCTTTCTTTCTCCCCTTCTTTCAGAGTGTGCCTGTACTGGAAGTATCACGGGCAATGAGGAATCAAGTAAAATTAATAATATGGTCTTTATTTATTTCTAAAGTATGTTTGAGTCAGAAAAATCCTATTGAAGCCAGGCGCTGTATTTTTCATTAAGGTCCCGGCGTATTCCGAGAGCGATGGCAGAGTGCCTGTCTTTGGAAACTGGGCTCCCCCTGCTGGTCGATTTGGCACCTTCTACCGCGTCCTTTTCTCCGAGCGTTCTAACATCAGCCTCTGCTAACTTCCGCTAGGCTGCCCACAGGGTAAGACTTACTGATGTGAAATGTAAAAGATGATAAACTCGCAAACCGGGAAGGGGAAAGGTGAGAGACTGCCCTGAAGAAGGCAATGAGCGGTGTTTTGGCAGGTGCTCTGGAACGCACTGATTCGCAGATTCGCTCTTTTGTGTGATGGAAACACGTTTGCCCTGGCTCATTTCAAGCAACCGACGTGAAGTCGTTGAATGCAGATGGGAACGACGCTCGTAACTGCCGCCCGTGGGCGGCTCCAGTGCCGGGTTGGAGGAGCCGGGAGGCTAAGCTGAGCCTGCGCTCGGCACGTGGTGAGAGCAGTGCGCGCAGTAGGAAAGGCGAGCTTTGGAAGTGAGAGGGAAATTTACACCCAGCTGCACTGCTCTCTAGCTCTCGGCAAAGTGTTCTTTGAATCCAACTGTTCTTGTCTCGAACATGAGCTGATAAAACCTACTTTGTAAGATTATTGAAAAAAATTAAATAGGGACATGTATGTAAAAATATCACCCTGGGGGGGGGGGGGGGCACTAGATGGCTGGGTAGCTGAGGCGCTGGACTCCCACGGAGCTGACCACGGCTCAAGTTCCAGACCTGGCGGCTTTCTCTCTCTCTCTCTGGTAAGCACATGTGCCCTATAGCAAAAATAATAATAATAATAAAATTAAAATAATAATAAAAATAACAATAAATTTTTAAAATCTTTTTTAAAAATCACCTTTCAGAGCATTTGTTTGATCAGTGGCCAGTTAACTATCTAAGAACGCAGATGAGGACGGACCACCTGGGCTGGAGGCCAACACAGTAAACGCAGAGATGCCCCACATCCTGGACGAGAGCTGCTACAACGCCCACTCCTGCCCTCTGACCCGAGTCTACATCTGGAAGACAGCCTGCTTAGCTGACTTTGGGGAGGTCATTCCGGTCATAATGAGGGATGTTTATTAGTAGAATACAGAACACTAATAGCAGGTGTGTATTGTATCCTGATTTGGGTTTTCTCCATAAGAGGCAAGAAAAGCCAGTTGCTAAATAATCATGACTGCATTCTTCTGGGACGTCCGGGCCAAGCCAATGGCAGAGGAACAAGGCATACCTGCCTCCTGTTGACTCCTGCTGGAGGCTGCGTAATTGGGGTGGGGTTGCTGGTGGTGTTGGTATTTACCTGCAGATCTTACTCTTAGGAAAAGAGCAGCCCTCTGAAAATCCTGACTTTATGTAAGTCTCTTGGTTCCAATGCCCCACCTGATGAAGCCCCAGGGCTTCCTTCACCCCGTCTCTATTGAGGCATTGAAGAGTTGCCCTAGGCAACTGAGAACAAGCAGACACCTGGGTGACAGACGAGGAACCCATCCTTCGGCAGCCAGGGTGTCACCTCTCAGACTTATCACGTGCTTTCATTTCTATTATATCTACATTAAAAATATATAAACAAATGGGACCAGCAGTTAGTGTGATGGCTATGTCGCTGGACTCCCACGTAGTCGACTGCGGTTCGTGTCCCAGACCCGGTGGCTTAAACCCACGCCGGGCGTGTGTGCGTATGTGCCCAAGATTCCGAGAGGAGAATGGAGGAGAAGGGATTGCAGTGTGGCCATCCCCCCTGGGGGTGATTTCTCGCCTTCTGTCTCTCTGTCTCTGTCTGGCGAGCGCACACGCCCTATAGCAAAAACCTCTTCAAAAAAAATATGTATATAAACAAATAAATACATGTCTTATTTTTCCGACAGAATTTCTAGATGTGTTAGTGGAAGATCTTTCAGGTTATCTACTCCACAAGTAGCAGAGACTCATGACAGCTGTCATTCCAACCAATCCCTAATTCTACCCCCCCGAACCTCCCGTTTCAAACCCTGTTCTTCCATTCAATTTCCCATGTCCCCTTGCTCTTCAACCTTGGCTCCCCCAGCCCTGCCCATGTCCCCTGCTCTCCAACCAAACTAATAAACCTGAGTACACAGTTTCAGATGCCACATGGTGTGAGAAAGTCCAATATAGTAGATGCCTTTTCAATTTTAAGAAAAATTAAAGCAGCAGAAAAATCAACAAAATCCCCACAGAAAAATTTTTAAATGTTTTCTAAAAACTCACGTATAAATAGCCTTGTCTGGTCAGATGGCGGCATGGGAGTGACTCGGAGCTCTGTGAGGCTGGGCCCACAGGGGGCCCTGGGTGTTGTCAGGAGCCTCCCGTATTTGCTAGACAGACCTGTGCTCATGCTGCAGGCTCACGAGCTGGGGGTGGACCATGGCGTGAAGACCCTGCTGGTGGTGCCTGCATCTGTCTCCCTCTGTTCCTCCCTGTATCACTCAGACGAAATAAAGACACTTTAAAAAAAATAAATGATTTCCTTAGGGTCCTCCATGATAATTTTCCAACATTAAAAAAAATTTAAATCTAAAAGATTAAATAATCAAAAACAAAGTAACATCCCAAAATCCCATTCTGACTTTTTTTTTTTTTTTTTTGTATAAAGTCTTAGCGTAAAGTCTTTAGTCTTTATTGTTACGTCTCTGCACTGTAGGGTCAGTTAGTGTAAAGTAAGCTCATCCACACTCTCCGTCGGGGCCACTGTTCCGTGTCAGCGTGGCTAAGTTATGTACCCAGTCGTTTGGGCAAAGGCCAGTCTAGATGTTGCAAAGGTCTTTCTGAAGATGAGGTTAACAGGTCAACATTCAAGTCAGTGGACTTTGAGTAAAGCAGATGGCCCTCCCTCCATGATGTGGGCGAACCTCATCTAATCAGTGGACGTCTTCAGGGAAGAGATTGAAGTTTCTCAAAGAGGAAAGGATTTCGCTACAAGACTGCAGTTCAGAGCCGCGTCTGGCTTTCCAGCGTGCAGAGTTCAGAAGCCTCACGTCTTGCTGAGCTTTCAGCCTGCAGGCCGATTCCACAAGGTGTAGACTTGCCGGCCTTTGGAGTCATGTGGGACAGTCCATTCCCACAGACCTGCCCCTCTCTGTCTCTCTACGGATACACGTATAGTGTGAATGTACGTGTTTTACACACACACACACGCACAGGGGTCTTCAGTAAGTTTATGGAAAGGCCCGGTCACTATGGCATGGTGGCAGTGCAAGCGTGGAGGCCAGGTGGCCTGGCTAGCTGGAAAACATGGTGGGCGTGCACGGGCACCGCGGCACCGCGGACCTGGACGGCTGGGCAAAGGGCCGTGCATGATGGAGCCCGCCGAGTGTGCTCTTCTCTCTTCCCTGCATGTGCACGCACATGTGCCATCATTAAAAATGGAAATGTGTATTTTGAAAAAACTATGCATGGATTTCAAAAACGTTTTACACTAAAGTAAATTCACATTTAATTTTATTTTTCCACAAACTTTTTGGAGTACCCTCATATAAGAGAGAGAACCTTTTAGTTCTGTTTCTCTGGAAAAGTATGACCAACACACTCCCGTTTTCAATATTAACCTTCTAAAAAGTCGGCCTGCACCTTTGGAAAGAAACGTGAGTGGGCTGACCATGAGTTCTTCAGGAGCCAGACCTGACTTTGGGAGGCCTTTCTAAGAGGGGCGCTCCCTGCACAGGACTCTGAGATCTCACTCCAGGTGAGACCTTCGCAGGTTCTTTCTCTCACCCTTCATCTCCACAATGGGCTGAATTCCCAGTCCTGGTCAAAATGTCATTTATAAGTGGTTTTTCTGTTTTGATAAAGGGGTAGGGATTCAGAGTTTCTTATCAAGGCATGTTATCTTGGTTCTCCAAAAATTTATTACATTATCAGTAGGTTTTCATCACTGGAATCATCTCAAAATGTGTTAAAAGATGGGTTTTAAAATATCTTTTTCTCGGGGCCAGCAGTTAGTGTAATGGCTATGTCGCTGGACTCTCATGTAGTCGACTGCGGTTCGAGTCCCAGACCCAGTGGCTTAAACTCACACTGGGTGCATGTGTGTGCGTGCCCAAGATCCCAAGAGGAGAATGGAGGAGAAGGGATTGCGGCGTGGCCATCCCCCCTGGGGGGTGATTTCTCGCTTTCTGTCTCTCTGTCTCTCTCTGTCTGGCGAGCGTACGCGCCCTATAGCAAAAACCTCTCAAAAAAATAAAGTACCTTTTTCTCAACTCACTAGGAAGCTGTTCTTTTAAAAAAAAATGGAAAATAACTGTTGGCAAGGATGTGGAAAATTAGAATCTTTGATAGGAATGTAAAATAGTTTAGCCACTATGGAAAACCTTGTGACAGTTCCTCAAAAAGTGAAACAGAACTACCTATGGTCCAGGGCCCAGATGGCATGGTGGTAAGACAAGACCCTGTATGAAGCCGGCCCTACGGGAAGGTCACTGGTTAACAGAGGAGACCTCCCTCCCTGTGTAGGCTGGGCACAGGTGTGCCATTGATTGGGACTGGCTGAAGCTGGGATAGATCTCCACATCAAGACCCTGGGGGGGAGGGGGTGCTGCCTCTTTCTTTTGAGAAATAAGCTTAAAAAAAAATCTAGGCTTTGCAAATACCGCATCCCAAGTCACAGCTCCACTGTGTTCAGTATTGCTGTTGATGGTGAAGACTTGGGCCGCATCTCCTTCAAGCTGTTTGCAGACAAAGTCCCAAAGACAGAAGAAAACTTTCATACATTGAACACTGAAGAGAAACTATGTGCTTACAAGAGTTCCTGCTGCCGCAGAATTATTCCTGGGTCTATGTGCCAGGGTGGTGACTCCACACACCATAATGGTACTGGCAGCAAGTCTGTCTGCAGGGGAAAATTTGATGAGGAGAACTTCATCCTAAAACACGCAGGTCCTGGCATGGCAGATTCTGCACCCAACACAAACAGTTCTCAGTTTTTCATCTGCACTGCCAGGACTGAGTGGTGGGGTGGTGAGCATGTGGTCCTCGGTAAGGTGAAAGAGGGCATGGATGTTGTGGAAGCCATAGAGTGCTTTGGGCCCAAGAATGGCAAGAGCAGCGAGATCGCCATGGCTACTGTGGACAACGCTAATGAACTGGGCTTTCCTCTCAACCACCAGGCCCTTCCTTCTGTAGCTCAGGAGAGTCCTCTCCACCCGACCTGCTCGCTATGTCCTGTGATCTGTGCTCCCTCTGCAGTTCCTTGGGTTCCATATTTTCCTTATCCCCCTCCAAATCTAGCCAAGTTGCAAAGTTAAGTTTATGATTATAGAATAAAAACTAAATAACAAAATAACAAAACAAAATCTATATGACCCAGCAATTCCACTTGCGTGTGTGTGTGTGTGTGTGTGTGTATATGAATTGAAAGCAGAAATTCCAACAGACACTTGTACATCAATATTCATAGCAACATTATTCTCCACAGTTCAAAGATAGAAGTGAGTCATCCCATGGTGTGGTGGTTAGAGCAGCTGAACCCCACATGGCTAAGTGTAGGCTGAAATCTTGGACCTCGGGGTTTGAACAATACACTGGGCATGTGTGCATGAGGTCCAGAATCTCAAAGGATGAAAAGGTGGAGGAGAAGGGATTGCAGCATGACCCTCTCCCGTAGGACGTTGCTTTCTCACTTTCTCTCTCTTTCTCTCACTCCTGGAAGCTTGTGCACCCTTTGGCAAATATTTTACAAAAGAAAATAATGGAAGCAACCCAGTGTCCATCAGATGAGTGGATAACAAAATGTGTGTAACTACATGGTGGTATATTACTCAGCCTTAATCCATAATAGAAATGCAACTCTGATCCAGGCCACGACATGGATGAGCGCTGGCTATGCCGAGCGAGATAAGCCAGACACTCAAGGACAGGTATCGTATGGTTCCACTTCTATGAAGTATCTAGAATAGACAAATTCATGGAGACAGAAAATAGAATAAAGGTTACCAGAGGGACCAGCAGGTGGCATGCTGGTTAAGGTGCTGGACACTCCCACATGACTGACCATGGTTCAAGTCCTGGACCTGGTGGCTTGCTTGCTTTCTCACTTTCTCTCTCTCTCTCTCTCTCTCTCTCTCTCTCTCTCTCTCTCTCTCTCTGTCTCCCTCTGGTCAAATTAAAAAATAAACGAATGAATAAATAAAATAACATAATTCTTTTTTAAAAAAAAAAAGTTTACCAGAGGCCGGGAGAGGGAGTGTAATGGGAATTACTGTTTTATAGGGACAGAGTTTCTTTCGTGACGATGAAAAGATCCTGGAGATGGATGGGGGTGAAGGTAGTGCACAGGGGAAATGTGTTGATGCCACTGAATGGTCCAGTTCAAGTGGCTTTAATGATAAATTTTATGTTAGTATATTTTAACACAGTTAAAAAAAAATACCTCCTCTGAATAACGCACATGGATCTAGAAGAAGTTCTCACTGGTATAGGAGATGAGGGAAGAAACTAGAAAGAGTTCATCATTTTATTCTAAGACAGAGGCCTCTTCAAACATGTCCTCCAATTTTGCTAAAATTTGCAAATAATAAATTTTGTTTTGATATTTAATAAGTTGGAAGATGATGATGGGACACTAAAGTTAACAAGGTGGAAACTAAACCTTTTTAAAGTAATGTTCCTCCTTTGTCTTGTGTTGGACAGTTTTTATCCTGAGTCTGAACACGTGGTGTTTTGAAGGAAGCAGAATTGAAGGAGAGTTCTGCCCAAGGTCCTGGTGGCAGTTGAGCTGTTTAAGTGGGCGGCCGGCTCCTGTCCCGGCTGCGCACTGCCTAGTGTCTGCCCCGAGCTGAACTACTCCAACTCTGTGAGCCGTACATCCTCACTTCCGTTTACAAGCTGAGGACGAGTCTGGCCTCCCCGACAGCCACAGTGTGGGGAAGGCTTAGTGGCTCCCTTCCAGCAGCGGATCTTGACTCTTGCCAGGGTAACTCCTAGAACCCGGAGAGGGAGAGACGTGGAGCGTCTCCACTTACAAACCTTCTCCCTGGGAAGCAGGTGTCGGCTTTGCATGAGAACGCGTCCACCCCTCTCTCCAAAACACGCCCGGTGTCTGTTTATTGTGATGGCAGAGATGTTCTCTGACAACGGAAATGCTCATGGAGTGTATGGAAAGCTGCGTTTCTCTTACTAAATGTTTTACTATCGGAGATCAAATCAAACAGTAGTGTTCTATAACTCGGTGATTTGTCTCAGAAAGCATGGGGTTTGTGTCGGAAATTATGCTGAAATCAGTTATAACCCTAAAAAATATGATATAAGGTGCCAACAGGTAGTGTCATAGTTAAGGGGCCGGGCTCCCACATGGTTGACAACGGTTCAGTTCCTAGACCCCAGTAGGCTGAAAATCACACTGGGAGTACGTGTGTGTGTGTGTGTGTGTGTGTGTGTGTGTGCGTGCCCAAAATTCTAAGAGGAAAATACAGGACAAGGGTTTGCAGCAGTCATTCCCCCTGGGGATGATTTCTCACTTTCCTTCTCTGTCTCTCTGATGAGCACACATACCCTATGGCAAAACCTAAAAAGAGAGCGTGAGAGAAAAAAATCTTTCCTTCTCAAAAATGGTGAAATGCCTGAATCATGCTGGGAGATAGGGAAAAGGGGTTCTATGTGTGTGTAAAAAAACCTTTTAGACTAACATTGTTAATAATTGTATTGTCATCTCTAAGCTACATATAAGAGTTGAACATCTTCACAGAGCATAGAAGGGTTTTTTTATTTTGTTTTGTTTTGCTTTGTTTTTTTGAGAGGTTTTCGCTATAGGGCGCGTGCGCTCGCCAGACAGACAGAGAGAGACAGAGAGACAGAAAGCAAGAAATCACCCCCCAGGGGGTATGGCCACGCCGCAATCCCTTCTCCTCCATTCTCCTCTCAGGATCTTGGGCATGCATGCACACGCGCCCGCGTGAGTTTTAAGCCACCAGGTCCGGGACGCGAACTGCGGTCGACTACGTGGGAGTCCAGCGACATAGCCATTACACTAACTGCTGGTTCCCGAGCATAGAAGGGTTTTTCAAAGCATGTATACAATGTGTAACGATCAACTCAGCAAACAAGCTGACCACTGTCTCCACGTTACCCTTACTGGTATCTATTAACTGATTTCCCCCTTCTCCTCCCACAGCTCTCCCCTTTCCAACCTCTGGTACCTGCCTTACACTCAACTTCCATACAGTTGAGATTTTAGCTCCCACAACCGAGTGAAGACCTACAGCGTTGTTATGAGGACACACGCAGCATTGATTTATATGAGCCTGGCTTATTTTATTTAACATCATTTCTTCCAAGTTCATCCATTCTGCCTTCAATGTCGAAAATTCATCCTTTTAAATGGCTACATAGTATTTATTGCATTACGTATATAAACCACATTTCTTATCCGCTCATCAGTGGACGGGCTCTGGTTGATCTCATGTCTTAGCTACCATGAGCAGTGCTGCGGTGAACATGAAAAGCACAGCTATCTCTTTGGTATATTTATTTCCTGTCCTTTGGATCTATACCGAGTAGTGGGGTTGCTGGATTGTCAGGTTGTTCTTTATTTTAATTTTATTTATTTATTTTTTTGGAGTGTTTGCCATAGGATGTATGTACACACCGGAGAGAGACAGAGAAAGAAAGAGAAAAAGTGAGAAGTCACCTCCTGGGGGAATGGCCACGGTGCAGTTCCTTCTCTCTCATTCTCCTCTCTGGATTTTGGGCATGCTTGTACATGCACTCAGTGAGACTTCAAAGCTGCAGGGTCAGGGACTCAAACATGCTTGGCCATGTGGGAGTTCAACACCGTAACTGCCAGGCTGCTCTTAGTTTTTTGAGGAGATTCGGTATGTTCTCCATAGTGGTCATTCTAGTTTACATTCTCCACCAGCCTCACCAGCATTTGTTCTTTGGTTTTTTTTTTTGGAATAACCATTTCAACTGGGTGAGCTGATACTTCACTGTGATTTTCATTTGCATTTCCCTTATGATTAGTGATATTGAACATTCGTTTACATGTTTGGGCCATTTGTATGTCTTCCATTGAGAATTGTCTGTTCAGGTCGATTGCCCCATAACACAGAAGCTAAGGGAGCTAATTCCCACATGGCCGGCCATAGCTTGAATCCCAGAAACTCGAGAAACATGCTAGGCACATGTGCGTGCATGCCCGAAATTTTGAGAGGGGAGAGGAATGGAGAAAAAAGGACTGTTGTGTGACCACACCCCACTGGGAGTTGCCATTTGTATCTCTGCTGGTTAACTGAGAATTTATGAGTAGTCTTCCAAAGGAATATTAAATTGACAGAGACACCACACTGACGGGAAGGGAATTGAACCACTGATTATTATAAACACTGTCACATGTCTTTTTCATGTGAAAAATGATCACTGCTTTGGTTGAACACTCTCATTCTTAATATAACAGTTAAATAAAATGAACACCAAATAGGAAAACTTGAAGCTGTTAAGATCTGACAGTTATGTGAAAGAAGAAAATGGTTGGAAATAAATTCACCGAATGGCTTGTAACTATGGCCCACTCAAACAGCTATGTGTTTCTGAATTTATGAATTAACTGCTAATTCAGTGTGACAAGTTTTATCCTATGAGCTAGGAGTGGATCCCCATGTGTCCTCCATGGTAACCAGTGGGTCACCTGTCCACCAAGCTAGAACCCCACATCAGCAAATGTCCACTATTTCCCATAACCCACCAGACAGAACTTTTGCAAACTGCAAGGTGCTGAAAATATAGACAACCCCTTAGAGCTATAATCTGTCCAGGCACCGGGAACTCCAAGGTGTGGCAAAAAGCTGTGAAGGGCTTAGGCCGTCCGCAGGGCTGTGGACTCACTAGTAACTCTGAATCCAGTTATAACTTGACAGAATGAGTTTCTTTCTCCATACTCTGAGGACTAGGAGTGTGGCTGTCCAACATTTGACGAATGAAGTTCAGCATTTGACGAATGAAGTTCAATAGACCCCGACTCTGTAGATCTTCAATGAGGGGTAGGAACTTACGGATCAGGTGTTATCGAACTGCTAAACCTAACAGGCTTTATTGTGAGTGAGCATCTTGAGGAGTAGTTCCCAGCTCTCATTTCAGAAACCTTACAGTACTTTTTGTCTACTGGAGATAACAGAAACAATGAGAAAAAAATGGAGAGTACAGTGCACATACTTACAATCTATCTATATGCCCAGGTGATAACACATAAATCAACATTTTGCTAAAACGTATGTCCTCAAGCTCAGTGTCCTCATACTCAACCATGATTCAAAAACAGGTAGGTACAGTATAGTCAGATTATATACTATAATAAAATGGCTTTTATTAGAGTATATTGCTATAATTGTTCTATTTTATTATTAGTATTAATCTCTGTACCTAATTTATAAATTAAACTTTATTATAGGTATATATAGATAAAACAGTATAGGGATTGGCAGGTGGTATGGTGGTTAAGACGCTGGACTCCCACATGGCTATCCGTGGTTCAAGTCCTGGACCTGGCAGTTTGCTTTCTTACTTTCCCTGTCTCTCTCTCTCTGCCTCTCTCTGATCAGATTAGAATAATAATAATAAATAATTAAATTTCTAACAAACATATATAAGGTGGCCTTCAAAAGTTTATGGAAAATGGCATATTGTGAAAAAATACATAGATTTTTAAATATTTTTGTACCAAACTAAACTTATACTTGAATTTCATTTTTTCCACCAACCTTTTGAAATCCCCTTATGGAGAGATCAGTGATATCTGCAGTTTCAGGCATCTGCTGGGAGTCTCCACTTTGGATAAAGGGAGTCTATAAACACCATGTGAGGTAAAGAGAGGGTATTGGACCTACTGGGGGACTTATCTTGCTATAATTAATGGTCTCAGGATCACCTTGGAGTTTATTCTAATTTTTTCCACAGTCGTCCCATGAGTTGCTCTGAGAAAGAACTGAGCCCTGTGTCAGAGACTTGAGACGTCTGTACAGCACAGGTTCAGTGCCACCGTCCCCAGGGGCTCACACAATCTGGAAAGGAGATTAGAAACGGCAGCTACGGCTACGCTGGGCTCCAGAATGCCCACGGATCAAGGACCCGCTCCCCTTCATCAGTCGGAGAGACGCCTTTCCTGCAGCTGTATAAATACCTGTAACTAGAATATAAATATCTGTAGATAATTTCCCTCAGCCTAGGGAAGAGTTTTGCTTATGTCACTTGAACGTTTGTACTTGTTAACAAGAAAAAATTCTATTCCATGGACTATAAGGTTTGTTTATGATGGATTTAAATATGTTTCAGGCTGACAAAAGGAAAACTATACCAACCAAGGGGAATCGTTTTCCCCAATCCAGCCATTCAGGTTCGACAGCAAGTGGACACCCTGTTTCTCATGGACTCCGCTCAGAGACCACCAGTGGACTTGACTTATGGCAGATGCAACAGGGTGAATCTGGACAGAAAGCAAAGGACTGCCAGGATATGACAGGCAGCAACTCTTAGAGAGCTTTCCATCAGATGGTAGCTCTGGCACAAAAGGAAGCTTAAAAAGCTTGCTTGGCTTGGCTTAAGACACAAGTGGCAGGATACAAAATCAATATCCAAAAATCTATAGCATTTCTATTTATGAACAACAAGTTGAACGAAGCAGAGCTGAAGAAAGGAATCCCTTTCACCGTAGCCACAAGGTGTATAAGATACCTAGGGATAAACCTAACTAAGAAAGTCAAAGATCTTTATAAAGAAAACTACGAAAATCTTAAAAGAGACATTGAAAGTGACATAAAAAAGTGGAAGGATATCCCATGCTCCTGGATTGGAAGAATTAACATAATCAAAATGGCAATTCTACCCAAATTAATCTACATGTTTAATGCAATTCCAATCGAAATACCAGAGATATTCTTCAGAGATCTAGAAAGGGCAATCATAGAATTTGTCTGGAACCATAAAAGACCTCGTATTGCAAAAGCAATCCTGCGCAAGAAGAGTGGAGTAGGAGGCATATCACTCCCTGATCCCAAGATATACTATAAAGCTGTGGTCATCAAAACAGCATGGTATTGGCATAAAAACAGACATGTGGACCAATGGAAGAGAATAGAGACCCCAGAAATAACCCCCAAAGCTTACAGCCAACTGATCTTTGACAAAGGATATCAGTCAATCCATTGGGAAAAGGAAAACATCTTTAGTAAATGGTGCTGGAAAAACTGGGTATCCACCTGCAGAAAGATGAAACTGAACCCCCATCTTTCACCACTAACAACAGTCAACTCAAAATGGATCAAGGATCTTAACCTAAAACCTCAAACAATAAAACTACTGGTGGAAAATGCTGGGGAAACTCTAGGGGACATTGGAGTAGGCAAAGACTTCTTAAATAAGACTCCCAAGGCACAGGCAATAATCCCTAAAATAGACAAGTGGGACTATATTAGACTAAGAAGTTTCTGCACAGCAAAGGACACAGTAACAAGTGTGAACCGACAACCCTCAGAATGGGAAAATATTTTTGTTAAATATGCCTCAGACAAGGGACTGATAACCAGAATACATAGGGAACTCAAGTGCCTTATGCGAAAAAAAATGATTAACCCAATTAAAAGGTGGGAAAATGAGCTGAACAAAAGTCTCTCTAAGGAAGACATACGAATAGCCAAAAAGCATATGAGGAAATGCTCAACATCCCTCATCATAAGGGAGATGCAGATAAAAACTACAATGAGATACCACCTAACCCCTGTCAGAATGGCAAAGATTAAGAATATAAAAAGTGATAAGTGTTGGCGGGGATGTGGTGAAAAGGGAACCCTCCTACACTGTTGGTGGGAATGTAAACTAGTTCAACCACTGTGGAGAACAATATGGAGGTTCCTCAAAGATCTACAAATAGAACTACCATTCGATCCAGTAATCCCACTTCTGGGTATTTACCCAAAAGACAGCAGAACGCTCAGTCAGAAAAGTGCTTGCACATCAATGTTTATTGCAGCATTATTCACAATTGCCAAGACATGGAACCAACCTAAATGTCCACAAACTGATGAATGGATTGGAAAAGTGTGGTATATATACTCTATGGAATACTACTCAGCCATAAAAAATAACAAGGCCCTGGAATTTGATAGAAAGTGGTCAGATACGGAGGATATATTGCTGAGTGAAGTAAGCCAGGATATGAAAGAAAGATATTGTATGTATCCACTCAATATATACCGACTATCAGCATTCTATGATAGTGAAAAAAAATTGGAGGACATAAAAGCAGTGAAGGTACTTAATGAGAATAAGACAGTGTGGAATGGGGGAAGTGAAGAGAAGAGGATAGAGAAAGATAACAAATGAACAATAGAGAGGCAGGACATTAGTGAGAAACAGATATGGCTTATTAACTGTTGATGTTGACATGTATAGTATTCTCAACTGGATTTGTCTGAGAAGTATTTCATGATGGGCAAAGTATTTGTACAAGCAACATGAGAAATAGCGATGGACTGTCTTAAAAAATAATTAGAATAATAATAATGATTGGGGAAAACATAGAAAAGATATTGAATGTTGAAGCGGGGAGATTAATGTCTCTGTACTTACTGACATGCATGGCATTCCCTTTTGAAAAAGTAATGTAATACAATGTAAAGTTATATGTAATTCAATGTAATATAAAGAAGAATATGATGATAATAAAAAAAAGGGATGTAGTGATAAAAAAATAAATAAATAAAAATTAAAAAAAAAAAAAAAAAAAAAAAAAAAAAAAAAAGACACCAAATCGGGAGACCCAGAATAATGAGTTCTGTCGACAGAATGCACTCCGGTGACAACTGTCAGTGCCCTGCCAGGACGCAGATGGTCAGGCCTGGTTTATGTTTATTGTGGAGTGAATTGGCAGAATTTAGCACCAAACTGGTTAAGAATGAACAGAGTTTTAAATTGTGTTCTAAGTTCATCAATCTATTTCTCAATGAGAGAAGACACAGAAAAAGACACCCCCAATAGGGTCCTTACACTGTGACCCACCCCCAGCTGCAGCCATCCCAGATTATGGCCATATGCACATATGCCTGGTGTGTACAAGGAGACCTTGGGACATGAGCCCAAGACCTTCCCATGTGCTTCAGCATCACAGAGCTTTGGCATCACTGCTAAGTCATTGTATTTGGCCAACGGTAGAGTGTTTAAGTGTGTCTTCCCCTCCTGTGAAGTTAGTACTTAAAGACACACTTAAAGTTTGTGACTTCACAATGACATAGAAGAGTTATGATGAAGATCTAACACTGCAAAGAACATTTGCACCTTCATACCAGCTTTTCCATTGCAGTGACCACTTGGAACCTCTCAGGCACTTTAAAGATACCTTCAAGCTGATACTGAGTCTAGCTTTCAGCAACCAACAGGACATGGTGTCCTTCAGAACTACCCAGGAGAATTCACAGGCAAACTGCCATCAGGGAAGCAGAGGGGAACTTCTCAAAGACTGTGTTTACTGGTCCCAAACCACACACACACACCTATAAAACTATGAGGGACAAGACGGTGTTGGAAAGTGGCCAAAGCTCAGTTTTGACGCTGTGAGCAATCTTGTTTTACTCTCATTTGGAGAGGGAAAGTAAACCATCCATGATGGCCATGTGGGAGAGGAGCCCATTCCAAATACCTGTGAGTAGATGTGAGTGTTGCCGTTCACATGATGAAAACCACCTACAAACTGGTCACTTCATACAGGAAGGATATTTTCTTTTTTTTTTTTTTGGAGAGGTTTTTGCTACAGGGCGTGTGCACTCGCCAGACAGACAGACAGAGACAGAGAGACAGAAAGTGAGAAATCACCCGTCAGGGGGGATGGCCACACCGCAATCCCTTCTCCTCCATTCTCCTCTTGGGATCTTGGGCACGCACACACACGCGCCTGGGGTGAGTTTAAGCCACCAGGTCCGGGACTCGAACCACGGTCGGCTACATGGGAGTCCAGCAACAAAACCATTACGCTAACTGCTGGTCCCAGGAAGGATATTTTCTGTCCTGAGAAAGGCCTAAGAAAGATAATACAGTGGCAGACTCCATTGGCCAAGAAGTTGCCTGTGCCGTTATAGGCATGTCTCAGCTAATGGAGAGCAAGCTGAGTACTTTGTAATCATCCCCAACAAAGAAGCCCCCTCGCAGTGCTTCTGCTGACTTTGTTTCTGTAATAGCTAGATCACCCTCAACATGTTTTTTAAGAGGTTTTTGCCCTAAGGCATGTGCGCTCACCAGAGAGACAGACAGACATGGTGAGAAGAAATGTAAGAAATCGGGACCAGCAGTTAGAGTAATGGCTGTCGCTGAACTCCCATGTAGCCGACCGCGGTTCGAGTCCTGGACCCAGTGGCTTAAACTCATGCCTGGCGTGTGTGCGTGCGTGCCCAAGATCCTGAGAAGAGAATGGAGGAGAAAGGATTGCGGGGTGACCATGCCCCCTGGGGGGTGATTTTTCGCTTTCTATCTCTCTGTCTCTCTGATGAGCACACGTGCCCTATAGCAAAAACTCTCCAAAAAAAAAAAAAAAAAAAGAAATGTAAGAAATCACTCCTCAGGAGGGATGGCCACACCACAATCCCTTCTCCTCCATTTTCCTCCCGATATTGTGGACACTCACACACACATGCCTAGCATGATTTTCAAGCCACTGGGTATGGACTAGAACTATGGTTGGCCATGTGGGAGTTGAGCGACGTAACTACTGTGTCAGCTGCTGGTCTGTCCTCTACATATTGACTCTGTGTCCACCTGAGTCTTCCATCTGAAGAAAAGGCACAAGGAGACAGAAATCAGGGTGGCTGGCCCAGCGGCGTTGGTGCAGGTGGCAGGGTATCACTCTGCAATGCTGGAACCACACGGAAAACTGTGGTTTGAATCCCTGGTTAACCTGAACACACAGATGTACCATGGTCTGGCGGGAAAGGGAGAGATTGTAGTATAATGAGACTCTGTTGAGGGTGCCTGGTTTTCAGTCTCTCTCTCTCTCATAAAAAGATAAATACATAAACTAAAAACAAACAAACAAACAAAAATTGGGGTGACCTTTTAGATAGTCAAGAGAATTTCTGGATTTGTTTTGTTTTCTATTTCTCGCTTGTTTTTCTCTATTTAGTGTATCTAACCTCCCTAATGCACTGTCATCCACTGTCAAGCCCCCCAAAGATGGAGCTCGCTCTTCCATGCTCCGTTATCTGGGCCTGACTAGGTCATATGGTATTTGAGTTCCCTGGAGGTAAATAAAAGAAAGTTTCTGCTGTAAATGCCCCAGGTAATCCACTGATTAAAAAGTAAAGTACAATGAATATTATCTATATTTTCCACCATCTCAGGAAAATGTAATGTTTCCTTGTAAACAAAGATTAACTTTTCCATTTACTGATTCAATTGGCACTCCATGTGTGGAGGGTTGAGTATACTTTCTTTTTCCTTTTTTTTTTTTTCTTGGAGAGGTTTTTGCTATAGGGTGTGTACACTAGCCATAGAGACAGAGAGACAGAAAGCAAGAAATCACCCCCCAGGGGGGGATGGCCATGCCGCCATCCCTTCTCCTCCATTCTCCCCTCAGGATCTTGGGCACGCACGCACACGCGCATGGCGTGAGTTTAAGTCCTAGGTCCAGGACTCGAACCGTGGTGGATTACATGGGAGTCCAGTGACATAGCCATTATGCTAACTGCTAGTCCCATGTATACTTTCCTATTAGAATCTGCCAATTCAGGAAGTGGCTCTAGTATTATTACCATGTCTTTGTTTACAAATATTTCCTTATTGGGACAAGACAGCAACAAAACATTAATGCACTAGAACACATGGGAATGTCCTAGGTTCGTATCCCAAGGCCTCCTGTACACACTGGGTGTATGTGAGTGTGTACTCAGGTTGGGTGAGACCAGAAGTGGACTGCCACATGCAGCTCCTGTTGTGGAGACCTCTTTCTCTCTTTGTCTCTCCTCGTCTCTGTCATGGAATAAATATATATAATATTTTTTTGTCCCTACTTGTTCATTTCTTTTTACAAATGACTTAAGAAATCCTTTTATATCACCCTTTTAGGAGGGGCCTTGAAGATCTTCTCCAAGACACCTTATAGCCAGATTGACCAAAACTACAGACAAACACAAGATACTAAGATTGGCAAAAGAAAAATGGCAAGTTACCTACAAAGGATATCCCATCAGACTAACAGCAGACCTCTCATCAGAAACAATGTGAGTGAGGAAGAATGGGAAAATATATTCAAAGTGTTAAGGGAAAAGCAATTTCAACCAAGAATATTGTACCCAGCAAGATTATCCTTCATATGGGAAGAAAAGACAAGAACAGTCTCAGATAAACAAAACCTGAAAGAATTTACCAGCACCAGACCAGATCTCCAAGAAGTTCTCAAGGGAGTGCTATACCAAGAAAATTAAATACAGACACACAGAATTAAGAGGTGAAAAACTAAGAAAATGGTCAGCTTAATTGTAGGGACAAGTCTACAGTTGAATATTATATCCCGGAATTTAATTGGGAAGATCAAACCACAACAGAAGATGGATTAAATACATGAGACTGAACTGGTGAAATAGCATTTTATGACTTTTGACTAAAATATTGCTGATTTTCTTCTAGGCATTATTTTCTGGTTTTATGGATTTTTGTCCTGTCTTGAGCTGTCGATAGGTTCATGTACCTACTATTTGAATAGAATCCTAACCTGATTCCTGGCTTTTAAGTTTTAAGCAAAGTTCCTTAGCATTTCTTTGATTTATTAAAGTTAAAACTGCTTTTTTTTGTCTTTTATTTTTCTTTCTCAGATTAATTAAATTCACATTTTACATAAAGTCCCCATTATGATGTATACAATATACATGTACATATATAGTTTTCAACAGAGAACTCTACATTTTTGGTGTTAAATGATTCTTCCCTTTGCCCCCCACGCCCACTCTCTACCACCCACTCCCCACCACCCACTCCCCTCCCTTACAGCCTCTGGTATCTACATTTATCCTTTCCGCTATCATATCTTCAGATCTTTCTCCTTCTGCCAGAGTGCTGATATATTTTTTTCATTGCACATCTTTACAGTGAACAGCATGGTTTTTCCCAGCATGAGTACAGTGCACATTAGTCAAGACAATGACATTACCATGTACATTATCATCAACAGACCACTTTTCATTTTTGTGTCTATTAAGTGTGATGTTTGTTCCCTGGATCCCTCCCTTCCGCCCTCTATTACTCATTCCCATTAACTCTCCCATACTGTCTCTAGTATCTGCAGTTGCCATCCCTGCTATTATACCCTCCAGTTCCTTCACTTTTTTTTTTCCAATTATCAGCTCATAAAGTTTTTTTACAATAGGGAACATAGATTCTACTCAGGGTTGGGTTAAGGGTGGGTCTTGTGCAGTTCCGCAATTGTAGGTGAATCTCCATGGAATACAGTTTCAGGAAAGCGGTTCTGGTAAGCAGAGATGGTTATCAGCCAATGCGGCACAGCATCCATCCTGTGATTACCGGGAATGGTGTTGTGGGGATCTGCAGCGTGAGTCATCCTCGGGTATCTGGCTTCCTTAAGAATGGTAGAATAGTTCTTGTTTTTCCCTGAGGTAATGCAGGGCTGGTAACCATCATCTTCTCACTGTCCATAGGCAGAGAAAATCCTCCTATACAATATATTTCTCAATTGGTTCAAGACAGCCAAAGTCCCTCCCTGTTGCCCACAGTTGCAAGTTCTTAATCCTTGTTTTCGGCTTCAGTTTGTTGCCCGTGATCGGCGGCCACGCGTAGGCCCAAAGGCCACACGCCAGCCCCGAGCGCGTGACTGTACCCGGGACCCAGAGACACCTCCCACTCAACCGCCTGGCCAGAGAAAGGAAGGACGGCGATCTCGGCCGGTCCGCGCCGCTGGCCCGCATCAGTGCCGAGTGCGAGACACACCAAGCGCCGAAGAGGCAGCGGGGGCCGGGTGGTCCGGGCTGCGACATGCGGAGCAGAGGAGAGCCCCGCGCCCGGCGCCGCCGCAGCGTGCCAAAACTGCTTTTCTTGAAATTACCAACTGAACTTGCTATTGAAAGTAGTTAGATTATTTAAGAAATTTTGTGAACAATAAAATGTTGGGGGGAAAGGAATGGAAAACAACTGTAGACACCAGAGATAGTGTGGGAGGAGAGTGGGAAATGGCAGAGGGTCAGAAATAGGAGTAATTACTACACACACACACACACACACACACACACACACATATGAAACTAGAAATGGAAAATTGCTGATGATAACATGCATGACTAAGCCAATATGCAGTGTATTCTGAATGGGAAATCACAT
Organism: Tupaia tana; assembly: GCA_026018925.1. NCBI lineage: Eukaryota > Metazoa > Chordata > Mammalia > Scandentia > Tupaiidae > Tupaia > Tupaia tana. Next base: position 142,912,159 of record JAKSZU010000002.1, on the reverse strand, counting down.
TTTGTATGCTGTGATGATGCTCAGGGAATGAATGTAAATTAATTAAGAAAATATGTTTCAGAAAAACAAAAAAGCTCATGGAAATATGTGTAATGGGAAAACTATGTATGAATTTCAAAAAGTTTTGTAGCAAAATAAATTCATACTTTAATTGTAAAAAAGTAAAATAAAATAACTAATAAGAAAGTTATTAGAAAATGGAATTAAAGTACACCTTTATTTTGGTGCAAGAAAAATTTGAAGTCCATGTTTAGTTTGTTCATCATAAACATTTTCCACAAGCCTGTTAAAGAGCCCTGTGCAAAGATATATTTCTTTTTTTTTTTTTTTTTGGAGAGGTTTTTGCTATAGGGCGTGTGCGCTCACCAGACAGAGAGAGAGAGACAGAGAGACAAAAAGTGAGAAATCACCCCCTGGGGGCATGACCACGCCACAATCCCTCCTCCATTCTCCTCTCAGGATCTTGGGCACGCATGCACACGCGCCCAGCATGAGTTTTAAGCCACCGGGTATAGGACTCGAACCACGGTCGACTACGTGGGAGTCCAGCGACATAGCCATTACACTAACTGCTGGTCCCCACAAAGATATATTTCTAAACCTCTAAAGAATGTGCATCTTTCGGAGATGGTACAGTGGTACAAAAAACAAGGCTGTGGATAAGAAGCATATTATGAAAATGTTCTGGAAATTAATCATGGTGGCGATTACATAATTGTATGTAAAAGGGTTAATTTTATTCTATGCAAATTATATCTCAGCAAACTTGAATTTAAAAGCAAAGTAAAGGGCCAGCGTATGGCATGGTAGTTAAGGCACTGGACCCCCCACATAGCCTACTGCAGTTTGAGTCCTGCAACTGGTGGCTTGCTTTCTCATTTTCCCTCTCTCTCTCCTCTGTCTCTGGTGAGCATGAGTGCCCTATAACAAATTTAATAATAATAATAATAAATAAAATAATAATAAATAAATTTTAATATAATTCTTTAAAAATAAAATAAAATTAATGTTTTTAATTAATTAATTAATTATCATCATAATCTTGTTTATATTACATTGAATCACATATAACTTTACAGTGTATTACATTTCTTTTTCCAAAAGGAATACCATGCATATCAGTCAATAATACAGAGATATTAAAATCCCCATTTCATCATCCAATCGATTTTCATTTTTCCCCTATTATTCCAATTATGTTTTTAAACAGTTCATCACTATTTTTCATTTTGCTTGTAAAAAAACTTTACCCAACATGAAATACTTCTCAGACCAATCCATTTGAGAATACTACGCATATCATCATCAACAGGTACTAAACCATATCCGTGTCCTGCTAATGTCATGCCTCTCTATTTGTTCTCTTGCTGTCTTTCTCTATACTCTTCTCTTCTCCAGCCTCATTCCACACTGTCTTATCCTCATTAACTATTTTCACTGCTTTTATGTTCTCCAATATTTCAATCTCTACTGTAGAGTGTGGATAGTTGCTATATATTAAGTGGATACATACAGTATCTTTCTTTCATATCTTAGCTTGCTTCACTCAGCAATAGATCCTCCATATCTGACCACTTTCTATCAAATGCCAGGGTCTTGTTATTTTTTATGGCTGAGTAGTATTCCATAGAGTGTATGTGCCACACTTTTTCAGTCCATTCATCTATGGACATTTCGGTTGGTTCAATGTCTTGGTAATCGTGAATAATGCAGCAATAAACATTGATGTGCAAACGCTTTTCTGACTGAGCATTCTCCTCTCCTTTGGGTAGATACCCAGAAGTGGGATTGCTGGATCAAATGGTAGTTCTATTTGTAGATCTTTGAGGAACCTCCATATTGTTCTCCACAGTGGCTGAACCAGTTTACATTCCCACCAACAATGTAAGAGAGTTCCCTTTTCACCACATTTATATTTTTATTTATTTATAAATATTTATTTATATTTTTAATCTTTGCCATTCTGACAGGGGTTAAGTGGTATCTCATTGTGATTTTTATCTGTATCTCCCTTATGATGAGGGATGTTGAGCATTAGCTCATATGCTTTTTGGCTGTTTGTATATCTTTCTTAGAGAGATTTTTGGTCAGCTTTTTTTCTCATCTTTTAATTGGGTTAATCATTTTTTTTTTTCATGTAAGGCGCTTGAGTTCCTTGTGTATTCTAGTTATCAGTCCCTTGTCTGAGGCACATTTAACAAAAATATTCTCCCACTCAAAGGGTTGTCGATTCACACTTGTTACTGTGTCCTTTGCTGTGCAGAAACTTCTTAGTCTGATATAGTCCCACTTGTCTATTTTAGGGATTATTGCCTGTGCTTTGAGAGTCTTACTTAAGAAGTCATTGCCTACCCCAATGTCTCCCAGAGTTTCCCCAGCATTTTTCATCAGTAGTTTTATTGTTTGAGGTCTTAGGTTCTGATCTTTGATCCATTTTCAGTTGATTGTTGTTAATGGGGAAAGATGGGGGTTCAGTTTCATCTTTCTACAGGTGGATACCCAGTTTTCCCAGCACCATTTACTAAAGAAGTTTTCCTTTTCCCAATGAATTGACTGATATCCTTTGTCAAAAATCAGTTGGCTCAGGACCAGCAGTTAGCATAATGGTTATGTTGCTGGACTCCCATGTAGTCGACCACAGTTCGAGTCCTGGACCCGGCAGCTTAAACTCACGCCGGGCACGTGTGCGTGCATGCCCAAGATCCCAAGAGGAGAATGGAGGAGAAGGGATTGCGGCATGACCATCCCCCCTGGGGAGTGATTTCTCACTTTCTGTCTCTCTGTCTCTCTCTTTCTGGCAAGCATACACGCCCTATAGCAAAAACCTCTCCAAAAAAAAAAAAAATCAGTTGGCTGTAAGCTTTGGGGGTTATTTCTGGAGTCTCTATTACATTCCATTGGTCCACATGTCTGTTTTTGTGCCAGTACCATGCTGTTCTGATTATCACAGCTTTGTAATATATACTATAAAGTATATCTTGGGATCAGGGAGTGATATGCCTCCTGCTCCTTTCTTCTTGCGCAGGATTACTTTTGCAATATGAGGTCTTTTATGATTCCAGACAAATTCTACAATTGTCTTTGCTAGATTTGTGAAGAATATTACTGGCATTTTGATTGGAATTGCATTAAACATGTAGATTAGTTTAGGCAGAATTGCCATTTTGATTATGTTAATACTTTCAATCCAGGAACATGGGATGTTCTTTCACTTTTTTATATCACTTTCAACATCCTTTTAAAAGATTTTCATAGTTTTCTTTATAAAAGACTTTGACTTCCTTAGTTAGGTTTATCCCTACGTATCTTATACATCTTGTGGCTACAGTGAAAGGGATTCCTTTCTTCAGCTCTACTTCACATTCAACTTGTACATATATAGAAATGCTATAGATTTTTGGATGTTGATTTTGTATCTTGCCACTTTATTCACTTATTACTTTGAGAAGTTTTTTTCATGGAGACCTTGGGTCTTCTAAGTATACCATCATGTCATCTGCGAATAAAGATATTTTCAACTCTTCTTTGCTGAGTCGAATGCCTTTTATATTGTTCTCTTTCCTTTTTTTTTAAATTTTTATCTTTTATTTTTCTTTCTCAGATCAATTAAATTCACATTTTACATAAAGTCCCCATTATGATGTATACAATATACATATATATATATATATATATATATAGTTTTCAACAGAGAACTCTACATTTTTTTGGTGTTAAATGTTTCTTCCCTTTGCCCCTCACACCCACTCTCCACCACCCACTCCCCTCCCCTGCAGCCTCTGGCATCCACATTCATCCTTTCCACTATCATATCTTCAGATCTTTCTCCCTTTGCCAGAGTGCTGACTTTTTTTTTTTTATCATTGCATATCTTTACAGTGTACAACATGGTGTTTCCCAGCATGAGAACAGTGCACATCAGTCAAGAAAATATTACCATATACATTATCAACAGACAACTTTTCATTTTTGTGTCTATTAAGTGTGTTGTTTGCTCCCTGAATCCCTCCCCTCCGCCCTCCATCACTCACCCCCATCACCTCTCCCACACTGTCTCCAGCATCTGCAGTTGCCATCCCTGCCACCATACCCTCCAGTTCCCTCAGTTTTTTCTTTTCTTTTTTTTTTTTTCAATTATCATCTCATACAGTCTTCAAAAACAGGGAACACAGATTCTACTCAGGGTTGGATTAAGGGTGGGTCCCGTGCAGTTCCGCAGCTGCAGGTGAGTCTCCACGGAACACAGTTTCAGGAAAGTGGCTCTGTTAAGCAGAGATGGTTATCAGTTGATGCAGCACAGCATCCAACCTGTGACCACCAGGAATGGTGCTGTGGGGATCTGCAACGCGAGTCATCCTCGGGCATCTGGCCTCCCCAAGAATGGCAGATTAGTTCCTGTTCTTCCCTGAGGTAATGCAGGGCTGGCAACCATCATGCTCTCACTGTCCATAGGCAGAGACAATCCTCCCATACAATATATTTCTCAATTGGTTTAAGACAGCTTAAGTTTCTTTCTGTTGCTTATAGTTGCAAGTTCTTAATCCTTGTTTTTGGCTTCAGCTTGCCGACCGCGGCCAGCGGCCACACGCAGGCGCAGGCCCGGCAGCCACGCTCAGGCACAGCGGCCACTCACAGGCGCAGGACCGGCTGCCATGCACAGGTCCGGGGGCCACGCGCAGGCCCGGCGGCCACGTGCAGGCGCAGGCCCGGCAGCCACACGCAGGCCCGGTGACCAAGCGCAGGCCCGGGGGCCATGCTCAGGCCCGGCGGCCACTCGCAGGTCTGGGGGCCATGCGCCGGCCCAGCGGCCACACGCAGGCGCAGGCCTGGCGGCCACGCACAAGCCTGGGGGTCACGCTCAGGCCCGGCGGCCACTCACAGGCCCGGAGTCCACGCGCAGGCCCAGCGGCCACACACAGGCGCAGGCCCGGCGGCCACACGCGCAGGCCTGGCGGCCAAGCACAGGCGCACGCCCGGTGGCCACGCGCAGAGCCGGCGGCCATGCGCAGGCCCGGGCCCACGCGCCGGCCCGGTGGCCCCATGCCAGCCCAGGGGCCACGCGCCGGCTCGGCGACCAAGCTCAGGCCCGGCGGCCACACGCCAGCCCCCGGCATGCGAATGCGCGCGGGTCCCGCCCACCTGCCCGGCCAAAGAAAGGAAGGATGGCGACCTCGGCCGATCCGCGCCGCCGGCCCGCGTCGGCGCCGAGCGTGGGACACACCCAGCGCCGGAGAGGCAGCAGGGGCCAGGCGATCCGGGCCGCGGCACGCGGAGCAGAGCCCCGGCCGGACCGGCACGCAAAGTAGAGCCCCTGCCACACATGCCGGGCCGCGCAAGCCCGGCCTTGTTCTCTTTTCTGATTGTATTAGCTAAGACTTCCAGTACTAAATTAAAGAGCAGTGGAGAAAGTGGGCAGCCTTGCCTAGTACCAGTTTTTAGTGAAAAAAGCTTTTAGCTTTTCCCCATTCAGTATAATGTTAGCTGTAGGTTTTTCATAGATGACTTTTATTGTGTTGAGAAATGACCCTTCTATACCAATCTTATCGAGGGTCTTAATCATAAAAGGATGTTTATTTTATCAAATGCTTTCTCTACATCAATTGAAATGATCATTTGATATTTAATCTTTCTTTCTGTTAACATGGTGTATTACATTTATGGTCTTGCATATGTTGAACCACCCTTGCATCCCTGGGATAAAGCCTACCTGATCATGATGAATAATCTTTGTTATATGTTGTTGGATACGATTTTCGAGTACCTTGTTGAGAATTTTTGCATCTATATTCATCAATTATATCGCTCTGTAGTTTTATTTTTTTGTCATGTCCTTATCTGTTTTGGGAATAAGGATGATGGAGGCTTCATAAAATGAATTTGGAAGGTTTCCCTCCTTTTGAATCTTTAGAAACAATTTGAGTAGGATAGGGATTAACTCTTCCTTAAAAGTTTTGTAGAATTCAGAAATGAAGCCATCTGGACCTGGGCTTTTCTTTTTTGATTCAATCTCCTGGTTTGTTATGGGTCTATTCAGGTTTTCTATGTCCTCCTGATTCAATCTTGTTATATTATATGCATTCAAGAATTTGTCCATCTGGGGACCAGCAGTTAGCATAATGGCTATGTCGCTGGACTCCCAAGTGTCGACCGCAGTTCACGTCCCAGACCCGGTGGCTTAAAACTCACACCGGGTGCGTGATCCCAAGAGGAGAATGGAGGAGAAGTGATTGCAGCATGGCCGTCCCCCCGGGGGGTGATTTCTCGCTTTCTGTCTCTCTGTCTCTCTCTGTCTGGCGAGCGCACACGCCTTATAGCAAAAAAAAAAAAAAAAAAAAAAAAAAAAAAAGAATTTGTCCATCTCCTCCAAGTTATCTTGTTTGTTGGCATATAGTCACTCATAGTATTATCCTCTAATGATATTTTGTATTTCTACTATGTCTGTCGTAATATCGCCTGTTTCATCACGTATTTAATTTACCTGGTTTCTTTCTTTCTTCTTGATCCGTCTAGCCAACGGTGTGTCTATCTTGTTCATCTTTTCAAAGAACTCATTTTCGCTTTCATTTATTTTCTGTGTGGTTCTTATTTTCTATTTCATTTATTCTGCTTGAACCTTTATTATTTCTTTTCGCCTGGCATTTTTTGGGTTTGTTTGTTGTTGTTTTTCCAATTCCCTGAGGCATGATGTTAGGTTATCTATTTGCCATCTTTCCATTCTTTCCTCATGTGCACTAATTGACGTGAATTTCCCTCTTATGACTGCTTTTGCAGTGTCCCATAGATTATGGAAACTTATGTACTCATCATTTGTTTCCATAAATTTTTTTTATTTCAGATTTAATTTCTTTTCTTTTTCTTTTTTTTTTTTTTAAAGAGGTTTTTGCTACAGGGCACATGCACTCACCAGAGAGACAAAGAGAGACAGAGAGACAGAAAGCAATAAATCACCCCCCACGGGGGATGGCCATGCCACAATCCCTTCTCCTCCATTCTCCTCTCGAGATCATGGGCACGCACACATACGCGTCCAGCGTGAGTTTAAGCCACTGGGTCCGGGACTCAAACTGCAGTCGACTACATGGGAGTCCAGCGACATAGCCATTTACGCTAACTGCTGGTCTCCTAATTCCTTCAGTAGTTAAGAAGTCATTCAGAAGTAGGTTGTTCAGTGTCCATGTGTTTGTGTATTTTCAAGGGTGTTTCTTGAAATTAATCTTAAGTTTAATTCCATCATGGTCAGAGAAGATACTGGATATAGTTTCTATGTCTTTCAATCTGTAAAGATTTTATTTGTGTACTAACGTGTGGTCAATCTTTGAAAAGGTTTCATGCCGTGGTGAGAAAAATGTATATGTTGTGGACTTAGGGTGGAAAGTTCTATAGATATCTATCAAACCCATTCGATTTATAGTATCATTTAAGTCCTGTATCTCTCTATTTATTTTCTGTCTAGAAGAGCTGCCTAAATTAGATAATGGGGTGTTGAGATCTCCAACAATTATAGTGTTTCTCCCTGTCTCTCCTTTTAGCTCCAGCAGTCTTTCCTTCACATATTTAGGTGCATCTGAGTTGGGTGCATAGATATTATAAGTGTTATGTCTTCTTGCCGGATTACCCCATTTACTATTATATAATGCCCTTCTTTGTCTCTTTTTACAGTCTTTAACTTGAAGCCTATTTTGTCTGAGATCAATATCATAACTCCAGCCCTTTTTTGATTTCCATTTGCATGGAATATCTTTTTCCAGCCCTTCACTTTTAGTCTATGTCTGTCTTTATCCATAAGGTGAGTTTCTTGTAGGCAACAGATAGAGGGGTTCTGGGTTTTTATCCATTTAACCAGTCTATGTCTCTTAATTGGAGAATTTAATCCATATTTCCGTACCTGAACCTATCATTAAGTGAGCCATTTTCTTGGTTGCTTTTTGTTCTCATATAACTGTCTGTCTGACTTTTTAGTTTTCCTGGTATAGTAGTCCCTTCAGAACCTCTTGAAGAGCTGGTCTGGAGTTGGTGAATTCCTTCATATTTTGTTTATCTGAAAATGTTTTTTATCTTTTTTTCCCATATGAAAGATAATCATGCCACGTGTAGTATTCTTGGTTGAAATTGTTTTTTATTCTACACTTTAACTATATTTCCCCATTCTTTCCTTGCCTGCATTGTTTCTGCCGAGAGGTCTGATGTTAGCCTGATGGGGTGACCTTTGTAAGTAACCTGGCGTTTCCCTCTTGTCAACTTCAGTATCTTGTCTTTGTCTGCTGTTTTTGCCAGTCTTGCTATGATGTGCCTTGGAGAGGATCTTCCTGGGTTGATTCTACTGGGGGTCCTATGTGTTTCTTGGGTCTGGATATTCAGATGGTTTTCTAGGTTTGGAAAGTCTTCTTCCAGGATCTCATGGAATAAATTATCTAGGCCCTTATTATCTTCTTCCTCTTCTGGGATACCAATTATCAGGATGTTGGGGCGCTTGATGGTATCCAGTATTTCTTGTATATTATCCTCATTTTTCTTGGTTGTTTTCTCAGTCTTCTTGGTACTTTTTTCTAGGTTGGATGTTTTGTCTTCTACATTCGAGATTCAATCTTCTACCTGGTCTAACCTACTTTTAATACTTTTAAGGGAGGTTTTGATTTCCTGTATCACAATCTTCAACCCTAGAAGTTCCATCTGGTTCTTGTTTAAAGTGTTTATTTCTTCTTTCAAATCATGAACGGACTTCCTCATCTCCTGGGGCTCATTGTCTCATTTCTCTTCCATCTCAGTTTGTTTGGTCACTATAGATATTCTGAATTCCTTGTCCGACGTGTCCACGATGTCCATTGTATTGACTGTGGGTGACGTAGGCTTGATGACCTCCCCTGAGGGAGAGGTCTCTTACTGGTTGCTCATACTTCTTGATTCTCTGCGATTGCTCCTAATCATCAGGTGATTTATATGTTCCTTCCTAACTTATTCAAAGTATCTCTGAGTGTTAAATGGAGTGCAGGATTAGAAAATTGGTTATTTCTCTTCCGGTCTGCCTACCTGTCGCTCACCTATACCATGCACTGTTGTCACTGGTCCTGGGTGACCCAAAGTCCTCCCTGTTTCTAAGGAGTGGTGAGCCTCCAACTGACCTAATAAACTACACTTCAAGAGCAAAGAAAATCGTGTGGCACGCCACACAGTATTCAAAACGCTGAAATTCAGAGAGTCCAAAGGCAAGTGGGGAAGAGGTGGAGGATGAGCAACAGGTCCCGGCCGTTAGGGCCTACAGCCACAGGCAGCCTGGTGTCCGGCACTGCCGCTGCCTTGAACTGATCTCCAGATGGGGTGGGGAGAGGTGCAAGTTCATCTTAAAGTCCCAAGAAACCAATCTGAAGTGCAGAGATGAGTAGGGGTGGAGATGAGCGATGGGTCCCGGCTGTTAGGGCCTGAAGCCACAGGCAGCCTGGTGTCCGGAACTGCCGCTGGCTTGAACTGGTCTCCAAAATTAATGTTTAATATCACTGAACAGTTCTAAAGAAAAAAATTATGATGTACTCCAAACTTTATTATTTTATATCTACATATGAGGTTTTTATGCTTTTATTTTTAATCTGCCAGAGAGTGTCTGTGTTTGCCAGAGAGAAACAGTGTGAGAGAGTGAAAGAGTGTCTGTGTTTGCCAGAGAGAAACAGTGTGAGAGAGTGAAAGAGAAAGATGATAGAAAGTAAGAAAGCACCCCCATGGGGAATAGTCACACAACTATCCCTTCTCTTCATTTCTCCCTCCCTCCCTTTGCGATCTCAGGCACACACACACACGTCTGGGGTGTTTTTCAAGCCACCGAGTCCCACACTTAGACCACACAGTTGGCTGTGTGGAATCCAGCCTCTTTAACCACCAGACCATGGCCTTACATGTAAAGTAAAAAAAATTTTTTTAAAGATTTTTGTCATAGGGCATGTGCCCTCTCCAAAGAAACAGAGAGAGAGAAAGAGAGAGAGAGAGAGAGAGAGAGAGAGAGAGAGAGAAGAAGTGAAGAGTGACAGAGAAAGTGACCATTACCCTGGGGGAGTGATCATACTACAATCCCTTCTCTATTCTCCTCTCAGAATTTTGGGTGTATGATTTTCATGATTTTCAAGTGACTGAGTCCAGGACTTGAACTGTGGAGTTGACCATGTGGGATCCAGTCACTGTAACCTTCATATCACCTGCTGGCCCCTTTATAAACTTTCATTTGATTCAAAAAAGACAGACTGCTCCTTGTAAATGTACCTAGCTAGTGCACTTTCTCTCATATTTGTAATACCTGTCAATCTATGTCCCTTAGTTAACAATTTGAACATTTTAAATATTCGTTTTCTAATAAATACATTTAATGAATAAAAAAAGTTTTCAAAATTCTAATGAATTTTGTAGCATTTTACTTTTGCCACAATAGGTATAAGTTCATACTTCAACTGCCTGATGCATATTAGCCATGTTGACATTCAACTTACAAGCTAGGATGATTGCCGATGCTTGAAGATGAGTGGCTTGTTTGAGTGACACTGTTTGGATACGGTGGTAAACTAGTGTGATTGATTCTGGGCCAACAATCAACACGGAAGTTCAGGGATGACAGATTCGATGTTGAAGACATCCTCCAATTTGTCTTTCCAAAAGTCAATCCCACACCAGAAAGGCAAATTACTGGTGAATACCACAGCCCATGCTGAATTTTTGGTGCATTCTTCTTTCATGTTTGGAATACATTGACTCTTGGAAAGATTTCATCAATTTTGTTTAAATCTCTGTCATCCTCACCATGGTTCCAAGCAGGAGTGACATGGACAACCACTTCATGAGCCATCATTTTCTGTCCTCTAAGATGTCAAAATGAGAGCTCCCTGTCACTGGCTCCAAATGTCCCAGAGGTGATGCGTGAACTCGGGATGCGGTGAAGCCCTGCCAGTGTTTACTCCATACAAGGATCGTTTCCGAGAGCCCAGAAAGCACAACGGGAAGCCATTCTGCAAACTCAGCGTTCTCGAGTCAGCTAGTGCTGCGAGGACACGCTTCTTCTCTGGGATCGTGGGTGAAGCTGTGCGGCGAGGCCTGGGTGGGACTGTGGGACTCCTCCGGAGCTTCATTCGGGGGAGGTCATGTCTCAGCAGCAAGCACGCAGGGCTCACTTCAGGGCTCTACTCTGAGCAGCCTTGGTCCTGCCGAATACCACCCTGCTTCTCCGTCACTGCGGAAGGAGGCCCAGGCACTGCATCAAGGCTTAGCTCTTTGAACGGATGTTTCTCACTCTTTTTTAAAAAGTCTTTTTTAAAGTTTATTATTGATTTCCTGAGTGAGAGAGCACCCCAAAAGGGTCTTGACGCAGGACCCAGCCTTGGACTCAGCCAGCCCTAGGTCGTGGACGTACGTGTGTCTGACATACTCAGGGGTGCTGGGACCTAGACTGGGGACTTCCTCACACGAGACTTACTGCTGGGCCACCGTCTGCCCCTTATAGTCGCTGTGTTGACCAAGTACAACATAGACTGCTTTTTGAGAGGAACTTTTACACTTAAAAAATTCATGCTTTAAAGAAAACTCAGAGGGGACAGCCAGGTTCCTTGGAGGTTAGGGCAGCTACATCCCACATGGCCAAGTGCTCAGTTTGAGTCCTGGACCTGGCGGCTTGGAAAATACACTGGGTGCATGTGTGTGTGTGCCCAAAATCCTAACAGAAGAATAGAGAGAAGGGATGGTAGCATGGCCATCCCCCTTGGAGAGTGAGTTCTCAGTTTCCCTCTCTCTGTCTATCTCCAACAAGCACACATGCCCTATAGCAAAAACTGGGGAAGAAAAAAAAGAACACTTTAAGAAGGAAGTTCTTAGAAAATACATAGAGAGAGAGAAATAACCCCTCAGGGAGATAGCCACTTCACAGTCCCTTCTCCTCCATTCTCCTCTAGGGATTTTGGGCACACACACATGTATATCCAGCATGAGTTTCAAGCCACCAGGTCTAGCACTCGAACTACAGTTGACCATGTGGGAGTCCAGCGCCATAACCACTATACTACCTGCAGAAAGCATTTCTTTATGGAAAAAAATAAGTACATTCTTACTGTGTGTTTGTTTTAATTGGAAATTGAGCTCAATAGATTTTATTTTTTTTTTCCAGAGAGCATGTGCCCTTGTCAGAAAGTAAGAAAGCAAGCACCCCCGATGGGGCATGGTCATACTGCAATCCTCTTTCTTTCATTTTTCCTTCCTGTTAGGAGTTGGAGTATATACTTACATGTGCCCAGAAGGTTTTTTCAAGTCACTGGACCAGGATTTGAACCATGGCTATCCATGTGGTTTCCAGCTCCCTATGCATAGCACTTAATCTTTGTTCTACAATGTCATTTCTTGATAGCTTTTTAGAAAGCATTTGACAAAATTTTACTTTAGAGCTTTAACCTGTGGCTTCTTTTATTTGAAAACACTGCACAGAAATGAAAGCTAGAGGATTTAAACAAAATGCACTTGCTAAAAATGCTTTACAGTTTTTTTTTTTTTTCTTATCCTATATCAGCTCCAAAAACATGGTGGAAGATCTCTATAAGGAAAACAGCTGTGGGGCTGGATGGTGATGCAGTGGTAAAACATGATGCTCTGTGAGGCAGACCCAGCTGGGAAGGGCGCCAGTTTATGTCTGCAGACCGCCCTAAGTATTCCTGTCACATTTCTTGGCTGGATGAAACTGGAGGTAGACTGCCGTGTCAGGACCCTGTCAGGGGTTCTGTATTTCTCTCTCTCGTTTATTCAATAAATAAACTCTTTTAAAAAGTGTTGATTTTGGACTTTAGCTTTTAATTGGAAACTGAGGCTGCGGCTTTAACTATGATTTTTTAAAACCATGCCTAAATTGTTTAGAATCTCTTACTTCTATTTTTATTCTTTTTTTATAACAGAATTTTAGCTTTCTTAGTTTTTGTCTGTTTTTTATTGGAAACTTCAAGACAGCTTGAAACATTGTCACATATTGGGAGACTTTTCTTTTAAAAACCACTTAAATATTATGCAGTGAGGCTTCAGACTGAAAATATGTGCTATTTTTGTTTTACTTTAAAGCAAAAGCTCTTCATTGCATATTGTGTATTTATACCATACAGTATGTTAGTGTGGGTAGAGGTTAAACTCAGCTCTTTATTTAAGATATACTTACTGAGCTCCTGTTCTGTGCTAGACATTCCTCTAGGTTTTGGGATACTTCAGTGAACAAAGCAAAGTTCTTGGACTCACAATGCTTGGATTCAAGTGGCTCTCTGGTAGGATATTCTTTTTACATTTATTTTCATTTATTTCTTTCATAAGAGCATGTGAGAGAGACCCCGCAGTATCTTCTTCCACAATCTTCTCTGGTCTGAGGGAGTCTGGAAAACAGGCATACTGGGCATATCTTCGTGTTCAGGGAGGTCCCGGGATGTGAGCCCAGGTAGGGTTTGCAGGGGGGCAGTAGATTTGGGGTATGAAAGGTATGAGAGGTGGGATCAGGATGAGCTGGAGTTGGAGGAAGCGATTAGGGGAGAAAGAGTGGGCTTGGAGTGGGAGACCAGCAGTGGGGGAAGGGTGGAGGCTGGGCGTGGGTAATTGAACTGGGTCTCATAGGACAAGGGTTGTACTAGATGCCATCCAGTGGGCGAGGGGGTAGAACCCGCCTCCGTTTCTCAGGTAGTGTGTCTCCTTACCTGCCAGCGAGGCAATATGAAAAGGACCCCACTGTACACGTGTAGGCCTCACCTAGCACACACACATATGGTGGGAGGGAGCAGGGATCTGTTCTTTACTTCCCTTGAAAATTGTTTACTAGGCTCCTACCCCGCCAGGCACCTATCTAGGCTTTGGAATACAACGAAAAAGACAATTTCTCGACCTCATGGTACTTAGATTCAAGTGGATGTATATCAAAATGAAAACTTTCAAAAAATGCCTAATTGAGCTGGAATCAAGCCTAGAAATTAAGATGGACTATGAAGCTAGCACTGTGCTCCGCTGCGAAGTCAGGCTCGAGCGTGCTTACTGTAGTTTGTGGGTGGGGGTAGGAGCTAAGACTGTGCCCATGCAAGGGGAGAGTTGTAACTTAGACCTTTCTCTATAGTCATGTCTCCTAAACTGAACCAGAAAAAAATCTACATGCTTTCTTAGAGAGAATACAAAGAAGCTTATCTAGCTCTGTGTGGAGATCTGAAGGAAAAAACTCAGCCATTACTATTGAAAGCCACAGACAAGGGTCTCACCTGAATTTATCACTTGAAATTATAACAGCCAAGTTGTTTGGGGGGAAAAAGTTCAGACTTTCAGCAAAAACAAATATAACATTGCTCTAAAATTATGTTCCCACAATCCACACCACAGAAGATACTCACAGAAAACTGGAGTCTTGACAAAGTTGAGCTCCTTCTAAAACTTATGCATAACGTACAAGAGGAAACTATGACTGAGAGTCAACAGAAACAGCGCAGAGCGAATTTACCACTTTAACAACTTAGTTCAGTGAAACAGCAATCTGAAAGAGAATATGGAAAAAGGCTGTTTTAAAAACTTAAAGACATGTGGGCCAGCGAGTGGCATAGTAGTTAAGACACTGGATCCTGCATGGCCAATTGCTCCATTTGAGACCCAGATCCATGGCTCATAAAACACACCAAGTGTGTGAAAATCCCAAGAGAATGGAAGAGAAGGGATTACAGTATGGCTGTCCCTGCTTGGGGGAAAGGGGTGAATTCTCTTTTTTTTTTTTTTCCTCTTTTGGAGAGGATTTTGCTATAGGGTGCATGTGCTTGCCAGAAAGACAGAGAGAGACAGAGAGACAGAAAGTGAGAAATCACCCCCCCAGGGGTATGGCCATGCCTCAATCCCATCTCCTCCATTCTCCTCTCGGGATCTTGGGCACGCACACACACGCGCCCGGCATGAGTTTAAGCCACCGGGTCCGGGACACAAACCGCGGTTGACTACATGGGAGTCCAGCAACATAGCCATTACACTAACTGCTGGTCCCAGGGGGAGGGGGTGAATTCTTACTTTTCCCTCTCTCTGTCTCTCTAGTGAATGCAAACAAAAAATTAAAAACACATGAGCAAAAAACCCTTAAGAAAGAACAATATACTATGATACGAAGATGGGCAGATTTTAAAGAAGAAAATCAAATGGAATTCCAGAAATAAAGAAAACATATATCTAAGATTTTAAAAAACAAACTACAGAAAGTTAGATTAGACATAAACAAGGAAAGAATTAGTAAATTAAAAGGTTAGCATTTGGAAATTATGTAGCAGAGAAAGATTAATAGAAATACTAAAGCCATGTTAAGAGACATGGCAATTAGAGAATGAAAATTAGAACACATATAAAAGTTTTTGCTTTCTTTTTAATAGAAATTTTTGCTATAGGGTACATGCACTCACTGGAAAGACAGAGAGACAGAAAGCAAGGGGGTATGGTCATGCCACAACCCCTTATGCATTCTCTTCTTGGGATTTTGGGCACACATGTACATGAACCCTGCATGAGTTTCAAGCTGCCCAGGACCCAAACCATGGTGGGCCATGGGGGAGTCCACTACACCACCTACTGCCCCCTTAAACAAATTGTAAGGAGAAATAGAATAGAGAAAACTGGGGAAAAGCAACATAGAAAAAGATAATGACTGAATTCTTTCCAGGATTTAAGAAAAACACGGTCCTTGATTAAAGAAACCGGTGACTCTCTAGACAACAGTGCTAGAGCAAAGACAAAGAGCCCTCGTCATGGATAAAGAGTAATTTTAAAAGTGAAGAAAGTGATCTACAGAGGAATCAAAGAGAGTGGCAGGGTTCTCAATAGCAGGGAGAGCAGCCAGAAAACCAAGCATTTCCGTGTGCCCATCCTCACGCACTCTCGCTGCAGACTGAGGTCAAGATCCAGAAACACTAAACAAAGATGGGACGGATCGATCAGAGCTCTTCCCACAGGGATTGACTAGAGGAGACATTTAGGAAAGAAGTTAGAGGTAGGAAAAAGAGGGAGCGAGAAACAAGACTGAGCCCAGAGACCGTAAGACGTCAGTAATCGGAGCGCAGTTGTGTACCATGATAAGTAGTAACTAACTCGGGACTATCAGAGAGTCGAAATAATCAACAGCAACTGTACAACTGCACAACTGATCAGTGGAATTAAAGTATTCTAAGGTCCCTGTCTTATTTAGAAAAAAAGACTGGCTTTATGTTTTGTTATTTTAAATAAGAATCTTAAATTTTAAGATGTCAAAAACCAAAATGGACCAGCTCCATAGTACATGGGTAACATGCTGCTCAAGAGAAACTGGATCCCATATGGTGACAGTGGTTTGAATCCTGGGCCCAGTCAGTCTGACACGTGCCAGTCACATGTGCAAGTGCCCAAGATCTGATGGGCTGAGGTCTAGAGGAAGCCGAGGGTGGCGTGACGAGAGCCTGCGGAGAGTACGCCTCTCTTTCTTGTGTGTATATATGCACTTTATCATAAATAAAGAAACAACAGTACATTTTTTAAAAGACGACAATTTGCATTTAAATCCCTAGGCTTTATTTGCAATTATAGAATAAGGCTACTCTTCACTCCATAAAGTAAAAATGTGTTCCAATGAACCAAACAGAGAAAGTTGATTACAGAGACAGAGAAGGGTTGAAGGAAGCAGAAACATAGAGCAAAAAGAGGAGTGGTCATTTCAAAGTACTTCCTTTGTAAGATGGGGACAGGGAGATGAACAATAGGAAAATAACCACAGGTTGCTTCTTTTCTGCTAAGGATTAAACAGAGGCGACTTCATTATCGTGGTGATTGAAGCTGGCCTCCCGGGAAGCTAGGCTGTTACCACTCTCTAGATTTCTCTTAAACAACATATTTAACTTTGAACGACTTACAATAACTCTGACTTGTCAATGTGGAATTTTACTACGAGTGACCCTATTTTAATATTTTTAGTTTGGCTTATTGGGGCCTAGTACAGAAGTTTAGTCCAGAACAATGGCCTCTCACTTTCCCTCTTTCTTTATTTAATGAACAGTAACAATTAAGAGACTAAGAACTGAATGTATAGTATCCGATCAATCAGACTAAAAAGTAAATTTGAAAATTCAATTGTGGGCCAGCCCAGGGCCTACTGGTTAAGAGAGTTGTATCCTGCTAGCTGACTGTGCAGTTCAAATCCCAGCCCCAGAAGCTTGAGGCACACACCAGGTACGTGTGTGTGCATACGCTAAATCCGCAAAGGAGGGGGAAATGGAGAAGGAACTGCAGCATGACCGCATGCAATGGGGCGGGGCGGGGGCTTTCTTCTCTGTCTCCCTCTGGTTAGCACGTGTGCCCACTGGCAAAACTTTAAAGAAGAAAAAAAGCTCCACTTAAGGTTAAAAAAGAAAAATTAGGGAAATATAAGAAAGAATGATCTATATTTTTAGCAAATAAAATGATAGAAACCCGCATACACGAGCAATTATAATAAAAGTAAACGCACAAAACCTATCAGTTAGAAAATATAGGTTTCCAGGTTAAATTAAAAATAAATCAATAAATAAGCAAACACACTCCATTTATGGGCAATTTACAGAAACACATCTAAACGGGACAGAGCTAGACTGAAAGCACTGGCATGAAAAGGGAAGACACACGGTAGCTTCTAATTAAAAGAAATATCAGCAAAAGACATTCTGAGACACAAAGCGCTGACCGGGATCAAATACTCACCAGGGGGCAGTGGGAGGTGCAGTGGTGGCACAGCTGGGCCCACCTGGGGAAGCGCCTGCCCTGGGGCCGAGACTCCCTGAGCTTGCCAAGTGCACGCACGTGATCTGGGCCAGCTGACACTGAGTGAGTCACTGCTGACTCTTGGGAGTGTGTGTGTGTGTGTGTGTGTGTGATGAAGAAATAAGTGAATAATGTTAAAAAGAAGAAATAATCCATTAAAATGGTACAAGAAACAATTCAACAGGAAGATATGTTACTAAACTTCCGAGAACTTAACAGCTAAAAAAATATTATAGTAATTACAAAAATATTACGAAGGGGCCAGCAGGCGGCATGGTGGTTAGTGTGCTGGAATCCCACACGGCTGGCCGCGGTTCGAGGCTGTGATAGGCAGTTAGCTAGAGATGTGTGGGCGGCCCAAGAACACTAGCAGGAGGACTTCAGCCACATTAATCAAAACGCGTCAGGGGTTACAACCAGGCCCTCTCTGAAAACGCCTGCTTCCCTCTCAGTTCCTGGTGCCGGGAAGGCGAGGCAGATCTCAGTTTTCGTGAGCACCTGAGAACACAGAGGGCAGCTGTTGATTTCCCTCTCGTCATCCCTCATAAACACACAAGGACCCACCCAGACATTTTGGTCAACATCCTGATTCCCACCGGGGCAATAAACTGCGTGGGCAGTTCATCCAAACAAGGATGCGGAGACCTTCTAAGTCCACACTGAGCGTGCACCATCAGGGAGTCAAATTCCTCACCTGTGACAGAGGTGCACGTGCACAGGAAAAGCCTGAAAGGCAAAGGAGGAAACCAGATGCTGTGACAGACCTTCCCTGCTAAAGATTCACGATCAGCTTTAGAACGAATGTAACACCCACCCCAGGCCCAGGGAGGCTGTCCTTTCCAGCAGACGCCCACCTGCACGGCTTTCAGGGATGGAGGTGGACTTCTTCTCTATTAAAAATCCTCACTTTCCTATTAAAACTTCCCTTTCCTACTTCACAAGTGTTTGTGGCATTTCACTTTGCATTTCAGGAGGAGTCTCTAATCTTAGAGATCTGGACCTAAAGAACCAAGGATTTGGGTTCTATGCAGCTCAACTCTCCCATCCTATGACAAGTCCTGGACCTGGTGGCTTGCTTTCTCACTGTCCCTCTTTCTTTCTCTCTCTCTGTCTCTCACTGGTGACCACGTGTGTCCTGTAGCAAATTTAAAAATAATAATAATGATAAATAAAATTTAAATTTAAAAAGTAAAAAGAAACAATAATTTTTACACGTTTAACACCTCCCTTAGTGTGTGTTAGTAGATAGTTTGGGCAGAATCAAAATGAATAAAGATAGGGACCACATGGGCTTGATTAAGTGAACCTATGTAGAGTCCAACGCTAGAGAATAAATATTCTTTTTAAGTACACCTGAAGCAATTAACAAAAAGTAGTAATACTCTAAACCAAAGAGCAAATTTCAACAAATACAAGGAATGAATAACAAAACGTACTATGCTGTCTAAGCACAAGGCTATAAAGTTAGAGATAAAGTGATAACACCCCCAAAATAGGGCATTAGAAAAGTTTAAGGACACATCTAAATAATTCACAAATTAAAGCAAGCTCTGTATGAAAAAAAGGAGGTAAAACTTAGGTTGTATTGACAATAAAAACATGAAATATAAAAATATGATGCAGCTAAAGCAGTTCTTAGAAGATAATTTAGGACTTTAAATGCACATTTTGGGTGGGTTGGGGCCAAAACAAATACGCTACCTTTTTTCTTATAGACCCTAATGAGCTAACAGGTCCTTAAAGACTTCAGGTATCTGAAAGTGGGAGGGCACTCTACCGGACCCTGCACCTCCACTCAGGCCCAGTGGTGTCTTCTGCAGCCAGTTCCGTTTCATCTAGCTCCCGCCTCTCATCCCCCCCACACTACTGAATTAGTTTGTTGTAAATGATGGATATCATACTATTTCATCCACAAGTAGTCCATTACTCAGCTCTAAAGATAAGTACTCTTTTGGACCAGTAGATGGCATAATGGTTGTGTCACTGGACTCCCATGTAGTCAACAGCGGTTCAAGTCCCAGACTCAGCGACTTGAAACTCACACTGGGTGTGTGTGTGCGCGTGCCCAAAATCTCAAGAGGAGAATCGAGGAGAAAGGATTGTGGCATGGCCATTCCTTTGGAGGGTAATTTGTTTTTTGCCTCTCTGTCTTTCTTTGTCTTTCTGGTGAGCGCATGTGCCCTATAGCAAAAATCTCTCTTTAAAAAATAAATAAATAAAAAGGACGAAGTGGAAGCTTTCCCAAGAAAGCAAGATAATATGTCTTCAGAAAACATAATAATATAATTATTTAGGTTAATGATTATGGAAAAATAATAGATTCAAGAAAATTCTGCTAAATTTTAACACCTCTTTGGGATATAACCTTTAGCAAACCAAGAATATAGAGATCTGCCTTACCTTGTTAAAACATGTTTGAGAAACCAACAAACATCCAACTTAATGGTGAAATTTTTAAAATACTTGCTCTAAATTTAGAGATAAAATTAGATGCCCCATCTACATTTTTAAAAATGTATTATTACTGTAATTACAAGAGAGTGCATGTGCTCTCCTAAGGAACAGCAGAGAGAAGGCGAGGGAAAGCAGCCCCAGTGAGGCAGGGACATTCCATAATCCCTTCTCTGTTTCTCCATTTGGTGGGGATTTTTTGGTATGCACGCACACACACCCCATGTGTTTTCTAAGCTGCTGGGGCTGAGATTCAAACCGTGGAGAGTCATGTGGGATTCAACTCCCTTACCCAGATGGGGCTGACCTGCCCTATCTTCAGTTTTAGTCATATTTTACTCTAGTATGTTAGCACAATAAGACAAAGGACATAATAAAACAAAAAGGATAAGGACTGAAAATAAAATTATCAAACACATGTTGGGCAATTTAGAAATTATAAGTGACTATACTAAGACATTATTAGAAATTTTGAGTTTTTTTTAAAAAAAGAAGGAACAGGGACCAGCAGTTAGCGTAATGGCTATGTCGCTGGACTCCCACGTAGTCGACCGCGGTTCGAGTCCCGGACCCAGCGGCTTAAACTCACGCCGGGCGCGTGTGCATGTGTGCCCAAGATCCCGAGAGGAGAATGGAGGAGAAGGGATTGCAGCGTGGCCATCCCCCCTGGGGGGTGATTTCCTGCTTTCTATCTCTCTGTCTCTCTCTGTCTGTCTGGCAAGCGCACGTGCCCTATAGCAAAAACCTCTCCAAAAAAAAAAAAAAAAAAAAAAAGAAGAAGGAACAAAATAAACAAAACCCAGTAACATTCTTTTTAAAAAAATATTTTATTTAACTTCATTCAGTCATTTATTTTAATTTGACCAGAGAGGGACAGAGTGAGCGAGTGAGCGAGCAAGAGAGAGAGAGAAAGAGAGAAAGAGAAAGAAAGTGAGAAAGCAAGCCGCCAGGTCCAGGACATGAACCATGGTTGGCCACGTGGGAGTCCAGCACCCTTAATCGCCACACCACTTGCCAGCCCCCAAACCTAGTAACATTCTTAAACACCAGCAGTATGCAATTATAAAATGTAACTCAGCAAATGGCATAATGGTTATGTTGCTGGATTCTCACATAGTCGACTGTGGTTCAAGTCCCAGAAGTCCCAGCCCGGGCAGCTTTAAACTCAAGCTGGGCGCATGTGTGTGTGTGTGTCCAAAATCCTAAGAGGAGAATGGAGGAGAAGGATTGCAGCATGGGTGGTGATTTCTGGGGGGTGATTTCTTGCTTTCTGTCTCTCTGTCTCTCCAGCAAGTGCATGAGCCTTATAGCAAAATGGCTCTCTAAAAAATAAAATAAAAATAAAATGTAATTAAAACAAAGACACTTACAATAGCAACAAAACTTAAAGTATAGAAGAATAAATCAACAAAATATGTGTAAAATACGTGTTTTTTTAAAAAAAGAAAATTACAAACATTTCAAAGTGCTGTATAATGAAACCAAGATGAATAGAACTGAAGATTTACTGTCATATAGCCCACAATTCTTACATCAAGTCAGCAACACTCATACATTCAGTGAAATTATGATCAAAATCTGAACAAGACTATTTTTATTTGTTTATTCATAGAATTTGATAAAATGTTCTAAAAATTCACACGGAAGAATAAAAAGCTAAGACTAAGCAACACTTTAATTTATACTACCAGAGATCTGGATCAACTATAAACAGGTTAAGTCCCCTTAAACCAAAAGTCTGAAATGCTCCAAAACCCAAAATACCTGAGCATGGAAATGACGCCAAGTGGAACTCTACACCTGCCCTGTGTGACAGGTGGCAGTCAGGATGCCTGCACTGGGCCAGAGGCAAAATGCAACACTTCCCACGTGGGAGTCTGGGTTTGCAGACAAAAGCTAATTATGAAACAATTATGTATGGATTTCAAAATGTGTTTGTATGAAAATTATAGCTTATTTCCATTTTCCGTGAAATTTTTGAAGTGCCCTAGTATTTTGAAGTGCCTATGTCCTGGAACTTACACACGCCATCTACTCCTGAGTAAACAGCAATGATGTTCCTTAGACAGTGGCGGGGACCTCGCTGTGACCCGTGCCATGCAGTGCTGGTGTCACTCCAGCCCTCACGTGACGTGCATTTAGAAAGTAAAACAGACGCTCTGGATTCCTTCACTCCTCTGGGGCGGTTTCCTCTAACACTGAGATAAAGTGTCCTGAGCTCCCACCCCGCAATGTACAAAGCCCAACGCCTCCCGCAGTATTTGGGGCGCTTTCCGAGCGTGCATGGTGGCGGGGGGGGGGGGGGGGGGGGGGGGGGGGGGGGGGGGGGTCCTGTCCCCTTCTCCACCGCTGGTTCTCAGCCCTGGGCCTGCCCCTGTAGCCCTCCTGGGCCTCTTCCCTTCTTTCCTTACACTCCTACCTTATAGCAGCACACTGCTCTGAAAGTCAGAGGAAAATCGACAAAGGGCGCTAAGTACGATAGGTATGATAACAGAAAACAACTGGGCGTGGAATCTTTTTCACCTGAAAGTTTCTCTTCTTTCCAAAGACCTCTTCTACCTGTTCCTCTCTCTCCAAATTTCAGACTCTTCAACTTCATTGTGCTTTTTAAATTTTTTTTTTTTTTGGCAGGAGAGGGGTTACAGGGCATGTGTACTCACTAGGGGGAGAGAAAGAGAGACAGAGAAAGAAAGTGCAAAAGCATCCCTCCTCCTGGGTGGGGGGTTAGGCTACTCTGCAATCCCACTCCTCCATTCTCGTCTTGGGATCTTGGGCATGTGTGTACACCAGTCCAACACGATTTCAAGTCCCGGGGTCCGGGATTCGTACAGTCAGCCTTGTGGGGTCCAGCCATCCCAGCCACCGTGCCACCAGCTGGCTCCCTTCTGCCTTTTTCCTGGACTGATTGCAGATAACCGGATTACAAATGCTTTATTAAGCAGAAAAGGCCAGCTTTCTCTTTGTTATGATTTTGACTAGTGGGGAGGGGACGAGAATAGTACCTTTACCTTTCTCACCCAAAGACTCAGCAAGATAGTTTCTAAATAAAAGAGCAACTTTCCAACAAGTATTCCTCCATCTTGACTCACGATTCAAATGGAAGCAATCTTTTAAAATGGCATACTTGGGACTGGCAGGTGGCATAGTGGTTAAGGGGCTGGACTCCCACATGGCCAACTGTGGTTGGAGTCCCGGATGGGGCAGCTTGCCTTCTCACTCTCTCTCTCTCTAATCAAACTGAAGAATAATAATATATTAATTAAATTAAATAATTCTCTAAGAAAAAAAAGCCCTCTTGCTCTCCTACCCCTCACGTAAATCTACCTAAAGGCCTGGGAGCGAGTGATCATCACTCCCATTTTACGGATGAAGAAACCGGGGCGTAAGGACGAGAACGTGCCTAACCCACCTGGCTGGTAAGTAAAAAGCTGGACTCCAGACCTGGATCTACTGACGCAGGCTTAGCCACTCGACACCCTATTTATACATCTCTGATACAGAAAACAAGGACTATAGGCATTCAAGAAAAGTGAGGTACTGGCAGAAAACAAGAAAAGAGACCGTTTCAGCGGGGAGGAGAAAGGCATGAGTGAAAATTAGAAATCAGTAAAGATCTGAACTGAGGGGACGGCCATGGGAGAGAACTTTTAACTATTTGGTAAGGAGTAAAGAGAGGGTTAAAACTGGCTTCAGGTTCCCCAGTCTTAATGATAAGCGTTATTCATTCCCTCAGCTGATCACGGGTACGTCAGGCACTGGGTGTCAGGTATTGCGCAGAGTTTTGGGGATGGCAGCAAGAATAGGGGGGTCAGGGGTGTGAAAATTAGGTGTCTACCCGAGACACCTTCTAGTGCAATGTCCAGAGGCAGCCGGAAATACCAAACTCATTTACTTACCTGAAAGATGGCGGTGCTCAGAAAACACCAGGGGGCGGTACGGGTCCAGCTTACATTTATTACATCTGAAACAGATTAAAACAAAATACCATTTTCAAGGACCAGCAGACGGCGTAGTGGTTACATTGCTGGACTCCCACGTAGTTGACCACAGTTTGAGTCCCAGACCTGGCGGCTGAAAACTCATAACAGTCATGTGTGCGTGTGTGCCCAAAATCTTAAGAGAATGGAGGAGACATTGAGGCATGGCCTTCTCCCTGGGGGGATGATTTCTCTCTCTCTCTCTCTCTCTCTCTCTGTCTCTGTCTCTCCAGCAAGCACACACTCCCTATAGAAAAAAAAAATCTCTGGCTAAAAAAATACATATTTACCATTTTCATAGGTGAGTGCCTTAAGAAATTCAGAAGTAATAATTTTACTGATTTAATGCTTATTTAAACATATAAGCAAACCTCTTTGGGTTTGTTTTAGTAGAAGGAGATCTGTACTGATATTGCTTAGTTTCTAGTTAATGTACTTTATCAAATATGCTATATTTACATATATTTTACATAACATACTTTGTCTTGCAGAAATATGATATGATTCTGGGACCGGCAGTTAGCATAATGGCTATGTCGCTGGACTCCCACGTAGTCGACCGTGGTTCGCGTCCTGGACCCGGTGGCTTAAAACTCACGCCGGGCGCGTGTGCGTGCATGCCCAAGATCCCGAGAGGAGAATGGAGGAGAAGGGATTGCAGTATGGCCATCCCCCCATGGGGGATAATTTCTCGCTTTCTATCTCTCTGTCTCTCTCTGTCTGTCTGGCGAGCGCAAGCGCCCTATAGTAAAAAAAACCTCTCCAAAAAAAAAAGAAAGGAAAGAAAAGAAATATGATATGATTCAGGCAACAGTCTTCCAGTTGAACACATATTTCTAATATTATTATTGAGTTGTCGGAAAAGTCATGATGCATTTTTGCATAGAAAAAACAGAA
This sequence comes from Tupaia tana, assembly GCA_026018925.1. NCBI lineage: Eukaryota > Metazoa > Chordata > Mammalia > Scandentia > Tupaiidae > Tupaia > Tupaia tana. The sequence goes on along the minus strand of JAKSZU010000002.1, from coordinate 142,887,074 downwards.
AAAATTACTCCATGACTTTTGCAATAACCCCATCAATTGCACATTACCATGTACACAGTTTATAAGTTAACAATAACCCATATTGGCAGAAACAAAAATACTTAACTGAAAATGTTGAGGTGTATCAGTGTTAAACGAGGCAAGTATTTTGTTACATGTATATTCCTGCGTGTTCCATGTACATCTCTCTGTATTTAACATAATCCTTCCTCCCATGGTTTCTATCCCATTCCAGTCTGCTTCCCCCGGCACGGAGTGTACGTAATAACCCCTTGCTCTCTTGTACAATTTGTCCCCTACATTCTCACTTCATGTCCTCACAGATCTCCTGATAATAACAGTGTTCTATTATTAGGGAAGGGACCAGGGTAAGAACTCAGCATTGAACCAACACCGTAGGGGAAGAGCTACATGGACAGAAATAGCATTTGCCCTGCTCCACGCTGAGAGTTTTACAGACACTTTGGAGAGAAGTAATGGTATTTAACCGTAGCCTCACACCGCGGCTATGACGGCTTGGAAGTCTGTGATGCGTATTTTGTTGTATAGAATTGTTCTTAGTTGTCTAATCAGTGGAAGTTAATTCCAAACTGTGATGTAGTTCTTCTCAACGGTCCTTATATCATTTCAGATTATTGAAAGTCTTCAGGTATTAACCCATAGTGTGCCCAGGAAAGCAAAGGAAAAACAAAACAAAACGAAACAAAAGTAGAAGGAGCTTAGATTACGAACAATCCGTCCATAAAAGACAAAGAGCTACTGCTGGGGTTTAGTTGAAGTCAGGAAGGCAGAGAAGGCAGAGATACCTATAACACAGAAGGACTGGCATGCATAAAGAGGAGATAAGAATAAGCCATAAAGAAGCATCCTGCTCACGTGGAGGCACATTTTACAAAACTGTCAATATGAAGGACAAAGAAATCTGAGGAACTGTTTCAGACTAGAGATAAAACAATTAAATGTGACAGATGAGGGGACTTCAAAAAGTTCATGAGGAAATGAAATTAAAGTACTAGTTTATTTGGTGCAAAAAAATTTTTAAATCCATGCATTGTGGATCCATGACCATGACCTTGGTCATGAAATGGAGAAAAAATGTTGTAAATACTATACATTGGGAGGGTCTGGGTGGTGGCACAATAGTGACTTAGCATTCTTTTTTTTTTTTTTTTTTTTTTTCTTTTTTTGGAGAGGTTTTTGCTATAGGGTGCGTGCGCTCGCCAGACAGAGAGAGACAGAGAGATAGAAAGCAGGAAATCACCCCCCCAGGGGGATGGCCATGCCGCAATCCCTTCTCCTCCATTCTCCTCTCGGGATCTTGGGCACGCACGCACACGCGCCCGGTGTGAGTTTAAGCCGCCGGGTCCGGGACTCGAACTGCGGTCGACTACGTGGGAGTCCAGCGACATAGCCATTACGCTAACTGCTGGTCCCGTGACTTAGCATTCTGTGAGACAGACCCCCTACTCAGGTTTCCCGTTCGTGTCCAGAGACCTCCCCGAGTACGCCAGGGCTGACTGGAACAGGGCTGGAGACGGTTAAGGCACCAGGAAGAAACTACAGAGGGTGTTGTCTCTGTTTCTCTTACTAATAGAATAAATAAACTTTAAAATATTATTGAGATAATTGGTGAAATTTAAATACGAACTACATATCAGATAAATCACTATGTCAAGGTGGTATTTCCTGAATTGTACTATGGTTATTTAAAAGGATATTATTAGGAGATACGAGTATTCAAGGGGAAAGGGACATGCTGTTTATAACATTCAATAGCTCCAAAAAAACACAGAGAAGGAGAGAGATGGAAATCAAATGTCATAAAATGCTAAATATCAAGTCTAGATCAAGTTTAAAGGCACAGCATATGCAAAGTAGAATAAAATGAAGTTCAGTAAAATAAGGTGCACGTGACTATGGAAAGTTCTCGGGACCATTACTGCCTTTCTACAAATTTATAATTACCTTAAATTTAAAAGTAATAATAGTGATAGTAATTCAGAGTCACGGGCTGGCTCCATGGCACAGTAGTAATGCGTGGCTCAAGAGTAGCCCGAACCTACACAGTAACTCAAGGTTTGCGTCTCTGCCTGGTCACCTGGAACAGGCCAGGCACCCATGTGAGTGCTCAAGACCCAATGGCCGAAGGAAAGGCTCATGGTGTGGCCAGAACCTGTGGTAGTGCTCCTTCCTCTCTCTTTCTCTCTCTCATTCATGTATGTTACTACATGCACGCACACTCAGTTATGAAGAAAGAAAAAATAATTCAGAGACAGCTGACCTAGAACTTCACATTAGCTACTTTTTTCTGCTTCAAATTAGACTGGTGCAGTTGGAGTCCTTTGTCTAATCCTCTGTGACAGCTATCAAAATAAGTATGCCAGTGTGTGTAAAGTTTACATATCTTTTGTTTTAGTTCATTTTCATATTGGTTATATAATACAGTTTTTATAGTTGATGTTTATCATTTCAATCCTTTTACATTTAATATATTTTATTTTATTTTATACATTCAATCATGATACATCACTTAGCTTATAAGCTAAGTGAACTCTCCAACGTGAATACATTTCTCACCAGTCCAGGTGGGGATACTGTACACATTATCATCAGCAGATAATCATCCATTTATGTGTTCCATAAATGTCTTGCCTCTCAAATTTCTATTTTTAAAGAATTATTTTTATTTAATTTTTTCATTCATTTATTTTAATTTGACCAGAGAGAAACATACATAGAGAGAGAAAGAAAAAGTGAGAAAGCAACACACACACAGAAAGAGAGAGAGAGAATGAGAAAGCAAGCCACCAGGTCCAGGTCTTGAACCATGGTCAGCCATGTGGGAGTGTCCAGCACTTTAACCACAATTTTTGGCACCTCAATTTTTCTTCTCAATGTCTTTGCTCAGACTCTCCTCCTTCTCCCACCCTCTTCCCACACTGTATCCAGTATCTATAACCATTTTCCATGTTTCTATATCCTCTAACCTTTCAGTTTCAGCCATAGAGTGTGGACAGTCAGTATATATTAAGTAGGAACATGCAATGTCTCTCTTTCATAGTCTGGCTTGCTTGACTCAGCAATAAATCTTCCATGTTCATCCACTTTCTATCAAAATCTAGGATCTTCTTGCTTTTTGTTGTTTTTGTTTTTGTTTTTGTTTTTGTTTTGATGGCTAAGTAGTATTCCATAGAGTATATGTGCCACACTTTTTCAATCCATTCTTCTGTTCATGTGGGTTGGTTCCATGTCTTAGCAAGTGTGAATAATGCCACAATAAACATCGATGTGCAAGCACTTTTCTGACTAAGCAATCCCAGTCCTATCCTTTGGATAGATACCCAGGAGTGGGATTGCTCGTTCATACAGTAGTTCTATTTGTAGATACATATTGTTCTCCACAGTGGCTGGACTAATTTACACTCCCACCAGCAGTGTAGAAGAATTCCCCTCTCACCACACCCCCACCAGCACTTACCATTTTTTTCCTTTTTTAATCTTAGTTATTCTGACTAGAGTTAGGTGGTATCTCATTGTGGTTTTGATCTGCATCTCCCTTATGATGAGGGATGTTGAGCATTTTTTCATATGCCTTTTGGCTATTCATATGCCTTCTTTAGAGAATTGTTTCATCAGCTCATTTTCCCACTTTTTAATTGGGTCGATCATTTTCTTTTCCAGATAAGCTGCTTGAGTTCCCTGTGTATTTTGGTTGTCTATCAGTCCCTTATCTGAAGCATAATTTACAAAACCATTCTCCCATTCTGAGGGTTGTCGATTCACACTAATTTACTGTGTCTTTGTGCAGAAACTTCTTAATCTGATGTAATCCCATTTGTCTATTTTTGGGATTACAGCTTGTGCTTTAGGAGTCTTATTTAAGAAGTCTTTGCCTACCCCAATGTCTCCCAGAGTTACTCCAATTTTCTCCACCAGTAGTTTTATAGTTAAGGTATCTCAGTTTGCTTGCTGTTCATATGTAGAAATGCTATAGATTCCTGTATATTGATTTTGTATTCTGCAACTTTATTCATTTATTACTTTCAGAAATTTTTTCATGGAAACCATTGGGTCTTTGATGTATACAACTATGTCACCTGCAAATAGAGATAGTTTCACCTCTTCTATTCCTACTTGAATGCCTTTTATATTTTTTCTCTTTTCTGATTGCATTGATGTGGACTTCCAGTACCTAATTGAAAAGGAGTGGAGAAAGTGGGCATCTGGGCCCGGCAGGTGGCATGGTGGCTAAGGGTGCTGGACTCCCACATGGCCGACTGTGGTTCAAGTCCTGGATCTGGCAACTTGCTTTCTCGCTTCTCTCTCTCTTTCTGTCCCTCTCTGGTCAAATTAGAATGGGTGAATAAATAATGTTAAATAAAAAATAATTCTTTTTAAAAAAAAGAAGAGTATAGAGAAAGATAGCAAGAGAACAAATAGAGAGGCATGATATTAGTACGACACAGATATGGTTTATTACCTGTTGATAATGACGTGTATAGTATTCTCAACTGGATTGGTTTGAGAAGTATTTCATGTTGGGTAAAGTCTTTTTACAAGCAAAATGAGAAATAGTGATTGACTGTTTAAAAAATAATTGGAATGGGACCAGCAGTTAGTGTAATGGCTATGTTGCTGGACTCCCATGTAGTCGATCACGGTTTGAGTCCCGGACCCGGTGGCTTAAACTCACACCAGGCACGTGTGCGTGCGTGCCCAAGATCCCGAGAGGAGAATGGAGGAGAAGGGATTGCGGTGTGGCCATCCCCCCTGGGGGGTGATTTCTCGCTTTCTATCTCTCTGTCTCTCTCTGTCTGTCTGGTGAGCGCACGCGCCTTATAGCAAAAACCTCTCCAAATAATAATAATAATAATAATTGGAATAATAATAATAATGATCAGGAAAAATAATGAAAAACTATTGGATGATGAAATGGGGATTTTAATGTCTGTCTTTAGTGATATGCATAGTATTCCTTTTGGAAAAAGAAATGTAATACACTGTAAGTTTCTGTGTGATTCAATGTAATATAAACAATATTATGATGATAATAAAAAATTTTAAAATATTTTTTAAAAAAGAAAGTGGGCATCCTTGTCTTGCACCAGTTTTTAGTGGAAAAGTTTTCAGCTTTTCCCCATTTAGAATGATGTTAGCGGGGGCCGGCAGATGGCATGGCGGTTAAGGACACTGGGCTCCCATATAGTTTGGGTCCCGGACCTTGTGACTTGCCTTTCTCCCTCTCTCTCTCCCTTTGTGGTCAAATTAAAATAAATAAATAAATAAATAAATAAATAAATAAATAAAATTTAATGAAACAATTCAAAAAATTTTTTTAAAATGATGTGGGATCAGCAGTTAGCGTAATGGCTATGTTGCTGGACTCCCATGTATTCGACTGTGGTTCAAGTCCTGGACCTGACGGCTTAAACTCACGCCAGGCACATGTACGTGTGTGCCCAAGATCCCGAGAGGAGAATGGAGGAGAAGGGATTGCGGCGTGGCCATCCCCCCTGGGGGGTGATTTCTCGCTTTCTATCTCTCTGTCTCTCTCTGTCTTTCTGGTGAGTGCATGCGCCCTATAGCAAAAACCTCTCCCCCCCCCAAAAAAAAAATAATGACGTTCGCTATGAGTTTTCATAGATAGGTTTTATTGTGTTGAGAAATAATCCTTCTATGCCAATTTTGCTGACAGTCTTGATTGCGAAGATTTTTTTTCCACAGGAAAGTTGTCAGTAGCAAAACCTTTTTTGGTCACGGAGAGAAAGTTGGTAACCTGACGCCCTACCGCACAACTGCAGAATAGCTTAGTGTGCAGTTCCTATTGTGAACGTTGTCGGGATCAAAATGAAATCACTGTGTCAAACCCTGAGAAAATGGACCCAGGGGTAGGCCATGACGGAAGGGCACTCACACCATTACTGATAATAGGAGCTACCGCCAACGTCTCTGCCAAAATGACGACCGTGTACCAAGGCCACAGCAACCTTGCACAAAAATACTTTTGTTGAGGACGCCTGCTCAGCAGCTGCCTATTCAGCTTTGGGCTGGTGCCACCGTTGGTATTGATCCTTACAGCCAAGGAAATCTATTTTGAAACGACTTACATGACCTTCCTCATTTTTCCATTCAAACCCCTCTCCTTCCTTTCCCCCAGGATTCACCTATGTCTTGTCGTAGCCTGAGTTCCCCGGATTTGCGAATCTCCTGCTCATTCCCTAATAAACTCATTTGTGTCTAGAAAATTTAATTTTTCTCTGCGTTGTCATTTAGGTTGACACTATAAACAAGGACATTTTCTTGCATGACCACAATTTAACCACTGAAAGTCAGAAAGTTAACGTTGATACATAATTGTCATCAAATCCTCAGTTACCCCCCATCTTCCTAATTGTCCCAATAAAGTCTTTGATAGCAAATTGATCCTATTCTGAACCTCGTGTTGGATTTAGTTATAGTGTTATTTGTTCTCCTTAATCTTAAAACTGTGTCTCAAATTTCCTTAACTCTCATGACCTTTGAGCTTTTTTTTTTTTTTTTTTTTTTTCTTTTTTTTTTTTTGGTCAGGAAATTTTATTTGAACATTCTAAAGCAATACTGCTTCAGATGCTACTTAAGTGTCCCAGACAGGATTAACAAAATTAAATGTTTCTAAATTACAAATTTAGCTCCTGTAGGAGTCTCAGAAAAGAAACAGAAGAAAACAACCCCCTCCCAGAAGAAGTATGACACACACATCTTGAAGAAACCCCAATGTTTCATGCAATGGTAGGCAAGATGTAAAAAGCCATCCAAATTCACACATTTCTACACCGATCATCGTCATAGTCAATCTGTACATCCAAAAGCATTTGGGAATCTACACCTACGTTACATTATTTAATGTTATATACATTTATTACCCACCCCCCTTGTTTTTAATAATTTCTTATGTAAAGCCTTCATTCATACCCAAAAGATGTAAGACTAACGTGGGGGGAAAAAAAGATAGTCACTTTAGACATTCAGTTAAAATGTAGTTTATCTAAATCTCAAGATGTTTAATAAAAACAAGGATCTTCTCCATTTAACACTTCGCTTTCTAACTGTACAGTAAATTGCACTGCAGAAAGTACACCTCTATCTTCGGACCGCATCTTCTTTGGATGGAATTAAGATATAGCTGGACAGTTTTAAGATAAATAAATGGGAAGCTGGTCCAGCTATGATGACAGCAGATATATTACATGCAGATTTAATATTTTTTTTAATTCTCTCTTTAAAAAAAAAAAAGGATGCAGTTGAATTGAAAAAAAAAAAAAAAAAAAAACACAGGTCAAAAAAGAATTCAGATTCAATATATAAAAATGTCCCACAATAGGTCGACGATGGCAGTAAAAATAAAAGAAAGTAATCTTTCTGGAACATCATTTTTCAATAACATAGAAACACTAAGTGCCAGGAAGATTCCTATTCATGTAATTTTAGCATCCAAGTATCCCTCTATGTATTTTATTGGAACAAATGCTTTAAATAAACTATTTGTCCTCTTCACTGAAGAGAGCTGGTCTATTTCATCTTTAATGAGCTAGTTTGGGGAAGATCAGCTATGTACTGTAGTAATGTCTACTGCATAAAATCCAAGCATTTGCTGTGAACAGTTGGAGAAAGCAGTCAGTAAGAACCTAGGATCAATGGAAATAGATGTTATTTTAAGTCATCCACAAAAGAGAGACCCACTAAGTACCCAGTGGTAAAGCCCAAATCTCTTCTTGCGCTTTGTTTTTTCTTCTTTTCTGTGCAAGTTCCACCCCATGAAAGAGAAATTGATCCAAAGTTCCAGGTTTTCTTGGGTCTCTAGTCAATTTTCACATTAGTATAGATTTTTCGGACAAAGGCACTTGTTCCCATATAACCAATCGCTCCACACATTATCCCCAAGGCTGTGCTAAATACCGCCATATATCCAAAGTAAAATGATGTCTGAAACAAGCCATACATCTTTGTTTTGAAAAAATAGTAGTAAAAGGAGTACATGTAAACATAGATGGCGGTCGATGCAGCTGAGAGGAAGCTTGTCCACTGCCACCTGTAGTCCTCCGCGTTTAGGAGAAAGTACGTGCACACGATGGTCACGCAGACCGTCACGATACACAGGATCACCAGCACCAGCATCATGAAGCCGTAGACATAGTAGATCTTGTACGCCCAGAAAGACGTGAATATGAAATACATTTCAATAAAGATTGAGCCAAAAGGTAAAATTCCTCCCAGGCAAACAATAACAGCAGGCTCCATAAACCATTTTTTCTCCGGGATAGGGCGAGGCACAGCATTGACGCGACAAGGAAAGTTGGGCTGACCTGACAGATTTCGGCCAAGTATTGTACCAACAAGATTGAGAGGAAGAATAACAAAAAAACAGATGCAACAAACAGCCACCATTGTTCCAAAAGGAATGGCTCTTGAAGCATGGTAATAAATGGCTATAAAGTTGATGAAGAAGGCAGTGCCACACACCATAGCTGGGATAAGGAATGCCCCGATAAACATCTGCTTTATCCATCTCCTTCCTCCTTGTCTAGCATACAGACTTCCTCCAAAATAACCATTCACTGGAGATGTGGCAGCATAGACAAATATGGCTGTGCTGAGCATCGATCCCCTCTCTGTATATAAATCTTCTATCATTGCAACAACGATAACAATGAGAGACACAGCAAATATCTGACATCCAGAGCCAATGAGAGAGGAAAATATCAGTGGGTGACTGGATGGTCTAAATACGTCTCCATGCACCTGCTTCCATCCGTATTCATCTCCTAGGTCTCTATCCATGTCATCCATTTCTTCTTCTTTACTGTACCGGGCATAATCTTTTCTTAGGGTTCTCATTAAAATCATTGAAACTAAGCCCACCAAGAAGATCACCATCATGAAGGAGTTGAAAATTGAAAACCAATGAATCCTGTGTTGAAAAAAGGATGGATCAAGGTATTTGTCAAATCGATCTTCAAATTTTACATCTGACTTTTTCCATTTCACTGAATATGACATCTGGATTTTAGTATTCGGAACCAGTTTCACCTTTCCTTCACTAGTTAGATTAACATCGACAATTCGATTTCCATTAAAACCTATTTCGAGCTTTTTATATGTCCAAAGATAGTAATCTTCTCCATTTTCATCTGCTTCACCAACAATACCCCATATTGGCAAGTCATCTATGTACATCTGGTACCAGTAGTGATTTTTGATAGCATATACAAATGCGTCTCTTTTTTCTTTATCTAAGTCAATTTCACAGTAAGTGGCTGGCATCACATCATCTTTAAATTTAATATCCAGACCACTAAATTCCAATTCAACTCCCTGGAGTGCTTCTCCCAGGGTTTCATGGTAATGACTGATACTTTTTTTTTGACCCCACACAGAATGGAAGTGAAAAGTATTTATAAGTTTCTTGGCGATTATGGTAGGGTCCAACAGTGTTCATCCATAAGACAACCTCCTCTTTATCTTGATACTGCCGCCAGCCGCTCGGGGCCCGGCGCGGGCCGACGCCGGCCGGACCTGACCTTTGAGCTTTTGAAAATTGCAGGAGGGTTATTTTGTAGACTCCCGCAGTTTAGGATTGTCTGTTGTTTCCTCATGTGTCTCTGCCCCAGCCATCACAGAGGTGAAGTTGTGCCTTCTAATTGGGCTGTTGGCATACACCGTCTTCATCTGCCCTCTTCCTGGTGATGCTCATCACTGTGGTTTGTCTCTTAAAGTTTCACGTAACCAGTAAATATTTGCACAGAGGTACTTTGAGAAAAAATATCCCATTTCCTATAAAACTTACAATTTATTGATATTAATATGGATTCATGGTTTTCTATCTTATTCAATAGGTCATAATCCACCCACATTATCATTTATTTTATAATGTAAATTGTCCCAAATTTGGCTATTGGGAACCCCTTCAAGTTGAAATTGTGTCACTTTGACATGTCCCCATCATTCTCTGGGGTCTTCTTTAGTGTCTGACACCAAAAGATGTTTTTGTTTCATCTTCTTTCCCTGCCCAGCCCTGGAGTCAGTTCTACCAGGAACCTGTTCCCTTTTATGGAGAATGATATTGAGAAACCAGATCTGAGTGTTAGGTATTGCTCTCACTGTTACTGGGACCTCACATCGCACATACCTTGTCAGTGGGCAGAGCAGGAATGTATGTATATCTATCTGTATTTCTCTCTCTCTCTCCATATATTAAAAACCTATATGTTCATACTGATGCTGTCAATTCCAATCCAATACCACTGGGTGCATTTCCCCTCTTCCACAATGAGAAGTCTGTCTCCCATTAGCCTACCCTGTTTACTTACTGCTCAGTTCCCACGGTGTGTAAATAGCCGCTTTCTCATACAGATCCTTTTCAAACCACACTAGGGCTCGACACTCCAAGGTCTGGAGGCTATTTCTGTCTCCATTGGTGGATCCCCTCCTGATGCCCTCTGGGCACTGACTCCCCAGGTGGAACAGGTACTCTCCTCTTCAGCCTGGTTCAGACACCCCACAACAGGCTACCCCTCTGTGAGAACATTCTGCCCACCCTCCTCAGGTCCTAACACCTTCAATCGGGATACACGCAGACATGAGTGTCCTCCTCACCCTGCCCAGGGATTGGCCCATTCTTCTCCCAGCAGATATGCTCATCATTTCTTTATAAAATCAAATGAAAATAATAGGGAAGTGATATCTCCACGGAGTAAATTCTGCAACTGAAATCATGTCAAGATATTTATAAGCTTCAGTGCAGCAGGCTTGAATGATTTAGTCATCAAGATAATAACCCATTAGGCTGTAAATTCTCTGAGCTCGAAGCACACGACATCTGAGTAGAGGTGACTTGGTAGACAGTATGGCATTCGTAAGTCAAAATAACAGTCTTTTCTCTGTCTCTTCACAAGAAACAAGAGTGATTTGTGAATGTCAGATGATCTCAGAGACTCGGTGGATGTGCTTCTGGCTTCCTCCATCCTAACGAAGTCATTTGCTGATTCTATTTTATCATTCAGCAATCAGGTGAGCTGGTCTTCACTCACTGAAGGCGTGTGTCTTTAGCGGCTCTCTGTTCAGCATTTACTCGATTGATCGGGAACCTAAGATCCCCCAACACAGCAACAATAGGGCCACATTTGTCTCTGTCCAATTTTCCGACTGGGAAGTCCACAGGCGGTTTAAATGGTGCGTGTAACGCCACTGCCACGGCTCCTTTCTGGCCTCTGCTCTTGGCTCTTACTCTACACCTAGGGCCCCACCTTCAGCAGAAGCTGCATCGAACGCAGGAAAGAGCCCGACGGACACAGTTGGAAACCTGCTTAGGTAACGTTTTGTTTCCCCATGAACAAAATAGCATCAAAAGTTGTACCTATTTTGTTAAAGATCTGTGAGGATGTGACGCGACGTAAGTACGATGGTGGAAATAATTTCACAATCATGTATGTGATTTAAAACTTTTTACTTAGGACTTTCCTATGGCCTTGATTCCAGTATGCTCTGGCACCCCTCTGCTGGAGAGGAGGGGATTAAGATTTCTTTAAAAGGGACACATTACAGATAAGTAGCAACAGAAAAAGGACGGTAATACTCAGTTTCTGTCATTTAAACTGTAACTTAGCTTAAATGGACCGAAAACATTGAAAATTTTAGAAAACATTAGAAATGTACTTTAAGTTAAAGTACTTTAAATTTAAGTGTGCAAAACAGAAGCTTTTGCCATAAAATTATTTTTTGAAAGATTAGCGAAATCCTTCCTTTTCTGGAGCATGATAATGTAGTTGAAGTGTAGAGTTACAGGTAAAGACCAGAGGAGGAGGGAAATTGCCCTGAGATAGTTACGTAAAAGGGAGTGAGGGAGGGGGAGAAGCTGGGCGTGAGAGAGGGGAGAAGCTGGCAGACCGACGTCCCTGACTGCTCGTGAAGCTTGTCATAGAAGTCGAGCTCATGGCCTCCTGTCTCCCTGCCTACTCCACTGTGGGAGAGGACACTTCCCAGACAGGCCAAGTCCACTGTGGTCAAGTGGAGAGATGCCTTCCAGACGTGCTTCCCGAACTATTTTCGTTTTGCTTGAGGTAGGGACACTGTATCAGGGGCAGCGGAGGCCCACGGGCTGCGAGGAGCAGGTAATGGACCCTGGCAGAGGCTAGGGCAGACCGCGTGGCCGGCCCACCCCGTGGGAGAGAAGGCGGACTCAGCTGCAGGCAGAGGAGAGGGCCTGGGCCAGTCTGAGCTGCCAGGTGCAGCCTTCTGGCATTGCTAGAAAAACGACCCATACACTCTTAGTCCCGACCGGCAGCTGATCAAACACCAGCGCCCTGGGGGCCCACAGGTGTTGCAGACCACGCCCCAAACCCAACCAAGAGAGGACCGGAGTACCCTTTTCTCCACCCCACCTTCTGTACTGTCTTAGGGAGGAGGCAGGAGAGGGAGCAATCTGAGAGAGAGCACTTTTATCCACATGAGATTTGCTTTTTATCCAAAGGTAGTGTTTTATTTTTTGAGTAGGACTCAGTTTAAGCCACATTTCAAGCATAACCATTTTGTTTCACCCTCCAGAGGGTGAGGAGAGGAAGTCGTCTCTGAAAGACCTGCTGTCCAGTAAGGCTGCTGCTGCGGGCACCTTGCTCCTTCCCCGATGCTGAGCAACTTTCACCGAGTAAACCGCCGAGAACCTGAAGGTGGGCCTGTGCGCGCCATGTCACGTTCCAGAAATGGTTGCTCACTTCCCGTCTGCCGCAGCTCCCTGCCAACTGTGCGTGTGCACCAGCAGCCCGGGGCGGGGACCCGGGAAGAGCCAGCGGGCTCCATTTCCCTTCTTTGTTGATCATACCAAAAACGAACCTCTTTTCATCAAAAATGAACCCCTTTTCTTTTTTCTAATGGCATGATGTTAAGAGTGTGGGATTTCATGGAAAGGGGAGAAAGTTACAGGGAGGTCTTGCATGTGCTAATCAAAGTTCTGCAGCTCTGGCCCTGGCCGTGGTGGAGTCACTGTACCAGTCAAGGTGACCACAGGGACATCCCTACCAACCACAGCTGAGTAGAGACCTGCTTATTATTATTATTCATGTGACTTACTTCTTCCAAGAGAGAAGGGGAGAGAGCGCAGTCACAGCAAGGCCCCATCGCGCGCTCCCGGGGTGTTAGGCCAAGTTAGCATAATCACCGCCATGTTAGGGAAGGCTGGGCCGAGTCAGCTTAATTGCCACACTGTTACGTCTTCAAGGACGGAGCCCACTTTGTTAGGTCCTCAAGGACGGGAACCAGGAGTCTGGGAACGCTCAGATAAGTGGAAAACGGGAGGGCCCAGCACCTCCGAGGCAAGGTCATCCAAACCCCTAGCTGAGAGCCCTTATCTAGACCTGAGCAGGCTGGACCCTCGCTTCTCATACCCCTCCTTTGTATGTGTTACATTCTAGGGAACATCCTGAACTATAAAAGATCCCTTTATCTTAGGCTCGGGGTCCTTGTGAAGGCCCACTGCGACAGGCAGAAACTTGGACCCCAGCTAGCTGGAAAAATAAAAGCCTCTTTTGCAGTTGCATTGTCGTTGTCTTTTCTGTGTCTCCATCAGTTAGACCGATCTCTGGACCCTTACAGGGGCACCCTCAGGACAGTCCGGGGCACCCTCAGGACGGTCCAGGACTGCCATGTGCTCTCAGCTGCACCACCTCTGACCGAAGCCGGTTTCCTAAACAGAGTCTTGTGCTTAATTGAATCCTTGGGCTTAGATTAAAGGAATAAAACAAAGCAAAACAGGAGAAGAAAGCATCTCTGGTCCTAAATGTTTACTTTGTACCACGTGGAGCAGCAACGCACAGCATCAGTGATTCAGCTTGTGAAGTTCTTCTGCCAAAACACTGCCATGAAACGCATGCTTGAAGTGTAATTTGTGTTTAATTTTAAATAAATTTGATCAGAAGTGTGTGTGTGTGTGTGTGTGTGTGTGTGTGTGTATTTTTAACCAACAAAGCCAAATTGCTCACTAGTGTGCGCTATGTTTCTGCCCAAGTTTTTAGGTGCCAAAGTCTATATATACATATATATTTTTTAAGAGTTGTTTTTTTTTTTTTTTTTTTTTTTGCCTTAGGGCACATGCGTTTGCCGGAGAGACAGAGATAGCGCAAAGGAAAGTGAGAAATCATCCCTGGGGCGCGGGGGTGGGGATGGCTACACCGTAATCCATTCTCTTCCATTCTCCTCCTGGGATCTTGGGCACGTACGCACGTGTGCCTGGAATGATTTTCAAGCCACCAGGTCTGACACTCAAACTGTGGTGAACCATGTGGGAGTCTGTGGGAACCGCTACGCCACCTGCTGGCCCCCGAGGCTATGTTAAAGGAGCGCTGAGTCAGCCCATAGCCTAGTCATTAAGGGGTCCAGATCCCAGGTGGCTGACTGTGCTATTCACAGAGGAGCCTGGGTGGCTTGAAGTATGCTCTTGGTACGTGTATGTGTGCCCCAAATCCTGACAGGATGAGGAAATGGAGCAGGAACTGAAGTATGACCGTGCCCCAAAAGAGCTGCTTTCTCCTTCTCCCTCTCTTCCTGTTTCACTCTCTGGTGAGTCTGAGAGAGAGAGACCTAATTCTGAAGGGAAAATAGGAATTTTTCTACAAGCAGCTCTCATCTTAGTTAATTAGATGGTATTCAAAAGAAAAAGGTTGGCCATGTTAGCAAGAAGAAAGTATTATTAGAGATGTCATTATATCCTACAAACATTTAATACCCTGTGTTCAGGTCCCTAGCATGCCATCTGGAGCAGTTACTTGGGAAAATTACAGCAAATTGATAGGAACACAAAAATTGTCTCATTTAATTCATTAACAAAGATTAAAAAAAAAAAAAAACACCTCTTGATGGAAAATAACATTTCAAGAGTCATTTGTGAATCATGATTTGACAAATAAATGTAGATGATAGAGTCACGAGACTTGACTCTCAGAACCACCATTGCACCTGTGCTGCCAGAACTCAAGTAACTTCTCAGAGGTCCATTTTCTATTTTGTAAAATAAGGATAAAATCTTTTAAGTAGAAAACACAGCTAAAAAGTCTTGGATGCAGAATTAAAACTAGCTACCATCACTACCCATCACTATACACTTACTAGAATGGTCAGATCCCAGAACATTGGCAACGGCAAATGCTGTTAAGGATGTGGGCAATAAAACTCATTCATTGCTTGGTCAGTCACAAAATTGTGTAGCTACTCTGGAAGACAGTTTGGCAGCTTCTTACACTAGACACACTTTTATCACATGATCCAACAATTATGCTCTTGGTGTTTACCCAAAAGAGCTGAAAATTTAAGTCTACATAAGACCTTCACGTAGATATTTACAGAAGCTTTATTCATAATTGCTAAATCCTGGAAGATGTCATTTAATATGTGAACAGTTAAAAAACTGTGGTACACGGGAACCAGCAGTTAGCGTAATGGCTATGTCGCTGGACTCCCACGTAGTCGACCGCGGTTCGCGTCTCGGACCCAGTGGCTTACAACTCATGCCGGGCGCGTGTGCGTGCGTGCCCAAGATCCTGAGAGGAGAATGGAGGAGAAGGGATTGCGGCGTGACCATCCCCCCTGGGGGTGATTTCTCGCTTTCTATCTCTCTGTCTCTCTCTGTCTGTCTGGCGAGCGCACGCGCCCTATAGCGAAAACCTCTCCAAAAAAAAAAAAAAAAACTGTGGTACATCTAGACAATGAAATATTATTCAGTGCTAAAAAGAAATGAGCTATTAAGCCATGGAAAGACATGGAGGAAACTCGAATATGTGTTACTAAGTGGAAGAAGCCAGTATGACAGGCTATATTCCGTATGATTATAACTAGAGGCCATTCTGGAAAATGTCAAACTCAGGAGACAGCAAAAAACAAACCAACAAAAAGCAACGTTTGCCAGTGGCGAGGGTGGAGGAAGGGATGATCGGACAGTGCATTTCTAGGGCAGTGAGACTCTTCTGCATGGTGCCATGAGGGTGGGCACATGCCAAACCCACAGAACGAGCCAGGAGGAGCTCCGCAGTGCCGAGAGCGAGCCCTAGCGCGAGCTGTGGGTTCAGATGCTGCATTGTAGGGTCGTCGGTTCTAACACATGCACCGCTTGGGTGGAGGATGTGGACGGTAGAAAAGCTGGAAATATTTGGGAAATCTCTGTACCTCACCTTCTGTTTTGCTACAAACTACTCTTAAAAAAAAAAAAAAAAAAAACATAACCTCACTATGAACTCTTAAGTCACATACTATTTTTTTTTTGCTATAGGGCACGTGCGCTCTCCAGAAAGACAGAGAGAGACAGAGACAGAAAGCGAGAAATCACCCCCCAGGGGGGATGGCCACACCACAATCCCTTCTCCTCTATTCTCCTCTCGGGATCTTGGGCACTCACGCAAACGCACCCAGCGTGAGTTTAAGTCATCAGTTCTGGGACTCAAACCGTGGTTGACTACATGGGAGTCCAGCAACATAGCCATTACGCTAACTGCTGGTCCCAGTCACATACTTTATATTCTTTATTTTCTGACTTAAATGAGCATGGAGCATGTGGTGTTTTGATCAATAACTCATTTTTTGTTTCTTGTTTTTCATTTGTTTGTTTAATTTGTTGCCAGAAGGTGTGTGCACTCACCAAAGACAGACAACTAAAGCAAGAAAGCATCCCCTAGGGGGTGTAGTCATGCTGCAGTCTCCTCTTCTTTTCGCCATCCTGTTGGGATTTGGGGCACACAAGCACAGGCCCCTGGCATGGTTTTCAAACCACCACGGCTGGGACTCCAACCTGATAGGCCACATGGGATCTGGCCTCCTGAGCCAGTAGGTAAGGGTTGGCCCTCATTTTGTGTTTAAAGTCTCAGATAAAAAAAATATTTTATTATGATAACCTTGTTTCAGTGTCAGATCTTTCTACCAGTTAGATTAAAATGAGAAAAAGATTGAAACACTTAAGACATGGTTTTCAAAACCAAATAAACAACAGTGCACATATTCATCACTCACGTACTTTTTTAGACACTACAAAGCACCTGGTATGACCCAACCTGTGGCACAGTGAAAAGCAAACGGAACTACAGTGCTGGAGGCCACTTGGTCGACATGGGTTCAGATCCCTGGGTTGGCATAAGAACATGGCAGGTACGTGCATGTGGGCCCAGGAGGCGCTGTAGGGCTGGAAAAGGCAGTGGTCGTAGGTAGACTCTCTCTCTCATGTGCTTATTATAATTCTCTATCATGAATAAAATGAATAAACTGAAACCAAACAAACAAGTTTATCCAGTGGCGAGGTGGTTGAGGCAGCTGGATCCCACATGGACGATTGTGTGGCTCAAGTCCCGGACCCAGCAGCTTCAAAAAGCAAACAAAAGCACCTGGTAGAAAAGAAGCGCTGGCCCCACAGAGATCACTTCCGTTTTATTTGGGGTCACAGGAAGTGGGCACCAGCAGCATGATTTGAACCAAGGACAGCGTATGATAACTTTGTGGTGAACGCTCTGTTTTTCCTTCAGAAACATCCTGGGGATTGTTTTTTTAAGTTGAGGGGAGGATGCAGGTCGAGAGATGGACAGTTCTTGTGGCATGACTCATTTCTGGTTTCTCTAACAACCACGCATCGCTTCCTATTGAGCGAAAGCATTTTCCCAAGCTCAGGCCTGGAACGTGCTTAGGCATAGGGGTGCGTCTAGCCTCAGACTCAGCTTTTGGACACGTAGTTTTGCAGTTGTGCCCATGATTTCCCCAAAAGTCAGTTCTCGACTAAGAAGCGGCTTCTCAGCTCCTTCTCGAATCGCTACCTCCTTGGGTCCTCCCGCCTCCACTCCAGCTCCACCATGTCCATCAGGGTGACCCAGAAATCCTACAAGATGTCCACCTCTGGCGCCCGGCCGGCCGGCCTTCCGCAGCTGAGCGCACCCGGCTCCCGAATCACCTCCTCCAGCTTCTCCCGGGTGGGCAGCAGCAGCAACTTCCGGGGTGGCCTGAATGCCGGCATGGGTCTGGGCCTGGGCTACGGTGGTGCTGGTGGTATCACAGCTGTCACGGTGAACCAGAGCCTGCTGAAGCCCCTTAAGCTAGAGGTGGACCCCAACATCCAGGCTGTGTGCACCCAGGAAAAGGAGCAGATCAAGACCCTCAACAACAAGTTCGCCTCCTTCATCGACAAGGTGCGGTTCCCAGAGCAGCAGAACAAGATGCTGGAGACCAAGTGCAGCCTCCTGCAGCGGCAGAAGACAGCCCAGGGCAACGTGGACAACGTGTTCGAGAGCTGCATCAGCACCCTGCGACGGCAGCTGGACACCCTGGGCCAGGAGAGCTGAAGCTGGAGGCGGAGCTTGGCAACACGCAGGGGCTGGAGGACTTCAAGAATAAGTACGAGGACGAGACCAACAGCGTACAGACACGGAGAATGAATTCGTCCTCATCGAGAAGGATGTGGATGACGCTCACATGAGCAAGGTAGAGCTGGAGTCTCGCCTGGAAGGGCTGACCGATGGGATCAGCTCCCTCAGGCAGCTGTATGAGGAGGAGATCCGCGAGCTGCAGTCCCAGATCTCCGACACGTTGTGGTCCTGCCCATGGACAGCCGCTCCCTGGACATGGCCGGCATCATTGCCGAGGTCCGCGCCCGGTACGAGGAGATCGCCAACCGCAGCCGGGCTGAGGCTGAGAACATGTGCCAGATCCAGTATGAGGAGCCGCAGACGCTGGCTGGGAAGCACGGGGATGACCTGCGGCGCACGAAGACTGAGATCTCTGAGATGAACCGGAACACTAGCCGGCTCCAGGCTGAGACTGAGGGCCACAAGGGCCAGAGAGCTTCCCTGGAGGCCTCCATTGCTGATGCTGAGCAGCGGGGAGCTGGCCATTAAGGATGCCGAGGCCAAGCTGGCCCAGCGGGAGGCAGCCCTGCAGCAGGCCCAGCTGGACATGGCGCGGCAGCGGCGAGGACCAGGAGCTCATGAACAAGCTGGCCTGGACATGGAGATGGCCACCTACCGCAGGATGCTGGAGGGCGAGCAGAGCGGCTGGAGCCTGGGATGCAGAACGTGAGTATCCATACCAAGACCACCAGCGGCTACTCAGGTGGGCTGACCTACGGGGCCTCACAAGCCCCAGCCTCGACTAGGCCTGAGCTCCTGCCAGTCCAGCTTCAGCTCTGGAGGCTCCAGCCCCTTCAGCCACACCAGCTCCAAGGCCGTGGTCGTGAAGAAGATTGAGACACGTGAGGGGAAGCTGGTGTCCGAGTCCTCTGACGTCCTGCCCAAGTGAACGGCCACTGCAGCCCCTCCTCATCTACCCTCCTGTGGTGCCTGCTCCGGGTGGGGGGAGCAGTCGTGCAGGGGAGCGTAGGGAGGAGAAGACTCACCTGAGGCTCAGCAGCCCACCCTGGAAAGGGCTCTACTGTCTGGGTCCCCCCTCTTGCCCATGCCCCCAACTGAAACCAGTTTAACTGTGTTTTCCAATAAAGCCTCAGCTGGCCCTGCCAAAAAAAAAAAAAAAAAAAAAAAAAGTCAGTTCTCTTGTGAGTAAATGTATAGACTTTGAAATATTCTATTGACATACATAAATAAATACACGAATGTAGGATCAAAGCCTTTTTTTAAGGTTAATGGCCATATGATGGTAAACTGGAAAAACAAATCTAGACAAAAAATACAAAAAAATAAAGATAAGTCTAAATTCAATATATTTTATATAATCAAAGTCTATGTAAAAAAAAAAGAAGGGGGAGAGCAGACAGATAAAGAAGTTATGATTTGAAAAATATGTGAAGCACATTGTGTCCAAAACAAAACTTCCTAAAGGAAATGTATTTCATCCAACTTTTTTTTTTTTTTTGAGAGGTTTTTGCTATAGGGCGTGTGCGCTTGCCAGAAAGACAGAGAGAGACAGAGAGACAGAAAGTGAGAAATCACCCCCCAGGGAGATGGCCATGCCACAATCCCTCCTTTCTCCTCTCAGGATTTAGGGCACACACGCACATGCACCAGGCATAAATTTAAGCCACTGGGTCCAGGACTCAAACCGCAGTCGAGTACATGGGAGCCCAGCGACATAGCCATTACACTAACTGCTGGTCCCCATCCAACGTTTTAAGGAATGTCTGACACTATTATCTGGGCCCAGAAGGAAAGCCTATGAGAGAAGTGTGTGTATTCTTTGTCTTTTGTGAGTCATATTTAGGGTCGTGTTTAAGTCCGTCTAATGGGGGAGGGGACCCATCCTTTGCTGATCTCTGGAAGAGACATAAGCAGCCTCGAGCTAGATTTCACAGCTGCAGACCTGGCACCTGTGGGTCTGGACACCCTGCGGGATTACTTGTGTTAGACACAGTCACTGTCCCCCAGACAGAGCAGCTCGGTCACTGACCCGTGTGGCAACGCCCTTCCATTGCCAATAGCAAGCCATGGCTAGACAGAGAGGGTCCTTCTCAGGGAATGGAACAGCCCTTGGTGCAACATGTACTTTGATATCTTCAGAGATTAATGTTCTTGTCACTGTCTGACATCAAAAGTGTCACGCTGTCTGAGAGCTTCCTTGATCTGGTCTTCACAACATTCCTTTCCAGCTTGTCTACAGCACCTCCCTCTTGCATTATGCAACACTCACAATTTATATTTTAGAGAGAGATTTTTGCTATAGAACGCATGTGCTAGCCAGAGAGACAGAGAGACAGAAGTGAGAAATTACCAATTACCTCCCCCTAGGGGGTGGCCACACCACAATCCCTTCTCCTCCATTTACCTCTTAGGATCTGGGCACACACACGCATGTCCATCATGAGTGTTAAGTCACCAGGTCTGGAACTCGAACCACAGTTGATTATGTGAGTCCAGCAACATTACCATTAGCCATCTTCTGGTCCCTTTTCCCTATTTACGGTAGAGCACATGTACGTGCAGGTGAAGTGAGAGGGAGAAGCACTCTCCCCGGGTCTGGCCACGCTGCAGTCCCCTTCTCCAGTCCTCCAGCCCTTTGGACCCTGGGTGCTCATGGGCGTGCTGGCGGCTTGAGGCCGACCAGGCCGAGGGTCAGAACTGTCATGTTATCCCACACTTTTGCACACCTGGCATACCAAGGTTTTTGTTTGTTTTCTTGTTTGTGTGCTTAATATCTCTAGGTTGTTTTATTTCATTTGCAAAACGTTCTTTCTCCTCTAGTTCTGACTATATTCTACTCAGCCGTCCTCCAAGTTGCATGTTTTCAGTTGCCAGAGGGCATGTGCATTCACCAGAGAGACAGAGAAGGTGCCCTCCATGGTGCATGACCATACGCAATCCTTTTCTTTCCATTTTTCTACGCCATCAGGATCTGGGGCATGTATACACATGTATTTGGCATGTTTTTCAAGTTGCAAGGAGTGTGATTCAAACAGCACTTGGCCGTGTGGAATCCAGCTCCTTGAACCACCAGGCTATGGGGCCAGCCCTCCAAACTACACTTAGACGACATGTCCTTGGTGACGCCTTCCTTGAATCTCAACTCTCAGCTAGGAGTGATCTCTCGTTTATTTTACTCATTTTCACATTCTCATTGCAATTAGTAATTCTCCTACAGAGAGGCTGCTATATTCTAGTCTGTTCTACAGATAAGCAAATTGAGGCTTAGCTTAAGGTAGTTCAAGATCACAAGGCTAGCAAGTGCTGGGATTCACTAAGCCCTCAGTCCAACTCTGGAGCCCGTTCTCTTAGTTATTACCCATTACTAGATCTTGAAATTCTTTGAAAGACAGATAGAGGGAAATTCACAACTGCTGAACACCTAAACTGTCCCTGGCACTGGACAGGAATCTTTGTATATATCCCCTTATCTGTGACTTAGAGGACATAGTTCACATTTTGCAATTGAGAAGATCAAGGTTCATCATAAATTATTTTTTAAAAGAGACCTGACTGGAATAAGGCATTTGCAGTGCCTACAACTGGTGGATCTCTAATAAGCAGAACATATAACTATCCTCTACAAGTCAATAAGGAAATAATACCTCCCCTATAAACTCTGGGGAGAAGAGATGAGCAGGCAATTCAGCAAAGGAGAAACCAGAATGACCAAGACCACATGAGAGGATGCTTAGCCTCACTAGGATTAAAGGGAGTGCAAATTATGATAATGGAATATTGGGACCAGCAGTTAGCATAATGGCTATGTTGCTGGACTCCCACATAGTCAACCATAGTTTGAGTCCCGGACCTGACGGCTTAAACTCACGCCAGGCGCGTGCCCAAGATCCCGAGAGGAGAATGGAGGAGAAGGGATTGCGGCATGGCCATCCCCCCTTGGGGTGATTTCTCGCTTTCTGTCTTTCTGTCTCTCTCTGTCTCTCTGGTGAGTGCACGTGCCCTATAGCAAAAACCTCTCAAAGAAAAAAAAAAAGATAATAGAATACCATTTCATTCCCATAAAACTTACAAAAATGAAAATCTCTGACTACCACAAATGTTAGGTCAGAGAAATTTTCATATATTGAAAGTAGGAATGAAAATTGGTGTAGACATTTTGGAGAGAAGTGCTATAATGACTGTGTGACCCAGTGATTTCTCTTCTAATATACACCCTAGAGAAACTGTCCCCCAGATGAGAACTAGTGTGTTCACCCCCATATAGTTTAGGGGATGGATAAACTGCAGAATCATAGCACAATATGTTACTGAGTGAAAAGAATAATCTATAAGCATCAAAACTGATAAATCTTGATAACATGAAGTGAGGACACAGCTGAAATTGCCAGCAGTGAACCAGAAAGGCCCTGACTGGAAAGTAAATCTGCTAACACCTTCATCTTTACACTTGCCAGCCTCCGGCATCATGGAGAATTCATTTCTGTTGTTCTACTATTTACCAACAAATAGATAAATAGATAAAGTCTCAAAAAATCTGCATTTTATGTAAATTTATTATGTAAAAATACCTAACATAAGGGCCAGCAGGTGGTGTGGAAATGATCCACAATGACTACGTTTCGAGTTTCAGACCCGACAGCTTGAAAATCACGCCAGGCACTTGTGCATGCCCAAAACCCAGGAGGACAATGGAGGGGAGGGGCTTGCAGCATGGCCATCCTCTCATTTTCCCTCTCTCTGTCTCTTCATCAAGCACCCACGCTCTATGGCAAAAGAAAAACTAAATTTTGTTTATGTATAATACATATTAAAGCCTATGTAGAATGTACTCAGTAAAAGTATAAAAACATATTAGAAGTGTAATTGTTAGGTTACCTAGGCATTATAAAACGTCTCTCCAAAATTGTGGGACCAGCAGTTGGCGTAAAGACTGTGTCGCTAGACTCCCATGTAGTTGACCACGGTTCGAGTCCCGGACCCGGCGGCTTAAACTCACGCCAGGCGCGTGTGTGTGCGTGCCCAAGATCCTGAGAGGAGAATGGAGGAGAAGAGATTGCAGCGTGGCCATCCCACCTGGGAGGTGATTTCTCGCTTTCTGTCTGTCTTTCTGTCTCTCCGTCTCCCTGATGAGTGCACGCGCCCTATAGCAAAATGTCTCTCCAAAATTATGGCACCATTTTCATTCCTACTTCCAATCTTTGAAACTTCTCATTACTCCAATATTTGGATTGTCAGGCATTTTAATCTTTGTCAATTTAATGGGTGTGAAATGAGATTTCATGTTTCCGTTTCTATTTCTCTTTCTTCCAACAACATTTGGCGTCATTTCATGTGGTGCCCTCTGGTTATGATAGAAGAATGAGATTAGAGCATGATTTACGTTTCAATCCCTGAATAACAAATGATGACTCACTGAATATTGATAGTTCACAACCACCATTCATTGTCACCCAGTTTCTGTAAGTCTGTAGTCTAGGCATGGCTTTGCTGGTTCCCCAGTCAGGGCCTCAGAAGCAGAAATCAGTGCCCTCCACACTGTGTTCTCTTCTGGAGGCTGGGCCAGAGGAAGTTTTGCATCTTGCTTCCTGGAGTTGTTAGCTGTAGACTTCATGGTAGCCATTTTTCAATGCCAGCAATAAGAGAGATTGTAGTTGTGTACGTCTTTGATCTCCTCTTTTACAAAGCCATCTGGGGACCAGCAGATGGCCTTATGGTAATGTCACTGGACTCCCAAGTAGTCGGCCGCAGTTGGAGTCCCAGACCCAGTGGCTTGAACCTCAAGCCAGGCACGTGTGTGTGCTACCGAGATCCTGAGAAAAGAATGAAGAAGGGATTGGGGTGTGGCCATTCTCCCTGAGGTGTGATTTCTCGCTTTCTGTCTCTCTTACTCTCTTCCCTCCGTCTCTCTGGTGAGCATATGCGCCCTATAGCAAAAATCTCTCCCTCAAAAAAAAGCTACCTGAGTAGATTATGTCCAAACAGTATAATCTCCCATTCAGTAAACTTAAATTCCATTCATTAGAGGGACCAGCAGATATATAATGGTTATGTTGCTGGATTCCCATGTAGTCAGGAGCGGTTCAAGTCCCAGACCTGGCAGCTTAAAACTCACTCTTGGTACTTGTGTGTGCATGTTCAAGATCCTGAGAGGAGAATGGAGGAGAAGAAATGCAGATTGGCCATTTCTCACTGAGGGATGATTTCTCATTTTCTGTCTCTCTGGCAAGTGACGTGCTCTATAGCAAAAATCTCTAAAAAACAAACAAACAAAAAACTGTCCATTCACTAGAAATTTTAACTTTATTTACACAAACTCTTAGACTTTTCCTACAATGTGACTTAATCAAAGAACATTATAAAGACATCATCTTTGGGGACCAGCAGTTAGTGTAACAGCTATGTCGCTGGACTCTCATGTAGTCGACTGCGGTTCGAGTCCTGGACCCGGTGGCTTAAACTCACACTGGGCGTGTGTGCATGCGTGCCCAAGATCCCAAGAGAAGAATGGAGGAGAAGGGACTGTGGTGTGGCCATTCCCCTGGGGTGTGATTTCTCGCTGTCTCTCTGTCTCTCTCTTTCTGGCGAGCACACGCGCCTTATAGCAAAACCTCTCAAAAAAAAAAAAAATTCCTAGGTCCATGATTTAATAAGGAATATATCAAGCAGCTTACAAAGAAAAAGAAAAAATAAAAAACTACTAAAAAAAAAATAGACATTATCTTTGCCACATATATGGATTATAAACAAGTCACCATTTCTGTCAACCAAAAGGAGAGACTACAGAAGGGTGTGGGCAACTGGACGCAGCCCTGGGGCATATTCACCGCAGGGCTAGAGCCTTGATGTTGCTCCATTATGTTTTCTTTGCTACGTTATTTTTTCTCTCCAAAAACCAGAATCTAAATTTTAAGATCTGTTCAATCTTGATGCTACCTAAGCAAGTATCTGTTATATTATTTTTGGACTTTTTTTTATAATTAAAAATGGAATTTTTTAGAAATTAATGAATAGGCTTGCTAAAGTTGAAAAGACCAATACAGGGCCAGCAGGTGGCGCTGTGGTTAAGGAGCTGGACTCCCACGTGGCTGGCCACTGGAGCTGGCGGCTTGTTTTCTCACTTCTCTCTCGCTCTGGTGAGCACACAGAGCACAAATTAAATAATAATAATAATAAATAAATGAAAAGACTAATAGAAACAGAAGAGTAAGGGAATGCAGAAAGGGGCCGGTCTAGAAGACACCATCAGCTTCTCTGCATATTCTAAGGTCCCAGAACAGCACCCTGATTACTTTTCAGCTTGTTTTAAAAACTAATGGGGGGGCAGCGGGTGGCAACAGGTGGCATGGTGCTTAAGGTGCTGGACACTCCCACATGGCCGACCACAGTTCGAGTCCTGGACCTGGTGGCTTGCTTCCTCACTTTCCTTCTCTTTTTCTCTGTGTCTCTGGTCAGATTTAAAAAAATAAATGATTGAATAAATAAAATTAATTATTTTAAAAAATGAATGGGGGGACCAGGAGTGGGTGTAATGACTTCGTTGCTGGACTCCCACATAGTTGACCACAGTTCGAGTCCCAGACCTGGTGGCTTAAACTCACACCAGGCATATGTGTGTGCATGCCTAAGATCCCGAGAGGAGAATGGAGAAGGGATTGCGGCGTGGCCATCCCCCTGGGGGATGATTTCTCGCTTTCTATCTCTCTGTCTCTCTCTGTCTGTCTGGCGAGCACACGCGCCCTATAGCAAAAACCTCTCCAAAATAAAACAAACAAACTAGTGGGCCCAAGGATCTGATGTGTATCCTTCATGCCCAATTAACAAAATATATTATGTGCAGTTTGATGAAGCAGGGTATACACCCGCCTGGCTCCCAGCTGTTGGTGTTGGTGATTGCACATTTGCCTTGTTCTCAGTTGCCATCTCAAAGCCACTGCAAATTCCAGCCAGTCCCCCAGATCGTTAAACATATGTTTGGTCCATATTCCTGCAAAAAGAAAATTTACCCACCTCCATTACCTTGTTGAATAGATAAAAAAAAAATTGTTGCTATCAGGTAAATATCTAGTCAAATGTGGCTTAAGTCAATGGCCCAAAGTCTAAAAACGTACTTACTTAACTAGGTGTTAGCAAAGCCTAACAAGTTTTAACATGAGCTGGACAGACGAGAGTTTAAAGTATATAAACATACTTTGTTGCCAAGAAGAAAGCATTGTAGAGTGATTTAAGCAACTCAAAGAACAGAGAGTCTGCGTAAAAGTTTAATCAGAAAGAGAGAAATGGGTTCCAAAGGGTAAGAGAAAGTGAAGGGTTTGTTTGTTTGTTTTAGAGGTTTTTGCTGCAGGGTGCATGCGCTATCCAGAGAGACAGAGACAAACAGAGAGACAGAGAGAAACAGAGAGACAGAAAGTGAGAAATCACCCCCCAGGGGGGAAAGCCACGCTGCAATCCCTTCTCTTCCATTCTCCTTTCGGGATCCTGGGGCACACACACACACGTGCCCGGCGTGAGTTTAAGCCACCGGGTCCGGGATTCAAACCGCTGTTGACTATGTGGGAGTTCAATGACACAGCCATTACACTAACTGCTGGTCCCATGAAGGTGTTAATACATGATTTAATATTTTCAAAATTCTTTCTTCTTTCACCCCCCCACTTCTTAAAAATTGCCATTTTATTTACTTTCAATTTAAATTTTTGTTTGTTTTATATTTCAGTAAAACCCAATAAAAACATACAGAGAGGGAACCAGCAGTTACTGTAATGGCTATGTCACTGGACTTCCACGTAGTCGACCGCAGTTCGAATCCCGGACCCGGTGGCTTAAAACTCACGCCAGGCGCGTGTGCGTGCATGCCCAAAATCCCGAGAGGAGAATGGAGAAGGGATTGCGGTGTGACCATCCCCCCTGGGTGGTGATTTCTCACTTTCTGTCTCTATGTCTCTGTCTCTCTGTCTGGCGAGCACACGTGCCCTATAGCGAAAAACTCTCAAAAAAAAAATAATACAGAGGAGAAAAGGAAGGTCCTTCTGGAAAGCTCTTATCTTAATCATCTCTCAGCCATTTCCAGAGATTCAGGAGCTCAAGACCCTCCATCATCAGCCATGGATGTGACCCGGAGGAAGCCACACCGTGCAAGCCTCTCTGTTGATTTCTGCGTGAGCAAGGACCATCTTAACTTGAAAAAGAAGTTGGACTAGAGCGTGTTGATGGCCGGGCAGGGTCTACAGATAATGAAGAAAGTTGCAGCTTGACCTTCTCACGGTGGTGCTAACCCAGTTAGCCGATTTACTAGGGCTGGGAGGTAAAGTGGTGCCAAGACCTCTTGCTTTCTCTATCTTGCCTGTGGAATAAATAAATAAATAAATAAGATAAACTTTAAAAAAGGGTCTGTAACGGAGCCAGCAGGTTGCATGGAGGTTACGGTGGCTGTATCCTACATGACCAACTGCAGTGTGAGTCCCAGACCTGGTGGCTTGAAAACCATGCCAGATGCGTGCGAACGTGTGCCCCAAATCCCAAGAGGAGACTGGAGGAGAAGGGATTGGGCGTGGCCATGCCCTTGGGGGGTGATGTCTCGCTTTGCCTTTCCCTCTCTCTGCGTCTCTCTCCAGTGAGCACACAGGCCCAATATCACAGACAAAGCGACGGGGAGGAGGGCCGACGTTGCGGCGTGGCTCCGAGTGCAGTGCTTCACTCTGGGTGCAGAGGCCTTTCCTCTTGCACTCGCAGCTTTGCTGAGTTGTTATCCTAATTGCACTGTATCAATCACCTCTTACTCTGTAATGAATTGCTTTAGAACTTAGCGTGTGAAACATTTATTATCATACATAGTATCAGTGTCCGGAGTCCAGGGGCAGCTTAGCTAAAGGCTCTGACTTGGGGTCCCTCATCCAGCTATCCCCAAGGTGCTGGGTCTACTGGAAGTCGAAGTAGGTGCTGGTGCAGTGCGATCGACTTTCTCAGAGCACCCTAGATAGGTGTTCTCGTGATCTCATTGACACGAACCTTCCATCAGGAAACACACGTTAACACATTCATTCTGGCCTAACGAGTGCTGACAAACATTATCAAAGACTTACGTGTTCTTTGAGCAGTTCTCCCAAGATCACTTTTGCTAGGGCATATTCTGCGTGATGTCTGACTTCACTTGACAATTGTTTTGCTTTGTTTTGCCTGGTACTTGGAGAGATTCCAGGTTCCTTCTTGTATTTAATACTCTGTGACTGTGAGCTCCAAATCTGCCAAAGCTCCTTGAGTGGTTCTGCGGTTGTCGTGTGCTCCTGTCCTCATCAGTCATCGGGAAAGCCAATCCGCTGTCAGCCAGCGCCGATGTCTGCTGTGCGCCAGAGCCACGTCCACTGGGTCGTTTAATGTTCACTCCTGTCCTGAACAGTTGGCAGGCTCACTACTGAGCCCGGCTGGCCAAATGACTTCCCGAGAGGTCACACAACCAGCTGGAAATACAGCATCAAACAAGATGGGTGGGACCTGTGCACGGATCCCACGCAGCCGACCGCGGTCTGCGTACCTGCCTGGTGGTTTGAAAAACTCCGGGAGCACGTGCATCCCCCAAACGGGTGGGATAGAGAAATGGAGAGGAGAGGATTGGGCGGGACTGAGCCTCACTGCGGGTGCTCGCTCTCTCTCTCTCTCTTTGGTGAACCACATACTCTCTAGCAATAACAAAATAAGTAAGATTCTCAAACACATTATTCACTTAGAAACAATTTAAAGTGAAACTGGTTATACTGAACTCGTCCGTCTGGACACGCATGAAGATTGTGTGTCAGCTGCAGCTCTCCAAGAAGCTGTCATAGGGTAAGATGGAATGGCACAATTACTTAGAAGGGGAGAGAAAAATACTTTAAAATGCTCTAAACCACATTTTCAGATCATTTTACCTAGTAAGGTGAGCTCTGGAAGCAGCAACTGTAGATAAGCTAGTTGGGAACACAGCCAACGGGAAGATGTTAACTACAGTCACCTAACAGGAAGATGGAAAGAGTTAAATAAAAAGTCTTGCCTAAAATTTAGCCTTGGGGCCAGTAGATGGCGTAGCAGTTAAATCACTGGACTGACTGCCCTTTGAGTCCTGGGTCTGGTGGTTTGAAATGCATGCTGGGCACGTGTGCATGCGTGCCCAAGATCCCTGGAGGGGACTGAAGGAACAAGGATTGCGGCATGGCTGTCCTCCCGGGAGGTGATTTCTCACTTTCCCTCTCACTGCTTCTGTCTCTCTGGTGAGTGCAAGTGTCCTAAGGCAAAAACCTCTTAAAATTTTTTAATGTTAAAAAAATAACTACAGGGATAGTAAGCATAAGCTTATTTTATCATTCTATCTATGTGTTAATATTTTTGAAATCAACAAAGGAAAAATAAAACGTTTATTAGAGTTTTGGGGACATGGCTTTTTAATAAAAATACAGAATGTTCTGATTATACACCTGCATCCCGCGTGTCTCCTTTGTGTAGTACGAATTCAAGCTGTGAATTCCTCCAGAGGACTATTTTGCTTCATAATCCGAGGGCTTCTTCAGTTCTTCTGTTCCTCTGTATCAGTGGATTTGTCTGATCAGAGCGGCTTCCCAAGATGTCCTTTATCAAGGCAACTCCTGCAGGACGGGGTTTCACTTAACAATCGATTTCCATGACATGGCATCGTGTTCTCGGTTATTTGCAGCGTCAGAAAAGAAAACCACGACAATCACCCTAAGTGGGCCTTTACTTTAGGAGTGTTTTCGTTGGGTCACCTTTGCTTCATTATACAGTCTTGTAACACAAAAACGCTCTGATGCCAAGGCCATGCTCTTGAAAAACATTGGTGTGGCTTCAGAGCGTCTCCCGTTCCCCGGTGACCTTGACTCGGTGTTCTCTTTTTCTTTTATTGGCATGGGGCATGTGCGCTTTGCTGGAGAGACAAGGATAGAAAGTGAGAGGGAAAGTGAGAAATCACCCCCAGGTGGGATGGCCACTCCACAATCCCTTTTCCTCCATTCCCCTCCTGGGATTTTGGACATGCACGCACAAGCCCCTGGTGTGAGTTTCAAGCCACTGGATCCCAGACTCAACCTGTGGTATATTACATGTGGAAGTCCAGTGCCTTAACCACCACACCGTCTGCTGGCCTCCCTCTCTTTTTTTTTTTTTTTTTTTTTTTTTTTTTTTTTTTTTGAGAGGTTTTCGCTATAGGGCGCGTGCACTCGCCAGGCAGACAGAGAGAGACAGAGAGACAGAAAGTGAGAAATCACCCCCCAGGGGGGATGGCCACACCACAATCCCTTCTCCTCCATTCTCCTCTCGGGATTCTGGGAACACACCCACAGGCGCCCGGCGTGAGTTTTAAGCCACCGGGTCCGGGACACGAACCGCAGGCGACTACGTGGGAGTCCAGCGACATAGCCATTACGCTAACTGCTGGTCCCGGCCTCCCTCTTTTTGAGGAACTACTAGTCAGACCCAGCACCCAGTGGGACATGGGTTCTTGTCTCACGCATACCAAGAATTAGAGACCTGGGTCCAGAGAAGGGATAGCAAGCCAAGTTTACTAAAGGAGCCGGAAGGGAGAACAGAGCCCCAGGCGGGTGCAGTCCAGAAAGTGGGTTGCCAAGGAGGAGCAGGGGTGGCACTTCTATCTGGTGAGAGTGCTAGACTTCCTGTGCACGTGCTCCCCTCGGGGTAGGCCCGCAGGTCCTACAGGTTCTCAGAGTCCTGAGTCCCCACTTCATGGTGGCTAATTGGAAACCCTCTGCTCAGAAGCCCTGAATTTGGAAAAGGTCATTATGTCAGTGAACTTTGAGGGCCTGGCGATCCAGATCTTGGAATTCACCCCGAACCCCCGTCAGGGAGGGTCCACTCAGTAGAAAACGCCTTCCCTTTGTCTTTGTGGTAATACTTTTACATTATCTGGATTCTGTCCCTCTGACCTTTTGTCTTTGTCTAATTAAGTCCCATTGCAAGGGACCTTGAATTTTTTATGAACAAGATTTACATATCTAAGGGCAAAGGAATAGGGTGACTGGGAGAGGAAAGAAAAATACAAAGCTGGAGAGCTTACCAGTCAGGGGCTCCCAGCACAGTGGCTGTCTTCTGGGGGTGGGTGGGGGAGCAGAAGCCCTGCTCTACCTACCTGTGACCCGGTCTCACTCCTGTCCCCTGATCATCCCCACTCCTCTGCTAATACGGTTTACACAGCAGCTGCCGCGCCTTGGCCTTGAGGATAACCAATCAGAATATCATGCATTCCCAGCTGCTGTGTGTTTTTTTTATGTCCAAGATCATAACAATCTAAGATTTTCCCTATAATCTGAGATTTTCCCTGAAAGAGATCTTTTAGAAAGGTTGTGGGGACCAGCAGGTGGCATAGTGATTAAAGTGCTGGACACTCCCACATGGCAGGCCATGTTCGAGTCCTGGACCTGGTGGCTTGCTTTCTCACTTCTCCTCTCTCTTTTTCTGTGTATATCACTCTGTCAAATTTATAAATAATAATAATAAAATTAAATTAAAAATAAATAAATAAAATTAAAATTTTTTTAAAAAATAAAAGATTGTAAAAGGGACCAGCAGGTGGCGTGGTGGTTAAAGGCACTGGATTCCCATATTGCCCACCATGGTTCAAAGTCCTAGACCTAGTGGCTTGCTTTCTCTCTTTCCCTTTCTCTCTCTCATTCTCTTCACTCAAATTAAAATATAATAATAACAACACATGGAATTAAATAAATAATTCTTTTAAAAAGAGAACGAAAAGAAAAGAGTGTGAAGGAGGATCTCCTTCCTCTCTGAGTTGTTAAGCAATAAAGAAGTGGACCTGGGTGGCCCCACCTTGTCTGCTGCGGTCCAGAGGAGGCAGAGCTGAAGGGGGGCTGACAAGCCACTGTGCAGAGAGAAGCAGAGTCGGGAGGTGGAGAGGAAACCAAGCGACTTCTGAGTTCCTTGTCCTAACCATTCCCAAAGCTACTGCCAACACATCTGGGAGATTTACCTCACCCCCCCTCCCGGTGTAGAGGAGATAACTTTACCACAGAACAGCTGAATTGTGAGATACTGCATCTCTAAGAAAGATGTGGAAATGTGGCAATCAAAGAGGGCAGTGAAGAGAAAGGCAGCTCCTTCTGAATCAGGAGGACTGTGGAAGGGAAACAGAGCTAAAGAAGACAGGAAGTCATGATCTTTGTCTTGGCCCTTCCTCCTTTGGCCAGAGCACCCTAAGGAAGAGAAGGTCTAAATATGTTATGGGGAAAGCCGAAATAGGAGGCACTTTGGGAACCTGCATACTTCCTGGAACTCGAAAAGGAGAAATTACAATGCAGCATGGTCGCCAAAACCTTGTGAGTCAAGTTTTCTGGGCTAAAATGAACGGCAGTGCTGGCAGGAGTGTCCCATGCCCAGCTCTCCTGATGTTAAGCTCACATGTGCATCTGTGCTCAACACCAGACCCACTCCAGCAGAATGTCGGCCTTCACTTATGGCTAGACAACCTCTTAAGCTTAGTTTTCTGGCTTAGAGTCCATGATCATCCAAAATCTTTTCAGTATATTATCTTTTTTTCTTTCTGGTTTTCCTTGTTGGTGTGTATGGCTGTAATTAAATCATAAAACAATCATGGTTCTATTATTTTAAGTTAGAAGACTCTTACTCTGCTGCTACAAAACATTTCGTCAGACTATTACTCACTGTACCTTTGTTACTGAGTTCAACTCAGGTCCGCTCGCCCAAGCACTGTAAAAGCAAACCATAGGCACATGGTGTGGTGAAGGAAAATACAACTTTATTGCAAAGCGCAAAGCAAGGAGAGCGGGCAGTTCATGCTGAAAAGACCCGGTCTCCCCAAGATGTTCCCCACATGTGCTTTTAAGGGCAAAATTAGGGGCAGAGGTCCTAGGCACATGACCAATTCAGTGATTGGTTCAAGAGGGCGTGATCATCTCATGGGCATTCTTGATTGGTGAGGCCTTAGATAATCAAATTCCTCTTCAGGTTTCTGGAGCCATTCACCGTGGGGTCTTTGAGTTCACAGCCAGCAGTTTCCAGCCTACAAAACTTCTTACATAATGAAACGAAAACCTTATTTTTCATTTAAGTGAGAGTTTTAGAGGTCAAATGTCCCTTATTTATGGTCAATGCTGTTTTATTTTATAACCAAAGTCTGAAGGCTTACCCTTTACTCTGGGCCATTACAGTGTAAATGGACCTTATATTTCGAGAACCTTAGAAAATACATTAGGGGTCCTTGCTCAGTTTCACTTTTAGTCACAGACCAGGTACGGTATCAGAAAATCTACCGGAAACACCTGGAAATGAGTATGGTCTACTTTTGTAGCTTCCTCAAGTCCTGCAAGGAGGAGATAACCTTACTGATGACCATCTGAAAGCAGATTAAGAGACTTAGAGAAGATAAAATTGGGAGAAAAGACAAGCCTAATTTGCAACACAGTGCCCAGATACTTCCTATCAACTATTTGAAACTGAGCAGGGAGCCCCTAAGAGGGATGGGTCCTCAGTTTCCCCTTCTGTTAAAGAAAAAGTAGAAATTTCCCAAACTGAAAATTAGTGAGAACTAAAAATAAGGTGTAGGTTCTAGGGTTCTTGGACTACAAGGTCCATTTGCATTGTAATGGTCCACAGAAGGGGTAAGACTTCAGACTTTGGTTATGGTAATGACACAACATTGACCATGAATGAGGGCCATTTGACCTCTAAAACTCCCACTTAAAGGAAAGATAAGGTTTTCATTTCAATATGTAAGATAGCTTAGCTTGTAGGCTGGAAACTGCTGGCTGGGAGTTCAAAACCCCCCAGGCTGAATGACTCTGGAAATCTGAAGAGAAATTTGATTATCTAAGGCCTCACCAACTCCACAAATGCCCAGGAGATGATCATCCCCTCTCGAACCTGTCATTAAAGAACTGATCATGCACCTGGAACCTCTGCCCCTCATTTTTCCCTTAAAAGTGCATGTGGGGAACTCCTCCGGGAGACCCAGTCTTTTATGCAAGAGCTTTGTTCTTTGCAATAAAACTGGACTTTCTTTCATCATACCACGCGATACGTTTGATTTGTAGTGCTTGGGTGAGCAAATCTGATTTGAGTTCAGTAACATATTCTCCAGCTTAAAAAAGAAAAAAGTGTAGGGAAATGCTGACTTGTGATTGATGTTTTCATCTACTTGAAGCTATTATTTAGAATAAAAATCAAGATAGAGACCATTAATTAAGAAGTGAGGGAACAGATAGGGCACAAAAGATCATGCTTATGAGGCGTAAATTCTCAGACTCAAAGACTGTGTAGACACACTCTCTGTTTATGCTCCTTAGTTCATAACATAAATAACAAATGAATTTAACAATTCCTATGACATTGTTAAGGAAACTCATGCTGAAGAAACTTCAGTATTTGTCGACAAAAGCCAAAGACTGTTCAACTTCCTAGATAGTCTCCACACCACTAAACCTCTGTTTATGATGCTTGGCCATACGAAGCTATGTTTGAACCTAATAAGAATTTACAACATCCAGAGACGTTAGAATTGGAGCAGGACACATGAATTGAAAGAGATATTGGCTGTTTTCCTTTGAGAAAACAATAATTTCAATTCACATAAGAACACTTGTTTTATGAAGTGAAGACAGCAGTAGGAAGTGTTTGAATGCTGAGTAATCAGAGGGAGAGGCTTTCTGCAGCAGGAACATTTGTGGGACTACCCAGTCATCGTATCACTTGGTGTTTGTTCAGGTAGGTGCCCACTTCTGCAAGACCACCTACTCCATAGAAAATAAGCCTCATTTGGGACCACCGGTTGGCATTATGGCTATGTCTCTGGACTCCCATGTAGTCGACCACAGTTCAAGTCCCGGACCTGGTGGCTGTTGACGAAAAATAAATAACCAACTGTAAAATTAATAATTAATAATTAATGCGGTTTATTTCCAAGCCAAGTGTGAGTGACCTAGGCCGGAGAAGAGGCATACATGCCTTTTCTCAGGGTGATCATGTACAGAGGTTCCTTTTATTTGCTTTTGAGATTGACAGACACATTTAGTGAAAAGATTTTCCATTGGTCTGGCCCAAAAAGGCGGGACATGTAGAAGTGGGGGCTTGTAGGTTATAGGTGGGTTCCACAATTTTTAGGTCTGTGATTGGAAGGGAAGATCCGCGTCTTAGTTAAAGAAAGGCTTAATCTACATCTCAAGGAAAAGGGAAGTTCTGTGTCTTGGGAAGAAATAAGCAAAAGAATACACTGTAATCAGTTGAAATATACATCTCAAAGATACTATGCCAGGAACAGGAGGTAGGAAGAATCCTGTTAATAGAAAATAAATGGTCTGTTAATGTTTGTGGGCATGACTTCCCCAGTCCCTTTGGAAAATAGAAAAGGTAGTCAGACTTCTGTCCACATGGCTTAGACTCACGCCGGGTGCATGAGTGCCCAAGATCCCAAGGAGAATGGAGGAAAAGGGATTGAGGCGTGGCCATCCCCCCTGGGGGGTGATTTCTCGCTTTCTGTCTCTCTGTCTCTCTCTGTCTTTCTAGTGAGCGCATGCACCCTATAGCAAAAAATAAGTAAAGAAAGAGAGAAAAAAGAAAATAAGCCTCATTTGAGATTTGAGGTCCTATCTCATCCAGTCATGGTGGTCTCATTCTCTCTGACCAACAAAGGTGATTCAATTTCCAAGTACCTAGTGACAAATTTTAATCTTTCTGTGAGAAGGGCAAATTCTTTATGCATTTAATTCTTAAATCAAATGATAGGCCAAATGGAGAAAAGAACACTTCCAGATGAACCAGTTTACTGCAGGGCCTGCGTATACAGGCAGAGAATAGGTGACCATACAGTCACATACAAAAATGATAAATGAATAAAAAAAGAAAGAAGAAAGGAAAGAAAAGATGGTATTGGTATACGAGCACACTTGTGCTAATAAAGATCCAAACTCTGGTGTTTCCATAGAAGAAATTTTCCACTTGGCAGAGGAGAGCCAAGTGACACTCTAACAGGTCTGGAGTGCTGTAGCTACCAACAGGGAGGTGGGGCGGTGCATGCCGAGGTCTCCAGCCACTGCTGTCTGATCAAGTGCCTACCCCCGAAGATGGAGTCGCTGCAAGATACGTCTCAGGGAGAAATTCCCAAAGCCCTTTTTTTATAGCAGCTTCCAAATGTCCTCTGTGGAAAGAAGGGCCCCTGGAGCTCATTTGCATGTCGGTGACGCGCCTGTCAGCTTGTCTGGCGTAGCCACCTCGAGGAGGACACAGCCAGTTCTACACCCTCAAATGAAGGTACGTTGTCAAAGCTTTCAAAATGGAGTTAGTACAGGCAAGGCCCAGCTACATAAGCTTTTAGATTCAT
Organism: Tupaia tana; assembly: GCA_026018925.1. Classification (NCBI taxonomy): domain Eukaryota; kingdom Metazoa; phylum Chordata; class Mammalia; order Scandentia; family Tupaiidae; genus Tupaia; species Tupaia tana. The sequence continues at coordinate 142,850,372 of JAKSZU010000002.1, read as the reverse complement.
TGAGAATCATTCTGTAAAAAACACATCATGGGAGGGACCAACAGTTAGCGTGATGGCTATGTCGCTGGACTCCCATGTAGTCGACTGCGGTTTGAGTCCTGGACCTGTTACTGAACTCAAATCAGGTCTGCTCGCCCAAGCGCTGTAAAACCAAGCCTTACGCACATGGTGTGATGAAGGAAAGTACAGCTTTATTGCAAAGCGCAAAGCAAGGAGAGCGGGCAGCTCATGCTGAAAAGACCTGGTCTCCCCAAGATGTTCCCCACATGCGTTTTTGAGGGCAAAATTAGGGGTAGAGGTCCTAGGCACATGATCAGTGTGCCATGATCATTCCCATGAGATGATCACGCATGGGAATTCTTGATTGGTGAGGCCTTAGATAATCGAATTCCTCTTCAGGTATCTGGAACCTTTCAGCCTGGAGTCTCTGAGCTCACAACCAGCAGTTTCCAGTCTACAAAACATCTTACATATTGAAATGAAAACCTTCTTTCCTTTAAGTGAGAGTCTTAGAGGTCAAATGGCCCTCACTCATGGTCCATGTTGGTCATTATCATAACCAAAGTCTGAAGACTTACTCCTTACTCTGGGCCATTACAATGCAAATGGACTTTATATTTCAGGAACCCTAGAAAATACATTAGGGGGTTCTTGCTCAGTTTCAGTCCCCCCTATTCTTAGAAAAATCTCTCAATCCTGAGGGAAAATGGGCGATGACCGATCTGGCTGCTTCTTGCTGAATGAGGACGTAGTTTCAGAGGTCAGGATTGGAGGAAATAGCATACATTTATTTCAAAATACTCAGAATTTTCCCTTTAGTTTTTCAATATTATTATGCTAGCACTAGCTTCTACTGTTATATTTTCAAATCTGAAAGCACATTTAATTAAGATATGAAACAAGACAGCAAAGTGGCTGATGAGGACAGAAGTCTGCATTTTTCTATTTCTCAAAATCCTTTCCAGGAACCTGGAGGGAGTCATGCCCACAAACATTAACAGTCTCCTCATCTCTGTTAAAGTGCATTCTTTTCTGATTTCAGCAACCTTCCTTTGTAATCACCAATTTAAAAACTATAAAACCCACTTATAACTTACAACTCCCCCTCCCATTTTACATGTCCTGTCTTTTGGGGCCAGACTAATGAATCAAAATTTTTAAATGTGAAAAAACTTGTTTAAAACTTAAAGCCAGGAAATAAAAAATTCTGTCCAAACAGTAGGTAGATACTAAAAACTAAAAAACAAATATGTACAGTGGACAAAAGTCTGACTACTTTTCCTAATTTCCAAAATCTTTTCAAAAGGGGACTGGGGAAGTCATGCCACAAACATTAACAGACCATTTATTTTCTATTAACAGAATTCTTCCTACCTCCTGTCCCTGGCATAGTATCTTTGAGATGTATATTTCAATCGATTACAGTATATTCTTGTGCTTATCTCTTCCCAAGACACAAAACTTCTCTTTTCCTTGAGATGTAGATTAAGCCTTTCTTTAACTAATCTCTTCCCAACACAGATCTTCCCTTCCAATCACCACCTAAGAATTGTGGAACCCACCTATAACCTACAAGCCCCCCCCCACCCCCCACTTCTACATGTCCCGCCTTTTTGGGCCAGACCAATGGAAAATCTCTTCTCTAGGTGTTGTCTGTCAATCTCAAAAACAAATAAAAGGAACCCCTGTACATGATCACCCCGAGAAAAGGTATGTATGCCTCTTCTCCGGGCCTAGCTCACTCACAGTTGGCTTGGAAATAAACCGCATTATTTATTAATTATTAATTTTACAGTTGGTTTTTTTTTTCCATCTATAGTACAGAGCTAAAATCTAGTGATAAGTGCACTATACTTTTTCGAGAAACATTTTTCTTCTTTCCAATCCCCCCTTTTACAAAATAAAAGCATAGTAAAACTAACTTATTTGCAAAAAATAAATATAGTCTTAATTTGGTCTGTTATTTGCATAAAATCCAATAAGAATACTAAGCAATTTAGTTGGCTTTGCTGGAACCTCTTATAAGAAACTTCAGATTAGACTCTTTAAGAAGCCTCCCAAGGCTACTGAGCCAAGTCAGGAATCCATCCTGACTGTGCCTTTAAGTACCTGTACTTGGAAGTTTTGGGGTCTGTCAGGAAGTGGCATTCTTTACTTACCTGCCAGGCAGAACTGCTTGTGGTACCAGGTAATCTTTCCTTTTTTTTTTTTTTTGAGAGGTTTTTTTGCTATAGGGTGTGTGCGCTCGCCAGACAGAGAGAGGCAGAGAGATAGAAAGTGAGAAATCACCCCCCAGGGGGGATGGCCACACCGCAATCCCTTCTCCTCCATTCTCCTCTCAGGATCTTGGGCACGCACGCACACGCGCCCAGCATGAGTTTAATCCACCGGGTACGGGATGCGAACCGCGGTCGACTACGTGGGAGTCCAGTGACATAGCCATTATGCTAACTGCTGGTCCCCCAGGTAATCTTTCCAAGAGCAACTGTTGGCTTAGTTGAAATTAACCTTAGTTCCTTAGCTTTCTGGTCATATCTTCAGATATGACATGCCAGTCAAAACCCTGGTAATAACCAGTGTTTCCAATTTCTGATGCAAGGCAACAAGTATTATTGAACTTATGCAAACAACCATACTGTCACAAAATAAGAATGCTCACCAATATTCTCCAATTCCAGGGGATCAGAAAGAAAATTTTGTTACAATTTTAAAAGGAAAAAACTTAACAAATTGCTGAACCTATCAACAGCTCAAGAAGACAAAAATCCTTATATCTGGAAGACAAAGCATAGAAGAAAATCAGTAATGTTTTAGTCCAAAGTCAAAAATTTCTGTTTAACTAGTTCAGTCTCATGTAATTAATCTCTCTTTTGTTAAGTTTGCGTGTTACTATGGTCCAATCTTTCCATTTAAGTCCTGGAAGTTCAGAAATATAATCTCAAAGTTATCAAAAAACCTATATTTAAGAGTACTTTATCGGGGGCCAGCAGGTGATGTGATGGCCAAGGTAATGGACTGCCATATGGCTGATCACAGTTTGAGTCCCAAACCTGGTGACCTTCCTTCTCACTGTCCCTACTGAGATAGGGTTATCTATATCACTTTGTCTCTACTCAAATCGAATAGTAACAATAATGACAAATAACCTACATAAACAATTCCTTAAAAAAGAGTACGTATCAGAGTCTTTTTCACCAATTTCCTTAAAAGAGGCAATTTTTGGATTATAGCTTATTACAAAATATTTTAGAAGGAGCATCACAATAAAGCATTTAACTATAGACAACAAAACTTAAAATGGCCCTGGTGAGATCTGATTTTACCATAACCCAAAATAAACAAATTTGATAATTTCTGTGACAAGTTACCTTAGAACTACTTAGCATTACAAGTATGACTAATAATACACTAATATATAACAGATATTTAAGAATCTCATACAATTTTGGAACACACATTGACACAAATTTGTATATAGAGAGCTAAACACCATTTCATATTTGACAATACTTCCCATATAATTTCAGCATGTCAGAAAATGTAATCTGTCTTCCTAAGACATCCAAGGGCCCTGTTAAGAATTTTCAAAAATTGGGACCACCTGCTGGTGGTTAAGGTACTGGACACTCCCACATGGCCAACCACAGTTCAAGTCCCGGACCTGGCGGCTTGCTTACTCGCTTTCTCGCTCTCTCTTTCTGGGTGTCTCTCTCTGGTCAAATCAAAATAAATGAATGAACAAACAAAATTAAAAATAAATTTTAAAAAAAGAATTTTTAAAAACTAGCTTAAGGTTAAAAAAAAACCCTTAAATTGGAACTGAAATTTGATGTAGGATGTCTATCAAATATCAAAGGTTTATAACACTTGATTAAAACAGGATTAGGGCACTGTGACTATCTGTTGTTTACTTAACCAAAGTAACAATTAAAAATTTCAAACTATAGCCATAAAAGCTGCTCTCTAATGGATTAGAATCAGACTTTTTGATTGCAGTAGGTAGGTAACCTGATTAAGACAGCATAAGTCACACAGAATTCTTCTTTCTTTCTTATACTCAAAAAGTTTGTTTTAAAGAAACTTTACTCATTTTTGTTACCATTATATAAAAACAGAACAAATTTTAGTCTTTGAATAAGTTTAGTTAATTCTAGTTAGTTTTACCTTAAGATTCCACATTCCCTTTTTCCCAACTTTTTATACTTAGTTTTATCTATATTTTCTTTTTCATTCACTTACTCTAAAACAAATTTCAAACATCTCCCACATTAGACAATCCTCTTCAACAAAAACACACCCTCACATCTATTTTCATTTCTCGTTCACCAAAAAATCTTAGTTTTCTCTGAATACTTTGAGTACATAATTATTTCTCTAATTTCTAGCTTTGGTTACCATTATCCTGAAATTTTAACATCATATTATAATATCTGGAAATATTTTCTTACAACACAAGTTGTTAACAGATCAAATTAGATTTCAGACTTATGCTATATAAAACATGGTGTCAAAGTATATATATAACACTTAAACTTAGAAATAACTCAAGCAATCATTAATACAATTTAACATACCATGCCTTTAAAATTTAAACTACTTGGGGAACCAGCAGTTAGTGTAATGGCTATGTCGCTGGACTCCCACGTAGTCGACCGCGGTTCGCGTCTCGGACCCGGTGGCTTACAACTCACGCCGGGCGCGTGTGCGTGCGTGCCCAAGATCCCGAGAGGAGAATGGAGGAGAAGGGATTGCGGCGTGACCATCCCCCCTGGGGGGTGATTTCTCGCTTTCTGTCTCTATATCTCTCTCTGTCTGTCTGGCGAGCGCACGCGCCCTATAGCGAAAAAAAAAAAATTTAAACTACTTGGAAAAATGTACAAATGATGACAAGTCCAATTACAAACATTTACTCCATTTACATTTACCCAATTTGTTTTTAACCATTATATTTGAGTTACTTATGAATAAAAGTAGGCTATTTAATTTAGGTGCTTTCCTTTGAAATAAAGGAAACCCAAGCTAGCCCTACATTAACTAGTGTCATCTTCTCTAAAGACTGAATTACCAGACACAAGAGAGTTCTCTTTTCCCATTTGTCTGTAACCTAACTGTCCATGTGGCACCAAGCATGGCCACTGATGACAGAGGCCATCACCTTGATTCACATGCTAACCGTTCTGAAGACATTTTGGTTCATATTTAACAATTCTAAATCAGCTTTAAAGATTTTACCCAAGTCACATGAACTTGAATAGCATTTGAACTTATTTTAACTTATAAGTGTGCATTTAAATTAATTTGGTACCACATACAGACAAACATACACATAAACATAAACATAACATACCACACATAAGTGTACACACATATAATAATAATACAGAGTCAAAGAATTATAGCTTTTATTTTAGATTTTTAGTCAAGAGACTGTAAAACTCACTAGTTTGAAAGAACAGTAGGAGTCAAACGGCATCACTACCTGGAACAAGTTAGTTTATCCTCACATATAGCTCAAGTCTTCTACTTAATTCTAGAAGGCAGATTAGGAAATTTGCACTTTAAAGACAAAGGATACTGACCAAAATGGATACTAAGGGAACATAAATTGTAGAAATTTCTTGTACTATTTTACTAAGTATGCAGATGGTGTAGGAACTACTTAACACATCCCCTCAGGTTAGGCAGGTGACTAACTTGAGTTCCTTGATTCATTTAGGAAGTTACTTCTCTTAACAAATTGCCATTTGTTTTCAGTTTGTCTGACTGAATCAGATATTTAAGACTTGTTCCTAACGAAAGCATGTAAAGAAAACAAAAAATAAAGAAAGCCAATTTCATATGGTAATCAGCATACAACCAAAGATCAAATGTCCACTCACTGTGTAAACATAACACTTGGTATCCCAAAAGCCAAAGTGATCGATGAGTTTAATGCAAAAGAGTACCGGCTCCAGACCAGGGAGAAAACACATGAAAAATAATCAAGTCCTAAAGAGCTAATTGCAGCTAGTGAGAGATTCAAGGAGAAAGGATTCGGTCGACAGAAATGTGGCCATAAAAAATAGGATCCAAGAGAGAAGCAGAAGCTTCTGAAATGGATGGCCAGCAAATCAGTTTCTAGTTAGGCTGACTTATCTATAAGAGCTCTTCAAGAAAATTCTTTCCATACCTATCAGCATGAGTTTTTAGTCAGGCAAACAGCAAACATATCTAAATGTACACACACAAGTGTGTGCACATACATATACACACACGTTTACCATGTTTTGAATATAGAATAGAATTTAAACCAAGTTATAACTGAACTAAGAAAGCAAGATCCAGACTACTTCCAAAGATAGGGGAAAAAAAAGATTAGAGGCCTCTTAGGAGCAGACATTGCCCAGTGACTGACCTAGGCAGCCTGACCTAGACCCAAAACAAAGGCTTTTTCCAGGCACCACCATCTTCCAGGAAAAGGATAAGATAATGGCTTTCTTAGCCTAAAACTTCTAGACAAAGAATCTCCTGACCTTCACACCCACTCCAAAATTAGGAAAGTAATTGAACCCACCCAGTATGTGCCCCTCTCCACTAGGAGGGGCAGAAGCCCCACCTCAAATAGGTCTGGACTAAGCCCTTCCTGTCCCAAAGAAAAACTCCTTATCACAATTTTTCCTTGGCAATCCACTTTCGGGAAGTTCTCCCTTCTTGGGAGCTCAAACTCCCCCCTTTGCAATAGCTACTCTTGTGTTTCCGTGACTAATTCTTCCTGAGTGTGGGACAAGAACCTGTGTCTCACTGCAGGTGTGGGCCTGATTACCCCTGTGCCCCCTCGTTCCTGCATCACTAGACCTGTGTTCTGACCTCCTTAGGACAAATGACACAGAAATAGAGACCATATCCAGGCGGGAAGAAACAGGCAGAGTACTCATGCCAGAAAAACACTATGGGGACCAGCAAATGACACAATGGCTACATAGATGGACTCTCACATGGGGCACCGTGGTTTGAGTTGGCTTCAAGATCCACCAGGCTCGTGTGCATACACACCCCAGATCTCGAGAAGAGAATAGAGAAGGGATTCAGCATGGCCATCCCCCCTGGGGGGGGGGGGGGGTGTTATTCTGTACTGTCTCGTCTCTTTCTCTCTTTCTCCAGAGAGTGCACGCACCTTAAGGCAAAAAAAAAAAAAAAAAAAAAAAAATTCAGAAAAGAAAAAAACACTATTATAACTATACCCGGGGGACTATTTCATAGAAATCCTTTTCTCCCACTAATCTTCATCTAGAAAAGAAACTAAACAGCGATCTTTACCATCTATTGAACTGAATTCCACAGAAAGCAGGAGTCTGATTGCTAAGACATTCTTCCATTTTTGCCGACTTGTCAGGTCCTCAGTTCTCTTGGCTGTGACTTTGGGAAGAGCAGAGCAGCTTTGGTTTACTCAGCTCACCACGCCAAATCTACAGTAGCCACGTGCCCTAAGGTTCACTGAAAAATCACTGACAGAGGAAAAGGAAAGGCACGCAGAGATACAGGAAAAGGCACACAGACATTTAACTTACACCGTCCACGTGGGACCCACAAACTGCTCCTTTAAGAAAAGCCAATCTACCGGAAGTTTACACACAAGGGCAGAGGAGGTCTGGAGTTATGCTAAAAAGGATGAGGGGAGAGGATGCAAAGAACCTAGCCTCTCTAGGCCAGAGTCACACTTCTAATCCCTTTCCCCCCTTTTAAAGACTATTCACATCTGCTGTTGACTTTACTGATATAAATGAATCCACATTTCTTTCACGGAAGGTTAGCGAACAGATCCTCTAAAATTCTAAGCATGTTACTTTTAATTTTCTCACAAAATGATTAGAAAGTTACTTAACTAATGTGAACACCCATTCTTTGTCCCCTGTTCCCTGGATCCTAGAGAACATTGGGGCCAGATAATGTTATAAGAGTTATCTTTATTCCTTCTTTAGAATGATAGTTTAAAGTTCCCAGTTCTACAAAATATACCCTAAGGGCTACAACATGGAATACAGCTCTCTTTCAGTTTCCCATAATGATGTCCTATTCACGGCCGGCTCAAACAAAACATAAAATCGAATGTACAAGTTACCAAATTTCCAAACGGCCTCTCAAGGCTTCTTGACCCTGTATCCAAAGGGGGAGATCACACCAAACAAATGTCCTGTCAAAGTGGAAACCAAACATCTGAAGGGAGGCTCATAGCTACTCTTAGCCAAATGAAGGAAAACCCACCAAAGATCTACAGAGAAAGATAGGCCTTGGTGTCATCACACGCGAGTTCCACAACTTACCAGACGTCTATCAAATCCAATCCGATCCAATGCCGTGTTTCCTTTGTAAGGGTCCAGAGATTGGTCCAACCGATGGAGACACAGAAAAGACTATGACAATGCAACTGCAAAAGAGGCTTTTATTTTTCCAGCTAGCTGGGGTCCAAGTTCCTGCCCGTCGCAGCGGGCCTTCACAAGGACCCCGAGCCTAAGATAAAGGGATCTTTTATAGTTCAGGATTTTTCATAGAATGTAACACATACAAAGGAGGGGGTGTGAGAAGCGAGGGTCCAGCTATCACCACCTGCTCAGGTCTAGATAAGGGCTCTCAGCTAAGGGTCCGGATGACCTTGCCTCGGAGGTGCTGGGCCCTCCTGTTTTCCACTTATCTGAGAGTTCCCAGACTCCTGGTTCCCGTCCTTGAGGCCCTAACAAAGTTGGCTCCGTCCTTGAAGACTTAACAGGGTAGCAATTAAGCTAACTTGCCCAACATTCCCTAACATGGCGGTGATTATGCTAACTTGGCCTAACACCTTCACCACAAAACTGAAATCGCCATGGGTCAACGGCGCCTGGTCGGCGGCCAATCACCCAGGGCTGTCCCTGAGACAAGGTGCTCAGGCAGCTTCAGGACAAGTTCTGAGGTGGCCATCAGCCAAGGGTCGCTGTACCTTGGGCGAGACGCCCACGCAGGACCTTAGTCCCATCTGGGTCGCCAAAAACTGTTACTAAACTCAAATCAGGTTCACTCGCCAAGTGCTATAAAACCAAGCCATAAGGACATGGTGTGGTGAAGGAAAGTACAGCTTTATTGCAAAGCGCAAAGCAAGGAGAGCGGGCAGCTCATGCTGAAAAGACCCGGTCTCCCCGAGATGTTCCCCACATGTGTTTTTAAGGGCAATATTAGGTGCAAAGGTCCCAGGTGCATGATCAGTTCAGTGATTAGATCAAGAGGGCATGACCATCTGGTGGACATTCTTGATTGGTGAGGCCTTAGATAATCAAATTCCTCTTCAGGTGTCTGGAACCGTTCAGCCTGGAGTCTGAGCTCACAACCAGCAGCTTCCAGTCTACAAAACATCTTACATATTGAAATGAAAACCTTCTTTCCTTTAAGTGAGAGTCTTAGAGGTCAAATGGCCCTCACTCATGGTCCATGTTGGTCATTATCATAACCAAAGTCTGAAGACTTACTCCTTACTCTGGGCCATTACAATGCAAATGGACTTTATATTTCAGGAACCCTAGAAAATACATTAGGGGGTTCTTGCTCTGTTTCAGACCCTGCGGCTTAAACTCACACTGGGTGCATGTGCATGCCCAAGATCCTGAGAGGAGAATGAAGGAGAAGGGATTGCAGCATGGCCATCCCCCCTGGGGGGGTGATTTCTCACTTTCTGTCTCTCTGTCTTTCTGGCTAGCACACGCGCCCTATAGTAAAAACCTCTCCAATAAAAGAAAAAAAAAAAACACACACACACACACATCATGGGACCAGCAGGTGGTGTGGTGGTTAAAGGTGCTGAATTTCCACATGGTCAACCGTGATTTGAATCCCAGACCTGGCGGCTTGCTTTCTCACTTTTCCTTTCTCTCTCTCTTTGCTCAAATTAAATAACAATAATAACAGATAGTATTAAATAAATAATTCTTAGAAAGAAAAACCCACATCATAGCACCTTTATTATATACTAATTGTAATATCGTGGTTTATAATAAGAAATATCGGGAACCAGCAGTTAGCGTAATGGCTGTGTTGCTGGACTCACGCCGGGCGCATGTGCGTGCGTGCCCAAGATCCCGAGAGGAGAATGGAGGAGAAGGGATTGTGGCGTGACCATCCCCCCTGGGGGGTAATTTCTCGCTTTCTGTCTCTATGTCTCTCTGTCTGTCTGGCGAGCGCACGCGCCCTATAGCAAAAACCTCTCAAAAAAAAAAAAAAGAAATATCTATTTGGTTTTCATTCTTGGTTTCCCAGCACACATCTCCTAAAACCCATGGAATCTCCAAAGGGATGTGTCTTTTGCATGCTAAAGAATTACTAGACTGGGAACATCTGGAAGGTCCCCAGGGATAGGGCTTGTTGCCAGGGGAACCAACCAAATGATTACAGGATTGGAACTTTCAGCCCCACTGACTAATGTCAGGGAGAAGATATGGGGAGAAGGAGTTGGTCACCCATGACTTACTCAACCCTGCCTAAATAATGAAGCCCACATAAACCCCAAAAGTACAGGGTTCAAAGAGTTTCCAAGTTAGTGAACAAAAAATGCATCCACATGCTAGGGCTGGGACACCCTCAATCTCAGAGGGGATAGAAGCTCTCGTGTTTGGAACCCTTCAGGCCTCATCCTCTCTCCCTTTTTATATGGCTGTTATTTGTATGCTTTAACATAGCCATTGTAATAAACTGTTAGCCTATTTTGTAAGCTCTTTCTTGGATTCTGTAAGCTGCTCTACCAAATTTTCGAATTCAAGGAGAAGATGGTAAGGACCTATGATTTATAGTCCAGTGGGACAGAAGTACGGGCAACCTCAGGACCAATGACTTGTGACTGTGCAGTGCTCAGGTCGCGGAATTCCCATGAAACCACATGGAGCCGATTCCGCTGTAAGCACACGAGGGTCATTTTTATTCAGGCTGGAGCCAGGACTCTCAACCTTACTGTCACAGCAGGTCAGCGTTGAGAGCCCCCGTGTTAGTTGGGCTGGGTTTTTATTTGGCTGTTAAGGGGGAGGTCGAGGGGTGCTGAGGAATGCACTCACGCAGCTATACATGGACTGTAGATTTCAAGAAGCAAGTTATCCTTTACTGACTGGTCTTCAGACGTTGAGTTGGGCAAGAAAGTTACTTCAGGCTCTGGTATTTCTTTTGTGCTTCTCATTATGACCCTCTCCTACGTGATTGGCTGCCTCCTTGAGACGGCCCCGATTCTCAGCAAGGTGGGTTTAACAAAATGGAGTCGCCCGAAAGAAGTGGAGTCACTCTGGCCCATCAGCTGATGTCTAAGGGTGTGGGCAGAGAGACTTGTAGGATGTTAACCTGTGGGGTCTACACTAACTCAACTTAGTGTCAGAATTGAATTAAACTGTAGAAAACCCAGCTGGAGTCTGCCAGATAATTGAATCAAATTGTTGTGGAAAAGAACACTCATGGTGTCAGAAGTGAACTATGGAGAGGACAGAGAGAAAAAAAATTTTTTTATTCACTGATTTAGGCAAAGACATGAGATATAATTCTCAACAATAAAGCAAGAGAGAAACTTTTGTTCTGAGAAAAACACCCCAAACAATAATATCTAAAATATCTAATAATACCTATAATATATCTAATATCTAATAATATAATAATAATATCTAATAGTATCTCTTAGATACTGTTGCTTCTGGACATGTTAGCTGGAACTGTCTTTTTTTCTTAACCAGCCTGAGGATAAAACAAAAGCACATGAAGAATAGAATCACTCAGAAGTAGAGCCATAGATATTTTTTTAAATAAATATTATTATTATTATTATTTATTTATTTATTTTGGAAAGGCTTTTTGCTGTAGGGTGCATGCACTCACCAGAAAGACAGAGAGAGAGAGAGACAGAAAGCGAGAAATCACCCCCCAGGGGGGATGGCCACGTCACAATCCCTTCTCCTCCATTCTCCTCTCAGGATCTTGGGCACGCACGCACACATGCCTGGCATGAGTTTAAGCCACCGGGTCTGGGACTTGAACCGCAATCAACTACATGGGAGTCCAGCAGCGACATAGCCATTATGCTAACTGCTGGTCCCAAGAATTATTTTTATTTAACTTTATTTATTTATTTTTAATTTGACTAGAGAGGGACAGAGCAAGCAAGTGAGAGACAGGCAGAGAGGGAAAGAGAGAAAGAGAGAAAGCAAGCTGCCAGGTCCAGGATTCAAACCACGGTCAGCCATGTGTGAGTCCAGTGTCCTTAACCACCATGCCACCTGCCAGCCCCCAGCCATAGACTCTTATCGGACCAAGAATAGACTACATTTCTTTTTTCTTTTTTTTTTTTAGAGGTTTTTGCTATAGGGCAAGCATGCTCGCCAGAGAGACAGAGAGATGGAAAGCAAGAAATCACCACCCGGGGGTATGGCTGTGGGAGGCTGCGCACCAGCGAGTCTGCTGAGACCATTTTCATGAGTCTCTTATTATTGCCATCTTAGGAAGCCCTTAGGTTTCGGTTTCTCAGAGAGCAAACAATTACGCAATGACTAAGGCCATGATTGGCTCCCCTTCAAAACCTCACCTTCAAAACCATACTCTGATTGGCCACTACCCATGGCGCTCACCGACTGGCGAGGCTAGAATCCCTCAGATCTGCATATCTGGCATCTCATGATTGGTCCAAAAAAGCAACCAATCATAACCCACCTTTTACAATCCTTCATTTAACCAATCACCAACCACCAACATGTATATAACCACGATCCCTGGACCACAATAAACAGACGACCCTGAAGAGTTGTAACACTGCATCGTCTCCACGATGCTTGTCCCATCTCTCACTCCTTCCCTCAGGAAACCTGTTCGACTGTCCTGTGGGTCAGGACATACGGCCACACTGCAGTCCCTTCTCCATTCTCCTCTCGGGATCTTGGGCATGCACGCACATGTGCCAGTGTGAGTTTAAGCCGCTGGGTTTGGGACTCAAACCGCAGTCGACTATATGGGAGTCCAGCGACATAGCCATTATGCCAACTACTGGTCCCTCTTTGAGCTGATTATTGTTAGGGAGATAACCAAGTTTTTTTTTTTTTAACATTCAAATTAGTTGGTTTGGCATATTTCGTTACTTGCAACCCAAGTTATTCTTTTTTTTTTCCAGAAGGTACATGTGCTCATCAGAGAGAGAATGGGAGTAAGAAAGAGGGAAAGTGAGGAAGCACTCCCCAAAGGGAATGATCAGTCTTCAATCTCTTCACTTCCATTTCTTTTTCCCTTCAGGATTTGGGACATACACTCACATGTGCCTGGAATGTTTTCAAACTGTTGATTCCAAGACTTGAACTATGGGGCTGGTTATGTGAGATCCAGCTGCCTTAACCACCATACATTTACCTGGCCTACAGCCCAAGTAATTTTAATGACAAAGTTCACAAACCTAAGGCTTCACCACAATCAGGAAGCAAATTTACACACACACACACACACACACACACACATGCATCAGATTATGGTATGTGAAATATCCTTTGCTCTCACCTTCAAGTTGAGAATTACCTTATTCTAGTGGGACCAGCAGTTAGCATAATGGCTATGTCGCTGGACTCCCGTGTAGTTGACCGCGGTTTGCATCCTGGACCCAGTGGCTTAAAACTCAGGCCGGGAGTGTGTGCGTGCGTGCCCAAGATCCCGAGAGGAGGATGGAGGAGAGGGGATTGCGGCGTGGGGTGTGGCTATCCCCCCTGGGGGGTGATTTCTCGCTTTCTGTCTCTCTGTCTCTCTCTGTCTGTCTGGCGAGTGCACATGCCCTATAGCAAAAAAACCTCTCCAAAAAAAAAAAAAAAAGAAGAATTACCTTATTCTAAATTTTTATGAAAATACAAATAATCAAGAATAACCAAGACTATCTTGAAGATCAACAAAAGTTAAAGGTCTTAACCAGATATCAAGATGTTATAGTTTGTTACATGGATAGACAAGTAAACCAATGAGAATATGGAGTCCATAAAGAGGTTTAGACATCTATAGTTCTCTTATTTATGACAAAGTTACATAGCAAAAGGGTAAAAATGGTCTTTTCAAAGAGTAATACATGGATATTCACATACTGTGGACATACGGATATCCTACTTGTACATTTAGATAGAACTTGGATACCTGCATCGAAAAAAACTTAATTTTGACTTTCACCTCATATACCATATACAAAACATAACTCCAATATTCACTGTAAGTCTACAAATTAAAGAACAATAACATTTTTAGAAGGCAAAATAAGAGAAAATTTTCATGGCAAATGTGTTTTTAAAATGGTATATCAAGGGAACCAGCAGTTAGAGTAATGGCTATGTCGCTGGACTCCCACGTAGTCGACCGCAGTTTGCATCCCGGACCCGGTGGCTTAAAACTCATGCCGGGCGCGTGTGTGTGCGTGCCCAAGATCCCGAGAGGAGAATGGAGGAGAAGGGATTGTGGCGTGACCATCCCCCCTGGGGGGTGATTTCTCGCTTCCTATCTCTCTGTCTCTCTCTGTCTGTCTGGCGAGCGCACACGCCCAATAGCAAAAACCTCTCCAAAAAAAAAATGGTATATTAAAACCATAAAAGAAATATTGATAAATACGACTACCGAATACTAAAATCAATAACTACCACCATTAATCTGGACATAGCCAAATTACAAATGGACAGCTGTATATCCAACAAGGATAAATGTAAAACGTCACATATAGGATAAGAGAGAATAATATGAGAATAAATATGTAAGAAAATCCTACAAAAGTAAAACATAGACGACCCAAGTAAGAAAATCTTCAAGATTTAAAAACAGATACTTCTTAAAGCAGACATTCAAATGGTAAACATTTGAAGATACTTATCATTAGTGATAAGGAAAATACAAAGTCAACAACAATCAATCACTACAAATAAACCACAATGACTAAAGTTAAAGGAAACAAAAAAGTATTTGCAACAAAAAAGTGTACACAAAGAGCAACTGAAACTCTCACACATTGCTAATGAGAATGCAAATTAGAAAACTGGCACTTCCTGTTAAAAGTAAACATAATTATAACTTTCCACCAGTGGTTTGCTGATAGATATATATTTTTTTAATTTTTTGCTATAGGGCGCGTGTGCTCGCCAGACAGACAGAGAGAGACAGAGAGATAGAAAGCGAGAAATCACCCCCCCCCCCAGGGGGGATGGCCACGCTGCAATCCCTTCTCCTCCATTCTCCTCTCTGGATCTTGGGCATGCACACACACGCATGAGTTTAAGTCACCAGGACCAGGACTCGAACTGTGGTCGACTATGTGGGAGTCCAGCATTACTCTAACTGCTGGTCCCTGCTGATAAATATTTAACACTCTGTTAGTCTGATACAATGTTGCTAAGCAGAAATACCCGAGATAGGAATGATTTATTAACAATAAAAAAAAAATAGAGGTTTATTTGATTCACAATTCTAGTGGCTGAAAGTCCGAGGGCATGTGATTGGCATCCGGTCTCACTTGGTGCTACATCACAACATGGCCTAGAGAGGCAAGTCCACAGACACATTCAGAGGGACAGGGAGGGGATGAAGAAGAAGAAATAGATTTTTCTATTTCCTCTGTTTGTCTCTCCCACAGTCCCAGCCAAATGAAGGGTGCTTGTGACTGCCAACATGGAAGATGGTTTTCCTCTCTCAGTCCGCCGACTCACATGCCAACCTTGTCTGGCAAGGCGCCTGCCCACACTGAATACAGGTCTAAGATTCTTAAGGGTCTCACTACCTCTTAATGCCACTACATTAGGGATAAAATTAAAACACAGAGTCTTGTGGGACAAATCATCATTTAAACCTAGCACTCTAAATGTAGTTCCAACATAAATATTTATATTTTTGCTTAACAAAAAAAAAAAAAAAGTGAAGCCAAAAAGATGTATTTGGGAACTTCAATCACTTGTCAATTGTGTTAGAACTCTTTGCCAAATTGGAAAATAGTTTTTAAATATTTTAAAACATACTTTCTCAATTCTTTATGATATTTATAATTTAATGACTGCAGATTCAGTAGACTTTTGCATTTAATCTGCATGATTAATATTTTCTTCATCTTTCTCAAATCTCGATAATCAACCAGGTAAATCAAACCCTGAATTTCAGTGATTGCCAATTTCCATGGTATAAATTGTATCACCACAACAAATGTTATGCTACCAATATGAGCTCCTGAATGTGGAGTCAAGAAAAGAGGTGTAGTAGCACACCATGTTTTCTGTATTTCTACCATGTGGATACAATAAATACAAATATCCTTGAGAGCACAGACAATAACAAAATGTGATAAAATAAGTAGTAAACAAAGAATTTTGAGTATTTCTTAATATTGTTTAGAAATAATTTATTTTGGGCCACCAGATAGCATGGTGGCTAAGGCACTGGACTTCCACATGGCTGACCAAATTTTGAGTCCTGGACCTGGCAGCTTACTTTCTCATTTTTTAAAAAATTTAACTTTATTTATTTACTTTTTAAAATTCGACCAGAAAGAGACAGAGAGAGAAGGGGGAAAGTGAGAAAGCAAGCTGTCAGGTCCAGGACTTGAACCTCAGTTAGCCATGTGGGAGTTCAGCGCCCTTAACCATCACGCCACCTGCCAGCCCCCTTTCTTGCCTTTTCTCTCTTTCTCTCTTCCTCTCTCTCTTTCTGGTGAGCACACATGCCATATAGAAAAAATGTAAAAATAATAATAAATTAAATTAAATTAATATTTCTTTAAAAATAGTATATTTTATTACATTGTAAATTGATATTACCTAATTTTTAATACTGCTATGATTGTGAATTTCCTTAAGATTTGAGCCAGTACAAACCTGCTAAAGCATAGCTCTGTTTATGACCCAGAAATTATGCTTCTAACTAGAGGTATATGCACAGAATTATGTTCATGTGCTCTCAAAAAACATGCACAGTTTTTACCATGGCATTTTTTGTTATCGTCAAAGATGAAAAACAATCTACAGGCCCATCGGTGGTGGAATGGAAAAAGAAATTATTGCATTTTCATAGCATGGAGTATGAGTCAGCAATAAAAGTGAATAAATTACTACTTCAGTAGACTCAACAAACAGAATACTGAGCCAGGTACAAAAGTACTGTCTGATTCCACTTTGCTAAGTTTGAAAAGGGCAAAATTACTCTAAGGCAATGCATGTCAGAGTAGAGGTTTTAACTTTTGAGGTGGGATGGGGTAGGGAGTTTGGGAGGTGGCTTCTAAGGTGCTGGCAAAACTCCATTTCTTATTCTAGCTGTGATCCCAGGACTAGGTTACATAAAACCACATTGGGTTGTACCCTTGATGTTGGTATGTGTGTGTTATACCTCATAACAACATTTTTAAAAAATCACTTGGAGAGTTGTTTTGCTTTGTTTTGTTTTCACTTCACACGCTCTCCCAACAGAGAACATTAGGTCATACCTCATCCTTCAAGGAAATGAGATGATTTTCAGAAAGTTATTGGGAAAGTGAATGTGAGAGGCTGCTCATGGCATATAGAAAGTCTGGAGGGAAGGGAAAACACATTCTGGCATTTCCTAGACACTCTCTCCTGGAAGGTGAAAAAATGCTTCATTATGACTTATTCTACCCGAAGAAAGATATGGAAAGTATTATACTAAATTATTATAGTTTAGGGAAAGCAACAGAATTCAGCTTGGGAATGCTCTTCCTTCCTTTCTTCTTTCTTTCACTCATTTTCTTTTAAAATTTGGCAGAGGGCACTTGGGTTCCCTAGAGGGGGAAGCATACGGAGGTGAGAAGGCACCCCTAGTAGGGCATGGTCACACTGCAACCCCCTCTCCTCCATTTCTCCCTCCCTTCTGGATTCTGGGAATGCCCGCACACACATACAGCATGTTTCTTAGGTTGCCAGGACCAGGACCAGGACTCGAACCATTCGGTCCGCCATGTGGGATCCAGCTGTCCCAACCACCACACAGATGGCTGCCCAGGGATCTACTTTCTCTTGATGTTCTCAAGATGCCAAAAAGGATGGGAAAACAATGTGGGGTTATCTCTTGAAAGTGGGCAGGTCACCTCAGCAAATGCACTAAGGCATTATTGTCTGCTTGTGTAGATACTCTAATTTCAGGTTGGAGATCTTTCAGGGACAATTATTTTGTGCTCCGGACTAAGTTTTATTTAATTAATTAATTAATTTAAAAGTTTTCTTTCTCTTCCTTCCTTTCTTTCTTCTTCTCTTTCCTTCTTCCTCCTCTCTCATCTCTTTCTTCCTTGCTTTCTGAGTGAGACAGTACCTCCAACACGATCTTGACACTTCAACCTCCCCCGGCCTCCCCAGCCCCAGGTCATGGGCACATATCCAGGATGTACTGAGGGAGGTCTCTGGACACAAACTCAGAAACTTCCCGTGTGAGTCAGCTCACAGAGCGCTGAGTTTCATCACTGTGCCACAATCTAACCCTGTTACTATTATTTTAGTCATGAAAGCACTTCTCACTGAGGTTCCTATCACGAAAGCATTTCTCTCTGAGGTTTTCTTGAGTATAAAATGCGTTCTCTGTAGTGTTTTGGCTTGTTTCCTTATCTTGCTGAGAATGAAGTCACACTCTACATAGTCATTAAAATGGTACAGGACATTCTGAAATGTTAAACAAACCAGTCAACCAACCACATGCTAAACAGTGGAATAATGTTCAGGAAATTCTGGAAGGTCATAGTTAAATGGCATTTAAGGCAAGTAATTGGTTTAAGTAGAAATAGGACAAAGGTTTTGGAAGATTGCCTTGTTCTTCCAATATTCATTAAAACGGAGTCAGATGATCAGTGTTCACCCTTTATTCCACTCTACCAGGAATCTCTTTTAAAAATATAAATCTTGGGACCAGCAGTTAGCATAATGGCTATGTGACTGAACTCCCATGTAGTCGACCACAGTTTGAGCCCCAGACCCGGTGGCTTAAATTCATGTCAGGTGCGTGTGCGTGCGTGCCCAAGATCCCTAGAGGAGAATGGAGGAGAAGGGATTGTGGCGTGGCCATCCCCCCTGGGGGAAGATTTCTTGCTTTCTGTCTCTCTGTCTCTCTGTCTTTCTGGCAAGCACACACACCCTATAGAAAAAAAAAAAAAAAAAAAAAAAAAAAACTCTACAAAATAAACATAACTCTTCCTTGGCCGGCAGTTGGCATGATGGTTAAAGGTGCTGGACTCCCACGCGGCCGAGCACCACAGTCTCTCTGGTCAAATTAAAAAAGCAATGATAATAAATAAATAACAATTTAAAAAATATCCTTTATCCCATGTTTTTTAAGATTTTGTATATCTAAAAATTACATGTTATAAATAATTTATTTTTATTTATTCAAAAAAATGACTGCTAAAGAGGGCATCTACCCAAACATCTATCCAAATGGAATAAGCAGTATTGCCAAGCTGATATAATAAACCCTATCCAAGGGAAGGATGAACATTGTACTTAACCTTGCACTAACCAAATGGGAACACTCGAGGACTTCTATAAAATTGAAACTAGCTGGCAAACTCACGTTATTACCAATGTTTTCCGACACCAAGACATGAGTTTATGAACAATGGTTCCACTATGTTCTTATTATTGCATCAAACACTCGAAGAATGTAGTTTTGGGCCAGCCAGTGGCATGGTGGTTAAAGCAGCTGGATCCCCCATGGCCAATTTCGTGACTCAAGTCCCAGAATAACAGCTTGAAAGACCCACCAGAAGTGTGAGTATGCATGCCCAGAATCTTAAAAGGAGAATGGAGAAGGAATTGCAGCCTGGCTGTCTCCCCTGGGGGTGATTCCTCACTTTCTTTCTGTGTCTGTCTCCTCCCCCCCCACCACCAGATAGCATGCACACACACAAAAAGAAGAGTAGTTTATATACATTTGACACTAAGTAATTTTGGATAAACTAATGTGTAGTCTTAAATATGTACGCTGGCATGCTTCAGTGTTTTACACTGATTTGAAGCAGTTAGAGAATTATTATGAAAACAAATGGACATTCTCCCTTTACAGCATGCTTCATATTCAGTTTGTGAATTGGCTGCACTGACAAGGGTTCTCCATACCATCTGAGCACTTAGTAAAGAGTGCAAGGGCAGCAATTAAGAAAAGAATCTTTCGGGACCAGCAGTTAGTGTAATGGCAATGTTGCTGGACTCCCATGTAGTCGACCGCGGTTCGAGTTCCAGACCCGGTGGCTTAAACTCATGCCGGGTGCGTGTGTGTGCGTGCCCAAGATCCCGAGAGGAGAATGGAGGAGAAGGGATTGCGGTGTGGCCATCCCCCCTGGAGGGTGATTTCTGGCTTTCTGTCTCTGTGTCTCTCTGTCTCTCTCTGTCTCTCCGGCGAGCTCACGCACCCTATAGCAAAAACCTCTCAGAAAAGAAAAGAATCTTTTTTTAGAATAATTTATTTAATATTATTCATTCATTTTTAATTTTGCCAGAGAGAGACAGAGAAAGAGAGAGAGAGAGAGAGAGAGAAAGTGAGAAAGCAAGCCACCAGGTCCGGGACTCAAACCGTGGTTGGCCATGTGGGAGTGTCCCACACCTTAACCACCACACCATCCGCTGGTCCCAAGAAAAGAATCTTATCTTTGTCTCATAGAGAGACGAATGGGTAGAGGTGGACATGATTGCTAGGTGAGGCACGCGATGATGTGACAAATTTCAATGACCTACGTTAACCATGTTTCTCCTTGGAGGCCGTAACAACATTTTCACCTTCGCTGAAAGGGCTACACAGCACTTTTCTATGTCTTTGTCACAATCCTTACGGGAAGATCAAGGAGCATATTGGTACATTGGCTTATGTGTTTGGAAACGTAGCCAAGAGACTGGCCCAGCCCCCACTCGAGCCCTCTAACTTCTTCTTCTTCTTTTTATTTTATTTTTTTTAAGAATTATCTATTCAATTTTATTTATTTATTTTTAATTTGACCAGAGAGAAAGAGAGAAAGTGAAAAAGCAAGTTGCCAAGTCCAGGACTTGAACCACAGTCAGCTATATGGGAGTCCAGCGCCCCAACCACCACACCACCTGCCAGCCCTGAGGCCCTCTAACTTCTAACTTGGTGTTCTGTCCACCATGACATCATGATGCCCAGCATTATTTAGGATCCCTTAGTGTTGTCGTGGGTTAAATTGTTCCCCCTTCAAAAACAGGTTGAAGTCCTAAGCCCTGAAGAGGAAGTGCCGAGTGAAGACAGAGTGGCATGTTGCAGCTGCAGGCCGCGAAAGGCCGACTCAGTGGCCACCATCGGCAGTAGAAGGAAGCGAAGGTTCGACTCAGGATGGCAGGGGAGTGTGGTCTTGCTGACACCTTGACCGTGAACGTTTAGCCTCCAGAACTGGGAAAGAATACATTTTTCTAATTTAAGGCCACCCAGCTTGTGGCACTTTGTTTCATGGAAGTCCTGGAAGACAAATACGAGTGAGTATTTGAAGCATCAGTTAAAGACAAGAGGTCAGTACTTCCCTAGAGTGAAAATGCGGCTCACCGTAAGGAGCCCAGACAGTTCTGTGAGCGCCGACCCGACGTAGCACAGAGAAGGCCACCTAGTGTGAGCCATAGCTCAGTTGTGACTGCAGCTTCGTAGCCTTGCGTTGCCCCGTCACGAAGCCCCTCCGTGAGAGGTCGCACCTCCGAGTGCTGGACGCAGACCCTGCTGGCACAGATGACCTAGCATGTGCACAATACTCCCAACTCCTGCTGGAGCCCTGAGGGATGGGTCCGTGTCAGGCCAGAAATGGCACTATTACTGGAATTAATGCTTACTGAGCAACAAACATCAGACAGGGAGAAACTGAAAATCAGAATCAGAGAACCAGCAGGTGGCGTGGTGGTTAAGGTGCTGGACGCTCCCACGTGGCTAACCATGGTTTGAGTCCCGGACCTGGTGACTTTCTTTCTCACTTTCCCTCTCTCTCTCTCTAAGTCTCTCTCTGGTCAAATTAAAATAAATGAATGAATAAATAAAATAAATATTTAAGAAAAAGCAAGATCAGGGAGAAAATCACTTTTTACACTAAGGTTACAAAAATAAACACATAATTGGCCCTAAGAGATAGTCTACAAATGTTTCCTCCTGAGATCAGGGGAGTGTTTTCAAATTATTCTCCACAGAAAATAGCCCATGAACCACTCCTTATAAAGCACATCCCTTGTACTAATGATCGAATAAGTTTAAGAAATACAGCATTCTCTTTCTCTAGGAGATTCAATATGCACATTTGCACATGAAGTTCTCTGAGGAATATTGTAGTTAAGAATACAGACAAAAATGTTTTTAACTACTATTGTATTTCCCCAAATTATTTAATCATGAAACACCTTTTTTTGTATAATAATCATTAATACCCAGGAATACAGTTTGGAAAACAATAGAATGTGGTATTCCTATATATGGAGTACCTTAAAGTTGATTGGATGCAAAAAGCCCATGGAAAAATGGAATTAAAGCACATGTTTATTTTAGTGAGAAACAAATGTGTAATCCATGCATAATTTTTTCATATGCATTTTTCATGAACTTTTTGAAGAGCCCCTTGTAAGTGCAAGGCACTGCTCCAAGTAGAGGCACCCATGAAGACATTCACCGACTGTCCAAGGGCGAGGCCTGTGTAATTCTGGAACCCTCCAAAAAAAAGAATATTGGGTTTTTCCTTGGTCCTTGGTATAGTCCTAGTTAAGTGAGGGTTTCTAAAGCTTATATATCGTTGGCTTCATGGAAAATCTACCTTTGCTTAAAATACAATTGGCTGCACAAAATAAAAAAGATAATCGAACTAACAACGGAGTAAAAGAGTTAGAAATGTACTTATCAATATATTTATTTAACGCAGTAATCCAGAGACAACCCTCCGGCCGATAATGCTGAGGTGAGGACCTCTGTCTCTCTACTGTGCCTAGTTCACCTTTGATGCCCTGTCCCTGGGCCAGGCTGGGGACTGAGCACGGCCGGAGGAGCGGGTGTGCCCGGGCTTCAGCATCTCTGCACAGCATGGCTGGGACTCTTACGCCGTCCTGGCCAGGACTTCAGTTTAGTCACAGGACTTTCTACAGCGGCAGGGGACTCCAGGGAGGTGACGCTGCGCCAGGTGGTCAGCGGCCTCAGCCATACGTCACTTTTACCATGCGGAAGAGGAAGCTCAGTGCTAAGGCAGCTGGCGTTTTCTGACCATCTCTCTCTTCTCTGTCCTTTGTACAAACTCAGAGCGTAACAGCATTCATGTCTTGGGCACGTCGGCCCTGGTGTCGCTAGAGCCATCGCAGTGTGCTTGTAGTACTTGTGCTTTTAGAGAATTGAAGGCCTTTGAAAATAAGCTACTGTAGGAAAGACGCCTGGACGCCAGGGGCCCCCACGTTCTGTGTAAGCAGAGATGCACTTGGCTCCCGTGTGAGGCCCAAGGACAAGACTGAGCATGAGGCGAAGGCGACCGAGTGAGAGGTGAGGGGACAGGAAGTGTACTCAGTGTCCACCCACCCCCAGCCCTGGAAGCCGGGAGAACCGGGGGCTGGTGGACACTGAGTATACTTGCCTTAGAGCACCTTAGAGCTTTTGTTTCTCCCCGGTCAGGAGAGGCAGGCACGTAAGCACTTTACTGGAGGAAGGCTTTTAAAAGAAAATCTGAACTTGGACTATTGGGAAGGAGAAATGAAGCGGGGGTACCCTGAGAAACTTGAGCAGGCCAGTTTCTGACGGCCTGCCCTGGATATTCCCAGTAACAGCCTGACCTGTCTGCTCAGGAGCCTGTCCACACAGGCCAGTAGCGGAAGCTCCCAGAGCCGCCTTCGGGTTGGGCAGACGCTCTGGCCCTGGAATCCCCCTCAGGAAGTACATTCCTGGAAAAACAGGCCTGTTTGTCCCCCACATGCTCTGAAGGAATCTCTGCCTTTAAAGAGGCCTGGAGTTAATGTAATGAAACTTCTCATACAGTACTCAAAGGAGGTTAATTTAATGTTATCTTTTTCAACCGAATTTAAGAGGCATGTGGTTGAAGCTAACATGACCTACACAGGCGTGTGCGTGCAGGGCGGGAGTGTTCGGTTGCCACTGCAGACGCCCCTGGGCCCAACCTGCCTGGGGAAGCAGGAAGCAACAAGACCTGTCTTACCAAGGACCAGCACTTCCCTTCTGAGAGCAGCCTCGGCCAACTCCAGGAGTGTGTTGAGTCTCTTAAATCATCTCCATAAGGAGTTTTCTGTGATGGAAAAGGCAGGTTCAGTGCAAAACAAGAATTCTTTTTTTTGGGAGAGATTTTTGCTATAGTGTGCGTGCGCTCACCAAAAAGACACAGACAGACAGACAGACAGAAAGTGAGAAATCACCCCCCGGAGGGATGGTCACACTGCAACTCCTTCCTCTCTGTTCTCTTCTCGGGATCTTGGGCACGCATGCACACGCGCCCGGCGTCAGTTTAAGCCACCAGCTCCGGGACTCAAACCGCGGTCGGCTACAAGGGAGTCCAGCGACATAGCCATTACGCCAACTGCTGGTCCCCAAAACAAGAATTCTTAACCAGATGGAAGTAAATGTTTTTTGGCAAGGTCTAAACTTAGGATAAAGAAAGGCTAAGCCAAAGTTAAGATAAATGGTCACTAGGTGATGATATTTTATTCATGTGAAGCACTGTTTTTAAAAATACACTTGATATACACAAAAGTATAAAGCTAATCTGATGACAACTCATGTATTCCTAGGATGGTATGAAGGCCTCAGTCAAAAACCCCAGCTCTATGGCCCTGTGTCCTAGATAAAATGGAGATCAAAAAAATTTGAGGGACCAGCAGATGGCATAGTGTTTATGTCGCTTATCTCCCCGTAGTCAACCATGGTTCCAGTCCCAGACCTGGCAGCTTAAAACTCATGCTGAGCGTGTGTGCATGTGTGCCGAAAATCCAGAGAGGAGACTGGAGGAGAAGGGACTGCAGCGTGGCCATCCCCCCAGGGGGTTGATCTCTCACCTTCTGTCTCTCTGTGTCTCTCTGACAAGCGCACATGTCCTATAGCAAACATCTCTCTCTAAAAAAAATTAAATAAATAAAATGAAATTTGAAATTCGCTCTCCTATTCTGCACTTTTGCGATCTTGTCCAGGAATCTTCGGTCCCCCTCCCCACTTCCTGTTTCGGTTGTGAGGGCAACCAGCACTTCCGTCCTTTTGTCCAGTCCTAACCCCCCACCCACTCCTCTCCAAAGCTGGTTTCCTAGTTGGTGAGAATGTGCGGCTACTGAAGGTGTGTGTGCTTCAAAAATTATTTCTTTACTTTTGTTTATTATAATTTCCATTTGCTATAGGGCGGGCATGCTCACCGGAGAGAGAGAGAGTGAGAAAACAAGTCACCAGGCCCGGGCTGTGTCTTCTCCGTGGTCACAGTCCTTGCTGTTGAAGGACGAGCCTGCCAAGGTCTCTCTCCCGCTCTTTTCTGTGTCCTGGACCTTCGTGGGAGCCTGCTGCTCTGCTGTATATTTCTGGATGTTTCAGAGCAGGAGCAGACGCCCTGGTAATGTTCGCAGGACAGAGATTTAGTCTTCCTTACTTCAGCCTTGTTCTCTAGAGAACCTCACATGGGGATTACCACCGAGGCCTCATCCAGTTATTTATACCCTGGCATCTTGTTTTTCCGTTTGTTATTGTTGTTTATGTGGATAGATTTCTCAGTTATGAAATCCTTGCCTAGAGAAGAGGGAAAAGGGAAGACACAGGAGGGAAGGGGGGGCAGCAAGGGTGAGAAGAGAGGAGAGAGAAGAGGGGGCAGGAGAAGGCGCTCCTTCGCCAGCCCAGGAACGGGGATGCTTGGGTGGCGAAGTATCCCAGGGTTGGGAGGGAATACTGGCAACACTTCCTGGCTTTAATTTTAGCTCCATATCCAAAAGAAAGAAAATTTCCAAAGTTCAGTTTAATTCTACAAACAATTCTTGGTACTTACGGCACCTGAGAAACCATTCTGGACATTGGGAGTGGGTTGGCATGGAGAGGAAAGAGGCAAACCAGTTTCCTTTTGTTTATTTCCCAAAGAACTAAAGTCCAGAGTAGTTTGTCATTGACGTTTAGTGGGAGAATTCACTCCTTCCAATTTACTGCAAACTCTACAAAATATCAAATGACAAATTGACTCATAAGAGCTCTCAGAAGTGAGAACTGGGTGTCTTCCAGTAGGTTACATAAGACAATAGCATTTATAAAAATGAGCGCCTTTGGTAGTTTTTCTTGATTCTGGAAGCTTCCATTACCCTCTCACCTCTGGTACCTTGGAAACTGTGCAGAGAAGTTTCCCACCAAGTGCCTATTTAAGTAAAGTCGGGTCATTCCCGCAGCCTGGGAGCCACCAGAGACACTGGTTTCAAACCTCTTCAGAGATAACACAAAGCAAATGTTCAGTTATTATAAACAAAGGAACAAGGAAGAGATTTCCAAAAGTGACTGCTTCTTAAATTAGATCTGAGACAACACTATTCCAATTGTTGGATTTATCTCCATTTAAGAACATAATTCTTACAAATGGTATGACTCTGGTAAAGCCTCTGCAGTGTTCATTCTCACTGTTCAAAAGCATCTTTCCAAAAAAAAAAAGAAAAAAAGAAAAGAAGCATCTTTGCTTTCTCGGAGTATATTCTGCTTATGGAAATAATACAAGCTTCGTTCTTTATAGCAGAAAGCATGCATACATGTCTATATCCATAATATATTTTGCTGGGACCAACAGTTAGCGTAATGGCTATGTCACTGGACTCCCACGTAGTCGACCGCGGTTTGCGTCCCAGACCCGGTGGCTTAAAACTCACGCCAGGCGCATGTGCGTGCGTGCCCAAGATCCTGAGAGGGGAATGGAGGAGAAGGGACTGCGGTGTGGCCATCCCCTCTGGGGGGTGATTTCTCACTTTCTGTCTCTCTGTCTCTTTCTGTCTGTCTGGCGAGCGCACGCACCTTATAGTGAAAACCTCTCCAAAAAAAAGAAAAAAGAAAAACATAATATATTTTGCTGCTTTTAATGCTTTTCTTATAATTAAATATGAGACTGGTTGTTTTCCAAGTAGCCTTGCTGTTCTGTTTCCTCCAGCTCAATGAATGGTTTCAAGAAGAAACTCAAACCCAAGAGTTACAAGGGCTAAGAGAAGCAGATATGTTCAAAGTTGTGGGAAATTGTGAAGGGGAAGGAAAGAAAGAGCTTTCAATACTGAGTTTTTGATTGTGGGCCCCAAGATGTACCCCACCCACTCATTTCTTTCCTATCCTTGACTCCTCTCAGAAACCAAGGCACCCATGGACCAGCAGTTGGCATAATGGCTTTGTCACTGAGCTCCCATGTAGCCCACCATGGTTCAAGTCCTGGACCTGGTGGCTTAGACTCACGCCAAGCACATGTGTGTGCGTGCCCAGGATCCTGAAAGGAGAATGGAGGAGAAGGGATTACGGTGTGGCCATCCCCTCTGGGGGGTGGTTTCTCGCTTTCTGTCTCTCTTTCTCTCTCTGTCTCTCTGGTGAGCGCACGCGCTTTATAGCAAGAATCTCTCAAAAAAAAGAAAGAAAGAAAGAAACCAAGGCACCCAGACCAGGTAAGGGCCCTGGCATCCCTAACTTCTCAGCCAGCATAGAAAGAGAGGCTCAGCACTGATTGCCATAGGAGCACTCTTTCTTCTCGACAAGAGTAGATGCCAAGTAGTGCCACCATCTTTAAAGACCGAATGAGTCTTCTTTGAGTCCAGCTCCTCACAGTCACCATGAAGCTGTCCATGATTCCAAAGCAGCAGCTCACTGTTCAGCAGTAAGTCGGCCTTGCATTTTGCTCACACTTGGCTGTGCATGACTGGGTTGTTCTGTCAACCTTGTTTCTTCACTAGTCTTTTCACTTTTGGTACTCCCTTCTCAGAGACTTTGTTTCTTGTCGAGTACTGTAGTCTTCCTGGTGGCTGCATTTTCATTTCCTCCTTGCTGCAGCAGCCCCGTCATGTCCAAGCCAACTGCCCGTCCACTTGGGCTTCCTGTGGCCCGCCTTAGTTTGCCGAATGCCGTGGACTTTACTGTGCATATTGCCTGGTTTTCTCTTCAGAACAAACTCTTCAATGTTAAGAGCTCTCTGTAAGCTCATGTCTCTGGGTACCATCGGCTGTTAGAATATCTGACCCTCAACCTGGCTGGTTCAGAAATTGGACCTCCTCCTGACACTC
Organism: Tupaia tana; assembly: GCA_026018925.1. NCBI lineage: Eukaryota > Metazoa > Chordata > Mammalia > Scandentia > Tupaiidae > Tupaia > Tupaia tana. The sequence continues at coordinate 142,822,203 of JAKSZU010000002.1, read as the reverse complement.
TGGGTCTAACTGGATAGTCTTTTCTTTTTCCCCTTCATTTCACTTTACTGGCATCTAAACTTGGTTCAAGAAGGTTAAATCCAACAACTGAAAAGAATACTTAAAAATTCATCAGTTGGGGTTCTCTTTATAACTGTTCTATCAATTATATTATGCTTTTCTGCCTTCCCGAATATTTCTATTTCTTCCCATGAATATATTAAAATATTTCATCATTTGCTTGTATTTGCTCTTCCTTAAGTTTTACATTTTCAAGCAGTTAGTATTTTGACATAATGACTCTAGTAGATAAAGTTTAAGATGTCCTTAAACTATTAAATTATTAGCTTACAACAGAGAGCTATATATACTTCTCATTCTTTAATTTGCTAATGGTCTAGAACACAGGATTTGAACTGAGTCATACCAGGGTCAATCCGCCCCAGTGTTCAGCTGTGAGTAACATGCAGGAAGAACATGCAACTGTCCCTCAACAGTCTTTAAAAATAGCTCCATCCCAGAGCGCTAGTCACAGCTCATGCCCCTATTAGTCATAAACTTAGCTGCTGAGAAGCGTACCCTTTAGAATTCCGTTTGTTTCCTAAGAGAACTTCCTCTCCTATAGATGATAGTCCATTTAGCTGTGCCAAATTCAGAGAGAAACAGGTACAGACAATGAGGGAGTGAAAGGGGATTTTATTCTTCATGCTAGTAAAATGTAACAAAGGTATGGTCTGATATCGAAAAGCAGAGAGGGAGATTGTTTTAAAATAATTTTGCATATTTGGAACCGTTAGTGTAATAGACCGAAAACAGATGAAATCAGATAGATTTAGGTTTAAGTTCCAGCTCTGTTCTTCACTGCCTTCATGAGCTCTTTGATTCTCGGTTTCTTTGACTGTTTAAAAAGGAATATTAATATTTACCTTCAGGTTCTGTCGTTAGAAGTAAAAGTAATAATTAAAGTGCTTAGTAGGTACTCGGCAGGTAAGAAAATAGTAATACTGATTTGCCATATTACATTTGGGAATATCCTTTCAGAAAAAATAAGTGAAGAAGGAGGGAATTAAAACAATTAGAGTTTTGTTCGGCAACAAAAAGGCAGAATTCTCATAGGGAACATGGTCCAGACCTACATTGTCTAATACAGTAACAACTAACCACATATGGTTGTTTATATTTAAAAGTGTAAATTAAACGTTCAGTTCCTCTGGAGTCAGGAGATGGCATGGTGGTTAAGGCACTGGATTCTCATATGACTGACCACGATTTGAGTCCTGGACCTGGCAGCTTGCTTTCTCACTTTCCTTTTTTTTTTTTTTTTTTCTCTCTCCTTCTCTATCTCTGGTGAGCCTACATACTCTATAGCAAATTTTAAATAATAATAAATAAAATTGAACAACAGTTCTTTTTTAAAAAATTCAGTTTCTCGCTTGCACAAGCCTGTTTAACTGCCCAATAGTTACGCGTGGCTGGGATCCCCATATTGGACAGAGTGGGTAGAAAACATTCCCGTCATTGCAGAGAATGCTATTGGGCAGTACTGGCTAGACCAGGAGTTTCTCTTTGCTGTCACTGTCATAAAGCACCATCCAAGGACAGGCAGCCCTTCCCTGCTGGGAACCAGACGATACCTGTCTCTGGCTCTCTTCCCATCAGACCGTCTGGCTTCTTACTCCCTGCTCCTTTGCCCCAGTTCACACTAAGACACATTTCCTGTTCTTTACATTTCCCCCCTTTATTCATGATAGAGTGCATGCATGTGTATGTGCGAGTCAGAGAGAAAGAGAGAGAGAGAAACACCCTGCCCAGGGTCTGCCCAGCTGTGCTCCCCTCCCTCCAGTCCTCCAGTCTATCCGATCTGGGCACCTACAGTTATCCCAGCATGTTTCAGGTCCACTGGGTAAGGGATTCAGGCCAGAGATTTGAACCCCGGTCACCACGTGGAATCCTGTTTCCCTTCAGCAGAAAGTTATTTATGTGCCACAGAGCCAACGTCATTTTCCATTCTTACACCATCTACCAGAAGACTATCTTTTTCAAAGTATGTGTTCACTAAGACCAATTGATAGTTTAACCTTTGGGAATACAATATAAAGCCTTTTCAGAGCTGTAAATAAGTTTCAAATTCAAAGTAATGACTGAAAACTGCCTATTATAAAATTTCAGGAGGAAATTTGGGAGTAGTACTGTAGTCTGAATGTTTGTGTCCTTCCAAGATTCATGTATTGAAAACCCAGTCTCCAAAGTAATTAAGATGTGGGCTCCGGAGTGGGTAATGTCATGAGGACTCTGCCCTCTTGGATGAAATTAGGGTCCTTACAAAAGGGGCCTGAGGGAGTTGTTGTTCTTCCCCTCCCACCGTGTAAGAGCACATAGAAGTTACACTACGTGGGGGCCTCGCCAGATACCAAATTTGCTAATGCTTTGATCTTGGACTTCTCAACCTGTGGAATTGTGAGCAAAAGTTTCTTTTTTTATTGGAAAGGTTTTTTGCTATAGGGCATGTGTGCTCGCCAGAGAGACAGAGAGAGACAGAGAGAAAGCAAGAAGTCATCCCCCCAGGGGAGATGGCCACGCCGCAATCCCTTCTCCTCTATACTCCTTTCTGGATCTTGGGCACGCACACACATGCACCTGGTGTGAGTTTAAACCACCAGGTCTGGGACTCGAACCACGATTGACTACATGGGAGTCCAGTGACATAGCCATTACGCTAACTGCTGGTCCCATGAGCAATAATTTCTGTTGCTTATAAATTACCCAGTCTATGGTATTTTGTTCTAGAAGCCCCATGGACTACCACAGAAATCTCCCTGGCTTTTGAGTGGCTGTCTAGTTCCCTGAGGTCCACTGCTAGTTCTAGTCTAACTATACTGGTTGGCTAGACTAGAACATAAAATATCTCTTAGGGGAATCATACTTCGGAGATGAGCAAATAGGGCAGTTGTTTCCCAGTTATTCGGGTAGTTTTTATTTATGCAACATACATTCCATGGGCCACATAGTGGTACTAGGACCCATTCGACAGTGTGTGTCAAATAGTTCAACAATGCAGCCTTGAGGCTCTGCTGCAGGCAGAGCATTTCTTGGTGTTTGACTATAACTGTTGCGGTATAAGTAGTAGAAGAGCCAGGTCTGGTCAGATCTAATCAGAATTTTTTTTTCCTGACTGAAGTTGCTAAGTTTGCTCATTGCCATAATAAGGCAGAATACCGAAGTCTGAGTGACAGGAGAGCAAGCATTCCCATCAGGTGACAGGCATTTAACAGGGCTCCTTGGCGGAATTCAGCCCCTATAATAAAGCTGGAGAACACTGAATCTAAAACCAGAGCTTGAAACATTCCTAACACAAGAGACTGCTTTCTCCATTTAGTACACGAATGACAGCCTCAGTTCAAAGCAGCCTGAGAGGAGAATCACACAGAAGATACATACAAAGCTTAATTACTGGAGACCTGCTACGAAAATCCATCCAGACTAGATACAAACAACCCTACTTGTCACACCTCAGGAAGGGAGTTAACAAGTGTTACTTGATTGGGGGCCTGCAGGTGGCATGGTGGTTAAGGTACTAGACTCCTACATGGCTGACTGCAGTTTAAGTCCTGGACCTGGAGCTTAAAAATCACTCCAGACACGCGTGCTTGCATGCCCAAAATCCCAGGGGGAGAATAAAGGAGAAGGGATTGTGGTGTGGCCATCCTCCCTGGGGGCTGATTTCTCACTTTTCCTCTCACTGTCTCTATCTCTCTCCAGTAAGCACACACACCATGGCAAAAATCTTTAAAAAAGTGTTATTTGTTTGAAGGAAGGATTATAAATTGTTATTGGAATTCTCATTGTGTATTAAAGGTTGCTCAATTGAATTAGTAATTGAACTTTATAATTAAATGCATAAAGTTCATGATCTATAATGTAAATTAATCTTTTAAATTATGTTTAAATTCTAGTTAAAATTCATCTCCTATGCATAGAGAAATGGGTAGATGAACAGACCTATTGATTATTCCTATTCATAAATGGATACTTGGATTGATTGAATTCACTTACTACCTGGATTTGAGGCTGTGTGAGAGAAGGAAAGCAATCCCAGACAGTCCTCACAGGGCTTGTCCTGCTTCACCAGGTAGCACAGGAGTCAGGCTGGGGGGAATGCAGAAGTGTGGTATGACACTTAGAAGTTACCAATCCAGAGAATAAAAGTTACATAAGAACACCACACACACACACACACACACACACACACACATGTGTTTCAGGTTGACATTAGGGAGCCAGTTACTATCCTAAAGCTAACAAATTTGTTTTATAAAAGCTGTTTTGTCAAGTGGCTAATTTACAAAAAAAAAGAAAAAGAAAAGAAAAAAGCATTTCAGCAAAAACCAATTCGCTGTGATCCTCTGCTACATTACTGAGGGTTTATAACCTTAGTCTCTCCTCAGCGTCACAGCAGGCATTTCGCCGTGAATTTCTTTTTTTTTTCTTTTTTGGGAGAGGTTTTTGCTAGAGGGCACGTGTGCTCGCCAGAAAGACAGAGAGAGACAGAGAGACAGGAAGCGAGAAATCACCCCCCCAGGGGGGATGGCCACGCCGCAATCCCTTCTCCTCCAATCTCCTCTGGGGATCATGGGCACGCACGCACACGCGCCCGACGTGAGTTTAAGCCACTGGGTCTGGGACGCGAACCACAGTTGGCTACATGGGAATCCAGTGACATAGCCATTACGCTAACTGCTGGTCCCTCACCGTGAATTTCTAAGCCCAGTACAGTCGAATGTGAATCTCAAGTGCATTTCAGATTTCAAATATCAAAATACTTCCCCAATGTGCAACGGGTAAAGGTCAGCCTTACCTCACTTCTGCTTAGTCTCTTTATTTTTAGAATCTATATTGTATCCTAGCTCTTTTCCATACATTTGATTTTGCTTCTCAAAACAAAACATTGGCTTAAGATATCTGTGGGCCCGCTCCATGGTACAGTGGTGATTGCTTCTCAGGAGAAGCTGGATCCCGTGTGGTGACCACGGTTAGAATCCCTGACCCATTCAGCTCGAAACATGCCCACGTGCCAGGACTTGGTGAGGTGGAGGGCCGGAGGAAGGGGATTCCTTCTGTGTGGCCAGATCATACATGCTCCTCCTACTCTCTGACTCACGTGCGCATGTACATGAATAAAGAAAATAAAGAGATGTTTGTTTCTTGGTGTTCTTGTGGTCAGTTGGTGAGCTGCTCATTCAGTGATTTGGTTTTTAGCAAACAGTCATCCAGTGAATGGCTTTTAGTTAATCTGACAAGAATAATTTAGACCACCCATGATCTGCTTGTCTTATACCTCCATAGTGATTTTCCACACCTAATTTTTTTCAGAATTATTTATTTACTTATATTTATTTATTCAGTTATTTTAATTTGACCAGAGAGAGATACAGAGAGAGAGAGAGAGGGAAGGTGAGAAAGCAAATCAGCCACTAGGTCTGGGTTTCGAACTGTGTACGGCCATATGGGAGTGTCCAGTGCCTTAACCACCACACCACCTGCTGGCCCCCTCCACACCTAATTTTAAGTTAGGATATTCTTGGCCTAGCTACCATGGTATCCCACTAAAAGGCTGTGTTTTGGCTGGGACCACATGAGAGTGGTTCCATTCTTAGTCCAAACTACAGGCCAGGAGTAGTGGCCCTGACCTGCGGTCTCGGCAGCTCTGGAAACAAGAAGACCAGCTCAAGGCTGCCAGGCCACACGGTGAGACTCTGTCTAAAAGAGCTGGACACGGTACCTGTGGTCCAGCTACTGAGGAGGCCAGGGGAGACCACAGCGCCGGGAGACTCCGTCTTCACCTAAGTAAATATCAGCACATTTCGTGGTCATTCTTATCTCACCTTCATGATTTTCGCAACATCACCATCGTACCTGTGCTTTGTTCATTTAGCATTTTCACTTTGACTCATTTTAAATTCTGATCTATTTCATTTAATTTATTAATTTATTTATTTTGAGAGATTTTTGCTATAGAGTGCATGTGCTCAACAGAACCAGGGACAGAAAGTGAGAAATCACTCCCCAGGGGGATGACCACGCTGCAAGCCCTTCTCCATCCCCCTTTTGGAATTTTGGGCACACACACACAAGCACCTGGTGCGAGTTTTAAGCCGCTGCATCCGGGACTCCAACTGTGGTCGGCCATGTGGGAGTCCAGCGCCTTCACCACTACACCTCCTGCTGGCCCCTCATCTATATATTTTAAAGGAAATTAAATACTATTGTACTAAAGGGTGGCAGAATAAGTCACCCAAAGATATGTCACCATAGCACGAGGATTCTGTCGACTAAAGACATTTGAAGAACAGCAGGTGCAGGAAGAGTACTCTGACCTCCCCTCTCTCTTTAAGGGGCAGGGGCTAAAAGCCTCATGTGGAAGACGCCCGCCCTGCAGCAGAGTGGAGCTAACTTCCTCCTCACCAGAGATCAGGAGGCAAAGCTGAAAGGAAATGTGTACAAACAAACCTTGTTAAACCCATCCTTATCCTCCCAGTCCCAGCTCAAGCCCCGCTGCCTTGTCACATTTTCATAATTTTCCGCTCTGCCCAATTCAGTGTGTGTCCAGGCCTCAGTGCTCTTCTGGATCTGTGTTTCCTTCGGGGGCTCCCGAGTCATAGGAAACCTACATCGTGTGCTCTTCTCCTGCTTGTCTCGTGTCCATTTAATTCTCAAGCCCAGACGAAAACCCTGATGGTAGAGATAAAAATTGCTGGGGCCGGGGCCAGCAGGTGGCGTGGTGGTTAAGGGCACTGGACTCCCACAGGGCAGACCATGGCTCGAGGTCTGGACCTGGCAGTTTGTTTTTCATTTCCCTCTCTCTCACTCTGTACCTCTCTGGTCAAATTAAAACAAATAAACAAAATAATTCTTTTTTTTTTTTTTTTTTTTTTTTTTTTTTTTGCTACAGTGTGCGTGTGCTTGCCGGGAAGACAGACAGAGACAGAGAGACAGAAAGCGAGAAATCACCCCCCGGGGGGATGGTCACGCCGCAATCCCTTCTCCTCCGTTCTCCTCTCAGGATCTTGGGCACGCATGCACACGTGCCTGGTGTGAGTTTTAAGCCACCGGGTCCGGGACGTGAACCACGGTAGACTACGTGGGAGTCCAGCGACATAGCCATTACGCTAACTGCTGGTCCCAACAAAATAATTCTTTAAACAATTTTTATTTGCATTTATGTTGAAGTACACATATAGCTACCACATATGTAACTCTTTGGATAAAGAAGTTGCTCTCTGAACTGTGATACTGAAACCCACGTCACATGTGCCTAGACCAGGGAAACAGCTGCCGTGCAGAAATGCCGGACGTCCACAGCTGCAGGCGGCACTGCTCTGGGCCGGTGGTTCTGGCTTCACTCTGGCCCTGGCCAGGCCATGAGAGGGAGGAGCTCGCGGAGCAGGCCCCAGGCGTGGTATCACATGAGCTCCCCGCGTGTTCCCAGGGCTGGGAACCACCAGCGAAGCCACGTCATCCTGAGGACTTCCATGAGGCCAGGGGCTGAGGGGAGCTTGTTTCCCGCTCGTCCCCGGCTCTAGAGCAGCCCTGGGAGTTCATGAAAACTCTCAGAGGGCTGGCAGGGGGAGCAGAAAGAGCGCTTGCACTTCATGGTGGGGTGAGCGCGAAAGCAAGGCTGAGGCCAGTCTGGAAGGACGCGCCCTGCTGAAGGGCTGGGCGCTCCTGCGAATCGTGTCTTCCGGTTTCTCTCACATCAGCTCTCTGCTTCTCGTTAGTGGCGGAATCAGCATCTCCGGACCGAACCTCCCTGAGCCCTCTTTGTCCTGCACGGTGGCTTACCTCTCCGCTGCCTCACTGTCATTAACATCAGGAAGATCAGCCTGGAGTGGTTTCCCTTCTAGGCTGCGGCTGCAGTCTACAAAAGATCTGGTAAATAATAAAAGTGCGTTTGTAAAAACGTATCCAGCTAAGGTATGCTTCTAGAAAGGATTAGAGAAATAGCACTAATGATGCCAAACTGTCCTCTCCCTACCCCTCCTCCGCCCGGCCTAAGCAGACTTGAGCTAACACAATGTCAGCTTTCACTGTGCGGCAAGGACGTTTATAAACGCGTCTGTGTGTGAGTGTGTGTGTTTACCCAAGTCACTTAAAAATAACCCGAGTGAACTAACTAGGGTGAGCGTGTGCCATGCTCACCAGGAATATTAGGAAGCAAAGGCCCTAAGTATCTGAATTAGCTCTGGCGCTGTTTCAGGGAAGAACTGGCTCAGAGCTCTTGCATAAGACTTAGGTAAGAGATTCGATTCGATTCCAGTTATCTACGGCCGGGCAGGAAGGAAAGCATGCTCCGCTGTCACTCGGTACCACTCTCATTTCAGTAGTCTTTGCCTGTAAAAGTAAAGCATCATAGTTTCTACTCTTTGCCACAGAAACATGTAGAAGTAAACCAAGAGAATAAAACAATGGCATGAAAAGTAAGCAATTTATAAACTAGGTAGATCCTTAAATTTGTTCATATACATAAATAATAGCAAGGTTGTAGTAAAATCAAGACTTAAAGCTTCTAGACAAGATTTCACGCATAGATATTACAAATTTCCCTCACCTTTTTCATTTTTTTTTTTTTTTTTTTTTTTATTGCCAGAGAGCATGTACCCTCCCAGAGAGAGGAAGAACGGGGTGTGGTCATGCCGCGATCTGTCTCCTCCATTGCTCTGCTCCCTTAGGATCTGGGGCACTCACAGGAGCCTGGCTTGTTTCTCAAGCTGCCGTGGCTGGGGTTTGAATCAATCAGGCACGTGGGAGCCGGCTCCCTTAACTGCTAGCCGCAGGGTTCACCAGCCTCAGCTTTGCTCATCTTATGACACGGCTCCTTAAATTTAGGGCACAGTGCCCTGCCGTAATCATCTCTCTAAAACGGGCTAAGCCATGGTGGTGCAAGGATAGCACCATCCCTTGGGAGGCAGGAACCTCCTGCCAGGCCTAGTTCAGGTCCTGGGCTAACCTGAGCATGTGCACACCTGTAATATAGCTGATCGTGAGGCGGGGGCAAAAGTATTGCAACACCTTAAGACCCGTCAGAAATACCGATCTCTGTCTCTCTTCCTTTATCTACCTCTTTCATAAAGGAAAAAAATTGCATATATATAATCTGAAAAGGATTTTAACTATAGCTAATTTCCAGATATTTTGACCAAAGCAGACATGAATATCAGACACAACAGATAGCCTTACCTCTACTATAACATTCTGCTTGATCCTTTTTTTTTAAACAGTAGCATACTCCTTCCCCCCCCCCCCTTTTTTTGGAGAGGTTTTTGCTATAGGGTGTGTGTGCCCGCCAGACAGACAAAGAAAGACAGAGAGACAGAAAGTGAGAAATCACCCCCAGGGGGGATGGCCACGCCGCAATCCCTTCTCCTCCATTCTCCTCTCGGGATATTGGGCACGCACGCACACGTGCCTGGCGTGAGTTTAAACCACCGGGTCCGGGACTCAAACCGCGGTTGATTACATGGGAGTCCAGCAACATAGCCATTACGCTAACTGCTGGTCCCTTTATTGCTCGTTTTGCTTAGTACTTCTTAAAACAAAAATAAGAATCTTGAATTCAGCGTCAGCTGCCAAAGATAACAGGAGGGCACACACCTAGGGCTCAAATGAAGTTGTAAGCACTGGCTGGCGTGAACAGCAGACCACCGATCTACGCGTGACCTTATCGTCAGCAACTCTCGTCAACCAGGGTCTTCCCGACAAGTTGGTAACTCACACCAACACGATTTAGGTGTGAAATATATACAAGGCATTAGCAGTGTGTTCTTCGGGAGTTTCAGATTAATGAAGACCTGGAGACTACCCACATTTGGTTCAGGTCTCCAGGGAGTGAGAAGCTTGTCCTAAGCAGTCGTGCTGCATCTCTGCCGCAGACGTTGTTTCCGATGGCTGTGCCGGCCCCCTCCTTGCTGTCCTTCAGCTAAACGTACAGGGTGCAAACGGGAGAATACCAGCCAGGTACGGAGTGAGAATGCAGGATGTTCATTCTCTCGTTCTGAGAGCTTGGATTGGAAGAAAAAAATTAAACCAAGAAAAAATGAAGATTTAAGGGTCTCTTGCGCTTTAAGGGGGAAAAAATGGTTGCTTGAAAACATAGATATGTTACGATGGGGTGGCAGCCTGATAAAGTCACTGTAAATTGAAAACACAGTAAGTCAAAAATGTGTTTGGGCCAGCCCCGTGGCCTGGTGGTTAAGGGAGCCAGATCCCACATGGTCCACTGCGGTTCCAATCCTGGACCTGGGAACTGGAAAAACATGCCAGGCACATGTGCATGTATGCCCAGAATGGAAAAGAATAGAGGAGAAGGCCAAGTGCAGTTCAAATCCTGGCCCTGGCAGCATGCCAAGCTTGTCAGGCACAGGAAGAATGGGGAAGGGGTGGTGGCATGGCCAGCCCTTTACAGGTGTTTTCTACTTCTTTCTGTGTGTGCGTGTGTGCGTGCGTGTGCGTGCGTGTGTGTTTGTGCGTGTGTGTGCGCGCGTGTGTGCATGCATGCATGTGTGTGTGTGTGTGTCTGGTGTGCACACACAACCTCTGGCCAAAAAAAATAAAAATTAAAAATGTTTTTAAAATTGAATTTAATACAGCTAATCTACCAAGCACAGTGGTTCGCCCTAGCCTACTTTAAAGGTGCTCAGAACATTCACTTTAGCATATAGTTGGGCAAAGCCATCCAAAACAAAGCTTATTTTATTTTAAAATGTGTTGAATATTTCATGTCTTTATGAAATATTATACTGAAAGTGAAAATCAGAATTGTTACATGGGCACTTGAAGTATGTTTTTTACTGAATATTTATCATTTTCATACCATCACAAAATTTAGAAAAATCATGACTTAAACCATTGTAATTCAAGGGCAGTCTGTAAGTATATTTTTCCCATGAGACTATGTGGTACGGAGAAAAGAACTTTAAGTTTAGAGTCAAACCAGCCCGATTAGGTGCAAATATCAAACAGTATCACCACGTACTTGCTGTAGGACTCAAGATAATTACTTATTTTTGAGCTTATTTTTTCTGTCATAAAGTGGAAACAGCAACATCTACCTCAGGGGCGTTGTGAGAATTTAGCTTGAAATAACAGTATGTGTTGTGTGCTTATTATGCGACCGGCAGGTTCTCAGAACTTCACCTAGGAAAATATTCTTTTAATCCTCATATCAACTCTATGAAGTAGGTACTACTATCATTCCCCTTTCTGAATGAGCGAACTAGGGCCCGAGTCACTCAGCGTATCTGAGGTGACTGAGGGTGTGGGTTACGTTATTCCAGGACCGGCAAGTGTACAAACACTGCAGTGATGACCGACAGGGCGCTCTGCACGCCGCAGGCCCGAGCTGAGTCTACCGCGTGGTCTCGCACCTCCTGAGGCAGCCTACACCCCAGGAACCTCCGGGCCCCTCCTGACCAGGTGCTGCCCTGGGCACTGTTCACCACTTGCTTTGAGCTGCATTTCAAAGCCACTCCAGCAAGACCAGGCCCTGACAGTTACCACAACCTTACAGCTTCCCTGGGCTGGGCCTTCATCAGAAGGACAAAAGCGACAGAGTGGGTCTTCCACGAGGCAGAAGGAATTAAAAGCATATTTAGTGATCTATTACAGTATGAACAGTTAAAACAACCCTGAAACATCGACGCAGAGAACCGTGCCTTATAGTCATTACCAGGGAAAAGAGAGTCTGCAATGGATTTGGCTCATGGGAATGCAGACAAGGAGTGCGGTTGTCTTAGGAGAAGGACTGATTGGAGTCAGAATTTCTCCAGAAACATTTTGTAGTGAGATGGACAGTGCATGTGACCTGCTCCACAATGCCGTGCATAGAGCAAATGCCGTAATTGTCGATTCTGTTACTGCCACGTCTGTTCTATGGCATGTAGACTTTAAACTTTTTCTTTCTTTTTCCTTTTTAAAAACTTTGTCAGGAGGTATGTGCACTCGCTGAAAAGAGAAAGAGAAAGTGAGAAAGCGCCCCCTATAGGGACACAGTTATGTTGCAGTGCCTTCCCCTCCACTCCCCCCTCCTTTGGAATCGTGCACACACACACACACACACACACACACACACACATATGCGCGCGCACGCACACACACACACACACACACACACACACACACACACACGGGTCTGGCATGTTTTTCAAGTCTCCAGGTCCAGGCCTCAGTCCAGACAGTTGCATGTGGGATGCAGTGGCCTTAACCACACCACTGGTCTTTGAGAATCTATGGTTGGAATGAGGAATGCTGCAGCTGCTCCAAGGTGACAGGGAGGGTGAAGGTAAACTGTACTGTTCGTCAGAGATGAAGAGCTGCTCAGTGTACCTGGAAAGTAACTGAGGTGACCAGCAGCTGGCGCAGTCTAATGCTATTGTCGAGATGTGGGCTGCCCTGCAAACCGTGCCAGAGAGAATCACAATTTCGGGATGTCTACTGTTTCCTGAATAGACTACTTTACTTTGGTAAGACAGACTCAGTCCTGATAAATGATCGTGGCTGTATATCTCCACTATAGAAATCTGCCTAAGCATACTGAATGCGCATTCAAAGTTTAGATAAGGAACACAGTTACAAGTGCTTGCAGATTAGCAAAATAAATACCACTCTGCCCCAGTGAGAAGGAGTGTCTTTAGATCTGAATGACTTGTATGTAATGTCTAATCATCAACTCACAGCTCAGTTCAGTCTGGGTCTAAGAAGTATTTTTACATTTATTTTAGAACGACTTGTCTTTAAAAATATCTAAACACATCCGTGGATAGTGATGACCCATTCGTGACTGGCCAGGGCAGCAGCAGTGTCTAACGCGAGCATCTTTGAGAGAGACCAGCAATGACTCTACTACTCGTGATTAACGATGTCCTAGAGGTGTGATCTTCAAGTCGTTTTATCAGACTGTCAGTAAAAAACTTCCTGTCCACTTTATCACTAAAATGGAATTACTATTTATACATAAATTTTATTCATGTACTGCTGAACTCATATTCAGAAATTCTTACCGTGAAATTGTGTGAAGGGTCTTAAGCAGAATTGAATGGTGTATGAGTAAACTTTACTAAAAAGCAGGACGAAGCGATGTCTTCATATTTCAGCTGATTAATTTTTACAAGTTTCACTAATCATGATAGCGTCATTCTATCATCGAGTAGTATTTCAAGGCATACTAGGTCCTCGGGGAGAAGTTTACTGGTAATAAAATTGAAGTCAATATTTCAGAAGCCTTAATAACCTTTTATTTTTGGCAATCTTCTCGTGGTCAGTTCGTCTTCCTTTTGTTTCTCCTACCTTCCTCCCTCCCTCCCTCCTTCCTTCATCTTTCATTTAATTAGCCAGAGGGCAATGCAAATACTGAAGACAGACTCTGTGTGTGTGTGTGTGTGTGTGTGTGTGTGTGCATGCACATGCATGAAAGTATCCTTCAAGGGAAATGGTCACGCCACAATCCCTTCTCCATCTCTTCCTGCCTTCAGGATTTGGGGCATGCACAAACTTGAGGGCAGAAATTCCTATGCCTCTTTCCCTGGTTTCATGAACTCTTCTGCCTAAATGCAAAGCAAATCATTTTGCAACTCTTAGCAACTAAACTTTGTTAAATCCAACAGTCAGCAGAAAATCCCCTCCATTATGCATATTTTGTGGTTGAGGAGGTAGCAAAATAATAAATATGCCGAGGTCATTTAACAATTGATGTGATGGGTTAACAGCTGGCAAAGACCGAGTTCCCGGGTTCTATTCCGGTGTGGGGTGACACAGGTCTCAGGGAGACTTTCGTATGTCTGTATGCTTCAAACATACAAAAGAGGCAGAGGATTAATATTGAGGATGTTTATTCGTATGTGTCGTAGGTTCAGCGTTGTTACCACCTTACCATTTGGCTTTATCTTTCCAACTATGCATTTACGCACACGCTTTTTTTCAGCATGCATTGAGGCTCCTTATGACTATTTCATTGGTGGTTGTCAAATGGGGGCTTTTATTTTATCATTTCTTCAACACATGTTGGTAGTCATTCTTTTGAAAAGAAAAGCTTTCTTTCTCTGCAACTGGTGATAACTATAATTCCTCTCAAAATGACAGGGCAAGTGCTTAAATTTTTCACTGAACAATTTCAGAGTAAGACATTGACATAATAGTAGCCTATGATGGTGGTATTTCTTTTTCTCTCTCTCTTTCTCTTTTTAAAGCATCATGTGGATTCATGGATTCTTATTTATTCATTGGGTTACTGTCAATTATAGTCTTTTTTTAAAAAACTCAGATAGCCCGAGATTTGGCCAGTTGGAGGCCCTCACGTTGACTGTGTCCTTTTTTATTTGTTCTACTTTTTATTTTGAAGTAAGAAATGTTGCAAGAACAACACAGAAGACTTCCTCATTTTCTCACTCGGTCTTTAACATTTTCCATTTTATTTACCATTCTCTGATTTTTTTTCTCCCTGAGCTATTTGAGTAAATTATACTCATGACCCCTCATTAACTCTAAACACGATGACCGTGCATTTCCCCAAAACAAGGCTCTCTCTTACATAACCGTGGGACAGCCACCAAATCTGAAGTCAGCTGTGATAGAATACCACCACCATATCCCAACTGCTCATTCTCCTCCTTCAGAAAGAAAGAAACTGAGTGCCCTGGCTGGGTGGGAGGCAGCCCAGAGTGTTAATATGCAGGCCGAAAAGGAAATCTGTTTCCTATGTAGTGTTTACAGTTCTCTAAATCTCTCTAGAACTGGGACATTATTTCCCTGACTATCCTTAGATTTAGGTCTTGCTGAGGAAGATAATCAAGAGAAAATAACCATAAATCCAGTTCATTATTTTTGTTCTCTTCAGCAAATACAGTCTTTTTTCACACAAGGATAGAAACAACACCAAATGGATACAGAGATTTTCTTTTTTAATTTTATTTATTCATTTATTTTATTTTAATTTGACCAGAGAGAGTGACACAGAGAGGGAGAGAGAGAGGGAAAGTGAGAAAGCAAGTCGCCTTGTCTGGGACTCAAACCATGATTGGCCATGTGGCCCTTAACCGCCACACCACCTGCCAGCCCCAAAGCTCCTTTTATTATACTCATTGACTTTTAGAGCTGACACTTAACTGGAACTTCCATTCAAGCATTCAGATACTGTAAGTGGGCTCCTATGCATAACAGTGGATTTCTCAAACACTGGGGCTTTGGTGTGAGAGGGCCTCAGAAGCCATCAGTTCTGAGATCTACAGAAAGAAGACTGCTTGGTGGGGCTTGTGTTTTCCTCCCCTTCACCTCAATGGCAGTTTTACTGCATTTTCAATCTCCCACATGTCTTTTACTTTAAAAGCAAAGGCCTGTGGGGCCAGCAGGTGGCATAGTGGTTAAGATGCTAGACTCCTACATATCTGACTATGGTTCAAGTGCCGGAACCAGTAGCTTGAAACTCATACCAGGCAAAAGTGTGTGTGTGTGTGTGTGTGTGTGTGTGTGTGTGTGCCCAAAATCTTGAGAGGAGAATGGAGAAGGGATTGTGGTGTGATCATCCCTCCTGGGTGTGGGGGTCTTCTCACTTTCTTTCTTTGTGTCTCCAGCAAGTACACATGCCTTATAGCAAAAATCTCTCTCTTAAAAAAAAGAAAAAAAGCAAAGACCTTTTATCTTAATTTTGTGTTTGTTTTCTTTTTACCTTAGCTTTTGGAAAACCATTTTCTTTTCTGTTTTGTTTTGTTTTGTTTTCAGACAAGATCTCTGTTGTGATCTCCAACCTCTGCCTTCAGAGTCCCTAGGATAACAGGTGTGTGCCAGCTTACCTGGCCTTTAGGTTGGACCAGACATTGAACCTAGGTCTCCCATTGGTCCCAGCCTACAAAGCACAGCATCTTAGCAGCATGTGTCCCTGTGGCTGGACCTAAAACTAATTTTTGGTTTTTAATTTGCCAAAGGGCACCTGTGTTTGCTGGAAAGAGACAGAGAGAGAGAGAGAGAGAGAGAGAGAGAGAGAGAGAGAGAGAGAGAGAAGAGAAGAGAAAGAGAAAGCAAGAAAGCATTCCCTCATGGGGCATGATCATGCCACAATCTCTTCTCCATTTTCTCCTTTCAGGATTTTGGGCAAGTCTGCACACACACCAATCCAGACATTGGAACCTCATAGTCACAGTTGACCATGTGGGATTCAGCTGACTTAACTAGCAAGCCACCGCTGGCCAGAAAACTAGTATTGTGTAATTAACAATTGTGAATAATACCACAATAAACATCGATGTGCAAGCACTTCTCCGATTAAGAATTCCTCTGTCCTTTAGGTAGATACCAAAGAATGGGATTGCTGGCTCTTATGGTAGTTCCACTTGTAGATATTAGAGGAATCTCCAGATTGTTCTCCACGGTGGCTGGACCAATTTACATTACCACCAGCAGTGGAAGAGAGTTCTTCTTTCACTATACGCCCTCCAGCACTTACCATTTTTGTTTGTTTGTTTGTTTGTTTGTTTTTTAATTTTAGTCATTCTGACTGGGGTTAGGTGGTATCTCATTGTGGTTTTGATCTGCATCTCCCTTATGATGAGGGATGTTGAGAATTTTTTCATATGCCTTTTGGCCATTCCTATGTCTTCCTTAGAGAGTGTTTTTTTCAACTCATTCTCCCATCTTCTAATAGGGTTGATCATCTTTTTTTCAGGACAGCTGCTTGAGTTTCTTGTGAATTCTGGTTATAAGTCCCTTATCTGACACATAGTTTACAAAAATATTTTTCCATTCTGAGGGCTGTCATTCACACTAATTACTGTGTCTTTTGACAGGCAGAAACTTCTTAATCTGATGTAATCCCACTTGTCTATTTTGGGGATTATCGACTGTGTTTTGGGGGTCTTATTTAAGAAGTCTTTGCCTAACCCAGTGTCTTCCAGTTTCCCCAGTGTTTTCCAGCAGCATATTGATAGTTTGAGGTCTTAGGTTTAGATCTTTGATCCACTTGGAGTTGATTTTTGTCAATGATAGGGGGTTCAGATTCATCTTTCTGCAGGTGGATATTCAGTTTTTCCAGCACCATTTGCTAAAGAGGTTTTCCTTTTCCCACTGGATCAACTGGTACCCTTTGTCAAAGATCAGTTGACTGTTTGTTTGCTAAGACATGGAACCAACCCAAATGCCCACAAAGAGATGAATAGATTGAAAAACTGTGGCACACATACTCCATAGAATACTACTCAGCCATAAAAAAAAGACCCTGGCTTTTTTTTTTCTTTTAATTTCTTATATACATTCAGTCATATTATTTAGCTTACAACGTGAACATTTCAATATGTGAACATTTCTCCCTAGTCCAGTTGATCAAAATATCTTCCACCAATAACACCACACCTCCCCATCCCATCAATGCTCTGTCTCCATATCCCTCCTCCAAATGTCCTTCCTAGGTCCCTCTTCTCCACACACTCCACTTCTGGCACTAACCCCCATCTCTTGTGTTTGTACAACCTTAGGTCAATCAGTTTCAGTTACAGAGTGCAGACACTCAGTATATATTAAGTGGGGACATACAATATTTCTCCTTCATAGCCTGGCTTGCTTCACTCAGCAGTAAATCTTCCACATTCTTCCACTTTCTGTGAAAAGCCAGGGTTTTGTTGTTTTTTATTGCTGAATAGTATTCCATAGAGTATATGTGCCACAGTTTTTCAATCCGTTCATCCGTACGGGGGCATTTGGGTTGGTTCCATGTCTTAGCAATCGTGAATAGTGCCGCGATAAACATCGATGTGCAAGCCCTTTTCCAGTGAAGAATTCTTCTGTCCTTTGGGTAGATACCGAGGAGTAAGATTGCTGGATCATATGGTAGTTCTATTTGTATATTTTTGAGGAATCTCCAAATTGTTCTCCACAGTGGCTGGACCAATTTACATTTCCACCAGCAGTGCAAAAGAGTTCCCCTTTCACCACACCCCCGCCAACACGAATCATTTTTTGGTTTTGTAATCTTAGCCATTCTGACTGGAGCTAGGTGATATCTCAATGTTGTTTTGATCTGCATTTCCTTTTCGATGAGGGATGTTGAGCATTTTTTCATATGCCTTTTGGCTATTCGTATGTTATCTTTAGAGAGTGTTTTTTTCAACTCTTTCTCCCATCTTTTAATAGGGTTGATCATCTTTTTTTCAAGAAGCAGCTTGAGTTCCTTGTGTATTCTGGTTATCAGTCCCTTATCTGATGCATAATAAAAATATTTTCCCATTCTGAGGGCTGTCTATTCACACTAATTATTGTGTCTTTTGCCATGCAGAAACTTCTTAGTTTGATGTAATCCCACTTGTCTGTTTTGGGGATTATCAACTGTGCTTTGGGGGTCTTATTTAAGAAGTCTTTCCCTACACCAATGTCTCCTAGAGTTTCCCCAGCGTTTTCCAGGAGCAGTTTTATAGTTTGAGGTCTTAGATTTAGATCCTCGATCCACCTTGACTTGATTTTTGTCAACCGTGAGAGGTACGGGTTCAGATTCATTTTTCTACAGGTGGAAATCCAGTTTTTCCAGCACCATTTGCTGAAGAGGTTTTCCTTTTCCTACTGGATTGACTGGTACCCCTTGTCAAAAATCAGTTGACTATATGTTTGGGAATTTATTTCTGGGGATTCTATTCTGTTCCACTGGTCCTCCTGTCTGTTTCTGTGCCAGTACTATGCTGTTTTGATTACCACAGCTTTGTAGTATATTTTTGGGTCAGGGAGTGAAATGCCACCCACTCCACTCTTCTTGTGTAGAACTGTTTTGGCAATACAGGGAAAAGACCCCAGCTTTTGACAGAAAGTGGATGAATATGGAAGATTTACTGCTGAATGAAGCAAGCCAGGCTATGAAGGAGAGATATTGTATGTCTCCACTTAATATATACTGAGTGTCTGCACTCTATGACCAATACTGAATGACTAAAGGATATAGAAACATAATAAATAGTTTTGAATATCACATATAGTGTGGGAAGAGGGTGGGTGAATGAGTAGAGTTTGAGGAAAGACATTAAGGAGAAAAATAGAGAAGCAAAGCATTAATAGGACAAAGAAATGGGGTATTATCTGTTGAAGATAACTTTATAGTATTATCAACTGGACTGGGGAGAAATGTACACATGTTGGAATATACACTTTGAAAGCTAAATAACATGATTGTATGAAAGAACTTGAAATTTAAAAAAAGTTTAAATAAAAATATTAAAAATTTTAAAAAGAACTATGAGGTCATTTAATTACTTATTAATATATTCTTGCAAAATCCCTAAATTGTTTGTTTGTTTGTTTGTTTTCTAGAGGTTTTTTTTTTTTTTTTTTTCCTCTATAAGGCATGTGCACTTGTCAGAAAGACAGAGAGAGACAGAAAGACAGAAAGTGAGAAGTTACCCACGAGGGGATGGCAATGCTGAAATCCCTTCTCTTCTATTCTCCTCTTAGGAGAATAGAACTCATGCACATGCGCCTGGCGTGAGTTTAAGCCACCTCCAGGAATCCCACTGCAGTCGACTACATGGGAGTCCAGCGACGTAGCCATTACACCAACTGCTGGTCCCCCTA
Source organism: Tupaia tana (assembly GCA_026018925.1). Taxonomy (NCBI): domain Eukaryota; kingdom Metazoa; phylum Chordata; class Mammalia; order Scandentia; family Tupaiidae; genus Tupaia; species Tupaia tana. The sequence continues at coordinate 142,802,637 of JAKSZU010000002.1, read as the reverse complement.
GATTGTAACTGTTACATACTGTTATACTATATGTGAGACATTATGGCGATTGATTTTAAATTACCACATGTCATTCATGGATAAAACGGTTTCATGCCATGTCCTTGGGACATTCACTTAAAACCTTCCACATGATTTATATAGTTGGTATAAAATAGACACTCGCATAGCACTTAAAAATGTAGGGATTTGTTGCTTTTGTAACCAAAAAAAACACTCCACCTTCTGTTTTTTAGTTGTCATCACAGATGTGTAGGATCTTGAGCTTTCTCACCTCCTTTCTTCACACACTTCCCGAAAGATCTTAAATGCGGTAACATTTACCTCAGGTTTGGGTTTTTTGTTTGTTTGTTTTATGAGTGCAAGAGACGCTGAGTGCAGGAGGAAGAGAGAGAAGAAGTGAGAGAGATGTATTTTTGTTTGGTGTGTGTGCGGGGGGCGGTCACACGTGCGTGCTTTGGTGGCGTTTAACCACCTCTCGACGCTCGCGCTCCAGCCCCGGTTGTTAGGATCACAGGCATGCGTCGCCAACCTTTCTTGTCTGGCTGGGCTGGAACTAAACCCAGGCCTCATGGATGGCCTCAGCCCACCGGCCTGCCCCCCAGGCTTGCAGCTCCTGATTCCCCACCTGCTGGAGGCTGCTGCCGCATAGCTTTTGCTCTCAGGCCTCTGTCCAGTAGCACGTGTCCGGGTGAATTCAATCTTCCCGAACACCTGGACCCGACACCGCCAGTCCGCGCAGCTCCCAGTGGGCATGAGAGCCACGGCTCTTTCAACGGCTGGCTGTGCTCTGCGCGAGCGTGAGTTTGCAATCTCCTTCTGGCCTGAGGTCGCTCGGTATGGTACCACCTCCCCCCAGTCTCAGGCCCGCCAGCTCATTGGCTCTATTTATCTGAGGCGAAAAATAAACCGATTGTTTTCTTTTACAAATATTTCCAAATTTACTTTGAGCTCCCAATATCATACAAATAATACCTTAAATACGAGCACAAATATTTTCTCATCATGTGCTGTGAGCGTATTACTTCGCAGTATGAACTATGTGTACCCCAGGAGCCAGGAAACCAGTCTAAATCTGTTTAAGAAGTTTGTTATACGGGACCAGCAGGTAGCATAATGGCTATATTGCTGGACTCCCATGTAGTCGACTGCAGTTTGAATCCTGGACCTGGTGGCTTAAACTCACGCCGGGCGCGTGTGCATGCGTGCCCAAGATTCTGAGAGGAGAATGGAGGAGAAGAGATTGTGGCATAGCCATCCCCCCTGGGGGGTGATTTCTCACTTTCTATCTCTCTGTCTCTCTCTGTTTTTCTGGCAAGTGCATGCGCCCTATAGCAAAAATCTCTCTCTCTCAAAAAAAAAAAAAAAAAAAGCACATAACCTCTAATGAATGATCCCGAGTCATTGCTAAAGTTAGAGTTTGCCTTTGTGAAATGCGTTTGTTTTGGTAGTCAGCCCTGGATCACATTTCAACCCTCATTAGACTCCAGAAGGTAACGACACGCCAGGAGTGTGACCACGTAACCACAGAGATGAGCTGGTCCCCCCTCACAAGTAGGCCCAGTCATGCTGCCTTGCACGTATGCTAGCTCACGCCTCAGTTCCCGGACAAGCCGATGGTTATTTTTACTTATTTATGGCAGCCTATCTCCAGGAAGAATTTGAGGCAGCTTGCAAAATTGATTAATAGCCATTGGAAAAACAGAGTCCGGGGCCAAAGTTGGGTTTTATCTGGAAGAAAGTTTCCCTACACTAAGCATAACAATCGGTCGGTGCCAGGAGCGAGCTGGAAGCTGCCTGAGAAGACATGTTGAAGCTCATTAGTTTTCGAGCTCTGCAAAGACAGACGCGCATTGAAGCCGTATGATATGGCAGATAACATCGACCTAGACCACCTGCGATTAGGAACGTGCTGCTGACAGTTTCAGGAATAAAGGAGACCTTTGTGACAAAATATACAAAGCTTGTCTTTTCATAAGAGCCACTCCTTGCCCAAATAGAAATTCAGTCCAGCTACAAACAAGACTTTCCTATGAAGGAAAATGTGAGATTGGCTGATTTGTTTTTTCTGCCAGCCTAAACCTTTGCCACGCCGGAATCTTTTTGAACATGTGCACAAATAGGCAAAGATCCTCCCAAGTAAGACCTAGAATTTGGGGATAATTTCACATTTCCAACTTGGAGTCTTTTATTAAGTGAACATGTTTTCAAACCTATCCCAAATCTGAGCATCCTAGTCCAGGCCCTCCGTGTCCTGCTTGGACTATTGCAGTAGCTGCGGTTGTCTTCCCTTCCCTCCCCACAGCCCTGCTGCAGGCAGGCTATCCCCGTGACTGAGCACCTGACCTTACCAGTCAGCGAGCCATCGCATCGATTTGTTCTGACTGAAATTCCAGTTCAGGGTGACAATCGTGTAACTCAAAAGTCGTTTTTGTGATGTGTCATAGAGATTCTCCTGCCTCAGCCTTCCAGCTGGAACCAGCAGACGTACACCACAGCATCCTGCTCGCTTTTAAACACCATTTCACATTGTTGCCCAGGCTAGCCTCAAGCTGGTGATTCTTCTGTCTCAGCCTCCCCTTCTCTGCAGTTAAAAATTCCTGCCAGCTTGGACGGGGAATTGAACCCTGGCCTCTCCCATGCCCCTGCCTGCAGAGCGCAGCATCATAGCGCAGCGCCCCCGCCGGCGGCCCCCTAAGGAGTCTTCTTAGCCTCTTCTTCCTAGTGACCTCCGTGCCATTTTAGTACCATAGATAATGTCTAATCTTTATGTACTGTACATATATTGGCGTTTTTCATGTTTAAAAAATTTTTTCAATGCCAAAGCTCACATGTGCTTGAGAGAGAGAGAGAGAGAGAAGCCCTCCCAGCAGGGCATGGTCATGTCATAATCTTCTCACCTCCATGTCTCCATCCCGTCAGGACTTTGGACACACACATGTTCCCGACATGTTTATCAAACCACTGGAGCTCGAATTCCAAACGTGGTCAGCTATGCGGGATCTGGCTCCCCATACACAGCACAGTGGCCACTGGCCAGCCCAGTAGATCTGGGTCTTATGGTGTTTTCACCCATCCACAAGAACCAATCACTGCCATCGCTGAGACGGTATGATCTATACTACACAGAGTAAAATTGGGGGAAAAACCTCATTTATTACTTTATTTACTGTAGTGAATCTAGTAAAGAAAATCCTTCCAGTCATGGGACCCGTAGGAGAGAAAGAATGATCCTAATTAAAAGAAATACAAGTTGGGACCAGCAGTTAGCGTAATGGCTATGTCGGTGGACTCCCATGTAGTCGACCGCGGTTCGCGTCCCGGACCTGGCAGCTTTAACTCACGCCGGACACGTGTGCGTGCGTGCCAAAGATCCCGAGAGGAGAATGGAGAAGAAGGGATTGCGGCGTGGCCATCCCCCCTGGGGGGTAATTTCTCGCTTTCTGTCTCTCTGTCTCTCTCTGTCTGTCTGGTGAGTGCACGTGCCCTATAGCAAAAAACCTCTCCAAAAAAAAAAAAAAGAAAAGAAAGAAAGAAATACAAGTCAAGAATTACTTGAATAGCTGCTAACCTTGAGGGGCTATGTTTCCTTTGTAGCAATTTCTTCGTACTCCTCTTTCCATGCAGTTGAAAAACTAGCAAAGGCAGGAGACATACTGTACACAGACCCCATCCTTAGTTTCCCGCCTGGCTTGCTGCTGCGGGGTTTGATCTGCTGTGTGTGCAGTCCGTGTAGTACATAAGGCGTTCCATAATGCTGTGTCCTACGTGAAGGAGTTTGAACATGAGCACGCACAAAGTAAATAATCAAGAGAGATTTTAAAAGAGCACAAAATAAAACTTGAGAAGACACAAGACTAAGGCAATATATAACAAAGGGTCAGATGGTCCATCTAAGACTCAGTGGTTTTCCAAGTGTGTTCTGCGGAGCCTGCAAAGAGGTGGCCCCAGGGCTGCAAGAGATGAAGTCACGGGACTTAGGACCGCGGGGAGGCCGACGGGTAAGATGCAAGGGCAGCCACCACTCAGTGGTCTCAGCCACAACGTGATGTCGTGTGTTGCTCCATCTCCAGGACTTGCTTCTTTGTACCACTTTATCCGTGGTCAGGCATGTGCATATGAGCATGAGAATGAGAGAGAAAGAGAGAGAGAGACAGGGCCCTCCGCCAGGTCTGGTTACACTGCGCTCCTCCCCCAGCCCTCCGGCCTGTCAGGTCTTGGGCGCTCACGCACATGTGTATCTAGCATGTTTCATGCTGTTCTGGCCAGGGATTCGAACCACTGCCACCATGCAGGACCCAGCTTCTCTGCCATGCAGTCAGCCCAACTTTAAACATATATTATGTTGGTACTTTGCATGTTTTATTTAAAGAACAAATGTAATGATTTAATCTGTTCTGTGAAGTTCTTTTGATGCTTGAACTGACTGAATTTAAAAGAATTGCTTTCAAAAGTATGATTTTTTTTTAATATTGGCACAGTTGATAGAAGCTGTCCAATCAGAAAATATTTACATGTCAGCTGTGACAACTCCGCAGAACTGCGGTTCCTGAGGACACTTGCCCAGTCCCAGGTCTCTAGGGCAGTGTTTCTCAAGCTATAGGGTGCATGCACTCAGGAGAAAGACACAGAGAGACAGACAGACAGAAGGCGAGAAATCACCCCCCTGGGGGGATGGCCAAACCGCAGTCCCTTGGGTGCATGCACACACACCCAGCGTGAGTTTAAGCCACCAGGTCCAGGACTCGAACCATAGTCAACTTACTCGTCCAGTGACATAGCCATTATGCCAACTGCTGATCCCGCCAGCAGGGACTCTTGAAACACAATTCTAACTCTGTAGGGTGGGGCTTGCTCTACTGGGTGTGACACTTGATGTTGGCATAAATAAGTGTTTAAAATCACTACAAAAAAAGCCGTTTAAAGAGTACTTGTTTTGTCTGTTCCATCTGAGAATCCTTCCTGCTCACCTTTGTTTTAGCAATGAAATTAAAATTAAGATACAGAGGTCATATAAACATCAATAGCTAAAAGTCTATGTTGAGGGACCAACAGATGGCCTGTTGGTTAAAGGTGCTGGACTCCCACATGGCCAACCGCGGTGTGAGTCCTGGACCTGGCAGCTTTCTCTCTCTCTCTCTCTCTCTCACACACACACACACACACACATACACACACACACACACTATCCCTGTCTGGTCACATTTAAATAAATAAATAAATGAATAAATAAATAAGTTAAATAAAGTCTATGTTGAGTTTGTAGCTCTTAGACACTGGTCACTCCTGTCAGCAGTCAGCAAACCATGGAGCACACGGGTGTGGCCGTGACCGTGCTGCTCGGAGAGGCCGCCGTGTGTGATCCCCTCCAGAGGCTGCCCTGCCTATGCCGGAGTGCAGGTGCCCACGACCTGGACTGGCTGAAGCTGCGGCTAGACAGTGGCATTGAGACCCTGTTGCGGGTGCTTTTCTCTTCCAGCTCCTCGGACTTCCATTTCCCTCTTGCTTCAGGAAAAAGTTGATTAAATTTTTTAAAAGGAGAGAGAGAAAGTTGAAAGATCACTGAAGCTCAATATAGCGGCAAATGTTTCGGACACTCTTCTCTACAAGAATATGAAGACCAAACAGGGCAGGTGGTGACGCAGAGATCGCACGGCTGGGTTCATCTGGGAAAGCCTAGGTCTGTACCCGCCACCTCCCCGCCACCTCCCCGAGCACGTGGTGTCTGTGCCTCAGGCTGGCTGAGCCTGGGGTGGATCAAGCCATGAAGACCCATCGGCAAGAACTGTCTACTCCTCTCTCAGAACAAGTGCATGCATAAACTTAGAGAAAAAACACCTTGTCCTATAAAATAGCGCCTCCTAGGACGAGCAGGCGGTGTGCTTAAGACGGCTGGATCCCTCGTGGCCAACCGCATGGTTTGTGTCCGGACCTGATGGCTTGAGACCATGACAGGTGTGTGCTTGCCTGCCCAAAACCCTGAGAGGAGAGTGGAGACGGGACTGAGGCATGGCCATTCCCTGGGAGAGATTCCTCACTTTCCCCTTCTCTCTCTCTGGTGAGTGCAAACTTATTGCAAAACTTAAAAAAAAAAAATAGCACCTACTACTTCCATCACTCCCTATCGTTTGATCCTTTAATTCTTTATGTAACATTATTTTCAAATGATATTTTATTTACTTATATCTGTCATTATTTATCTCACCTACTCTAACGCGTGAACTCCAAGAGGGCAGAGTCTTGATTTTCTTGACCACTACATCTTTAGTGTCTCAGTTGGTGCATTTTTTTTTTTTTAAAAAAGAACAGTTAGGAACCAGCAGATGGTGTAATGGTTACTCCACTGGACTCCCATATAGCTGACCACAGTTCAAATCCCAGACCTGGCAGCTTCCAACTCATGCCAGGCACATGTGTATGCATGCCCAAAATCCTGAGAGGAAAATGGAGGAGAGGGCATTGCAGCATGGCCATCCCCCCAGGGGGTGATATATTGCTTTCTGTCTCTGTCTTTCTGTCTCTCCAACAAGCTCATGCACCCTATAGCAAATATCTCTCTCTTAAAGAACGAATAATTGTGGCATTGCCTTCCCTGGGTTGCCTGCTCTCTCTGTCCATTGTTTTTTTGTTTTGTTTTTGTTTTTGTTTTTGAGATTTTTTTGCTATAGGGCGTGTGCGCTCGCCAGACAGACAGAGAGAGACAGAGAGACAGAAAGCAAGAAATCACTCCCCGGGGGGATGGTCACACTGCAATCCCCTCTCCTCCATTCTCCTCTTGGGATCTTGGGCACGCACGCACACGTGCCCGGCGTGAGTTTTAAGCCACCGGGTCCGGGACGCGAACCGCAGTCGACTACGTGGGAATCCAGCGACATAGCCATTACGCTAACTGCTGGTCCCTCTCTCTGTCCATTGTTACATTGCTAACAGAAATGTCTGAAGCTGTGAACTATAAGGAAATAAGGTTTAATAACTTGCAATTCTAGTGCCTGGCAAGTCCAAGGGCATCACGAGATGGCAGAAGGAGAGTCCTTAGAGCAGAGTGTGGTCTGTATCCATCTGGCTTTCTCTCCACTTCTGTCTCATTCCCTGAGCTGGCGTGCCCGCTGTCACTCACAGAGGCCCTGCCCTATGACGTGACCACAGCCAAAGGCCCGCCCAGGGACACCATGAAGGAATTAAGTTTTTTCTTACCTTTACAACATCATCGGTATGATAACTTCCAACACACAAATTTCTGGGAACACCCAAATAACGTCCACTGAGACCAAATTGCAAACATGACGCTCCGGGCGACACGACCTCCAGCAGTCTGCCTTCCATCCTGCTCCACGGCTCTCCGCATGGGGAACCCCGGCACCCACGCTGTGATGGTGGCCGCTAAGTTATCAGAAGCCTGTCCCCTCTTCTTCCCGGACACACGACTAAACAGCTCATCTCGGTTCCCTTGCAGGCCGGAGTCTTGCCGCAGGTGAGTGGGAGGGAGACACCGTTTGTAGGTCTGACCAAGGAAAAGCCCCCAGACATGGCCCACTTTCCCCACACCTGCGCTCCGGATGATGATGCGAGGACAATTTTGGAAGCCACTTACCGAAGAGGTCAGGCCTTCCAGCAACCTGGATTCCCAGAGGACTCTGAGAAGCACACCCTGCCCCACATTCTCATCGCCATCCTCAGACCCATAGGGACTGCTGTGTGAGGAGGGAAAAGCTACGGGGTTGGCAGAGTGGCAGGGTTTATTGTTTCAGCAGTTAGCACTCTTAAACCACAACTTTCTTCTACATCCTTTGTTCTCCGTTGTTTTCTGAGAGGTGGTGAATCTGGGCAGCCATGGAGAGACACGGAAGGCGGTGGAAACTTAGGAGATGACGGTGCTTAGGTGACCTCTCGCATCCCCACTCAGAGTAGGGAGAGAGAGTCCAGTTTCCAGATTTGTGCAGACCCTGAGCAGGCAGCTCTGGAGTGTTCCTTAAATTGCACTTTACGTGTGTTTGCTTCTTGAAGACTGAGGATGCGATGAGGCAAAGAACGCCTTCCTTCACGCCTTTCATCAGCGCAGCTTTAATTCAGAGTTGGTGATGGGAATCTTGCCTTTCTGCCGCATATGTCATCTGGCAGGCCCTGGTTTTTGTGATGCACGTATTTTATTTTTTTAGCATCAGACAAACATTTCGTGGCATACGTAGCCCACTTCAGACACATGCCCTTCTCTAATATCCCGTCTTTGATCCCCTGGACATCACGCTCAGCAATTAGGAAAGACGTGGACGGCTCGGTGGAAGGACAACATCGACCTCTGTGTAAGACAGCACTCTATCATTTAGAATATCTTTTCAGCCAATGAATATTGTTTAGAGTGTTTTTATCACCCGGTATTTAAAGATTCAACAACAGTAATACATTGCATATGAGGAACATCAGACAGTTTTTAACAGCATTATCATAAATTATCTCATTGGTCCAACACACCCACCATATATTCAGGAAAATATCAAGGAAGGCAAATTAAAGCATAGTGGAATAGAAAAAGTTGAAGAAAAAATTTAGATTCTAAAAAAGAAGCAAGAATCAATAGATATAATTTGCATTTATTTGATCTTAAATGTATCCTTGAAAAATACTAAGTTCTTTTTTTTTTTTTTTTTGAGAGGTTTTCGCTATAGGGCACGTGCGCTCGCCAGACAGACAGAGAGAGACGGAGAGACAGAAAGCAGGAAATCACCCCCCAGGGGGGATGGCCACGCCGCAATCCCTTCTCCTCCATTCTCCTCTCGGGATCCTGGGCACGCACGCACACGCGCCCGGCGTGAGTTTAAGCCACCGGGTCCGGGACGCGAACCGCGGTCGACTACGTGGGAGTCCAGTGACATAGCCATGATGCTAACTGCTGGTCCCGAAAAATACTAAGTTCTTAAGGCACACCGTATTTTCAGACGTAGTAGGGAACTTGGTTCTTATTTACCCTCCCTGATTTTACTCTCCCCGTTCAGCCCGTTCCCCATCCTGCAGTCACAGCAGTCTGTAAAAACAGAAATGAGATCAGATCAATACCCTGCGTGAATACTTTCAGTGGCTTTCCTTTACTTGGAGTAAAATCCAAATCCTTTTTACCTGAATGATCTGGATCTTGACTCCTCTTCAAGGTTTTCATTCCACACTCGGAAAATGTCTTCAGCCACAGGGAACTTCCTTGAGAACACCGAATTCGTTCCCTCGGCATGCTCTTTGCCTGTGCCGAGCGCCTTCCCCAAATACCTTCCCTGCGCACTTCATGCTGGTGCTACCTCGCGAGGTAGGCCTTCGGGGGCCCCTCCATCTAACCTGAGTTCCCACCACAGGATTTCAGTCCTGTGACATAGTGACATAGTGACACAGTGACATAGTGACACAGCACGGTCCATGCACACGGGATGCCATGGCCAGGGGGCTGACTGGCTCCCAAGACAGCAGGCTCTGTGTGGGTGGAGATGGTGCCTGTCACACTCCCAGCCATGGGAGAAGGGATTGCGGTGTGACCATCCCACAGCACGGAGATGTTAATAAGATGTGCTTGTGATTGTGGAAAAGTGCACAGAACATGAAGTTCGCCACTTTTCTTTCTTTTTATTTTTTTATTTTTTCTTATTTTTGCCATAGGGCATGTGCACTCACTGGAGAGGGACAGAAAGAGATAAAGAGAGAGGGGGAAAGTGACAGATCACGCCCTGGGGGAATGGTCATGCCACAGTCCCTTCTCCATTCTCCTCTTGGGACTTTGGGTATGAACACACATGAGGCTGCTGTGATTGTTCAAGTCACCAGGTCTAGGACTTGGAGTAAGTTTTGTGGAATCCAGCACCCTACCTATCACACCACCTGCTGGTCCCCCAATAAGTCATTTTCTTACAGTTTATTTGAGAACCAAGGCTGGGAGAAGAGCGGCTTTCCTGAGCAGCGCCCGCCTCCTGGCCTTCCTTCTCACCGCACTCTCGCTGCCAGCTCTCCCTCCCACCCGCTGGCCACCTCAGCAAGTTCCCACTTGAACAAAGGCATCGAAGAGATGCACGTGTCCCTGCCTCGGGGAGAGGCAGTCCAGGCCAGGTGTGTCTGGGTCGATGACACTGGAGAAGGCACTGCAAGACCCAGACCCTGGACTGTGAACCCGAGTGTGTGGAGAGTTGCCGGAGTGGAACTTTGGTAACTCTAGCACTTTTCGGTCTGAAGGTTCCAACAATGACGTGCATCTCACCCTGCTGCCCTGTTTTGGGACCCCTCCCACAAGGACCGCAACAAGATGGTGTTCTGTGAAGTTATCAAGCAGAGACCAATTTAAGGCATGCCTGTAAACAGATACTGGACGCAGCCAGCAGCCAGCACCCCTGGTTAGGAACGAAGCAGGGATATATTCCGACGGGGACAGATGGCACCTCTTTGACTGGGCTTCCAGTGGCTTCTCTGGCCCCAGCCCCCATAGTACTGTGGCGTGGGAGCAGACAGAGCCTATGGCAGGGATAGTGGGGGCTCACTACCGGGCCTGCTCGTGTGCTGGCATCAGGATTGCAGGGAGGAACGCTGAGGTCATGCCTGCCCAGTGGGAATACCACATAGGCCCTCGTGAAGGAAGCAGCAGAGGGGATCACCTCTAGGTGGCCCACTTCATCCTGCGTCGTGTGTGAAGACTCTGGAGTGACAGCAACTTGTGACCCAAAGCAACTGGGACCTGGACTGGTTCCCGCTCTGCACCAGCTTCAGCACCAAGGCCATGTGGAAGGAGAATGGTCTGACGTACATGGAGGAGGCCACTGAGAAGCTGAGCAAGAGGCTCCAGCGTCACATCCACACTGTGATCCCAGGCCAGCCTGGGCAATGCTCTGCACCTTAGTGATTCCATGAGACCGTCACAGGAGGGAGAGTGCTGAGCGGCGCCGTGAAGTCCTTGGTTCTGTGGGTCTAGATCACTAAACTCAGAGACCTGTCCCTAGGTGCAAAATAAAGCCAAGACCACAATAAAAGGAGGTAGGAAAGAGAATTTAATAGGAAAGGAAGATTTTAGAAAAGAAGTACACTCAAAAAGACTTTTGGGCGAGCAGGTTGCTAGGTAGCGACTGTGTTTGGAACCAACTAGGTGTTATTTTTGTTATCAGAAGTGATCGAGAATATTTAACAGTGCGAGATCTGTCATATTATGTATGTCCTTTGTTTGAATTCCCGGGCTTTTTTCTGCGCTCACTCAGCTCTCTCGCAGGGAAGATTCTGAGGGCTTGGCTTACCTGCCTGCGCGTGCCCAGTGTGAGCATGATGCAGGAGTGTCCCTGTTAGGATGAACTGCCCGATTAGCTCATCGCCCCAGTGGGAATCAGGGCGTTGACCAAAATGGGTCTTTTAGTATTTATGAGGGATAAGAGGGAAATTTACAATCATCCCTGTGTGTCTTCCTCAGGTACCAAGGAAGAAAGCTCCTTGCCTTTTCAGCACCAGGAGCTGGGTGGGAAGACGGCACTTCATGGAGGGTCTGGTCGTTACTCCTGATAAACTGTGATTGATGTGACAGGTCCTTCTGCTATTCTCTTAGGGTTGCCCGCTCATCACTAGCTACCTGCTACCACAAAACCTCCACCGTGAGTGACTTCCTCTGGCGTGGCCAGCCATGGCACCAACATCTGCATTATCCAGAATGTTGACCAGAAGAAGGGTTCTTTAGAAGACCAGAACCCCACTGCCAACTGCAACCCCTTCTCAGGGAGAAGTCCTCACCTGTGCGTGTCTTCTCAGTGAAACCAGCGTCAAACACTTCCTGTCCACAAAGTGGACTAGACCTCCAGCCCTCCAGTCCCTCCTTGGTCATCCACGCCCACTCTGCTGCCTCTCTGGGGCCCTGATTGTCTCAGCTGTAATTCGAAGGGTAGACTATCGAGGTCTTTTTATATTCTTTGTGTGCCCAGTTAATCTTACTCTTTGGCCAGGATAGAGGGGTTGGTTCTTTTTTTTTTTTTTAAGAGAGAGGGAACCAGCAGTTAGCGTAATGGCTATGTCGCTGAACTCCCACGTAGTCGACCGCAGTTTGCGTCCCAGACCCGGTGGCTTAAAACTCACGCTGGGCATGTGTGCGTGCGTGCCCAAGATCCCGAGAGGAGAATGGAGGAGAAGGGATTGCGGCATGACCATCTCCCAGGGATTTCTCGCTTTCTGTCTCTCTCTGTCTGGCGAGTGCATGCACCCTATAGCGAAAACCTCTCAAAAACTAAAAAAATAAAAAGAAAGAGAGATTTATTCTATAGGCACATGCGCTCGCAGGAGAGACAGAGAGACAGAAAGCGAGAAATCACCACCACACCACCCCTCTCCCCCAGGATGGATGGATGGCCACACCACAAACCCTTCTCCATTCTCCTCTCTGGACACACACATGCCTGGTGTGAGTTTGAAGCCCCCTGGTCTGGGACTTGAACCATGGTTGACTACATGGGAGTCCAGCAACATAACCATTATACCACCTGCCAGTCCTGAGGGGTTGATTTCTTTTTTTTTTCTTTTTAAACTCTTTTAAAAAGGTTTTTGAAGTTGACTGGAGAGAAACAGAGAGAGAAAGGGAGAAGGAAATGAGAAGGCAAGCTGCCAGGTCCAGGACTCAACTCATGGTCAGCTGCGTAGGAGTCTAGACACCCTAACCACCACGCCACCTGCTGGCCCCAGCGAGGGGTTGATTTCCTCATCTCTTCCCATCCTTCCCCTTTTCCCTTTCCGAAGCTTCCTAGTGTGTTAGTGGGGAGGAGACGGGCACTCGTGACAGTGATGCCGTCTAGTCAGCTGGCTGGCCCAGACGGAGCATGGCGTTTGAGAAGGAGAGGTAGCTGAGGCGGACTCTCCTTCCCAGTGGACAGCTGGATTCCTTAAGAGCTTATAACCAACTTTCTCTTAAAGAGGGAGCTAAAGAAGGTGGGGCTGGGCACGGGAAGGAAGAGGTCCCTGGTCCCCTGTGCTCCCCTTGCTCAGGACTGCACGCCCGCCCCAGAACGTGGAGCGCAGAGCGCAGACTGACGGGCATCTGACCTTAACAGAAGAGGAAGTTCTTACTGCTGGGTTCATTTACCACACAGAGCAGGACTTTTATATTTAAATGTAAAAACAAACAGAGACCTACACATGGGTGTATAGATATGTGTGTTTTTCTGAGGGAGAAAACCATCCTGGTCACTGGGAGCAGATTCGAGTCTGGTTTAGATTTCAGGCTCTTCACCTGCAGGGGTGGGGGGAGCTGTGCTTGAGAGGTTGGCTGTCGGGGCTGTGGTCCCTCGTCAGCACTTAGGGGTTCCTCTGCCCTGCACACCATTCTGGGGGACAGTGCTTAGCTACCTGGTGGATGACTAGCGGTCACCTGAGCCTGTGGTTTTGGTTTAAAAGACACACATATATTCGTCCACACACGGGGTTTAGAAACACGAGCTGCCTCGAGCATGTCACTGATGGGGCAGTTGGGTATTTTCTGGTAGGACTAGCATGTCACCAAAGCAAGCCTTTTGATATATTAAAGATTTTAAACCAAAAAGGAAAAGGTTATTTCTTCTATGAAAGAGAGACAGAGAGAGAGACAGAGAGAGGAGGGAAACACCCCAATAGGGTCTTCATGACAGGATCCGCCCCAGCCTCCCCAACGCCTAACACGGGCACACACTCCCAGTGTAACAGGGAGACCTCGAGCGAGCCCCCGGGCCCTCTGTGTGGCTTCTGCATCGCAGAGCCTTGCAGCACCACCGCAGCGCCAGACAGCCCTGGTCTTGGCCATGTTCAAGTGTGCGGTCCCGCCGGTAAGTGCTTTTATATTGTTGTTCTGTTCCCACCACCGTCACCCACCCACGGACTCTTTTCATTTTGCAAATGTGCTCGATAATATTTGTAGAAGAAGAGACGAGAGGTCTCGTTTGTAAAGTGAAGACTCCTTTGTAATATAAAATAATCTCTCTCCTAGTTTAACTATAAGGAAAGTCCAGACTTTTATATCTGATTTTCCTAGTCTAGAAATACGAATACTCATGGGCTTGGACAATTCAGTATTACTGGTGAGAACGGAGTGAAAATGCTGGAATAAGGTACATAAGAAGGTAGATAAATCAGTGTAACCCAGAAATAATATGTACATGTAAATACTCTTTGGTCTGCAGACACAGTGAGGATGCTCTTTTACGAATGACATGCCCATTGAAATGTTGAATTTCCTCTTAACATAAGCTCTCAGAGGAGCAAAACACATGGCCATTTGATTAAGTAAGCAAGTAATTGCAAAGGTTGGTTCTAAGGAAAAAAGCAAACAAACAAACAAAAACACTACCCAAGAGATAGCTTGTATCTGAGAGGAATCATTTAATTTTGATTCCTAGGAGATACAATATGATAACTTTTTTAAAGTTTATGTCATGAGAGTCAGAAAGATATAGATAGATAAAGATAGATAGACAGATAGATAGATAGATAGATGATAGATAAGTAGAGATGATAGATAGAAAGATAGATATAGATAGATGATAGATATAGATAGATAAATAGATATAGATAAATAGATGATAGATATGGATAGATAGATAGATACAGATAGAAAGATAATAGATAGATGATAGATAGATGATAGAGATAGATAGATAGATAGATAGATAGATAGATATAGATATAGATATAGACAGACAGATATAGACAGATAGATATGGATAGATAGATATGGAAAGAGAGATATGGATAGATAGATATAGATAGATGATAGATAGATAGATATGGATAGATAGATGACAGATTGAGACAGATAGATAGATATGGATAGATAGATAGACGACAGATCGAGACAGATAGGCACATGGAGAGTTACCCGCAGTCTTCCCTTCGGCCTTTCCTGCTAGCGAGGATCAGGGGTGCGTGTGCTCCACACGTGCCGTGGGACGCAGGAACCAAGCCCAGATACTCTTCATGGACCCCGTCGTGCAGGGCGTCCTGCTCCACTGTGTGACCTGCAGCTGGCTGCAAAGCTACAGAACTATCAGTTGACTTGATATTCATGGTCAGATAAAGACACTTTCAATGAAATAAAAAGGAGTTGAAGCAAATTAGAGGCCTACAGCAGAGAGGCACAGGCAGTTATGTATCTTTACAGGTAAGAAAGTATGAATTACAGTAAGCACTGAGGTGGTGAGGGAAACTAGTCCAGTTCCAGCATGAGCAGGTTTAGTGAAGACAGCACCTCTGAATCGCAGTGATGTCATGTCAGTGTAGACACTTTCCTGACGAACACCGTCAGGCTGGTTATAACTCGATCCACACAATCCACGAGTGAGTCCAAGAGCCCTAACGTTGAGTTCCCTAAGTGCCATTATAAATCATTATGTCTGCAATGTCTGGGAACAACAGACTCCAAGAGACCTTCATGAAGGTCGGCAGGCATTCAGCCAGGTCAGTTTTTAATATTTTGAAGAATTTTCAAATGGAATTCCTTAAATGAAAACCTAAGGCACAAGTGGGCATTAAAAGGCGGGCTGCAATCGCTGCAGAGGCAGCAGTGGAGGACGGACTGACTAGAGGCCTGCGGGAGATGCTCTCAGCGTCTGTCACGAGGCGCGTCGGGGGGAGCCCCGTCTCCAGTGCTGAGCTCTGCAGGACTGTCCTGTCCCCCGCAGCCAGCACAGCGTCATCCTGCTCCTGCTCTGGGCACTGGTATTACGTAACACAGACAACTACATAAGGAAAGGAGACAGACTCACAGCCGTGCAGAACGGCACGGCCGCTGAGCCGTGCTCTCCAGGGCCTGCGTGTTCTGCATCGTGTTTTCTAGAACACAAAACACTGCTTCGATGAGCTTGTACAAAACACGCAGGCCATTTGGAAAGTGGCATCAAACACACAGTGTGGATATGTGTTTATTTCATGTTCTTTACCTACATGGTCAAAACCTGTCACGTGGACCCATCTACATGGTGACTAGGCCCTAGTGGTGCATGACTATGGGAAACCTGGTTGATTGCTTTTTCTCTGTGTGCAATGACATTGTCTGTACTTGTATGAGACGTGGCCTATTTTCATCTAGTCCCTCCTCCCTAGGGATGCCCCGGTACCTCTCCGCTGCTGGGAAAAACCCTGGCCCTGGGTTTGCATTCAAGTTCCACTTCGTATTAGCTATGCAACTTTGCAACTTCGAGTAAAATGCAGTTTACTCACTCGTAAAACGTAGGTAATAGAACATTTAAAATATTTCAAAAAAATAATTAAGTGGCATAGAAGACATACTGAACCAGTGTGCAGTACGTAGTAGCTAATAAATAGATACTTGGATGCCAGAACACCCAGCTGCATGTGAGGATGCTCAAGGAAGGCTTTCTGGCTCAGGTCAGGATCCCACCCTGCAGGCCCTCTCTGGGACAGTTCACTACAGTGGACATCTCCGTGTTCAAATAAAATCTGTGCACAGAGGCAGCCACCAAACCAGGTGCTGCCTTGGGTAGCCAAAGCCTCTCTCCCTGCTACTCGCTGGCCTTGCCCTTAACACCGCGAATGGTTTGCACCGGCCTTGGTCCCCTAGCCAGGGGACCCTAGCCTGACCCGAGGCTGTGGAAATCACCTCTGGGTAGAAAGCTTGGTGGAGCTCTGTGCCCCTGCGTGGAGCGCACAGTGGGTCTGAGCAATGCCGGGATGGGATGACTTCCTTTCCCCTGCGTTTCCATCATATCTTTCTTCCGGAGCGGCAATGCCTGCTCACCTTTTATATGCCCTTTGGGAGCCGAGCTCTTATTTTTTATCAAGTCAACCATACTCCTGACCCGGACACAAACAGAATTGCTGGAGATGCTGTTTTTCGTGTTTATCTAGTTTGCTTCTCAGGAGGTGAGACCCCCGTCCCTTACCAGGACTGACTGCTTTGGTCTCACCAGGGCCACGCTAGCTGTGGCTCTCGCAGACACTGGTCTACTATTCGTCTGTGGACTGTGAGTCTATGACAAGGTCATAAGAAAAGAAAATATTCAACTAGATTGTTTTGCTGGCTGTCTTAATCCTGGTGAAAAAGTATAATTTCTTTTTTTTTCTTTAAATTTATTTATTTACATTCATTCACTATACATCATCACAGCAAACAAAATGAGATTTCCCATCCAGAATACACTGTATATTGGCTCAATCAAGGGCATCAATATACGTGTTATCGTCAACATATGTGTTATCGTCAACAAACAACTTCCCATTTCCTTTTTCCTGTATATTTTGTTATTTTCCCCATCCTTGATTCCCTCTCTCACCCTCTGCGGTGTCCCACCCTCCTCCCATACTGTCTCTGGTATCCATGGTTGCTTTCTATGCCTTTCCCTCCATTTTATTTATTCACTAAAGAACTTAATTAATCTAAATATTTCCAGGAACCAGCAGTTAGCATAATGGCTATGTCGCTGGACTCCCACGTAGTCAACCGTGGTTCGTGTCCCGGACCCGGTGGCTTAAAACTCACACCGGGCGCGTGTGCGTGTGTGCCCAAGATCCCGAGAGGAGAATGGAGGAGAAGGGATTGCGGCGTGACCATCCCCCCTGGGGGGTGATTTCTCGCTTTCTGTCTCTATGTCTCTCTCTGTCTGTCTGGCGAGCGCATGCGCCCTATAGCAAAAAAAAAAAAAAACCTCTCCAAAAAAATGTTTAAAAATGTTTTCAGGAAACAAATAAAAGACCCAAAGGCCTCAGATATGTAACTTCCACAGAGAAACGCCAGGATCCAAATCAGATTAAACTGATGACCAGAATCTGGAGGCTCCAAAAATCACCCGTGAAGGCCCCACAAGTCAGCATTGTTGTGCTGGGGGTTCCATTTCCAACACAGAAATTGGGGGGAACACATTTAAACCACAGTCCCAGTGCATTCGAGAGCTTTCCAAAGGAGTTCATTTACTTGGTGTTGGTCACTAGGGCCAGTGACTCCTTTTCTTTTTTCCATATGTAAATGAATTTATTGTATCATTAATAGTTACGCTAACACAGGAACAGTTGAAACCAGAATTGCAGAGCAGTACCATTGTGGATAATTAAATAAAAATGTTACCTCTAAAATATGTTGGAGTCTTTGTACTGCTTTACATAATATGGGAGCGATTATTGTTTATAGATCCAGAGTTTTGCTTATTGGCTGTAACACAATATACAAGAGTCCTTCAACTTAATGATGAATTGCACACTTTTTTTAAACTTACAAAAACACTAAAGATGTCCAATGAAAAAAAAAATAATGATAACATTATCGGCACTCTGGCAGAGGGAGAGGGATCCGGTGATATGATGGCGGAAAGGATAGATGTGGATGCCGGAGGCTGTAAGGGAGGGGAGTGGGTGTTCAGGAGAGGGTGGTGGAGAGTGGGCGTGGGGGGCAAAAGGAGGAATCATTTAACACCAAAAAAAGTAGAGTTCTCTGTTGAAAACTATATACATATATGTATATTGTATACATCATAATGGGAACTTTATGTAAAATGAATTTAATTAATCTGAGAAAAATAAAATAAAAACAAGCAAACAAACAAACAAAAAAACAAAACACAGCCGTTCCAACTTTCTTAACCTTTTTTACCTTGGTGATAAATTGTTCTCTGTACTGGGCCAGCAGGTGGCAGATGCTGGACTTGCAGGGGGCACATCGTGGTTTGAGTCCCAGACTGGATGTCTTGAAAGTCTCACTGGGTGTGTGTGCATATGTGGCCAAAATTCCAGGAGGAGAATAGAAAAGGGATTGAGGCATGGCCATTCCCTCTGGGGCATGATTTCTCACTTTCCCTCTGTCTCTCTTTGGTGAGCATAAGCACCCTAAGGCAAAAAACTTAAAAACTTGGCACATAATTTCTAAAAATTCTGTTGATTTCAGGAAAAGAAGACATTTTAACTGAGTGAGGAAGACACTGCATTATTTTATTTATTTTTTATTTTTTTACATATAGAAGTTTTAAATTTCTCGGTGATAAAATCTACCAATCTTCTTTTTAAATTTTATTTTAGTATTATTCATTTTTAAACATTTGATCTCTATACATCATTTGGCTTGTAAAAAGAATTTACCAACATGAAACGCACCTCAGACCAGTCCAATTGAGAATACTGTACACACTATCATCAACAGGGAATAAACAATTTCTGTGTCCCACTAATATCTCGCCTATTTTTTCTCCCTCATTTCCTTCCCTATATCTGTCCCCTCTCCCACCCGGTGATTCCTTTTCAAGGAAACTGATGTTACAACTTTATTTCAACTTACACATCTTAAGTATACTTGCTAGTTCGTTAGATCTTGTCCTGGGAAACCGTGTTAAAGGCTTCCATTGCATAGTCTTTTTTTTTTTTTTTTTTTTTGAGAGGTTTTTGCTATAGGGCGCGTGCACTCGCCAGAAAGACAGAGAGAGACAGAGAGACAGAAAGTGAGAAATCACCCACCCCCCAGGGGGGATGGTCACGCCACAATCCCTTCTCCTCCATTTTCCTCTCAGGATCTTGGGCACGCACGCACACACGCCTGGCGTGAGTTTTAAGCCACCGGGTCCGGGACTCAATCTGCAGTCGACTACGTGGGAGCCCAGCGACATAGCCATTACGCTAACTGCTGGTCCCCCATTGCATAGTCTTAATGCCATAGGCTTCACTCTCCCCTCTAGCTGGGACACAAATGTGCATAGCTGGCATGAGCAGACCTTTATGATCCAAGGCCCGAGTCACTTTTTCTTCCCTGCAACAATTTTTTGAGAACTTGTTGTGTGTTCTAGTCACTGAATATACAGCAGTGAATAAAGCAGTTAAAATCTCTTGTAGAATTTAATATTCTTTAGGAGAAGCAAACAAACAAGATAATAAAATATGCAGTGTAATAGGAACAGATCCTAAAGGAAAGATCAGAAGGAGGGAAGGGGCTTTCCGTCCAGCGGGGCGTGCTATCTGCCACCCCGCCCCCTCTGACCAGCTCAGGAAGGTCGGAGGCCGTCTGCAGCTTGGCCTGTGCTTCACTCACCACCTCGCCCATACCAGTCTCACTGCAGAAAGGAAGAAAGGGACTTCTCCTCAGGCTTTTGCTGCCCCTCCTCCATCGGACCAGCTAGAGGCAGGTAGGAGGAGGCTGTCGGCAGCCCAGCCTGTGCTACTAGCTCACCTCACCTTCCACCTTCCCAGCTCAGCCCACAGTCACACTGGAGCTGGGGAGTTTGGGAAAGGAACCTGCAGCTCTGGAGGAATTCTCCCCACCCCTCCTCTTGTGGAGGAAAGGAAACACCACACTGAAACTCCGAAGTCCGAAACTCCACTGTAGACACCTGCACCCCACAGGAATAGGGAAACTGACATGGAGTTAACACACACCACAGGGAAGCATACAAGTGTACAGTTGCTGACAACCATCGAAAAATTAGGAAGACACGAACACTTCACCAGATGCCTAAAAATCAAATCAGAGCCCCAACCCCGAAATTCAGGAAAACCAGATAATATATCTCCCTCAAAGGAACATAATAACTCCCTGTCAATAATGGACAGAATACAAGAAATTACAAAAATGTTACAAAAATAATTCGGAATATTCATTATAACAAAACTCAGGGAGAGGGACCAACAGATGGTTTAGTGGTTACATCACTGGACTCCCACGTAGTCGACCATGGTTCAGGTCCCAGACCTGGTGGCTTAAAACTCACACTGGGCATATATACATGTGTGCCCAAAATCCCAAGAGGAGAATGAAGGAGAAGGAATTGCAGCGTGGCTATCCCCCCCTAGGGAGTGATTTCTTGCTTTCTGTCTCTCTGTCTCTTTGTCTCTCTGGCAAGCACAAGCGCCCTATAGCAAAAATCTGCAAAAACAAAACACAACAAAAATCTCCTAGAGAGGCAAGAGAAAATGGATAGCCATTTTAAGGGAACAAGAAAATTATCCCATGTCTTGCAGAAGGAAGTCCATAAAGAGATAGATACCTTAAAAAAAGAATCAAACAGGACTTCTAGAGATGAAGAATACAGTGCAGGAGATCACAGCCTCTCTTGAGGGGCCAGCAGGTGACATGGTGGCCAAGGTACTGGACTCCCATATGGCTTACCGTGGTTCGAGTCCCAGACCTGGCAACTTCCTTTCTGTTTCCCGTCTCTCTCTGGTGAGTGCATGTGCCCTATAGCAAATTAAAAAATAATAAAATAAATAAATTAAATAACTAATGCTACCAAAAAACCCCTCTCTAAATTATCAACAGCAGATTAGGCCATGCAGAACAAAGAATCTCTGACCTTGAAAACAAACCTCCAATTTAGCCCAGTCACCAAAAAGAATGGAAAAGTTTTAAATGAAGACAACATACAGAAAATTTTAGAAATCATCAAGTGGCTAAATATCCACATAATAGGTATTCCAGAAGGTGAAGAGGTAGATAAAGGCATAGAAACTCTCCTTCATGAAATTTTATTTCAAAACATCCCAAGCTAGAGAAACATTACAGACATCCAGATTTAAGAAATACAAAGAACACCAAATAGATGCAATGTCAGATGGTCCTCTTCAAGGCATACCATAGCCAAACTGGTAAAAATCAAAGATAATATTCTAAAAATAGCCAGAGAAAATGCCAAGTTACTTACAAAAGTTACCCCATTACACTAACATTGGACCTCTCAGCTAAACAAAGCCGGCAAGGAAAACATTGGAAGACATATTTAAAGCTCTGACAGAAAAACAACTTTAGCCAAAAAAATTCTATACCTAGTGAGATCATCCTTCAATTGCAAAGAAGTAAAATCAGTCCAGATAAATAAAAACTGAAAGAATTTACAAACACTAGACCAGTTCTTCTGGAAATATTCAAAGGAATACTACACTAGGAGAAAAGGAGACAAATAGAAATGAGACCACAAAACAACTAAAAAAATGACTAACAAAATGACAGGGATAAATCTAAACATATCAAAATAGTATTGAATGTTAATGGATTAAATTTCCTGATTAAAAGACACAAATTGGCTGAATGGATTAAGAAAACAATCAAACGAGCAAAGAAAACAGGAACCCTCTATATGTTGCTTACAAGAAACACACCTCAATTGATAAGGACATAACTAGACTGAAAGTGAAGGTACAAAGTTATTTCACATACACACCGAAACCAAAGAGAGGCTGGAGCTGTGATACTGGTAGCCAGTTAAAATAGACTTCAAGATAGAAAAGGTAACGAGACAAAGAAGGACATGAAACTGTATTAAAGGGATTAATTCTCCAAGAAAATATAACAATTACAAGTATTTATATAGCCAACACTGGGGCATATGTGAAAGAAAAATTGTTAGATCTAAAGGGAGAGATTGATTGCAACATACTAATTATTGGACTAATAATTTAATTAGTCATATGTGACAGATGACTGTCACAACTGGACAGGTCATCTAGACAAAGAAACACCAGAGAGACTCAAGAGCCAATTAGTGCCATAAAGCAATTGGACCTGACAGACATTTACATACCGTTTTACCCAACAACTTAAAATTATATGTTCATCTCATCCTCACATAGAACATTTTCAAAGATTAACCACATTGTAGGCCACAAAACAAGCCTTTACAAATATAAAAGTATAGAAACTATATCCAGCACCTTTTCTGATCACAATGGAATTAAACTTGAACTCAACAGAAAGAGCCCTCAAAAATACCCAAAAATATGAATAGCAAGCAGTCTATTCCTCAATGACTTCAAAACTACTAAAGAAATTTAAGACTGCAATCAAAGATGTATTGAAACCAATGATAATGAACACATAACTCTCCAGAATTTTTCAGACACAGCGAAAGCTGTCATTAGAGAAAAGTTCATAATAATTAGTGCTCACAAGAAAAATAAAAATTAAAAAAGTATAAGGGTGGCAAATAATTAAGCTGAAAATACATCTTAAGGAACTGGAAAAACAACAACAACAAAAAAACCCAAAAATACCAGAAGAGAATAAATTATAAAGAGTAGAGCTGAAATAAATGAAATAGAGAAAAGAACTATACAATAAAAAATCAACCAAAAAAAAATTTTTTTTGAGAAGTTTTTTGCTATAGGGCGCGTGCGCTCGCCAGACAGACAGACAGAGACATAGAGACAGAAAGCGAGAAATCACCCCCCAGAGGGGATGGTCACACCACAATCCCTTCTCCTCCACTCTCCTCTCGGGATCTTGGGCACGCGCGCACACGCGCCCAGCGTGAGTTTTAAGCCACTGGGTCCGGGACGGGAACCGCGGTCGACTACGTGGGAGTCCAGCGACACAGCCATTACGCTAACTGCTGGTTCCCAAAAATCAACCAAAATTGACAAATCATTAATTAGCTTAATCAAGAAAAATAGAAAAAAAATCATATAAACAAGTTCAGGAATGAAGCAGTTAATATTACAAAGACATATTGGAAATACAAATAATTATGACAGAATATTATGAGTCATTTTTTTACCAACAAACTAGAAAACCTGGATGAAACGAAGAAATTTCTGGACACATACAAGCTTCCCTGATTGAACTAGGAAGAAATAGAAAGCCTGAATAGATGAATAACAAGCAGTGAGACTAAATCAGTAAAAAATAGTCTCCCAACAAGGAAAAACCCAGGTCCCCATGGCTTCACTTCTGATTTTACAAAACCTCTATAGAAGAGTTAACCAAAATTCTCCTGAAGCTATTTCTAAAGACCCAAAAGGAAGGAACCCACCCAAATTCATCCTATGATGCCAGCAACGTTTAGATACCAAAAGCAGACAAGGACATAACAAAAATGAAAACTACTGATCAAGATTACTGATAAACACAGATGCAAAAATCCTCAGCAAGATATTAGCAAGTCGAATCCAACAGCACATTAAAAAGATTACACATCAAAACTAGGCAGGTTTTATCGCTTGGATATAAGAATGGTTCGAAATATATAAAACAATAAGTGTAATAGATCACATTAACAGAAAGAAAGATAAGAACCATATCATATTAACTGATGTAGAAAAAGGCATTTGCTAAAATACAACATCCTTTGATGGTTAAGAATCTCAGCAAAATAAATCTAGAAGGAATATTTTTCAACATAATAAAAATCATATGACAAATCCATTGGTAACATCATACTGAATGGGGAAAAGTTGAAATCTTTCTCACTAAAAAGTGGAACAAGATAAGATTTCCCACTTTCTCCACTCCTTTTCAACATAGTGCTGGAAGTCCTAGCCAGTGCAATCACAACCAGAGAGTAAAACAAAAGACATTTGAATAGGAAAAATAGTAAAATTCTCCTATTCAGAGACAACATACGTACACAGTATACCCAAAAGAATTGACCAGAAAACTCAGTAGAGTGGCACGATACAAAATCAATACACAAAAATTTATAGCATTTTTATACACCAAAAATGAACAGAGAAAGATAGAATTGAGGAAAGTTATCGCATTTACAATAGACACGCACACACACATATACAAATACCAGATACCTAGAAACAAATCTAACCAAAGAGATGAAAGACTCCAAGACTCCTACAAGGAAAACTATGGAAAACTGAAAAAGGAAAAAAAAAAAAAAAAAAAAAGGAAAGACATATCATCCCCTTGAATTGTAAGAATCAGTATAATCAAAATGTCAAGTCTATCCCATTTTCTTTTTTTAAGAGAGATTTTTGCTATGAGGCATGTGCACTCACCAGAGACACAGAGAGAACAAAGTGAGAAGTCACCCCCCCAGGGGGATGGTCACACTGCAATCACTTCTCCTCTATTTTCCTCATGGGATTTGGGGCACACATGCACACATGCCTGTCATGAGTTTCGAGAAACGGGGTCCGAGACTCGAACTGCTGTCAGCCATGTGGGAATCCAGCGCTACAACCGCTACACCACCTGCTGGCCCCATAATCAAATTAATTTACAAAGGCAGTATGATTCCAATCAATTTGCTGGTGAGGTTCTTCACAGACATAGAACAATCATAGACTATACCTGGAATCATAAAAGGCTTCATATCATCAAGGCAATACTATGCAAAAAAAATGAAATAGGAGGCATCTCACTATCTGACCTCAACATATATTACAAAGCTGAGATAATCAAAACAGCATGGTACTGGTACAAAAACAGACACATAGGCCAATGGAACAGAACAGAGAACCCAGAGATAAAACCCCAGACATACAGCCAACTAATCTTTGACAAAGGGCACAAGACAATACAGTGGAGAAAAGAAAGTATTTTTGGCAAATAGTACTGGAAGAACTGGATATCTGTCTGCAAAACTAGTGAAACTATACTCCTAACTCTCACCATTAACAAAAATCGACTCAAAGTAGATCCAAGACTTAAGTATAGCCTCAAACTCTAAAATTAGTGGTAGAAAAACACAAGGGGAAACTCTTGAAGACATCGGAGTAGGCAATGATTATTAAATAAGACTCCTAAAGCATAGGCAATAATCCCCAAAATAGACAAGTGGGACTACATGAAACTAAAAAGCTGCACAGGAAAGCAAACAATAAATAGACTAAAGGGACAACTCACAGAATGGGAGAATATATTTGCAAGTTATGCTTCAGATAAGGGATTAATATACAGAATATATAGGGAATTCAAGTAGCTTACCTGTAAAATAATGAATAATTCAATTAAAAATGAGCAAAGGAGCGGAACAGACATCTCTCTAAGGAAGACATACAAGTGGCCAAAATGCATATGAAAAAAAAATGCTCAACATCTTTTATTATAAGGGAACTGCAGATCAAAACCACAGTAAGAGACCACTTAAACCCAGTCAGAATGGTTAGGTAAAATAATTAAAAAATAAAATAAAATAAAATAAAATAAAATAAAATAAAATAAAATAAAATAAAATAAAAAGTGCTGGCAAGACTGTGGCTAAACTACACTGTTGTGTTTTCCACTGTAAAGCCACTGTGGAAAACAATAGGGAGATTCCTTAAAAACCTACAAATAGAATTACCACATGGCCCAGTACTCCCACTCCTTGCTATTTATCCAAATGATAGGAAAGCAGTCAGTCAGGACACTTGCACTTCAACATCTATTGTACCAATTATACGCAATTGCAAAGACATGAAATCAACCTAAGTGCCCAGGAACTGATTTCTGGTTTAAAAAATTGTGGTACTGGGACCAGTGGATGGCGTAATGGTTATGCCACTGGACTCCCATGTAGTTGACCATGGTTTGAGTCCCAGATCCGGTGGCTTGAAACTCACACCAAGCAGGTGTGTGTGCATGCCCAAAGTCCTGAGAGGAGAAATGGGGGAGAAGGAATTGCAGCATGGCCATCTACCCTGGGGGGATGATTCTCCCATTCTGTCTCTGTCTCACCAGTGAGCGTATATGCCCTATAGCAAAAATCTCTCTATAAAAAAAAAAAAAACTTTTGTGGCATATATACAGTATAGAGTACTATTTGGACATAGGGAACAATGCGACATTGCCATTTCACTTGAAATGGTTGAATATGTAAGACTTACTGCTAAGTGAATTTAAGACAGACTTTGAAAGAGAAACACTGAATATATACAGAATGTATGCACTGTCTGGCAAAATTTGAATGTTTCAAAGATATGATTGTAGAGAGGATACGCATAGATAACAGAGGGGAGGGGAGTCGATGGTAGAGAGTGGGTGGAAGGTGCAAAGGGAAGAAACACCTAACTGGCGGAGCCCATGCAGTTAACACAGGCAGAACATGGGGAGCTGCCTCTCATGTCTAAGCAAGGCTTGGCTGAGAAGAAGCTGCAAGCAAGGTGGCAGCCCTGAGCTCAAGGTGTCAACTGTGTTGCTGTACTGGTTTGTCCTTTCAATCTCTCTGCCATGGGCTTTACTGTCGTTATGGTACCCCGGTACCCCCGTAAAAGTAAAATAACACCCCCCAGCCTGTAACTTTTACTATAACCCTGAAGGAATGCAGATCCCTAAGACAGCAGCGAATGGGAATTACTCCCATGAGACTCACCCCACCCGCCTGGAAAATGTCAATAAAGAATGCTGCACTCACTTCTCCTACTGGGGATTACATAGATAAGCATTAGAAAGGTTTGGGTCGGGGACCAGCAGTTAGCTTAATGGCTATGTCGCTGGACTCCCATGTAGTCGACCGCAGTTCACATCCCGAACCTGGTGTCCCAAAACTCACGCCGGGCGTGTGTGCCCAAGATCCCGACAGGAGAATGGAGGAGAAGGGATTGCGGCGTGGCCATCCCCCCTGGGGGGGTGATTTCTCACTTTCTGTCTCTCTGTCTGTCTGGTGAGCGCACACGCCCAACAGCAAAAACCTCTTAAAAAAAAAAAAAAAAGAAAGGTTTGGGTTAAAGCTACTAAATTGGTGAACTGATCTCAGTAGCTGGGAGGGGCTCAGGGACTCATCCAGGAGGTACTGTTACCCCAAACAAAGACCATGGGTCACCTTTGATCTCAGGACAAGGGAAGTTTGCAGCTCTCGGAGCCATTAGCCATTGTATAGAACAGCACGTAGAGGGTCACAAGTACACAATAACATTTAAGTCAGTTGTTAGACTGCTTACCCCAGAGATAATATAGGTATTCCACTTTAATATATTTTAACCTTGTCTTTACTTAACCAGACAGGATTTCTATCTAGGCCTTTGTAACTGGCAATCTGCTGCCACCCTAGCCTGGGGCTCAAGTTCTCAAGCTGGCCTGGGACTGAGGTTATCAAGATTCCTGGAAGCCCCCTCACCCAGAAGATCTTTCCTGGTCCTAAGGACTATGACTGCTTATACCTAAACAAAACAGACATCATGTTTTGATTACTGTTCCTATACTTTGAATGCTTTAGTTTTTAGAGTAAAATCTTTTACTCACCCCTCCTGCTTCTGTAAAACATCCCTCAATAAATATGTATGTGTCATGGCCACTGAGGCTGCAGTCTTGCACTTGCTCTGGCTGTAGTCGGCTGAGAACATGCTGAAGGGCACTGAGGTCTCTGCCTGAATTCCTTCCCACCTGCGTTGCCTTCCTGTGTACGAGCCTTGACCCACCCCGGCTGGAGCAGGTCTCCAGCACCTAACAAACCCAAGGATATAAAATTCTCTCTTGAAAATAATGTGTGTGGTAATATTCTTGACTTTTCAAATAAGTAAAATAACATAAATGAAAAAAGATAAAAGACGAAGAAAGGAGGAGAGAGAAACAGGGTAAGTCACTACATAGGGAGTAGCATTTTGTGCAAAGATATAAAGAGAACAAAGTAGCTTTGAGAATATTTCTCAGCAGAGCATCCCAGGTGAGGAAAAAGGACAGGACAAACGCCTTGAAGAGCCAGTGCAACTGGAGAGGAGTGAAAAATAGATACTAACAGGAGACCCGGTCAGAAGGCTGGGCACAGATCACGCGCATAATTCTGGCTCATGGTCAGGACTTCGGATTTTCTTCTGAGACGGCAAGTAAATACTGAGTTCTGAGGAGCACATGGTTTATGTTTAGGAGTGCAATGAAAAAAAAGCAGACTTGGGACCAGCAGTTGGCCTAATGACTATTTCGCTGGACTCCCATGTAGTCGACAGCGGTTTGAGTCCCGGACCCAGTGGCTTAAAACTCATGCCAGCGCGTGTGCGTGCATGCCCAAGATCCCAACAGGAGAATAGAGGAAAAAGGATTGTGGCGTGGCCATCCTCCCTGGGGGGGTCAGTTCTCGCTTTCTCTCTCTCTGCATGTGCATGTGCCCTATAGCAAAAACCTTTTAAAAAAAAAAAAAAAAAGCAGACTGGTTAGAGGTTGTGGCAGTAATCTAGAGTTGCTGGTGGCAAGGGGGTGGACCAGATGGGATCAAATTCTGGATATGCTCTGAAAGCAGAACCAAAAGGATTTTTTTGCAGACAAGATGAGAAGTGAGAGAAGAAGAGGAATCGAGGATGACTCCAAGACTTCGGACCCTTACAGCCATCCCACCAAATATTCTCAAATCTTCAGACTGCTGATATTCCCAGGAGTTCGTTTGTTTGTTTGTTTGTTTTTGGAGAGGTTTTTGGTATAGGGCACGTGTGCTCTCCAGAAAGACAGAGAGAGACAGAGAGACAGAAAGCGAGAAATCACCCCCCAGGGGGATGGCCACGCCACAATCCCTCTCCTCCACTCTTCTCTTGGGATCTTGGGCATGCACGCACACACACCCAGCGTGAGTTTAAGCCACCGGGTCCTACTCGAACCGCGGTTGACTACATGGGAGTTCAGCGACATAGCCATTACACTAACTGCTGGTCCCATATTCCCAGAAGTTTAAGAAGCATTTTAAAACAATAATGCTTACAATAAACCAAGGTCTATATTAAAATTATTGTTTTATTTCTTTTTTGATTTACATGAATATGTATACACATGTACATACATGTTTTTCACTCAATATAACTTTATAATATGTTTCCACTTGCAAAATTATTTCTTTTACCTGAAGGATATTAAAACTGGCTGTCTTAAATTTTTTTTTTTTTTTTTGAGAGGTTTTGCTATAGGGTGTGTGCACTCGGCAGAAAGACAGAGAGAGACAGAGTGACAGAAAACTAGAAATCATCCCCCAGGGCTGATGACCACGCCACAATCCCTTCTCCTCCATTCTCCACTTGGGATCTTAGACACGTGCGAGTTTAAGCCACCGGGTCCAGGACTTGAACCGCGGTTGACTACATGGGAGTCCAGCAACATAGCCATTACGCCAACTGCTGGTCCCTGGATGTCTTAATTTTCAGGCAAGAGATGCTAACGACTTGGGCCAGGGTGGTAGTGGGGCCTGTGGAGTGAAGTGGGTAGGGGACGGTGAGAGGACAAGATTCAGGGTATAGTCTGAAGACAGGACCAAAATGACTGCCTGGCAGGCCAGACGGGAAGTTCATGAGACAGAGCGGACGCCTTCGCTTGGGCTGCTACAGCGAAGCACTAGGCGACTTATAGAGAACACAAGTTTATTTCTCACCGTTCCAGAGGCTAGGAGCTGAAACGGTGCCCGCGAGGCACCTGGTGAGGGCTCTCTCCTGGCTGCAGACCGCCGGCTTTGTGCATCCTCACGTGAAGACTCTGAGCTATTTGCTCTGGCTGCTTCTTACAAGGGCACCAATCCCATTCCCGGGGCCACCTTCATGACCTAAATCCCCCCCAAAGACCCCACTTCCTAATGCCATCACATCGGGGAGGAGATTTCAGCGCACAGAGTTTTAGGGAACGCAAACATTTGGTCCTTAACAAGGAAAAATGGAGAAAATAAGTTGTCCTAGTGTGTTGATGGTAAATGGGTTTTGGTCACCACAAGAACAAAAGAATATTAGAGAGTATTTTCAGAGTCTTATCCAGCAATGATCACCCAGAGTCTTTTCAGTGCCTGGGTGCTACAGCAGTGTGAACAGGACAGGCGGAAAGCCAGGTCGCCAGCAGCTCACGTTCTCAAGGGTAGAGACAACGGAGGGGACTTCACAAAGGCTGTGGAGAAAATGGAGTTAAAGTTGAATTTGGTGTAAACTAGTTTGAAATCTACGCATGGTTTTTTCATAATACACATTTTCATGAACTTCATGAAGACTGTAATCAAATGATGAGCCCTAAAGAGGGTAGGGTGGGTGGATGGAGAGTATGAGGGGAATTCCAATGTACTCTGTTTTTAGAATTTGTTAAACAATCTTTGGGGTGTGTTCCTATGTCAGTTCTCTTTTTGTTTATTTATCTCTTTCATAAGAGAGAGACACATAAATAGGCACCTCCGACAAGGTCTTCAAGCCAATCCATACCCACCCTCCTCTGACTGGCTCATGGGTACATGTGCGCAGGGAGACCCCACACATGACCCGGGACCTCCCATGTGGGTCCAGGTCTGTTGCTGCTGCATGTGACTTTCTTTTTAACAACTTGGTGTCCAGAAGCGGATTCATGTTATCAATTACTACCAGTAAAACAGAAGACGGATCACACACTTGGTAGGAGCGGTCTTCAGAAAGCTCACAGGAGGGGTCCGACGAGGGTGCAGTGGCAAACACCGCGCTCCGTGAGAGACTTCGGAGTACGCCAGGCACACGAGAGCTGGCTGAAGGCTGAGAGCAGACTGCGTGTCAAGACCCGGCTGAGGGGGCTCTCTCTCGCTTATGGAATAAATAATAAATTTAAATAAAAAAGCCCATGAAAATACCAAAATATGCAGGGCTTGTGCTTTATGACCCAATCTAGGATCATATGACAAGGTCTTCAGAAGTTCATGAAAAATGTATGCTGTAAGAAAATTAGGCATGGGGGCCAGAAGATGGCGTAGGGTTACGTGACTGGACTCCTACATGGCTGACTGAGATCTGAGTCCCAGACTCAGTGGCTTGAAAGTCATGGTGGGCATGTGTGCATGCCTTTGTGCCCAAGATCCCAGGAGGGGAAGAGACTGCGGCATGGCCATCTATCCTTGCGGGTGATTTCTCACTTTTCCTCTGTCTCTCATCTGTCTCTCTGTCTCTCCCCAGCAAGTACATGTGCCCTAAGGCAGAACTTCTACAAAAGAAAATTAGGCATGAATTTCAAAATTCTTTTGAACCAATATAAATGTATTCTTTAATTCTACTTTTCCTCTTGTGCGTGTAAACTTCTTTTTTTGAGAGAGGTTTTTGCTATAGGGTGCATGCACTCACCAGACAGAGAGAGACAGAGAGAGAGAAATCACCCCCCAGGGGGGATGGCCACGCCGCAATCCCTCCTCCTCCATTCTCCTCTCGGGATCTTGGGCACGCATGCACACGCACCTGGCGTGAGTTTTAAGCCACCGGGTCCGGGACACGAACCGTGGTTGACTACATGGGAGTCCAGAGACATAGCCATTATGCTAACTGCTGGTCCCTTGTGCATCTGAATTCTTTAGAGTAACAGAAACAGAGAATTAAAAACGGTGCCCTTAGTAAGGGAAGTGCTCTTTGAGCGCTTTGACAATGCTCCCTATGGAGATAAGAAAGTTTAAAAGTGAGTAATAAGCTGCACTTGGTTAAACAACAGCCATTGCAGGCACCTGGGTTTAGACATCTACTTAGGATCACCTCTATTTAACCTACTCAGGTTGTCCTCATTAGGGCTTTCACTTAGAACACTATTATAGTAATCATATACTGTATTTTTAGCATCTTACATAAACTTCCCCACAAATGCCCAAGTTATATAACCAGTCCCCCCACCCCGCAGCTGCCAAGAGCTTCCCTCCAGCAGCCCCTTACAGATCTGCAGTAGGGGCAGGGAAGTAGGCGAGGGGCAGCGGTCCCCGTTCAGTGACTGGACGTTCCGGCTCAGAGACTGGGTACCCCTCCTCTGAACAGGGCTGGGCGCACACCATGAAAGTGTGTTTCTCCATCTCCTCTTCTATTTCCGTCTTCACCTTCTGCTGTTCCATTTTCATCAGGTGTCACATTGCTATGTTACCCAGGCTGGGAGACTCTGCCTCCTCTCATTGTGTTCAAATAACCCTAGGGCTGGGCTCCAGAGGCAGCAGGCACCTTAGAGAGAATTCCAGTTCCCTCTTTTACGGATGGCAAAGGAGGCTCAGGAAAAATAGGTGACTTCTTCCCTGGCTCAGAGGCTGCCAGTTAGCTCCAGATCTCTGGATTCCCTCCAGTAAAACTTCTAAACAGGCAACTGAGCACAGCTCAGTTTTCTCATAGACGTAAAAGGAGAGCTACGAGACGGTGGTCTCCAGTCCCCTCCCCTTGTGAGTCCCGTCCACAAATGCTGTTGGGGATGTACCACGGATGACAGATAATTTACAATTCACTACTCCAATGCACTGAATAGAACCTTGTCAACTAAATGGATCAGGAAGAGGACATAATTTTGCTTGGCTCTTTAAACTCAGTCTCTTTTTTAATGAAAAGAATGTGAAGAAACAAAAGTTAAGTTCATCCCCAGCAAAGAAAAAAGGAAGGGGGGCTCAAATACACATCTTGAGCTGACTCGTGAACAGGAAAAACACGGTTGTTATTCTCGAACAGGAGTTTACCTAACTATATCAGGCAGTCTGGTGTGGCTGTGGGAGGGAGGGAGAAGCAGGGAATGATGGTGATAAGCAGTTTCCAAATTAGGAAACAGATACGCTTTTCTTCTTACTCTCTTACATAACTGATCTATTTTGGAAGACAATACTAAAAAAAAAAAAAAGAAAGAGAGATATAAATCTCATGATTTTACTACTTTGTAAGCAAAAACGGACATGAGTAACTAATGCTGGACGGCGGGAGCTGTCAGCCACCCTGCTGCGGGCGCAGGGGCAGTTTTGCAGGGTTCCCTACTCCATCCCAGTGCCGAGTGAGTCAGAGACCCAAGTCTACATTTCAAAAGATGAATGGAGAAAGATACTAATTTTTCTCTCCTTTGACTTTAAAAAGCAGTCGCGTCGCAGTGCACATCCTGTTTTGGTGGCACAGAATGACGGAAGAGTGACCTGTTACGATGCCAGTGCCTGCTTGGCCCAGACTTCCTGATTCAGAGGGAAGTCGTGCAGCACACAAAGGCCAGGGCGGCACAGCCGCTTACATAAATAAGTTACATAAACCAGAGCAAGTTATGTAAATGTATAGACCAGCAAGCCTGCAGCAAGCCATTCACAAACGCCAAGGAGCGCAGCGAGGTTCCTCCCACGGTCTCACCCCCCCCTCGCAGGATCAGAATTGTGCCATTTTATTTCACATCAGAATCAGATGTGCCTGTTTGCCGTATTTCTTAGGGAAAGCAATTCCAAGGAATGAGACTTCACGTTATTTTCTGAAACATATTTGCTTTAAGGGGAAATGCAATAGTAAAACCTGGTGTAAGCTATATTTGAAAAGAAATAGGATCACTTGTCCATTTATTATACTCCTTGTATAATCATAAACACATTTATTATATGTTATGTACCTTTCAAGCTGCTGTGAAAGACAAGAATGCATCACAGAGGTTAGTCTGCAGGTGCAGATTGGGTGTTTGTTCAGACGGTTAGGGTTCCAAGTCTAAGTGAGCAGGCTGCAGTGACAGGTCACTGCTGTGCTCCTGGAGGAAGGCTCCTAACCTAGGGAGTTAGGGTACATCTCAGGTTACGTTCATGAAGTAACAGCTGGAAGGGAAGATGCTCGGGAGGTGCTCCTTGTGTCTCCCCGAGAGTTACGTGAGACACTCTGCCGAGGAGGGCTGAACTCAGTGGGCTCTCACTCTGCTGGAACAGCAGCCTCTGCTTTTTGGCAGTCAACATTTTTACCCCGTTCCCTTTGGAGTAATCTATCTTTCCAGAAGTTACACATTTCGTTCATTGAGCAGTAAAAGCACATGTCACTCACACACTTTTGAGCCATAATTGCTTCTTCTACATGAAGAGGAATATTAACTTCAGCCCATTTCAGACGCGGAGCGCTTAGGCTAACATTCCATCGAGCAACCTCCTACACTTAAAAAATCGCAGGTAAAATATTTTAAAGAAATGTTCAATATCCTTACATTAAGTATTACATATTATTACTAACAGAGTAATGTAAGCATGCAATGAAAGTTAGGTGGTCTTGGGGCCAGCAGGCGGCCTGATGTTTGAGATGCTGGACTCCCACATGGCTGTGGTAGTGGGCGTGGTCCGCACCTGGCTGCTGGCTTTCTCTCTCTCTGTATATATACATATGGTGAGCGCACTTCCGCTACAGCAAAAGTATAATAAATAGTAAATATAATAATACAATTAAATAAATAATTCTTTTAAAAAAAGTAATCTTAAAACCTCCATGTAAAATTAGCTGTGTGATTTTGGACCAATAACTTTCCCTCTCTGGTATCATCCATTTGAAAAAGAACTAATAGTTCTTTTAAGTCACTTCTAACATTAACAATCTAGTACCCTGTAATCAAATCTATAAATATTTTCAACTGAAAGCTTTAAGCTTGCTGTCGAATTTAAACTAACTATAATACATTATGTATAAACCAGATCATTTTCTTTTTGTTGTGTTGGCAAAATTGCAGAACCTGCTTGGGTTGTAGTGATAGGGAGACGGCCAGGCAGAAAGCATTTTCCTGGGGTTTTCTATTTTAAAATGCCGGACATGAAGCTCAGCCAGCTAATGGGCAGCGCCTGGGGTGTACAGAGGGGAGATGGCACCCAAGGATCCGTGGCTACCTCCCTGGAGGTGCGGTGAGCTTTAAGCGGAAAGACGGCAGTGACTTGACACCAGAAACCTGCCTTGCCCTCGGGAGGAAGTCCCTGGGTGACGTGGGGATGTGCGTGCAGCTGGTCACTTAGACCCAGGTCACAAAGCCATCATCAGACTGCGCGTTCCCAGGCCGCGTCTAGGTGCCCACTACACCTGGGCACGAACGAACGGAGCGCATGCTCGCGCCTGACCCTTGAGACCCCGCGACGGAGGCGCCCGCCTCCCTCGCGGGGCAGCACGCGCGGAGGGTTGGCGCTGGCCCGCCCAGTGAGCAGTGGGTCAGGACGGAGGCGCGGCAGGTGGGGACGCCGGTCCAGCGGGAAGGCGAGGTGGAGGGAGGCGAGGTGGAGGGAGCCCCTCCGCCCCTCCGGGTATTGTTCAGTTACAAGCCAGGCCCTTCTTCCACAGAAGCCAATTAGATCCCCGCTGGGGAATCACCTGACCTCGAGTCCCTGGTCGCGAGAGAAGGGGCGCGGAGGGGCTCGGAAGAGGCGGGCTACGGCGGCCGGCTACCGGCGAAGGCCTTGTGGGCGGCGAGGGGCAGCGCAGGGTGCGGCCGCCAAGCCCGGGCCCGCCCACAGGCCCCGCCTCCGGGACCGGGCAGCCCCGCCCCGCTCCCGCCAGGCCCCGCCTCCGGGACCGCGCAGCCCCGCCCATCTCCCGCCAGACCCCGCCTCCGGAATCGCGCAGCCCCGCCCCGCGCCCGCCAGGCCCCGCCTCCGGGACCGCGCAGCCGCGCCCCGCGCCTGCCAGGCCCCGCCCTGGTACGCCCCGCCTTGGCCTCCCGGGCGCGCGCCGCCCGCCGTGTCCGCGCGCCACGCCCCCCTGCTCGCGGGCCGCGTGCGGAGCCGCGCGCCCCGGAGGCTCCGGGACCGTGGCGGCGGGCGGCGGCGGAGCAGCCCTCCGCGGGCCATGTCCTCTCCGGCTGTGGCGAGGGGCTCCGCGGGAGAGAACCGAGAGATGGCCCCTAGGCCGCCGAGTCACGGCCGGTTCTGGGAGGTGGGCGGCGAGGACTCGGAGCGCTGGGAGCTGCTGCTCCGCCGCGGCGAGCTGCTGGCGCTGGGCGGCCACCTGAAGGCAGCGCTGGAGGCGTACGCGGCGGCGCTGCGTCGCGGGGCCCCGGCCAGGCCCGAGTGCCTCGGCACCCTGGTGGACTGCCTGGTGTTCAACTACCGGCTCCGCCACGGGCTGGGCTGGAGCGCGGCCCCCGCCGCGGGCGCGGACGCCGGCGCCGGCGGGCCGCTCAGCTGCCTGGGCTGCAGGGGCTTCCTGAGCGAGCCGGTGACCGTGCCCTGCGGCCACAGCTATTGCCGCCGCTGCCTGCGCAGGGAGCTCCGCGCGCGCTGCCGCCTGTGCCGCGACCGGCTGCCGCCTGCCGTCGCCGGCGCCGCGGATGCTGCGGGGCCCACCCCGCGGCCGCCGCCCCTGACCGCCGCCATCGCCGCCTCGGACTTCAGGACTAGCGTCGTCCTCAACCACCTGGCCGAGAAGTGGTTCCCGGGCCAGCGCGAGCGGGCGCGGGCCGCCGGCCGGCTCGGGGAGCTGCTGCACCAGGGGCGCTACCGGGAGGCCCTGGCCGCCGCCAGCGAGGCGCTGCGCGCAGGTGACCGCGCGGGAATGCGACCGCGAGCCGCAGCACCTCCCGGTACCCGGAGCCGGTCCGCCGGGCGGAAGGTGCTCGGCCTGGCGGGCGGTGTTGGGGTGCTGGAGGGTGTGGAGGGGCGGCGCCCCGGGGTGCTTCGGTCACAATGGGGATCGCCCGGGAGCCTCTGACGCGGCACGGGGAGGGGCGCGGCGCGGGGTTCCCTTCGCGGGCCTGCGGTGGGCGCGGGCGGCCGAGCTGCACCGCCCAGGCGCTGGCGGGCGGGGGGCGGCCCCGGGCGCCGCGCTCCTTCGGTCCCTGGCCGCGTGGGCCCGGCGCCGCGGCGGGCCGGCGGGCGGCTCTGCCTCCTCGCGCAGGAGTCCCCGGGCGCTGGGCGCCGCGGGAGGGCGGGATTGCATAAGCGGGGGGTGCGCGTTGTGTAACGGGTGACGCGGGGGGCGTGGCGGGCGCCCGGGGCGCAGCCAGGAGGCCCCGCCGCAGCGGCCGCCGCGCGGCCCGGCCCCGAGTGCGCGTGCTGGCGGGGCTCGCGCCCAGGTGGGGCGCTGATTCCGAGTTGTCGCCACTCAGCCGGGCGCCCGCCGCTCTGGATCCGCGGAGGGGACGGTGGCGCGGAGGTGTGCCCGAGAAGCGGCGGCGACCTCCTAGGCTAGGTTAACCTTGTCTTAGGGTGGATCCAGGCCGTGGGAGGGTACACGGAGCTGCTCGTACGTGCAGGGCAGGCTTTCCGCCGGTGCACGGGCTGGCTACCTCCCCCTCGTCGGGGACTTGATCTAGAGCAGTATCTGGCACTGTCTGGACAAGGCTTCGGTTGCCACCCCTGCGGGGCGGCGCGGGTACTGACACCTAGCGGAGACGGCAGCCCTGCCCCGCGCAGGACAGCCGAGCGGTCGTCAGGCCTCGGACCCAGTGCTGGTTACTTCGCGAGAAGCACGTTTCAGGGCTACGATAGATTGTATCTCCGCGGAGAGTCCTTGGGGGAACAACCTTTTAGGGAGGAAAAAAACGTGAACTGACTTTGCCGACAGGGGAATTTGTAAGCTGTGTCAGCCAGGTGTCATTTGGGGTCTTGGACCTTGAGTGTCTGGCTATGTTGAACTCGGGCAGTATCTTGAGTTATTGAATACCGTTAGAGTTCAGCGTGCAAGCCCTGCGTATTTTTTAGTTGTAACGAAAGAAAAGTACTTGGGATACAGAATTTTGACACCTGATCTGCCTCTCTGGGTCAAAGAGCTGACGATAGGGGGCCGTGCAGACCCCTCTTACCACCATGGTCTGAAGTGAGGAAGCCAGGGCTGGCAGGGGGAGGGCTTTTCCAGCCGCACAGTAGGTGGGGCAGGAGCCCTGCTGGACCCTCCACTCTTCCTGCCTGTGGGGCCATCCGACAAAACTGATAATGCACGTTACGGAGAAGGCCCTTTTTCCTGTTTTAATCACTACTGTAAAATAGAGAGTGAAGGAACTTACAGCACTGATAAGTAATAACTACTACTGATGTAATGACTCGGTCTTCCTTCAAATTAGGTGCGTCATCATAATTCAGGTCCTAGCCCATAGAAGACCGGTGAGTGTGTTTACTAGTTAACAGGCAGCTTAACGTCCTCTGGCCAGTAAACTTATGTAGGGGAGATTCTGGACCCTTTTTAACATAAGGCCCTGAACGATCTCTTTCTCTTTTTTCCATGTTGTATAGGCTGCACGTGGGAATTTTTGCCCTCTTAGCTACCTGGTTGTACTTTGGTAGGAGTAGAGCCCAAGTCTCTGGATTTTCACCTCAATTTGCTTATTTTTTCCTCATTTTTGGGTCTGTCAGAAATCATTAATTCCATACTTGAAAATGTGTCTGAATGGCACTAATAAAGTATCTTTAAAAATATTTTGACTTAATGGGATCAGCAGTTGGCATAATGGCTTTGTTGCTGGACACCCATGTAGTCGACCGCAGTTTGAGCCCCGGGCCTGATGGCTTAAACTCACGCCGGGCGCGTGTGTGTGTGCGCGCGCGCGTGCGCGCGCCTGAGATCCCTAGAGGAGAATGGAGGAGAGAGGATTGTGGCCTAGCCATCCCCCCCCCCACCCCCCCCATGATTTCTTACTTTCTGTCTTTCTGGTGAGCGCACATGCCTTATAGCAAAAAAAACAAAAACACTTTTGACTTTTTAGTGTGAAGTGGGAGGAAAAAAATTTTAGAGCTGTCAGATTACAGTCGGTCAAGAGCAGATTTGTACTTCACGATTCACTGGCTGAACTGGACACGCTAACTAGTAGAGTCCTAAGTCTGTACAGTCGTGCCCATTCTTTGGAGTTGGCATATTAACATGTGGACATTTAAACCGTATATATTTCATTGAACCGTTGAAGTTATTGATGATAATACCACTGTTGATCAAGATAAAGACCTTCTCGGGAACCAGCAGTTAGCGTAATGGCTATGTCGCTGGACTCCCACGTAGTTGACCACGGTTCGCGTCCCGGACCCGGTGGCTTAAAC
This sequence comes from Tupaia tana, assembly GCA_026018925.1. NCBI lineage: Eukaryota > Metazoa > Chordata > Mammalia > Scandentia > Tupaiidae > Tupaia > Tupaia tana. The sequence goes on along the minus strand of JAKSZU010000002.1, from coordinate 142,763,410 downwards.
TCACGCTGGGCGCGTGTGCGTGCGTATGCCCGAGAATGGAGGAGAAGGGATTGCGGCATGACCATCCCCCCTGGGGGGTGATTTCTCACTTTCTGTCTCTCTGTCTCTCTCTGTCTGTCTGGCAAGCGCACGCGCCCTATAGCGAAAACCTCTCCAAAAAAAAAAAAAAAAAAAAGACCTTCTCTATGCTTCCTACTTGTGATTCTTATAATGAAACAAGTAAACGCTGTTAATTAGAAAAAATAATCTGGTCTATAGTTAGCCTGTGCAAATCCACATTTATCCGTCAACAGAAAAACTTGAAAACCTTTGCCAAGATCAGAAGTTTCCCATTGAGATGACATAAGCTTCTGTTGAATTGAAATATACTTAGATAACATTTAATCCATTGGTTTTTGCTATTAGTGCTCAGATGTTTCATAACTTTCTGACCTGGTATTTGAGGGTGCGATGGGAAAGCCTCTTCTCGTTGAATCTGTGTGGTACTCGGTCTGGCAGGACGAGCCCGCCGTGCTCTCTCTTGTTCCCAGTGGATTTTCACAGACTTGCCTTCTTCATGTGTTTATCCCTCCCCTCCCAAAGGACAGCAGCGTAATTGACAGCTTTGCCGGGTTTAAAAAGAGTAAGCATTGCACCGTCTCTATTGCTCAGTGGCTGAGGGCCGCAGGGGGCCAGAGCCCACATGCTGCACCCCAGCCCTGCAGACTTGAAGAGTACCCCAGGCCTGTGGACAGGACGGAGAAATGTAGGAGGAAAACCGATGGCAGCGTGGCCTCGGCTGCATTGTGGGGCCTCTCTTTTATGCACGTGAGCACAAGTGCCCAGCCGTGCGCACACACACAGATTTTAGAAAAAGAATAAGGATCGGATGAGGAAGGGCTTTTCCTTTCCTTCCCTTCCTTTTCTTTAGTTTTCTCTTCTTTTCTGTTCTTCTTTTTAAAGTTTGCCAGAGGGCGTGTGTTCTCACTGGAAGGAGACAGAAAGAAAGAGGGAGAGGAAGTGAGGGAGCCCCCGTGGGGAATGGTCGTGCCACTGTCCCCTCTGCTCCAGATTTTTCCTCCTCTCAGGATTTGGGTGAATGAACACACATCCAATGTGATTTTTCAAACCTCTGGGTCCAGGACTCGAACCACATAGCCTGGTGGGATCCAGCTCACCTTGGGGGAGGACACTTTATTTAAACTATGGGGGAAGGCGGGTTAATGTTCCTTTAACAGCCCTTGACTGTTACCTAGTAGTTTTACATTTTTTTTTCCTTTGGAGAGGTTTAGGGTGCATGCGCTCCCCAGAAATACAGAGACAGAGAGACAGGAAGCGAGAAGTCAGCCCCCAGTGGGGATGGCCATGCCGCAATCCCTTCTCCATTCTCCTCTCGGGATCTTGGACACGCACGCACACGCGCCCAGCGTGAGTTTAAGCCACCAGGTCCAGGACTCAAACTGCAGTCAACTGCATGGGAGTTCAGCGACATAGCCATTACGCCAACTGCTGGTCCCTAGTTTTACATTCTTTATATCATTCAGTCCTCACAGAGAATCTTGCAGAGTACCCCTGTCCTCAAAAGGCCACGTCCTGGTCGTGGCGAAGTCCGGCGTGTGTGTGCGCTCCGCAGTGCCAGGGTGGAGTCCCGGGCTGCTTTCCCTTGTTCTGACCGAGGGCCCACGCTCAGCCTCTGCTTTGGCTCCTTATTGAAAAGTGAGGGTAGTCTCCCTCATACGATTGCTGGGAATTAAATGAGTCAAAACATGTAGCGTACTTCAAATAGTGCCTGGCACAGTGTAAGTTCCACAAATATTAATGAAAATACTTCTAAAATGTTAAGAGTGGCGTTGTGGCTAGAAGATGATGTAGCGAAAATTGAAATCTAAACCTCGTGATCTTAAGTCCTGCTCTCTCCAGCACCTTATTATTGTTACGAGAATAAGAGTTAAATCCCAAACCTAATTTGCACGTTAATTAGTAGTAAATTTTAATATACATCAATAAAATACAAATACTGTGAAAACCTTCAGTTTTAAAAAGATGAGTCAATTTATAGGTAAATGGTGAATACATTTGAAGAAAATGTGATTTTTAATATCTTTAGCAACTCAAGTTAAAATGAAGGTATTTGAATTTCATCAATAACTTATGTCCTTATTGTACAAAAGACTTGAAATGGTAAATGTTGATATTTAAATGGCACCTTACAGATAAATTATATTCACTTCCATTATTTTAATTGCTCTTTACAAAAGGTCATGTAAAATAGGGTAAGAATTAGTATTCCTAATCCACAGATTAAAGAAAAAAGGCCCCAGAATTTTAGGTGACTTTATGAAAGCAAGTAAGTAACCAAGGTAGAACTTAAAAACCGAATATATGGATTTTACTTCTAAGAATAAAGTTCATTAAAAATTAATACATAGGGGCCAGCTGGTAGCTTGGTGGTTAAGGAGACTGAATCCCTCATGGCCATCTGCACCACCAGAGCCTGGATCCGCGGCTGGAAAACCATGCGAGGCGTGCGTGTGTGTGTGTCCAGAAATCCTGTGCCCAGGAGAATAGAATGGAGGAGAAGGGATTGTGGTCTGGCCATCCCCTCTAGGGGGTGCTTTCTCACTTTTCCTCTTTGTCTCTCTCTGGTGTGTGAACATGGCCTGTAGCCAATTAAAAAATTTGCATATACGGCATAAAATGCTAAGTATTCTCCCCATTTATTCAACAGATCTTTATTTAGTTCTTAGTATATGCCAAGCATTGTTTTAGGCTCTGGAAATACAGAAAGGAACAAAATTAAGTCCCTGTTTTTAGTTTGTATTATTTCTTACATAACTGCTGCGAATCAGGATTTATTGAAAACCTCCAAAAAATGGGATTTGTTGCTTAATTGACTTGTAATTAAGTGGGACTATACACAGTATATCTCTTATTCTTTAATTCGTAAGACACGTTAAGGATTATTGCAGTCCCTCGGGGGTACTAAACAGAGATAGTGACACATTCTTCCTGAGGTAGGGATGAGAAAATCTGGTTACATGATTAAGAAGTCCCCTGTTTCAAATAATTCCCATGCTTTTACCTGTTTTCATTCTTCAAATAATGTAGACTTTACCAAAACTGAGCTATCTTCAATTTCTAGCTATTAGGATATGAACATTTTGTTCATTCAGAATCAACTTTCCGTGTAGTGAGATCCAGCTAAGATGCTCATCAATATTCTAGTAAAATTCTCTCTGAATTTGTGTAGTATTCTGTCTCATTGCAAAGGTATTGATGGTCGTCGGGAAAGTCATGACACATTTTTGCGTAAGAAAAGCAGGTCAGGACTTTCCTGAGGACCTAAGACTTAAAAATTGGAATGATGTTCTCTTGTAGAAGGCGAAGGACTTCAGAGAACTCTAAACGCAAGCCACGCGCTTCTGTTGGTTTGGTAAGATGGCGCTGTTCCTTTCCTTCCCCGTCTGTGGGTCCCTGGTGTCCTGCCTAGTATCCAGCCAGCACTGCTGATCCCTGCAGAGGGCTCTCACGTGGGGTAAGGTCTCAGAGAGAGGAGGCGGGTCGGAGCCTTCTCGGTTCCTCTGTTGGGGGCTGATCTGTTAGGTTGATGAGAGAGCGGCTGCGGGTTTGGACCAGGAATTTAGATGGTTGTAACTCGGCTCGGACGCACTTTAATAGTCAGCATAGGAACCGTTACGATCAGTACACGTTCTTGCCAGTGAGGAATAAGTTTGTTCCCGCGGTGTGAAAATCCACGCGTCAGGATTTAAGTCTGCATCGTGCTGCGCGTGGACCGTTTTCCCCGCAGAGTTGAGGTGCGCGAGGAGGTGGTGGTCTGTTGTCGGGAGGTCGGGGGAAACGCGGTGGGGGACGCGAAGCCTTGCAGACCAACTCGCTCAGCTTTCCAAGCGCTGGCTGTGCCACACGTGGCCGGGCGCCGCTGCGCTGACCTGTGCGGGCTGCAGGCCTCGCGGTTCTCGGTGCATCTCCTGGGTGTGCTGAGCCTACTTCTCAGCTGCAACGGCTCTGCCGGGATTCAGAAAGCTGCAGTGGAGCAGACCCCACCGAGCAGTGACCGCCACCTTTTTCTGGTGGAGGTTTGGCTTCGGGAAGTGCCTTGGAGCGTTCCTGTCCCTCCACGGAGGGCTCATCGCAGTGCGGTGTAACCCACTTTTCATTGCACACTCAGTCTGACTGAGAATCGGTTTACTGCTGCTGCAGACAGTGAGGGAAGGCGGCACTTCAAAACGGCAGCACTTTTGACTTTGGTCAGCTTGTGAGGCACCCACTTGGTGAGCTTTCTCACCTTTCCAACTTGCTTCACATGCTGGACGGCCACAGAGAGGTCGACGTGGAGGTCTTCGGCACCTCGTGTGGTTGTGAGAGGGGCAGCAGCTCCCCATCAGCTGTGATGAGTGCTCACGCGCACTCGCCAGAGAGACAGAGACAGAGAGACAGAAAGCGAGAACTCACCCCCCAGGGGGTTGGCCATGCCACAGTCCCTTCCTCCATTCTTCTCTTGGGATCTTGGACACACACACACACACACACACGCAGCGTGAGTTTAAACCACCAGGTCCAGGACTTGAACTGCAGCCAAATACATGGGAGTCCCACGACATAGCCATTATGCTAACTGCTGGTCCCGAGTGCTCACATCAACTTCTTGGGTTTTTTTTTTTTTTTTTCAGAATTACTTTGTTTAATTTATTCCTTGTCATTATTTTATTTTATTTTTTTGAAGTTGACCAGAGACAGAGAGAGAGAGATGGAAAGTAAGAAAGCAAGCTGCCAGGTCTGGGACTCGAACTATGAGCAGCCATGTGGGAGTCCAGCCACCTAACCACCACACCACCTGCCAGCCCCAGTTGTCAGCTTCTAATGGCCTCTTCAAGGCTCTGGTCTCCTCTGCAGAACGCCTTGACCAGCACTGCACTGTACGATCGTCAGCAGTTCCCGGACCAGTGCGCTGCTGATGCTGCGTGTTGTCTCCGCTGCTTTATGACCCATTGTGAACTCAAATGAAGTGGCTCAAATTTACTTTTTGTCCAACATCATTTCCATAGTCTAAAGTACGTACAAAGTAAACAGCAAATAAATCATTAGCAAAACACCATAAAGTGAGAAATGCACATTAAAATGATCTGTAACATAACCACATTTGTTTAATACTGTTTCCAGTATCAGACAGCTCTTTTTTTTTGAGAGAGAGATTTTTGCTATAGGGCGTGTGTGCTTGACAGAGACAGAAAGCAAGAAATCAGCTCCTTCCCACCCGGGATGGCCACGTCACAATCCCTTCTCCACTCTCGTCTTGGGACCTTGGGCGTGCATGCACACAAGGCCAGCTTGAGTTTCAAGCCTCAAGGTCCGGGACTCAAATCACAGAGTCCAGCACCCAAACCACCATGCCACCTGCTTGCCTCCAAGTGGCAAATTTCAACCATGCAAAACCACAGTTACTTTTGTACCAACCTAATAATTATCAAATTATTTCCAAATGTTTGTCATGTTATCAGAAACAACTGTTACATGAAGTTCAATGTCTTAACTGTTTGACATGTGCTATCTTACAACAGTTTTAAGATGGAGATATTTTATAGGTGAGTAAGTTGAGGTTCAAAGTGGATTTGAACGCTGTTCCCCTCCCCCCAGTGTGTACGGTCTTGATTACTGTGCCACATTCTGGATTTTATTTCTGGATATTATTACTCAATCATTTATAACTTATCAAGTGTCCGTATAGAATCCAATTTTCTACCTACCATTCCACCAGCTGACCGGTGTTTGTATTTTTCTAGTAAGCAGGAAAACAGCTTATGGGATTGTTAAGTAAAGTTTTTATGAAAGGAGGGCTAGCTGAGTATGTTGAAAACTTTGTATGTCTGTATAACTTTGTGCATGAAGTTTCTATAAAGGTCTTTAGAAAATAACTAGCAGATACATCAAGATAAATAGCTAGTTAATTGTACTTCCTATACTAATAAAAATTGGAACTTAATTGCAGAGTAAGAAATTTTTAAATACTATGTATATAGAAGATTACTTTGCAGTCATTAAAATCACACGAAATAATATTTTATGACATGGAGAAAAAGCTTATAAACAGATATGTGGTATATTCGGAGTGTAATCTACACACACAGAAGAAAGTATAGGTTATATATCGCTAAGCAGAGTTTCTGGGAGGCCCTTGTTTTGGACACCTCTTACATGAGGCCCCGCTAGACCAAACCGTAATGGAGACGCTTGTGCTAAATACCACCATGAAACTGAACTTTGAAACCAGCCAGTTTTCCAGAAAAATAGATTCTAGTCAACCCAAGTCAGTCTTTAACCCTATAAAGAAAGAACTTTGAAACAACCAGTCTGTTTTTATTTCCTTTCCTCTTTCTTTGACCCTTTTCTGGCTATAAAACTGGCCTCTCATGCTTAGCTTCTTGCAACACTCCTCCTGTTTTATAAAACAAAGTGTTGGCCCATTTCTACAGTCACAAAAAGCCAATTAGATCTTTAACTAAATTTGTGGTAATTTTGTCTTTCGACAATACCAACATTATTTATTTATGATGGGAGACAGATGGTTTTAAACTCTTAATTGTCTGTACTTTACAAATTTTAAGAGTATTTTATAGCTTTTGAAATCTGAATAAAAGTTTCTTAAAGATAGACCAGGAAACTGTGGCCGGGACTCCTGCCTCCTGTAACTAGCTGTGAGCCTGAGGGGGTGCACTGGGCAGCGAAGCACTCGCTCCCTCAGATGTCCGAGTTTCAGTCTCTTTATGTGCCTCTTGATTATAAACAGTACTGAGTTTGAGAGAAAGGAAATGAGAGCATGAGTTGAGCTTAAGGGATGAGTTGGGTTTTCTTTCCTTTTTTTTTTTTAAGAGAGATTTTTGGTATGGGGCACATACACTCACCTGAGAGACAGAAAGCAAAAAGTCGGGACCAGCAGTTAGCGTAATGGCTATGTTGCTGGACTACCATGTAGTCGACTGCGGTTCACGTCCCGGACCCAGTGGCTTAAAACTCACGCCGGGTGCGTGTGCGTGCGTGCCCAAGATCCCAAGAGGAGAATGGAGAAGGGATTGCAGCGTGACCATCCCCCCTGGGGGGTGATTTCTCACTTTCTATTTCTCTGTCTCTATCTGGCGAGCGCACGCGCCTTATAGCAAAAACCTCTCCAGAAAGAAAAAAAAGAGAGCAAAAAGTCACCCCCAGGGGAATGGCCACACCACAGTACCTTCTGGGATTTTGGGCATGCATGCACGTGTGCCTGGCATGAGGGTTTTGTTTGTTTGTTTGTTTGTTTTTTGAGAGGTTTTTGCTATAGGGCACCTGTACTCGCCAGAAAGACAAAAAGTGAGAAATCACCCCCCGCCCTGGGGAGACAGCCACACTGCAAAGCCTTCTCCTCCATTCTCCTCTCAGGATCTTGGACACATGCGCCCAGCATACGTTTAAGCCACCGCGTTGGGGACTCGAACCGCGGTCAACTACATGGGAATCCAGCCACGTAGCCATTATGCCAGTTGCTGGTCCCGACCTGGCCTGAGTGTTAAGCCACTGGGTCCAGGACTTGGACCGAGGTCAACTGTGTGGGAGTCCAGTGACGTAACCGTTATGCCATCTGCTGGTCCCAAGGGATGAGAATTTAATGCATTGCACTGAGTTTGGATATACCTATCAAAGCCAATATCTGAGGACACAGGGACAGGAAGTAGTGGAGGGCCTCAGAAGTGGGTTTGGGAGTGGAACTGTGTAACTGCCGTGCGTGTGCAGTGAAGGGACGTGATCTGACAGTGGGTGTGCAAGTTGCACGCTCAGTGTATCAAGCCTTGTTCTGTTGGGTTGTTGGAAAAGTCATGAAGTATTTTTCTGTTTTTCTGTGCAAAAATGCGTCCTCCTGACTTTTTCAGCACCCCGTTAAGCACTTTGTATTACGAACATGTACACTAACTGTGTAGTCCTCGGTGTAGACACCAAGGACTTGGGAGGCAGACCACCTGAGTGAGAACCCTGAATCCCTCTCTCACCAGCGTGGCTGAGCTACTTAACAGTGCTGTTTCCTTATCTATAAAAACGTGGATTGGGGACCAGCAGGTGGCGTGGTAGATAAGGCACAGGACACTCCCACACGGCTGACTGTGGTTCGAGTACTGGACCTGGTGGCTTACTTTCTCACTTTCCCTCTTTCTCTCTGTCTGTGTGTGTGTGTGTGTGTGTGTGTGTGTGTGTATCTCTCACTGGTCAAATTAAATGAATGAGTAAATAAAATTAAATAAATAATTAATAAAAAACATGGATAACACTGGGTCCAGATAGTATTGTTGTAAAAATTAGAAATCAGTAGTACACAGTAAGTGATATTTCTCAGAAATAATCTTTTAAACCCCCCAATTTTATAGTTAAGGAAACTATGCAGAGATGATGCCTAATTTGCACCAGGTCGCAGTAAGTGGAGGAGCCAGAAGTTGAACCTCGGCAGCCTGATTTGTTTTTTGGAAGAATTATTTTATTTAACTATTTATTTATTTTAATTTAACCAGAGAGGGACAGAGAGAAAGAGAAAGTGAGAAAGCAAGCTGCCAGGTCCAGGACTTGAACTTCAGTCAGCCATGTGGGAATCCAGCTCCCTTCACCACACCACCTGCCAGCCCCAGCAGTCTGACTTCGAGGCTTGTGCTCTTGATCTTTATGATAAACTCTATGGAAGTAGACAGGAGAGCATCTTGGGAGGAGACTGGTGAGCTGAGCCTTCCTGGAGAAAAACAAGTTACCAGACAGAGAGGGGGTGGGTCAGAAGTGGAGTGACAGGAGCTCAGTGGGCACAAGGAGGAGGCACAGACAGAGGCCGAGCGTAGGCTTTATTGGTACTTAGAGCCGGAGGTCAGTGATGACAGGAAGTGAGGTGGGGATGGCAGGAGCCGGGCGGGCGGGAACTCGCTGCTGCCCGAATGATAGCTCAGATCTGGGGAGGATGTAGTAGGCTGAGGTTGGAGGCGGGAGAGCAGTGGACAGGGGATCGCGATGGTACTGCAGAGAGATGGGGACCCAACCTAGGGCTACCAGCAGATGCTTTGGAAAGAGGGAGCAGATCTGAGAAATACAGCAGGTGCAGTTGACAACAAGCATAATTCCAGTTTAGGAAATGAGTGGAATTGAGAATATAATGAAAACTTTTTTGAGAACGTACTGAGTTTAAGTATGGCAGGCAGAAATGTGAAGAGTCTGAAGTTGGGGTTAAAATCAGGACTGAAGGTGAAGATCAGGGAGTTAAATCCTGATAGCTGGCAGTTCTGGCCCTGGTAGACAAGACAGAGACATGCAGTGATTTAGAGTAAGATCAGAGTTGAGTAGAGAAATCATTACACTCAGTAGTATTGGCCCAAACCACGCTGTCTTTTAGTTCCTCACTTTTTCACCAAGTGAGAGAGTGCACGTGCCAGGCACTTGCTCGGCTCTGGCTCTCCCAGTGCCGCAGCAGTGATAGAGACTCCTGCCCCGTGGCCGGCCAGTGGGTGACCGGTTCACCCGAATGTCCAGTAGAGAGCATGTTGCAAATGTCTGTGACTCTTGGAAGCTTGAGTTAATGACACAGCCAGGTCTGGCTGCTGTTTTCTGTTGCCTTTGTTGAAAGTTTACAGGGAGGGTGGACATGCATGCTTTACTTTTCAAAATATCTCAAAAAAAAAAAAAAAAAAGCTCTTTTTTGTTCGTTTGTTTTGGAGGTTTTTGCCTTAGGGCCAGTGTGGCTTGTAGGGCGGAGGGGGTGGGGACAGAGACCCTGAGACGTAAAGTGAGAAATCGCCCCTGGGGGGAGTGGCCACATGGCAGTCCTGTCTCCATTCTCCTTCCGGGATCTTGGGCACGACACACGTGTGTTTCAACCACCGACCTGGTACTGAAACCACGGTTGGCTATGTGGGAGTCAGCGACATCAGGGCCACATAACGGCCACGGCATCTGCTGGCCTGGACTAGCTCCTTTTTTAAGAACTAAGCAAGGTTTGAAATAAAAAGTCTGATGAGGTTGCCCTAAAATTTCCTTATTCTTAATAGTCATTCAGATAATTATTGTATTAACATTTGAATTTTTCCATGAGACAGTACCTGAAAGTTAGGGAGCAAGTGTTAGAAAATCCGGCTCTCCTTCCTTCGCTCTACCCCAGTGGATGTTTTAGGGCCTTCTTCGGAGTGGATCTCAGTAACTACCTGTTTATGAGGAGAGGAGAGTGGACCAAGGTCAGAATGGAGAAAGTGTAGGGTCCCTGGTCTTTCCGAAGACAGGCTGTGCCATCACTTCCTTTGGTGCGTGGCAGTTATAGATGGAGGTGGTCGAGCAGTGACGGCTCGGCTAACGGGCGGCTTTCCAGCTCGAAACGAGCAGTGCAATGCTGCAATGCGTATGGAGCCATGAGAAGGTGCTGAGGAAAGCCGGCGGGCGCGGAGGAGAGGCGAGGCCTGCCCAGTGAGAGACCCAGGGTGCAGGGCTGCCCTGGGGCTGTGAGCTGCTAATGAGGTGCTCTTGCTCATGCTGTCGGAGGTGCCTGCTGTGGGTGGAAAATGCACTTCCTGCGCCCACTCCGTCAGCCCTCGTTTTTGATGCTGACGCTTTTACTGCTCCTCCCCAGGGGTTTGGGCATACCCCACTCTGTCTTCTGAACTCCACTCATGCTTTTCAAGTCAGTCTCACACAGCGCAGTTTCATAATGAATGAAATTTAGCTGGATTTTAAGCTCAAAGGCAGGAATAATGTAAATATTTAAAAATACTTCCAGGGGCTGGCTTTATGCTAAGAACTCTTGTTGATTGATTAATCATATTGAGCTCTTGCTTTCTATCACTTTTGTTCAGAGATAACGATTTTCAGTTATATTGCTTTACAAAACAAAAGATGTGTCTTTAGGAAGCAAAACATATTTTCATGACATTAATTTTATTCTTTAAAAATTTTCATTGATATAAAGTTGAGAGAACAATATAATTTCAATTTTCAGTTTTCACCAGCAACTGAAAAAAAAATCCTAGTTTAATTTTTAAAGTAAGAGTTATCTGTAGAAAAGCAGTTACTTGAAAACTAGAGTAAACCAGGGAGCTCTTGAGGAGTTTGATTAAAACGTTTTAGAAGTACTAGGGTCTTTATTAAGTCTTTCTAACAACGAATGTTTTATAAGCTTAAGTTCTTGAAGGGTTTAAAGATGATGGCTTTATTTTATTTTATTTTTAGAGAGATTTTTGCTATAAGGCGTGTGCACTCGGTGGAAAGACAGCGAGAAATCAGCCCCCAGAGGGATGGCCAGGCTTCTCTTGGGATTCTGGCCATGCATGCACATGCTTCTTGCATGAGTTTCAAGCTGCCAGGTCTGGGATTTGAACACCAGTCGGCCATGTGGGAGTCCAGCAATGTAACTCCTGTGCCATCTGCTGATCCCTAAAAATGATAGCTTTAAAAGAGTCCAGTTAAGGGGCCGGCAGGTGACGTGCTGGTTAAAGGTGCTGGACTCCCACATGACTGACCTCGGTTCGAGTCCCAGACCTGGCAGCTTGCTTACTCACTTTCTCTCTCATTCTATCCCTCTATGGTCAAATAAAAATAAATAAATAAATGGATAAAGATAAATAAAATAATTAAAGAAAAAAAAAAGTCCAGTTAAGGCCGGCCGGTAGCGTGGTAGTTAAGATGACCGGATCCCACATAGCTGACTGTGGTTGGAGCCCCAGACCCAGTAGCTTGAGAAACACACCAAGCAGGAGTACATGCGTGCTTCAGATCCCGAGAGCAGACGTGGAGGAGAAGGCGTTGTGGTGTGACCATCCCCCCGGGAGGTGCTCTCTCACTTTCCCTCTCTCTCCTCTCTTGTTCACTGTGTCCCCAGCAAGTCTATGTGCCCTCTGGCAAATTAAAAATATATATTAAAAAATAGTTCAGTTAATATCATCTATATTGTCACTGAGAATTCATTTCTTGCTTAGACAGTTTTAGCATGTGGGTACCTGTAGCAATTCATTACAGTAATGTAAGTGAGCCAGCTAAATGTCTCAAATTCTGAATGCCATAGGATAATACAGGTTGAATAGCCACTTTCTATAATACTTGGGGCCGGACGTGTTTGGGATTTTGAAATATTTGTAAATATGTAATATAGAATGAGGTATCTTACAGACGAGACCCACGTCCAAACATAAAGTTTAGTTGTGTTTCATATATCCCTCATCTACGTAGCCTGAAGGTAGTTTTCCACACTAATTTTGCATTGTAGGGTTTTGAGTGTGAACTGTCATACAAGGTTAGGTAACTAATTTTCTATTTGTTGGTTTATGTCAGAACTCAAAGTTTTGGATTTTGTAGCATTTTGGCTTTCAGATTTTAAGATCTGAGATGTTCAATCTGTAATTTGATTTCTTAATTACAAATGTAGAGGCTAGGGTAATTAATAACAAAGGCTTTTTCATGAGGATTTGAAATAAAGTATATTTAAGGTGGACTTAGGTCATTCTAGCCCCTGACAGGAATTAAAGTTTTGACCTTAACAATCCATTTTCTCCAGAATCAGGACCCAGTATGTCCTCGTAAGAGTGAGCCTTGGGATACCAGCAGATGGTGTAATGGCTGTGTCGCTGGACACCCACGTAGTTGGCTGTAGTTCAAGTTCTGGACCTGGTGGCTTAAAACTCACGCTGGGTGCCCAAGGTCCCGAGAGGAGGATGGAGGAGAAGGGATTGCGGTGTGGCCATCTCCCCTCAGGGATGATCTTGCTTTGTGTCTGCCACTTTGGTGAGCACATGCTCCCTATAGCAAAATCTCTCTTTCAAAAAAAAGAAAGAGTCGACCTTGGTTCACGTCTGCAGGGCTGGACGGAATGGGCACAGGAAGTGCATTTTCCACCCACCCTAGTCCCTCATCAGTGGGAATTCCATGTGTGGTACTCGCACACACGGTTGTTTGTTTTATAAACTAGGGTATAGAAAATAAGATTTACTGTAAAAAGGCTAATCTAAACATGTTATGGGTCTTTAAAGTATATATAAACTACTCTGTTTATTAAAACAAAACACTAGTGGTCCAGCAGGTGGCATACTGAATAAGGTGCTGGATTCCCACTTGGCTAATTGCGGTTCGAGTCCTGGACCCTGCAGCTTGAAAATCATGCCAGGTGTGCATGCATGCCCTAAATCCTAAGAGGAGAATGGAGGAAAGGGGCCTGGAGGAGAAGGGGTTGTGGCAGGACCATACCTGGAGAGGCTGACTTCTCACTTGCCCTCTCTCTGGCAAGCACATGCCCTATGACAAAAACCTAAAAAACAAACAACCCAAAAACTAGTTTTCTTAGAGGTGTTATTCATGTTATAAAAATATTTTCTGTAATCTCAAAAACAATTTCTTCCTGTACCATGATCTACTTACAGCGCTATAACTTTACTGTAACTTCTAGGTGAGATTTACCATGTGAAATGGATTGAACTTAGCCTGGGTTCATAAACGTTAGTTTGATGAGGTTAGTGACTCCGAAAGCACTAAGTTGTTTCTGTTTTTTTTTTTTTTTTTTTTTTTTTTTTTTTATTTGGAGAGGTTTTTGCTATAGGACACGTGCGCTTGCCAGACAGGCAGAGAGAGACATAGAGACAGAAAACGAGAAATCACCTCCCGGGGGGGGATGGCCACGCTGCAGTCCCTTCTCCTCCATTCTCCTCTCGGGATCTTGGGCATGCACGCACACGCGCCCAGCGTGAGTTTTAAGCCACCGGGTCTGGGCCGCGAACTGCAGTCAGCTACATGGAAGTCCAGCGACATAGCCATTACGCTAACTGTTGGTCCCACTAAGTCGTTTCTTAATCTAGTATGATAATATCTTGTGGATTCTACAATAATCTAAAATAACCATATTCTTATAAATTATTTATTTCAGAGCCCAGCGACTTAACTTTAAAAATTTACAGAGCAGAGTCATATGCTGGTCTTCAAGAGTTCAAAGCAGCCATAGAAGATTTAAATGCGGTTCTCTTTCAACTTCCAAATTGGCCTGAGGTAAAATTACTGTTTTACATTTGCATACATTTTTAAATTGCAGCATGCACAGGAAATACGCATTCCATTATGGTTATGAGTTTTAACAAAATGGATGATTGACTCTAAATAAAATACACAGCATTCTAGAAATTTAGAGGTAATATTTTGAGTGCATGAATGTCATCTGACAGATTTTCTTTTTTTTTTTTTTGAGAGGTTTTTTTTTTTGTTTGCTATAGGGCCCTTTCGCTCGCCAGACAGAGAGAGAGACATAGAGACAGAAAGCGAGGAATCACCCCCCAGGGGGGATGGCCACGCTGCAATCCCGTCTCCTTCATTCTCCTCTCGGGATCTTGGGCACGCATGCACGTGCGCCCAGCGTGAGTTTTAAGCCACCGGGTCCGCGACGCGAACTGCAGTCGACTACATGGGAGTCCAGCGACATAGCCTTTACGCTAACTGCTGGTTCCAATCCGACAGATTTTCAAATAAGGAGCCTGTGTTCTATAACTGAAGAACAGACTTGATCCATGTCACTGAAACAGAAAAGACATTATCATACAAAAATTTCTGCAAAGAAATATAACTTGCCACATTGTGAAGATGGATCCAAACTGGACTTTTATCGAAGGAAGTTTTTTTAATAGAGAGGGTGCAGTTTTGAAGCTGGACGTCGTCTGCAGCATTGTGATGATGCTGAGGCTCTTAGGCAGGGATGTAATAGAATAGCTGGGAGCAAAGGAGGCTGCCTTGCCCATCTGACTTTGAAAGAAGACTTGAACACAACACTTGATGACACAACCGCACCAGGAGTCTGGAGTTTGCACCCTGAGGCCTCCCTGTACGTGCAGGCAGGCATGAACTTGTGCCCCCATCTTGGCTGGTTGAGTCTGGAGCATAGCATGAAGACTCTGGGAGTACCTGTCTCACTGTTTCTCTTTAATAAATGATAAACATTAATAAACTTTTAACCTGTGGATTTTTTGGGACCAGCAGATGGCGTATGGTTACGTCTCTGGACTCTCACATAGTCGACCATGGCTCGAGTTCTGGACCTGTGGCTTGAAACTCATGCCACGTGCGTGTGCATGAGTTTCCACGATCCCGAGAGGAGAATGGAGGAGAAGGGATCATAGCATGGCCATCCCCCTGGGAGGTGATTTCTCGCTTTCTGTCTTTCTGGCGAGCACACACACCCTATAGTAAAGGTCTCAAAAATAAGAAGAATTTGGTGTTTTTGGGCTAGCATGTGGCAGGGTGGTTAAGGCTAGATTCCCACATAGCTACATGCAGTTTGAGTCCTGGACCTCTAATGGCTTGAAAATCATGCTAGGCTCTTGTGTGTATGTGCCCAAAATTCCAAGAGGAGATTGAAAGAGAGGGGATTTCAGGATGACCATCCCTCCACTCTGTCTCAGACTACATGCACCATATGGCAAAAACCTTAAAAAAAAAAGAGGTTTTCTTTAACATTTAAATGGGTATCAAAAACTGACTAGAACATTCTTTAGGTTCCTTTGGTATTATTTAATTCTAATGATCCAACACCTCTGTCATTCTAAACACATAAATCAGGCTCATTTAAAGCTTAGCAGTTAACACCTCATTGGTGGACAAATTGAATTTTTGATTTATCAATTATTACTAGGATTCTAATGTTTGTCATAAAGCTTGCTGAACTCATAACATAAAGGAGAAAAATAAAAGACAAAATAAGGATTTATGGATGTGTGAGGTCTATAAGTACTTTTTTATTTTTTTGAGAGATTTTTTGCTATAGGATGTGTGCACTTGCCAGAAAGACGAAGAGAGAGACAAGAGAGACAGAAAGCGAGAAATCACCTCCCGGGGGGATGGCCACGCTGCAGTCCCTTCTCCTCCATTCTCCTCTCGGGATCTTGGGCACGCACGCACAAGTGTCCGGCGTGAGTTTAAGCCACTGGGCCCAGGACTCAAACCGCGGTCGACTACATGGGAGACCGATGACATAGCCATTGCACGAAATGCTGATCCCTATAAGTACGTTAACTATTAGCATAGACAAACATACATCCCCAATAACCTGGAAGATACCATTTTGCATTTTGCCCTGCTTCTAAAGTAATTTTTTTTTTAAATAGATTTGTGCTATAGGGCACATGCATTTACTAGAGAGACAGAAAGCAAGAAATCTTCCCCCGGGTAAATGGCCACACCACAGTCCCTCTCCATTCTCCACTCAGGATTTTGGGCACGCACACACATACACCTGGTGTGAGTGTCAAGCCTCCGGGTCCAGAGCTCAAGCTGCCATCTGCCATGAGGGAGTCCAGCGACGTAACCATTGCAGCATCTGCTGGTCCCCTAACGTGCATGTTTTACATTCTAATGTTCTTTCATCTTGGTGCATCTCAATATCAGTATAATTTTACACATTATTTTCTTTTACCTTGAACAGCTGTTATTAAATTAAAAATCTCTGAATCTGTAATTTCTTCCTTTTAACATTTTTTTAAAAGTTTATTTCATGGAGAAACGGGCACCTCCGGGCAGGGTCTGTTGTGCTGTGATGACCACCCACAGCTTTCCTGAGCAGTCAGGAGCATGAGCACGCACACATCACGTGTACACACACATACACATGCACACGCGTGGTTTGTTTCAGGTCTCCCTGGGCTCCAAACAGAGGTTTTCTAGGTGATCCCAGCCCTGCGGGGGCTGCCTACAGCCTGTGCCTCTGCGGCTCTGACTCGCTGTGGACTTGGTCGAGTGATCCTCCGAGCCTTATCCTCCACCCTCGGCTGGTGGTTGCCCAGGTAGATGTTTTGGGAGCCGGCCGGATCTCCACACGGCCAGCCGTGTGGTTTGAGCTCTGAATCTGGCAGCCTGAAAAACATGCTGCTTGCATGTGTAAGCATGCCCAAAATCCCAAAGGGAGAAAGAAGGGATTGCAGTGCGGCCTTCCCCCAGGGAGTGCCGTTTTAGTTTCTCTCTCTCTCTCTGTTCAGCAAGCACATGTACCCTATAGCAAATTTTAAAAATAATAAAATGTTTAAAATAAAATGCTTTGGTCTCCAGTTATTCAGACTTTCAAAATCAGAATCTCTGGGCAGACCGCTGCTCTACTTGATAATGATGTATTTTAAAACTGGTTCTGTCCGTAAAGGTTTTGTGTGTGCTTTATTGAAGGTCTACTTCAGGAAGGGAAAGGTGCTCCATGAAGCCGGGTTCCTAGGTGATGCCTTACAGCTCTTCCTTCAGTGCTTAACTCTGGATGAAGACTTTGCACCTGCAAAGTTACAAGTGGAAAAGGTAATCAGGGGCCAGCAGGAGGTGTGGGTTAAGGCGGCTGAATCCACAGTGATCGACTGTGCGGTTCGTGTCCCAGACCCTGCAGCTTGAAAACCATGCAGGGCCCGTGCACATGTATGCCCAAAATCTCAGGAAGAGAGTGGTGGAGGAGGGAATGTGGCATGACCACCCCCCCCCCCCCCCGGGTGATTTCTCACTTTCCCTCCCTCTCTGTCTCTCTCTGGGTAAGTGCACACACCCTGTGGCAAACTGAAAAATAATAATAATAGTAATCAGTTTACCAACTTTAGTATTTTAAGGCAGCTAAGACAGATCTTCTTAAAAATGCTAATTAGAAAAATGGAATGAAAACATGAGAGATGGATAAATCTAACTAAGGAGTCATTTGACAGGCATTTTTCATGTTTATATACTTAGCATTGAATTCTTAGTGAAGTAGAAGCATTTCATTCACAGATACTGCGATGCAGTATTTTCGCCTAGTTGATGTAGGCGTTGTCCAACAGTTTGTTAATTAACCTGAGCAAGGCTGATGGTCTTTAGGTAAACATCGCTGGATGCAGCGGTTTCTGAGTCCTTCTTGACCTCCCTCGGGCCTTTTTCTTGAAATCCCAACTTCGCTTCGTCCCTGATTGGCAGTAGGTTTTCCCTGGCCACTCATTTTGCCTCATTTTACTCTACTCGTGTGTCACTTTCCGAAGTCTGTCCTGTCTGTGCTGTGTGGTATAAAATTTAATAAGGAAAGGAAAAAAAGGAAGGGGGTCCTCTGTTCAAATAAATGACCTTGAGAAACACTGAATTTAAATAAGCTGAGCTTCTGAGGATTTTTGGTATGCAGCATTAAAAAAAAAAATAGCATTCAACTCTTGCAAACTTACCTACCTGACATCTGGAAAGAGTAGCATCTCTGAAAAAGTCTTTGAGAAAAATCTCCCCTAATACAAATTCAGGGTCCTGTTCATTTAAGGTTCTTCCATATCCGTGGTGCTGTGTTATTTATCACACTGTCGAATTGGTTCTTAGAGTGTGGTTTTCTGTCAGAATCACTCAGAGTGAGTGTTAACAGATTCCCGGCCCAGGACCAGCAGTTGGCATAATGGCTATGTCGCTGGACTCCCATGTAGTCCGCGGTTTGAGTACCAGGCACGGTGACTTAAACTCATGGGAATTGGGATCCATAGAATTGGGGCAATAGCTTAAGCTTTTGGGAAATCCGTATGTATCCTGAAGTACAAGAACTTTGAAATATTTCTCAGATCCCTACTTTTTTAAGACTGTAGCTAATGTTGGTAAATTCTGTATGAGTGTTTACGTGTAAATTCTAGCCTACTGATACGAGATCGTCCTGCTGTACAGTCTCTTACTTCCCATGTTTGTTAGTGGTCTTTCCCTGGTGAGATGCAGACTTTTTTGGGGAAAGAATTATTTTTATTGAACTTTAATTAATTAGTTTGTTTATTTTCATTTGAACAGAGAGGGGAAGAGTGAGAGAGAGAGCGGGAAAGTGAGAAAGCAAGCCACTGGGTCTGGGACTCGAACTGTGGTCTGCCATATGGGAGTCCAGCGCTCTTAACCACCATGCTACCTGTTGGCCCCAAGATGCAGACATTTTTTTTTTTAATTTAATTTTTATTTATTCATTCATTTATTTTAATTTGACCAGAGAGAGAGAGAGAAAGGGAGAAAGGAAGCCGCCAGGTCTGGGACTCAAACCGGGGTCGGCCATGTGGGAGTGTCCAGCACCTTAACCACCACGCCACCTGCTGGTCCCAAGGTGCAGACATTTTAAGTTTATAATTTTGTATTCTCCATGTTCCTGGACATCCAGATATTTCTTTTCTGTTTTTTTTTTTTTTTTTTTTTGAGAGGTTTTTGGGTTTTTTTCTTCTTTTTGCTATAGGGCGCGTGCACTTGCTAGAGAGACAGTAAGCAAGAAATCACCCCCTGGCGGGATGGCCACACTGTAGTCCCTTCTCTTCCATTCTTCTCTTGGGGTCTTAGGCACTCACACACACGTGCCTGGTGTGAGTTTAAGCCACCAAGTCTGGGACTCGAACTGCAGTCAACTACATGGGAATCCAGTAACATAGCCATTGCGCCAACTGCTGGTCCCGACATCCTGATATTTCTATAACTCTTTGTTTGCTGGTTAAAAGGTCATGTAAAGTGAAGTAAAACAAATGATGTTTTAAATATTTTGGTATTCCCCAGTACATTTTTCCTTTTTTTTTAATTGCAAGGGAGTGCTCATAAGAGAGAGAAGGACAGAGACAAAGCACCCCCCATGAGCTGTGGCCTTACCACAATCCCGCACAGCCCCTTCTCCATTTCTTCATCCTGTTGGTGTTCGGGGCACATGCACGCCCGGCCCGTTTCTCAGGCCTCCCAGGGCTGAGATTGGAACAACTTAGTTGGCCATGTGGGGTCTGGCTTTCTTGACCACTGGGCGATTTCGGTGAGCTTTTCAAATTTGATTTAATTGATTAGGTATTATTATTTTTAAATTAATGTGTTTTTGCTATAGGGCACAGTGTGTCCACAATAGAAATAGAGAGAGAAAGTGAAAGAAAGCCGCTGGGTCCAGGACTCAAACTGTGGTTGACCATGTGTGAGTCCAGGACCAGACCACCTCACCCCTGCCGGCCCCCTCTGTAAGCTTTTCAACTGTGGTGTACAGATTGAGCATTCCTAACCCGAATACCAGAGTGATAGCCTCCAAAATCCAACTTTCTGAGCACTGGCTTGACATCGCAAGTAGAAAATTCCACACCTGACTTCACGTGACAGTCACAGTCTATAAATGCTGCAGAACCGGCGTGTTGTATGAAAGTGCCCCAGGCCGCGTGTATAAGGTGTTTATGAACTGGAACTGAACTTCATGTCTGCACGTAAGTCTCATCCCCGGATATTTCATTATGTACTGGGTCATCGGGAAAGTCAAGGCACATTTTGCATAGAAAACAGAAATATGCCATGACTTTCCTGACGGCCTAATGTGTCTTACGTGGTCCCGGTATTTCAGACAGGGAGTATCAGCCTCTAGTTTACATTTCATAGAATGCATGGATTTGATAGTCGGGTGCGTTTGAGAAATGTAAGAGTACCTCACTGGGAAGAGAGGGTATTCTCATCACCCCAGAGTGTCTACCCCTGCCCCGTGAGCCCGGCACTCCCTCCTCCCAGAGGCTGCTGTGTTCAGGGCTCTTTCGTCATGGAGCAGTTTTGCCTGTTCAGAACTTGACATAAACAGAATCGTATAGTAGGTGCTCTCCTCTGTCTGTATTTTTTTCAACTAAACATTACTATTTTTGAACTATATCCAGTAATTTTTAATTGTTGATTGAATATTTTGTTATGCGATCCCACACTGCAGTTTATGTACAGACAAACCTAGAAACAATTTAAATGCCGTCACCTGGTTTCATTTGAATTGTTTCTAGTTTTTGTTTTAGAGGTTTTTGCTATAGGGCACGTGCGCTTGCCAGACAGACAGAGAGACAGAAAGCGAGAAATCACCCCCCAGGGGGATGGCCACGCTGCAATCCCTTCTCCTCCATTCTCCTCTCGGGATCTTGGGCATGCACGCACACGCGCCTGGCGTGAGTTTAAGCCACCAGGTCCGGGACTTGAACCACGGTCGATTACGTGGGAGTCCAGCGACATAGCCATTACGCTAACTGCTGGTCCCCCTGTTTTTGTTTTTTTGTTTTTGTTTTACTGTTAAAATTAAACTGCTATGCACATTCTTGTCCAAGTCATTTGTAGACATAGATTTTTACATGTCCTTGACAAATACTTGGGAGAGGAGTTAGGGTCTAGACTAGGTGTATCTTAACACACTTTTTGTTAAATTTTGAGGGAGATTTTTTGCTTATAGGGCACGTGTGCTCACTAGAGAGACAGAGAGACAGAAAGGGAGAAATCACCCCCCTGAGGGGATGGCCATGCCACAATCCGTTCTCCATTCTCCTCTTGGGATCTTGGGCATGCACACACACACCCCCAGCGTGAGGTTTTTTGTTTTTTTTGAGAGTTTTTTTTTTTGTTTGTTTTGTTTTGTTTTGTTTTTTGTTTGTTTGTTTTTTCCTGCTATAGGGCGCATGTGCTCGCCAGACAGAGAGAGACATAGAGACAGAAAGCGAGAAATCACCACCCCAGGGGGAATGGCCACACCACAATCCCTTCTCCTCCATTCTCCTCTCGGGATCTTGGGCACGCACGCACACAGGCCCGGCGTGAGTTTTAAGCCACTGGGTCCAAGATGCGAACCGTGGTCGACTACGTGGGAGTCCAGCGACATAGCCATTACACTAACTGCTGGTTCCCACCCCCAGTGTGAGTTTTAAGCTGCTGGGTCTGGGACTTGAACTGTGGTTGACTATGTGGGGTCCAGCGATGTCACCATTATGCCATCTATTGGTCCCCTTAACACAGTTTTTAAATCAGAGGAAATGTAAAATTGTATGCAGATTTTTAAGTGTTTAGTTATTAAATAAGTGCCTACCAAAGATGTACTTTTGTTTATATTGTGTATTTCTGCATAATGATTTGGGAGTTATTCTGATTTTTGTATATTTAAGAGAGTACAACTGAAAAAATGGAACTTCCAGGGAACCAGCAGTTAACGTAATGGCTATGTCGCTGGACTCCCACGTAGTCGACCGCGGTTCGTGTCCCAGACCCGGTGGCTTAAAACTCACGCCGGGCGCGTGTGCGTGCGTGCCCAAGATCCCGAGAGGAGAATGGAGGAGATTGGATTGCGGCGTGACCATCCCCCCTGGGGGGGTGACTTCTCGCTTTCTGTTTCTCTGTCTCTGTCTCTCTGGCGAGCGCACATGCCCTATAGCGAAAATCTCTCCAAAAAAAAAAAAAAAATGGAACTTCCAGATTTAGGCTTTAAGAAATGCTCTGAGGGGCCAGCAGATGCGAAACAGCTAGGGGCGACTCACATGACCGACCGCAGTTCGAGTCCTGGACCTAGCAGCTTGCTTTCTCACTTTCTGTGTCTCTTTCTCTCTCTCTCTCACTCTACCTCTCTCTGGTCAAAAGAAAGAAAGGAAGAAAGAAAAAATAAGTATTATTTAAAAAAAGAAAAAAAAGAGGTGCTCTGTTGAGCCAGCAGGTGGCATGGTGGTTAAGGCTGTTGGATCTCACATAGCCATCTGCACAGTTTGAATCCCAAACCCGGCAGCTTAAAAAATATGCTGGGTAGGGACAAGCAGTTAGCGTAATGGCTATGTCGCTGGACTCCCACGTAGTCGACCGTGGTTCGAGTCCCGCACCCGGTGGCTTAAACTCACGGGCGCGTGTGCGTGCATGCCCAAGATCCCGAGAGGAGAATGGAGGAGAAGGGATTGTGGCGTGACCATCCCCCCTGGGGGGTGATTTCTCGCTTTCTGTCTCTATGTCTCTCTCTGTCTGTCTGGCGAGCACACGCGCCCTATAGTGAAAACCTCTCCAAAAAAAAAAAAAAAATGCTGGGTACATGTGCGCACATGCCCAAAATCCCAAGAGGAGAATGGAGGAAGAGAAACTGTGGCGTGGCCATCTGCCCAGAGGGTGCTTCTCACTTTTACCCCCTCTCCCAGCCTCTCTCCAGCAAGCACATGAGCCCTATGGCCAATTACAGAATAAGGACTCTGTTGTACATTGAAATACATCTTTGACAGCTCAAAAAATCAGAATCCCTCATTTTCTGCTAGCCAGATGCTTCCCGTTTCCTCGGAGTTTTAGGTGCGTTTCTGATGTCAGTACCCAGAGGCTGATTCTCCAGGCGTCTTTCAGTTTAACTCCCAGGTGTTAAGGGGAAGCTCCCCTTTTGGTGCCGCCAGTAAAGTGCTAAGCAGCAGGTTAGTTGTTTAGCAGGAAACTAAATTCAGGGGCTTTTAGGGTTTCATAGGTAGAGATCCGAGTTCTTGGTCATGTACATACTCTTAAGGCCACCATGTGGTTTGCTGTTGGTGTGGACCGTCAGCTGTTTTGACAGAACAGGGCTCACCAGTCCTAAAGGAAAATGTTTCCTACTTCTCTTAGGACCTCTTTCTTTTATACTCTTATATTATAAGGTTTATCTTTTATGTTGGTACCATCTCAGGTCAGCAGCCTAATCCTCCCAAGCCTAGCTTTCAACATTTTGAATTGTTTCTTTGAGGAGATTTAACCTCATTGAGGCAGGTGTGGGGTGTGACAAAACTTTCTGATTTATTGCATTATTTAATCTGTTTCTCTCATGTTCGTTAAAACAGTGTGGTACAAATTTTCTAAAAATTCTTACATATTAAGTACATTTATATGAACTGGTTCTTAAAGAAATATTTTCCATTTTCCTTTACTTTTATTATAATATTTCTTTTACAGATTTTATGTGATTTATTGTCACCTGAAAACTTAAAAGAAGGTCTGAAGGAGCCTTCCTGGAGTTCATTACCGTGTATTAAGAACAAGCCTTTTGGTTTTCCTTCAGTAATGGAAGAGTCTCACCCTCTCAGTGATCTTAGCCCGAAGCAGGTAAGTGCTGAGAAGAGGTAAGCCTGGGGTTAGCAGACCTGTGTCTGTTCAGCCAAGATCTTCACTTTCCTAGTTACAGGTGCTAGAACTTACATAAGTAGCTTTACCCAGTTTAGTTGCCTTAGTAAGATTTTGTCTCTAGCCTTGTGTTTTATTCTGAAATCTTTTATGTAAAATACTTGCTCATCAATCACAATTTTAGGTCATCTGATGTCAGAAAGTGTAGTCTTGTAGTATGTACGACGTTATATTTATTTTAGTTTCCTGAGGATAGGAAGTACTATATTAGCATAATTGCTTGAAGCCTCATTGTAATACAAGTCATTGGATACCTGTGAGGATGTGAATGCTGGCTAAAATTATTTGCTTGCCAAAGATTTGGAGTTAAAAGTTAGTACTGCCAAGTGTCAGTTAAAATAGACTTTGTAAGACATTGAAATTTTATTTCAGTTTGATTCTTGGAGAAAGGAGGAGAGGATAGTGAAGAAATGCAGTTACCTTTGTTGATCGTACCTTTGTAGAATGAAGCCGTACCAGAGGTCACATCCGAGCCTGCCAAGGGAAGCCTGAGCCGCGCTCAGTCAGCACAGGCCATCAATGCAGGTGAAGCGCCCGCCAGGGAGGACTGTTTGAAGAGAGCGGCCTCTGCACCTTTACTCTCCGTGCAAGAGAAAGGGGTCCTGCTGAAAAGGAAGCTGAGCCTCTTAGAGCAGGATGTGGTTGTAAATGAAGATGGCAGGAGTAAACTGAAGAGACAAGGAGGTGAAAACTCCTCTGTACCCTACATAAGAGAAATCACTCATTCAGAGTGGCCTTTCCGCATTTAAATAAGAAAAAACCCTTTTTGTTTGCTTTATAGAGACTTCCAGTGAAGTCTGTATGTTTTCCTTAGCTGATGGCGACATCCCAGAAGAATTAATAGATGTCTCCGATTTTGAGTGTTCTCTCTGCATGAGGTAAGCATGTGAAATTTTATAGAAGACGAGTATTTTGTGGGACCAGCAGGTGGCATGGTGGTTAGAGGCTCTGAACTCCCATGTGGCTGATGGCAGTTTGAGTCCCAAACCTGGTGGCTTGCTTTCACGCTTTTCCCTCTCTCTCCCTCTCTCTCTCTCTCTCTCTCTCTCTCTCTCTCTCTCTCCCTCTCTCCCTCTCTCCCTCTCTCCCTCTCCCCCCTTCCCTCCCTCCCTCCCTCTCTGGTCAAATTAAAAATGAATAAATAAATAAAATTAAATTAAGTAATTCCTAAAAGAAGATGCGTATTTGTATCAAAATGTGAAATGCAGTGTAGATAGAGGTAATGATAGGCAAGGACACCCTGGACTACTCATCAAAGGTAGAAATTTTAGTCCTCGGTTTACTTTTCACGCTTCGCCTGGACACAGGTTGTATTGGTGACAGGGAGATTTTAGTCCTCGGTTTACTTTTCACACTTCGCCTGGACACAGATTGTATTGTATTGGTGACAGGGAGATGGTCAGAGAAGCGCGTCCCTAGACGAGTTCGCCGTGCTAACTCAGGACAGTGTGCCCACCCAGACTCAGGGAGATGGTTGGAGAAGCGCGTCCCTAGACGAGTTCGCCGTGCGAACGCAGGACAGTGTGCCCACCCAGACTCAGGGAAATGGTCGGAGAAGCGCGTCCCTAGACGAGTTCGTCGTGCAAACCCAGGACAGTGTGCCCACCCAGACTCAGAGGGCGCCGTTCCTGCACAACTGGGCTGGTGGCGTGGCCTGTGGAACACCGTGGGGCTCTGCGGTGTACGTAGTGGCCCAAACGCCATCGCTGTCACATGACTGTAACTGAGTCTCTGAAAGTCAGTTTCCTTATCTAGAAAGAGAGGTCAGTATTTGCATGGCCTAAATTGTAGTGTTCTGAAAATCAAATGACTTATGTATAAACAGAATCTGAGAAATTGCAAAGTTCTGTGAAAGTTACAGATGTTACTAAAACTTAGAAATATCCATGGTTTTAGATTTGCTAAGAATTTTAATTGTTTTTATGTATATGATTCTATGTTGTTTATGCATATTAACCATAAAATTCTTTTTCGGTACCATTGGATAAGGATTTTCATTACACAAGATGTTTATAATTCTGAAAAACTGAATATTTTGAAAGCACGTTTCTCATTTACATAAGTCGTGATAGAATCAAAGATACTAGACAATTTTTTTTTATGAATTTTATGTAGTAAGGCTTTTGGAAGCCTATTAAGAGAACCTCCCCCGCCCCTTTTTTTTTTTAGTAAAAAATGATTTTTTTCCTATAGGTTGCATGCACTTGTCAGACAGAAATAGACAGAAAGCGAGAAATCACCCCCCAGGAGATGGCCCTGTTCCAATCCCTTCTCCTCTGTTCTCCTCTCGGGATCTTGGGCACACATGCACATGCGCATGGTGTGAGTTTTAAGCCACTGGGTCCGGGACTGGAACCGTGGTTGACTATGTGGGAGTCCAGTGACATAATAATTCTGCCATTTGCTGGCCCCACAGGAACCAGTTTTAAGTTCATAATAAAATGGGAATCTTAAGGCAGTACAAATGCTAATTAATACTTACGGATGTCAGTTGGATTATTTATTTTCCAGCTGTTCAGGTCTGGCATGTGTTTTGCATTTAGTGCACACCTCAGTTTGGGTCCGCCTTGTCTCAGTGCTTAGTGGCCTGCTGTGCAGTGTAGCTCCAGGGCCTGGGCGGGGCACCGTTAAACTTCCCACTGCCCTTTCCTTCTCTCCTGCCCACCAGTCCCTCCTCCGTCCTCCTCTAGAGTTCAGTGCTAGGATTCTATCATGGTGCTGGCTTTTCCAATGCATCGTTTAATCTGAAAACTGACATGTATTTTGGGTCATTGCAGGTTGTTCTTTGAGCCGGTGACAACCCCTTGTGGACATTCGTTCTGTAAGAATTGTCTCGAGCGTTGTTTAGATCACACACCATATTGTCCCCTTTGCAAAGAGAGCTTAAAAGAGGTAAGTGTTTGTGTGTATGTCTGTTTGTTGATATTAAGTTTAGCAGCAAGCTTTGATTCTGTGTAGTCGTGGGAGCACTGATTAAGGAAGCACAGTGTATATACTGAGTGACTAAAGAGGAGAATGCTTTATTGCCATATGCTGACGCTGTGAGACAGTGAGGTTAGAGAGGGTAGGGAACTAAGATAGGTCCGCAGACCAGACCCCTCCTACTTCCCTGTTTTACCAAAGGCACCGTAGTTACCCAGGTAGGGACAAGTTCGTTTTAGTGATGACAGTTGGAGGACCCTACCCTCAGTTAGAGGCCACATTGGAGACCTGTTCTGGCTCCATGACCACCTAGACCAGCTCCATCCAGAGAGCTCTTCGTGTCATGCGAACATCCTGTGTCTTTGCTGTCTAGGGTGCTGGCCACCAGCCTCCTGTGGCTTTTCAGTACATGAAATGTGGCCAGTGTGGCCAAGGGGCTGCATTTTTCGTTTTGCTTACCTAAGTTAAACGCGAGTAGGTGCTTGTGACTAGTGCCTAGCACTGGACGGCACAGCTCTGGAAAGGAGAGGCAGCGCCCCACACCCTTCTCGTGTTAGTCAGTGATCAGCTGTCTCAGTGGTTATTGTCACCCATCACCCATGTGAGGACCGCACTCGCAGTCAGGCTGGAGTGACGGGTGGTCCCTGGTGAGGCCAGAGCCTGATGATTCTGAGCAGGGATTTCATGGGGATGTCAAGTGGAGAAGGTAGTTCCGTCTCTGTCCCAAGGGACGGACAGGATTGTTTATAGAGAAACAGGATCTCCCAGATACAAGTAAAAACTGAGCAAAACCGTCATGAATATGCATGGACTTACTCCCTGTATGGACAGCACTTCTGTTCAGCTACGATAATAGCACATGTACATTGTCATGGTTCATGTATGTCTTCATATTTAACTGGCTAATGTGTACAGCAAACCACAGAACGTTCACAAGGTCAGGAAACATGAGATAAGTTTATTTTTAAAGAATTAGTTTTTTCAGCTAATAGAATCTGTTTTTGGGTAAAGTACTCTAAATGTGCTGTTTTTCCAGCATTTAAAAATACTCTATATTAAAATTACCATGCCTTTTTCAGACTGTTAGTTTCATTGCTTTAGTTTAGAAATATTTCATCTTAAAAACTAGAGTTTGAAGAAAAATATATTAAGCATATTACTTGAAAATATAACTAATATTATTATCCTGCAACCAAATGTTTATTCCATGTCCACTTTGAAGACACGCTATATAATACAATTTGTAAAATATAAATGTATATATGTAATTTCAAAATAATACTGTATGTTCTATAGTTTTGTATTTTTTTCTACTTGTTTTACTTTGCTATTTTTTCCCACTTAAATGTATTTTAGACATGATTTTTATATCAGCATAATAGTATAGTGATTTACTACTTCCCTATTTTTGCATATATATTGTTTTGTTATTTTCCTTTTATATACTATGACTTTGATCATAGCATTTTGAATGAATGACTATGTGTATTTTAGACTGTTTCCCTAGGTTAACTCCTGGGATTAATTGCTGGAACACCATGGCCAATTTCTTAGGCTCTCAAATTTCCTAAGCTACTTGTCAGGATGATAACAAAACACCTGCTTTTGCTGACTTTGTAGATTAGAGGATGACTTTGCTATATCTCATGATTGTCTCCCAAGAGGTTTTCCCCACTACTTTTATAAAATAAATACGTACTGGACATTTTCTTTATGCAGAGTTCTGTGCACACACCACGCGCCCAGCAGTTTTTATTTCAATGACAGAGATGTAGTGCGTCTCTGTCCAGATCACGTGGTGCAGGCTATGGTGTGGTAAATGCCCGTTAAACGGTCCTATCAGCAAAATGGAAGGTTTAGGGACAGAAAACAATAATTACAGCTTTATGCAACAGCACATTGGAGCCAGATCTTGAAGGATAGACGGGCTTTTCCAAAGCAGGAGTGAGACATAGATGACTTTAGTTGGAATAAAGAATATCATAAAAACGCACGAGGTTGGCAGTTTTTCAGAGTATTCACAGAGTAGTACAAATACCCATGTTACGTAGAGTAGGGGTGGATGGATTATATAGGAGAAGCAGTAGCTTCAAGGTCTGAGTGACAGGGACTGACAGTGGAAGGAAAATCTGCAAGCCAAATTACCTAGAGACTTTGCCTCTAAAATTGGGACACAAATGAAATGATTTTGCTTTTCTTAAATAAGACACAGATGCATTATTTTCTTTATTCCTTATTATCTTTCTGATTCTCAATTAAAACTATAGTTTGCGTACACCTGAGCTGTCAGACAGAAATCGGGAGGCAGCAGGGGGTAGGGTTAACTGCCGCTCATAAAGGATTTGTGGTCAAAGCAAGAAGTGGCTTTGCGGGCAGTGCCTGGGCCATCACAGGCTCTCAAGCAAAGCCTCAGGCCAGTGTGCGTCCTAGGCCTCCGTGGTCGTGCCCCCTCGCTTATGAAACCAACTCAGAGTCAGCGGTATAAATATGTCATGGAGGCTGCGGTATCAGTTCAACTGTCTTGCCTGTTTTATGTGACCAGAGGAAGCAACTACTGGAATGTAAAATGATATTGTCTTTTAGTATCTAGCAGATAGGAGGTACTGTGTCACACAGCTGTTGGAAGAATTAATAGTGAAGTATCTACCTGATGAGCTGTCTGAGAGAAAAAAAATATATGATGAAGAAACTGCTGAACTCTCACAGTAAGTTTCTTCTCATAAAAACTGGTGGAATCAAATTATGAACTGCCCTTCAAAACAGTAAGGAGAAACCTTTTCCCACAGGCCAGATCGTATCTCTAGCTTAGTCTAGTCAAAAGTGTATTCGAAGCACCTATTAGTTAGTTTCCCTGTTCTCAACAGAGGGGCCATGCTTTCATCACAGTTCGTCTGGTAACAGCCAGATGTTCTGTAAGGACTCACCGACCTAGGTCTTTGGGCTGAAGCAGTACTGCAGAGGGGGAGGGATACCCCGCAGGGACATCAGGCAGGGGACCGAGGACAGAGGCGCTAACAGTAACTGTGTCACACAGCAGAGCAGGAGAAGGGCTGAGGGTAAGTGAGCTAGACTCTCAGGGAACGCTAGCCCCTAGAGATGTAGAAGGAGGCTTTCTAAACCCGAGATCTAAAACTAATAAGGGAAGGAGTGACTCGGGCCAGATCTGGAATTAATAAGGGTACGGCTGGTACGGGCCAACAGGTGGTGTGGTGGTTAAGGTTCTGGACTCCCACATGGGAGTCCATGACTGCTGTTCAAGCACTCGAACTGCCGGCTTGAAAATCATGTGGGGCACGTGTGTGTGCATGCCCAAAATCCCAAGATGAAAAGGGGAACTGATTTCTCACTTTCCCTCTCTGTCTTTCTCTCGCGAGCGTATGGGCTCTATGGCAAAAATTTTAAAAAAAGAAAAAAGATGCATCTGGAAACAGTGAGTTAGTATGAGGAAAGTGGGCACTGGAGGTCACCTGGGGTCTAGTACCCACCGATCTGTTGAGGGTGTGGCCGAACAGGCAGGGCAGCCTGGCACCGTTGCCCTGCGTTTCTTTCTCGCACTCTTCTCCCTTCTTTTCCCTCAGTGATTAACCTCCTGCGCTAGTCAGTTGGGTCTTCCTAAATTTCTTTCACAGGTTTTTAGTTTCTTTACTCTGTTTCTTTCAATTTCTTTTAACCGAACACACTAAAGAACTAAATTTAAATTTTGATATGCTGTTGTAACTTATTTTCAAAATGTAGATTGAACCTTTTATAGTTCTCACTTCCTAAAAAAGAATGGATTGTGGCTATAGACTTTGTTTCTCAGTAAGTGGCCCTCACATGCTGTCAGTGGGCCAACAGCCTTTAACAGAAGAAAGCTTCCCAAGTTTTCTTTATAGAAATTGATATTGATTGGTCTTCCCAGTTGATGTTTTATCATGTGATTTTATAGTAGAAAATATTTTGATGTGAGGATTATGAACCTTTTCAGTCAACACTGAAAAAATGAGATAGAAGAAAGCCATAGTAACATTTTTGAAATCTTCAGCATAGTGATATAATCAGACCATCCACAGAAGAGTGGGCTAAACAAATAACAGGGTATTGGAGAGATGCCGAAGGGTGTCTTGCTGCTTATTAAAGGGGCTATTTTTAGCACATATTTTTAACATTTTTTGAATTATCATATAAGTAATTATGATTATTTCAAAGGAAACCTTTCAAAAAATGAATAGGAAAGAGAAAAGCCATAATCTACAACCCAAGGGGACTCACCATTGGCATTCTGACATACTCTTTTCAGACATTAATACACGTAAATGTACTTTAAGCAAAGACGGGATCAGCATGTATTATTCTGTCACCTCCTCTTATCAATAGAAACAACGTTCTAAGTCAGTCTCGTACACACCTGTTAGTGGACACCTGGTACTCCATGTTCTAGGTGCGCAGTAATTGATCTCACTCAGCTCGTCTCTGCTCGGAGCTGGCTACTCCCCAGAGCTATAGCGAGCACTGGCACAGCACATGCAGCATTACTGCCGAAAGTAAACCTGGTTCAAGGGACACGCGCGTGTTTAACGGTTTCTGCCGTGCAGTCGTGCATCACTTAACAATGCCAGTGCATTTTGAAAAATCTGTTGTTGGGCAGTTTCAGCATGGCACAACTTCTTAGTGCATAGTTACAGAAACCCAGATGGGGTAGCCAAGGCTAGATGGCACGGCCTGGTACAAGACCACGTCATACATGAGGCTCGTCGTGGGCTGAAATGTTGTCAGGCGTTGCGTGCCGTGCATGGCCACGTTCTTAACTGCTGCACTGCTTGAACGCACCCTGCCACACCACTGCCCGTGTTCCCCGGCCCCTCGCCCAAACTGGCCTCGCCTGCATCCCTCTTACTTTCTACCAGTCTGGCCATGAAGAACAGAATGCCATTTTAATCATCTGGAAAAAATGTTACCTTGTTGAATTATGGTGTTTGGTAGCAAGTCTGAAAATATTTTCATGCCTAGGAATTTTTAGTTATATGGGGTTTTTTTGGTCTATTTTGGGTGTTCATTTTCTCTTATTGTTTTCAGAGTAACCGTGTTTTACAGATAAAAGATACTATGTCATATGTTACAAATATGTTCAATAGGTTTTTAATACAGAAAATATTAGTTATAATCAATCCCCTCTGAGTCATAAAGATACTTGGTTCTGCATGAAAACGTGGAGTCTCAGAATTCAGAATGACTCCGCAGGTCTGGGGACCACAGAGATTTGAGTGTGAGTGTCGCATCCCTGCGGGCTCGATGGAGGGGACGTTGGTTCTCGTTCTTGCTGAGAATTAAATCACCTCGTTTAGAACTGATTTTTTTGTTTTCTATTTATTATAAGAGTTACTCACTTTTGATGTATGTTCAGGTGTAGAATCACGACGCCTTTTCTCCTTCAGCTTGACCAAGAATGTTCCAGTTTTTGTCTGCACTATGGCCTACCCCACTGTGCCTTGCCCTCTTCATGTCTTTGAGCCGAGATACAGGTTAATGATCCGAAGGAGTATACAAACGGGAACCAAGCAGTTCGGCATGTGCGTCAGCGATACGCAGAACAGGTGAGCTGTCTGAGCTTCAGATTCGCGTTTATATTAGAACTGCATTGAATGTGGATGAGAACGTTCATGATTGTACCCGAACTTTGACACTAATTAGTTTTTCTTTTAGTTTTGCAGATTATGGTTGTATGTTACAAATTAGAAATGTACATTTCTTACCCGATGGAAGGTCTGTGGTCGATACAGTTGGAGGAAAGCGGTTTCGGGTATTAAAAAGAGGAATGAAAGATGGATATTGCACTGCAGACATTGAATATCTGGAAGATGTTAAGGTAGTTTTTTTTAAAAAATGTTCTTTCCATTATACTTCGGTATTCTCTGTCCCAGGGATCAGTACAAGAATATGGGTGATGTTTCTAGGCAAAGGAACCAGTTCTTACTGTCAGGGAGAATTAATTCCAAGTTACCTTCTCCTTATCTTGCTCTTAAATTATTGTGCATTCCAAGAAAACTCGCAGGTCTAGAGCCTAGATCCTCTTCATCTGTACAGGGACAACAGCCTAGTGCCTAGAATGCTTGTGTGCATAGGTACACCTGTGTGTGCATGTGTGTCTGCGTGATCAATGTCTAACTTAGCAATGGACTAAGTTGAACTTCCAACCCATTTAAGTTTTGAAAGGTTACCCGTCTCTTCCTTGTTTTATTGAATTTGTTACCAAAGTGGACGTCATCAGTAGACTGGCACTTGACGTAAAGGCAGACACGTAGACTGGACGTCGAGGTCGTGCCCGTGTCTAAGCTAACCGTGATGTAATAGTAAACTGCTGTGCTGTGATCAGCCACGGCCGCACAGACGACGCACTGTCGGTGTGCGGGGGTGGCGATACCTGACCTGCCCAGGGTAGCGGGTGTCTTTCTTGGACAGAGCTAATGCCCTTTTGCTGTTCCCACTCACCAGCTGTAATGTGTTCAGGGGTCAGAAGAACGCCCTGTGGTGCTGTGACTATCACAGCGAAGACAGTTTATCTGGGAGAGAGTTTCCATCCCCTGTCCATGGGTTTGTGTAGGCCCTCCTTCCAGTCAGCTTGCTCAGCGTTGGCTTTGGGCATTTTCACTAACATCAGCTCACTGAATTTTATACGTCTACGAAATTGCAGGTAGGGAAAGTACATCCAGAGGTGTTAGTGATCTGCTTGGATCTATAGATACCTCACAGAAAATGATTCCAAGCCAGCTGTCTGACTCGGGGCTCGGTCTTTATCATTACACCACGTTGCCTCTGCTCATAACGTCGGTCAGGCTGGTACTGTCTGTCCATCTCCTGAAGGAGCTGAGGGGGTACCTTGTGCAGCAGGACAGACGTGTGAGTGCTGAGCTTCTGAGTTGATTGATGTGGTTTGTGCCGTCCACATGGAGGTTAACAGAATAACTTGCTAAAGGCAGTGTTCTTTATAAAACTAATAACCATGTTTTAGCTTTAAATAACTTTACTTCATCACATACTGGGTTTGATGACAAAAACCCCTTGAGTATTTGGCTAAATATATATGTCTGTCTCTGTCTGTCTGTCTCTCTCACATGTGGGAGTCCAGCACCTTTAACCACCATATCCCCTGGAAGCCCCCTGTACATTTTGTAAAAACTCATTTTCATGTGGGGCTGGAAGGTGGCATGGTGGTTAAAGGCACTAGACTCCCACATGGCCAACCACAGTTTGAGTCACAGTTCGAGTCCCAGACCTGGTGGCTTGCTTTCTCACTTTCTCTCTCTCTCTCTCTCTCTCTCACTCACTCACTCTGTTCCTCACTGATCAAATTAAAATTAACAAATAAATAAAGTTAAATAATTATTTTTTAAAAACTCATTACATTGTGGTAAAATATACATAATGTCCAATTTGACCGTTTTAACCACTCGTAACGTTTTCAAGTGCACAGTTGAGTGGCATTAAGCGCATTCACACTGTGTAAAAAGTAGATGCTTTTTGAACTTCAGTTTTAATATTCATTTCAAATCTTGCCAAAGAAAGAAGTATGTTCTTGTGTCTCTGTGTGCTGTGATCTTACCTTTCATATCTCCAGATGTTTTCAGAGTCCCGCTGTGGTTTTTACGTTAGTCATCCTCGGAGTGTGAGCACTGACTCAGGCCCGGTACTGTGCAGCTGGGCTAGTGTCTGAACCGGCCCCAGCTGGCACACAGCCAGAGGGACAGAAAGTCAGCATGTCAGGGACGAGCGTGAGGTGGGCGAGTCCGCGCTAGGCCTTCCTGCCGGCTCGGAGTCTGCTCTTCGGGGTCTCGGGCTGGGAGACCAGTGTGTGTTATTTTACGTACAATTGACGCAGTGGTCTAACGGGTGCTGGGAGAGTTACAGAGGGCACCGCAGCATTAGGCCTTCACAAGGCAAGTTCATCACTGCGTAGTTCGTTTTTTTACCTTATGTGCTAAGTTCTTCGTTGCAGTTTCTGGTTTGTCTTTTTTTTACTGTTTTTTTTTTTTTTTTTTTTTTTTTTTTTTTTGCTATAGGGCGCATGCGCTCGCCAGACAGACAGAGAGAGACAGAGACAGAAAGCGAGAAATCACCCCCCCAGGGGGGATGGCCATGCCACAATCCCTTCTCCTCCGTTCTTCTCTGGGGATCTTGGGCATGCACGCAAACACGCCTGGAGTGTTTTAAGCCACCGGGTCTGGGACACGAACCATGGTCGACTACGTGGGAGTCCAGTGACATAGCCATTACGCTAACTGCTGGTGCCTGGTTTGTCTTTTGACCCACTTCCCTAGTGATTATGCTTGGTTCCTCCTGGTACTGCTTTTTGCCATATAGTCTCCAGCCTGACCCCCTATCTCGCCTGTGTTTTCTTCTATTATAATAGCTGTCTTCTTCCACTTTTTTATTCTGCTGCTTTCAAAATCTATGGACCCATAAAGCTAAAAAGAATTCCAAGTTTGCGTAGACTTTGTTCAGGATGCACTCTGTCGTGTTCTTCACCGTTGTAGGGTCCACAGTATTGCTCTAAGACAGCGAGGCTAGGTGGCGTCTGGGCCCGGCGCCTGTATTTAGTGTGGCATGGTAGTCTTTAGGAAGTGGAAATACACGCTGTTATAGCCCAAGTACAGTGCTCTCCGACATCCAGCCCTGAGACGGGTATTCTGCTTTTCTAATGCTGTTTTCCATTCCTGTAGGTTGGTTATACGGATAGGGTTATTAGACACGAACTCTTACTGACTATTACATTTCTAGGTCGAGAATGAAGATGAGATAAAGACTCTCAGAGAGCTTCATGACTTGGTATACTCTCAAGCCTGCAGCTGGTTTCAGAATTTAAGAGACAGATTTCGAAGCCAAATTCTTCAGCACTTTGGATCAATGCCTGAGAGGGAGGAAGACCTTCAGGTATGATGGCTTTGATACTGCTCCCAGGAGTCTCAGTTTTTCATAAGCCCAAATTAGTAGATTTTGAATTTCCTTTTTCATTGTCCTTTTGGCACAGCATTTCCTGTGACCGTTCCCTGTCCTAGAGTCATGACTGTCTCCTTTGGAGCAGTAGTAGTCAGTGCATTTTATCTGGACAGAGATGGAGCTAGGTATTGGCTAAGGCCTTAAGGAGAGAGTGATACAGAGGAAGTGAGTTTTTTTTTTTTAAAGAATTATTTTATTCAACTTTATTTATTTATTCATCTATTTCAATCCAACCATAGAGGGACAAAGTGAGAGAGAGAGTGAGAAAGCAAGCCGCTGGGTCCAGGACTCAAACTGTGGTCGGCCATGTGGGAGTCCAGCGCCCTTAACCACCACACCACCTGCTGGCCCCGAGGAAGTGAGTTCTTAACTGAGGATTTTCTAGAAGGAGGAATGAGGAATTGAAAATGGGATATTAGGCGTTGTAAATTGTGACTGCCTTTGAGCCTTGCTATTACTCTTTGACAGTAAGAGATAAATCATTTTCTGTACTTTAAAAAATATTTTCTCGGGACCAGCAGTTAGCGTAATGGCTATGTCACTGGACTCCCATGTAGTCGACCGCAGTTCAAGTCCTGGACTTGATGGCTTAAACTCATGCCAGGTGCATGTGCGTGCCCAAGATCCCGAGAGGAGAATGGAGGAGAAGGGATTGCGGCGTGACCATCCCCCCTGGGGGGGTGATTTCTTGCTTTCTGTCTCTCTGTTTCTGTCTGTCTGGCGAGCATACGCGCCCTATAGCAAAAACCTCCAAAAAAGTTAAATATTTTCTCACTTGTCCTATTCTCAACATTTTACCCCACCACTTCAATTCATTTTTATCTCTTCGTGTTTAGCTGCTTCACTCCTCGCGAAATCATTATTCTGATGGTCTTGCTCAGGTATTTGGGATTTACATTTAAATTTCCAGACCCGTGCAGTAGGCACTGAAGGGGGTATAAAAGGAGGATCCCTGTTCCGGGAAATCTGATATAGACTCATCAAAGCACTGACATTTAGACATGAGCATTTTTGATTGAATTGAATCCATTGTTTATTGTCAGAAGGTGACAGATTTCATAAAGGAATGGCTATAAATAATGTGTGGGAGTCGACCGATGCCAGGCCCCGCTGTGGTGCACGCCGCCCCGATTCCGTGGGTAGTCCGTCCAGGGCTGTCCGAATCCCAGTGGGGTCGTTCAGCTGAACTCGAAACTTCGGCTTTAGGCCACCAGCAGGTCGAGTACCCATTCTTTCTGGCTCATTACCAGTTGTCACGTGTTTGTTTTATCCTGGCTACCCGAATCTGATTAAACTTCATACAAATGAGCTTTGATAAAAACGAACTTGAATAAAGTTTGAATGGTTTTTATTTAAAATACTTAAATTTTAAATGTTTTAAAACATTTTAATAGCTATTTTCTTTCTACTACCAACACCACTCTTGCCTTTTTAGAAATCCCGCCCCTACTCCTGCTTTCTGTCAGTCATATATTGTGTAAGTCAGCTCCAGTCAGATCATAGAAGCAGCCTCTCTGCATCTGCCAGGAGTGAGAGGTTTGATGCCGGATAAGGAGCTCAGACAACATCGGGAGAGCCGGAGTGAGGCTCAGGGGTGTCTCTAATGGGCTGGTGGAATCTGCCACCACAGGTCTCCACCTGGAACTACAGGCAGGTGCTTCTCCAGGCCTGGAGGGGGAGTCGCTGTGGAGTCCCCCCAGTGTCTCAGTCCACTGAAGTGGGACAAGCAGTTGTGGAGAAACCTCTGGATAGCTGCTCCCACGCTTGGAACCTTCTCCAGGAAGTAGTCCTTTCTCCTCCGACTCCACACCATGTACGAGTGCCTCTCACTGGCCCAGCCCGACTTGGAGCCGTGTGGGAGAAGGAGCTGGAGATGCAGTTTCTGTCATCTCAGGACGTCAGACGCTGGTCTCCTGATTCGAGAGAGAACTCTCCATTCACAGACGCGGAGACCCGCCTTTGTGCTGAGGGAGCTTGCCGAAAGCGACCCCGAGGTCGAGCTCTCCTGCCCCTGCCGCAACTCGGTGCAGCGCGTCCGTCTGGTGGACCCTGTGTGCAATCCCTCCTGTCAGTAGCCCCATCAGGCACTGAGGGACTTCCTAGCTGGAAAATCGGAGCACTTTTTCTTCTATCTTTCCTAGGATTCCACAATACTTGGAGGAAATTTTAAATTCAATTGAGGATATTTTAGAAAAATTTAAGGAGCGGGACCAGCAGTTAGCGTAATGGCTATGTCGCTGGACTCCCACATAGTCGACCATGGTTCGAGTCCCGGACCCGGTGGCTTAAACTCACACCAGGCGCGTGTGCGTGCGTGCCCAAGATCCCGAGAGGAGAATGGAGAAGAAGGGATTGCAGCGTGACCATCCCCCCTGGGGGGTGATTTCTCGCTTTCTGTCTCTCTGTCTCTCTCTGTCTGTCTGGCGAGCACACGGGCCCTATAGTAAAATCCTCTCCAAAAAAAGAAAAATTTAAGGAGTTCTTAAATGAACTTTCCTTAGTGCTTTCCATATTTGTATACACATTTTTTAAATTGCTAGAGGGCGTGTGCACT
The DNA here is from genome assembly GCA_026018925.1 of Tupaia tana. Taxonomy (NCBI): domain Eukaryota; kingdom Metazoa; phylum Chordata; class Mammalia; order Scandentia; family Tupaiidae; genus Tupaia; species Tupaia tana. Next base: position 142,725,096 of record JAKSZU010000002.1, on the reverse strand, counting down.
TGCCAGAGAGAGACAGAGAGAGCAGTCAGCCCCGGTGCCGTCTCCGTTTCCACGTCCTGGCAGGATTTGGGGCACACGTGCACTCAGGCCCAGCACAGCCCGCAGGGTGCCAGGGCCAGGATCTGCTGCTGGTACAGGGATCTGGCTCCCTCCACCACTAGGCCACAGGGCAGACCCACATACATATTTTAAGCAAGAGATTCTCACCCAGGGCAGTTTTGCTCCAGCGGGACCATTGGCACTATGTGGGGACAGACACTACGGGCACCTGAGGGGTGGAGGCCAGGGCCACAGCTGGGTGTTCTGCAGCACACAGGACAGCCCCACACAGCAGTGACTGGGGCGCCGGCAGCCGCTGGCCGGAACCTGCTTTAAGCAGCGCAGTACAGAGGGAAGAGTTCTGGCCGTGGAGCCAGGTCTGGACTGGAATTTTGGCTCTGCCTCCTGCGGGAAGGGTCTTAGGTGTCTGCATTACAGCTCTGAGCTTAGTTTCCACGTTTTATATGAGCTTAGTAATAGCCCGCCTTCTCGGATCGTTAGAGATAGGGCCTGTCATGAAGTGCTCCTGCGGTAGCGTTTGGCTGCCTGTTGCTGTGGTCACTACGGAAGCTCTCACCTCATTAATACCACCCCTGTTGACTGTTTTCAGGCGACCCCTAATGGACCCGCGTGGTGTTGGTGGCTGCTTGCAGTTCTTCCTGTAGACCCGCGCTATCAGCTGTCAGTCCTGTCGATGAAGGCTTTGAAAGAGCGGCTGACGAAGATACAGCATATCCTGACCTATTTTTCTAGAGACCAATCTAAGTAGCTAACTGGATCTTACTTTACAGTCACCCTAATCTGGCTGTACCAACAGCCAGATGTCTGCTGCCTTTGCACATCCAGTGCTGGTTTGAGAAATGGAATGAACTTTTTTTTTTTCCTTCAACCTCCTGAATTATGTGGTTCTGCAAATGAATACCTTCAACGAGGACTTAGACCACTAAGAACTTGCACAGAATAACGCACACTGAATGTGTGTCAAACCTCTACATTGTGATGAAGTTGCACTATGTACCATATTCTAAAATGAAATTACAACTCTGTGTGTATGCAGAGAGTGTGTGTGTGTGTGTGTGTGTGTGCGCGCGCGCGTGCGTGTGTAGAATGTGTGCATTTTCTCTGGCTTTAAAATTTTAAAAGAAAAAAAAAAAAGCCATAGAGAGCAGAACTTGTTGAGGGTCATTTCTTGCCCAAGTTTACAACAGTAGCGATACAAGTTTTTGCGAGTTGAATTTGCCTCAGATGTATCTGTCCTAAGCTTCTGTTTGCACAAGTATGTAAACTACGGTATTAAGTATCATTCTTCGTTGGAGATCCTGCTCTTGCTGATCTGTCTGACCATTGACTATGACAGTTTCTTATCGATGTAAATACTTGCGTCACAGTCGCCGACAGGCGCTGGGTGCAGGACCTAGAGCCAGTTTTCAGGATCAATTGCAAACCTGACATGGTACTGTGCTTCTATCCAGAAAACACTTAAAACTGTGAAAATATGGTTTACATTTAACTGTACATAAAAGGAAATGGAGAACTCCATGCAGTACCAGTTAGTTTGTACATTTTAGGGGGCTTTTGACATTAATTGCCCATCTATGTAATTTATAGTTTGACATATTGTGTTTGTTTAAAAAAAATTACATAGTTGTAAGGATCTGGGGGAAGAGAAGCAGTTCAATGTAGAAGTGAGCTTTTACAGTTTGTTTTGTTTTTGATTCTGGTCTTGGTGCAGATGTTAGTTATGCCTTATTCACATCACAGTTAGAGCGCCATGCTGTGACATGGCTTATACTCATGCTGCCCTGGGTACTTTTGTAATTATCTGTTGCAAACTTGTGACTGACTCTATTAACTTTCTTTTATGTAAGTACTTTGTAAAAGTTTCTTAAAAATTTTGCTTTTGCTTATTTAATTTTGAATAAAAGCTAAATTCATAATACTTTTTTTCTTAAATTTTAGGTCAGTGTCAAAAAAAAAAAAAAAAAGTCAGGGCCAGCAGATGGCATAGCCGTTATGTCACTGGACTCCCACATGGCCAGCCACGGTTTGAGTCTTGGACCTGGTGACGTGAGACTCACACAGGGCACGTGTGCGTGCATGCCCACGATCCTGGGAAGAGAATGGAGGAGAAGGGATTGTGGTGTGACCGCCCCCCTGGGGAGCAGTTTCTCGCTTTTCCTCTTCAGCCTGTCTCTCTCCCCAGTGAGCCTGTGGGCCCTCAGGCAGACGCCCCCCCCCCCCCCCCCCCCAGAAGATGAGTGGAGAAACCTGCCTACATACAGGGCAGGTGGCTTCGCATGCCGTCCTGTGGCCTGAGCCACTTGCTGTGGTTTCCAAAATATGTCCTTTCATCGTTTTTGAGCAAAAGGCTTTAAGTCCTAGAACTATCCTCTAAAACACTATTTTTCAACCTTCTAAAAAATCCATGTCTCTAGAATAAAGGTAAAATTCTTAATCCTTAATGCCACGGGGCGTGTGCACATACATACATGCACAGAAGAGAAAGATGCACTGCCCAGCAGGGCCGCTCACATTCCAGTCCCTCCCCCAGTTCGCCATCTTGTCAGGATCTGGGTGCATGGATGTCCCTAGCATGTTTTTCTTTCTATTTTGAGAGATTTTTGCTATAGGGTACTTGCTGGAGGTACAAAGAGACAGGCCGCAAAAGATCACCCCCTGGGCAGGATGGCCATGCCACAATCCTTGCCCCTCCGTTCTCCTCTCAGGAGTTTGGGCGTGCACACACACTCACCCAGTGTGTTTCAAGCCACCCGGTCCAAGACTCGAACCGCAGCCCACCATGTGGGAGCAGTGCTTTAAGCACTGTGCCACCTGCTGGTCCCCGGCATGTATTTCAAGCCTCGAGCCAGGACTGGAAGCCTGGTGGGCCATGTGGCCTCACTCTGCGCCGTAGTGCCAGCTAGGACAAGAGTAACACTGCCACTCGCGAGTCACCATTGCGACTGCTCTTATGTAGACTTGACCATTTCTACTCCCAGCTCTCCAGTAATGATTTTCCAAATGTAAGTAAATGATCTTACATGGAATGTTTTATTTATAAACATATATTCAGAGATAGCTTCCTAAAGGATCACTGCTCACAATGATGTGAATTAATCTATTCAGTAGATCTGTGAGAAACAGAATGGCTGAAGAGTGGCTAATTTTCCAAAGGGGCCCTATCAGTCGCTCCTAAAGTATCTTTTTTTTTTTTGGAGAGGTTTTTTGCTATAGGGCGCGTGCGCTCGCCAGACAGACAGACAGAGACAGAAAGCGAGAAATCACCCCCCAGGGGGGATGGTCACACCGCAATCCCTTCTCCTCCATTCTCCTCTCGGGATCTTGGGCACACACGCACATGCGCCCGGTGTGAGTTTTAAGCCACCGGGTCCGGGACTTGAACCGCGGTTGACTATGTGGGAGTCCAGCGACACAGCCATTACGCTAACTGCTGGTTCCCAACCTAAAGTATCTTTCTTGTAATAAAACACTATCAAATGCCTGTGAAACAGTGCTGTGGGGGCCAGCCAGTTGCATGGTGGTTAAGGCATCTGGACCCTACATAACAACTACATGGTTTGAATCCCAGACCTGATAGCTTGAAAAAAACACTAGGCACATGTATGTGAGTACCCAAAATCCCAAGAGGAAAAAGGATTGCAGCATGGCCACCCACCTCCGCCCCCCGGGAGGATACTTTCTTGCATTCTCTTTCTCTTTGCCTCACTCTGGCAAATACGCATGCTTTATCTGTAGAATTTTTTTCTGTTGTACTTCTTATATAGTATATTCAGAAAAAAAAAACCAAAAATAAAAAATCTAACAGGCTTTATTTTTATATCACTTTTAAGTGTCAAAGGTCTGTCATGAATTTAGCATTTTAAGCCAAAGTAGCTAGTAACTCTACTTTTACACTGCCACCCCCCCCCATTCTTGTTTGTTTGTTTTTGTTTTTGCTGTAGGGTACATATGCTTGCCAGAGAGAGGGGGGAAAGGAAACTGAGGGCAAGTGAGAAATCACCCCAGGGGGGGCAGCCATGCCACAGTGCCTTCTCCATTCTCCTCTCCGGATTTTAGGCATGCATGCACATGCACCTGGCATCATTTTCAAGCCACCAGGCCAGGCCTGGAACTGTGCAGTCAACCAGGTGGGATCCAGCTGCCTTAACCTCCACACCGCCTGCTGGCCTCTCTCTCTGTTCCTAAAGCTCCAGCTCGGAGGGACTGGCAGGTAACGAGGTGGTGAAGGCCGACCATCATTCAAGTCCTGCACCTGGTGGCTTACATTCTCACTTTTTTCCTCTCTTTTCAAATTAAAAACGTAAGAATAATGAATAAAATTAAATAATCCTTTTTAAAAGAAAAAAGATACAACTCAGAGGCTGTTATCCGCTGAACTACACTGTACTTTCCTGTCCTTCATACAGCACTGAGAAAGGTAACTGAGTTAAATAATACCCTCTCCTGAATGTTATGACTGCTGTCTAGCAGTGTAGACCCTTTTGAGTTCTAAGACATAGGCCGATCACCACGGAGAGGTGAATTCAATTCTAGTTAAGGGAGAGTAGATAAAGATGGTTAGACTGAGTGTAAGGGTCCAGAGATCGGTCTAACTGATGGAGACGCAGAAAAGACAATGACAATGCAACGCAAAAGAGGCTTTTATTTTTCCAGCTAGCTGGGGTCCAAGTTCCTGCCCGTCGCAGCGGGCCTTCACAAGGACCCCGAGCCTAAGATAAAGGGATCTTTTATAGTTCAGGATTTTTCATAGAATGTAACACACACAAAGGAGGGGGTATGAGAAGCAAGGGTCCAGCTATCACCACCTGCTCAGGTCTAGATAAGGGCTCTCAGCTAAGGGTCCGGATGACCTTGCCTCGGAGGTGCTGGGCCCTCCCGTTTTCCACTTATCTGAGAGTTCCCAGACTCCTGGTTCCCGTCCTTGAGGCCCTAACAAAGTGGGCTCCGTCCTTGAAGACTTAGCAGGGTAGCAATTAAGCTAACTTGCCCCAGCATTCCCTAACATGGCGGTGATTATGCTAACTTGGCCTAACATGAGCAAATACCTTTGTCTTATAAAAACAGACAAATGAAACTTAATGGCATTGTGAAACAAAAAGTGAGAAATCACCCCAGAGGAGGAATGGCCATGCCACAATCCCTTCTCCATTCTTCTTTCGTGGTTTTGAGTGCAGGCACAGGCATCTGGCATGTTTTTCAAGCTGCTGGGTCCTGGACCCGAATTGTAGTTGACTATGTGAGATCCAGTGCCTTAACATGCCACCTGCTCACCCTGGATTTAAAGTTTTAACATACATCTTATGAGAGTTTATTAATGAACAGAGAAGTCAATAATGCAGTTTATTTTCTCTGAGCTCAGGGTTAATAAAATATTTCACTTCGAGTCCACATTCACCCATGCAGAGGAGAAAGTAAGAAGACTTACCTAGATACAGGACAGAGAAGAGCAATACTGATCTGCAGTGAGATGACTCACTCAGGTATCTTCCTTAGCCAATGTTTAACTGCCCATGTTTTTAAAATGTCTTAGGGCCAGCAGGTGCCATGATAGTTATGTTGCTTGCCTCCCACCTAGTCAACTGCAGTTCAAGTCCCAGATCCAGCAGCTTAAAACTCAGGTCAGGCATGTGTGTGAATGTGCGCAAAATCCCAAGAGGAGAAGGGATTGCGGTGTGGCTATCCCCTCGGGGGATGATTTCTCACTTTCTGTCTCTCTGGTGAGTGCATACACCCTATAGCAAAAATCTCTCTTTAAAAAAAAAAGTCATAAAATACAGGATTTATGATTCAGCTTAATACATGAGCTCTCTTGCAGACCTGCTTCCAAATATCTTTTGGGTATTCACCAAAATTAAAACTATATTTAAACATGGTTTTATTGTTTGATCACAATTTAGGATATTGAATATAGGTTTAATTTCAAAATGTGGTAGGTACCACAGCCCTAAGAAAAATCTTGTGAAACAGATAGTCTCCTTGCATAGATGAGGAAACATCTGGGATTGTGACCACAGATCTATGCCTTTGGGGACATTGAGGTTAGAGTGACATGTTACTACATATGATGTACATGAAAACCTAAAGGCCGGGACCAGCAGGGGGCGTAGTGGCTAAAGTGCTGGACTCCCACGTGGCCAACTGCAGTTGAGTCCCGGACCTAGAGGCTTGAAGCTCATACCAGTTTGTGTGTGAGTGTGCCCAAAATCCCAAGAGGAGAATGGAGGAGAAGGGATTGTAGTGTGCCCCGCCCTCCTCCTGAGAGGGGGAAGACTTCTCACTTTCTCTCTGGTTCTGTCTCTGGCAAGTGCACACACCCGATAGCAAAAATCTCTCTTCAAACAAACAAACAAAAACAAAGGCCTAAAACTGGGAATAGTAAAATGGTAAAAATGATTATATACTTACAAATATAGCTTCATGGTATTTGGTATTGTCCTTTCACTGTTTAATAATAGGAAATATGAAGAGTATATAAATGTTAAGCCATAGTAATCAGAATATTTTTTAAGTAGATTCAAAAAAAATTGTCATGGGTACAGTGTAGAAAATAAAGTGAACTGGCTTCACAAAGCTGACATTTTTGCAGCCAAACTGCTCAGTTGTGGACTAAAGCTTGTTCCTCTCAGTAGCAGCGATTCAGGGCACACCACTTTAAGTGACAGTGGAAGCCATGGGGGAGTAAGGTGTACCTTGGGGCTTGGTAGGTCTTTTCATAGTACATGAGCCTCAGTCTTCTCTTCTTCAAAATGGGGATGAGAGAATGTTCACAAATTATGAAACAGAATAGTAGATATTCAAAAACCAGTATCCTATGGGGCTGCAGAGGGTGTAATGGCTACGTCGCTGGACTCCCACAAAGTCGACCGTGATTTCAGTCCTGGACCTGGTGGCTTCAAACGTACACCAGGTGCGTGTGCGTGCGTGCCCAAGATCGCAAGAGGAGAAAGGAGAAGGGATTGCACCTTGACCATACCCGCTGGGGGGTGATTTGTCACTTTCTGCCTCTGTCTGTGTCTCCAGCAAGCGCATGCACCCTATAGCAAAAGTCTCTCTTAAAAAAAGAAAAGCCATTATCCTAAATCTAACACTGAAGCTCTTAAAGTGGACGTTTGAATCATTAAAAATGTATACTCAGGAAGACTAGGAATACCGAAGTTTTTAAAAGAGGAGAAAGTTACAAGACCTGGGATGAAAAATTAAAATGTCTCTGGGACTGGGCCAGCAGGTGGCATGGAGGTTAAGGCCACTGGATTCCACATGGCCAACATTGTTGTTCAAGTCCCAGACCTGGTGGCTTGAGAATTATGTCAAGTGTGTGTGTGTGCATGGTCAAAATGCTGAGAGGAGAATGAAAGAGAGAGGATTGCTCCATGGCCACCCGCCAGGGTCATTTTTCCCTCCCTCGTGCCTCTGGTGAGCTCACTCGCCCTGTAACAAACAAACAAACAAACAAAAAGATCTCTGGGACTGGCTTATAACTTAATGGCTTAGTGGTTAAGTGCTGTGTATTGGGAGCCAGATCCCACATGGCTGACAGCTGTTCAAATCCCAGGCCCGGTGCTTTGAAAAACATGCTGGATATGCATGTGTGCATGTTCCAACTCCTGAAGGGATGAAGGGTTACGGAACATGGATTGTAGTGTGACAGTGTCCCACTGGAAGATTCTCTCACTCTTTCTCAAGCATACACACACATGCACACATCAAACCCACACAGCCTCTGCCAAAGGAAAAAACAAAAAACACCTCTGATCTGATATTGTCGACGTTTTTTAAAAATGTGCTGTAGGATGTGTGCACTCACCTACAGGAGACAGAGGAAGTGAAAAAGCACTCCCCAAGGGGTAGCCATGCTGCAGGCCCTTCTCCATTCTCCTCCAGGAATGTTGGACACGCACACACACGTGTCAGGTCTAGGAGTTGAAACATGCAATCATGTGGGATCCAGCCACCCTAACCACCGTGCCCGTGGTTGGCCTGGCATTCTTTTTAGCAGTTCAATTGGGCATTCACTGGATAAATCAAAGAACAGAAAGAAAGGCAGGGAAGATTCCGTAAGTATCACATAGTGTACTTAGAACTCCTGTTTACAAAGCAAATGTGAGAACCATCATTTCTCTCCGGGCTCAGCTACCCGTCTTCAGGATGCAGCAGTTCGTAAAATACTTGGAGAAGAAAACAGCTTTGTCTCTGAGTTGAATTAAAAGGAGTGGAGAGATTAGAGGCTAGAAGTCAGGTTTACTTTGTATTTATAAGACTCAGAAACAGCTCCTACTTTCCTAGAAATCTGTATTCAACAGTAGCCGTCACTATTGGCTTCCTCAATCAGAATTAGTACATAAAGCTGAGTTTATTACTTTTTGCCATATGAAATACTTGTGACTTCAATAAGTTCATGGAAAATGAGTGTTATGAAAAAACTGCATGAATTTCAAAAAATTAATTTTTTTTAATTTCACCAAAATAAACTTGTACTTTAATTCCATTTTCCACAAACTTTTTGAAGTCCCCTCATATGCAAAAAGTGTATTTTCTGCACTTCGGGAATACAGTAGAATTATTTGTTGAAATGTCTGTGTTTTCCTTATATGCCCACACCATTAAGACTATTTTGGGGGCACCAGGTGGCATGGTGATTAAGTGCGCTGGACTCCCACATGACTGACTGTGGTTCGAGTCCTGGACCTGGTGGCTTCCTTTCTTGCTTTCCCTCTCTCTCACACACACTCTATCCCTCTCTGGTCAAATTTAAATAAATAAATAAATAAATAAATAAATAAATAAATAAATAAAATGGATAAATAAAGTTAAATAAAATAATTGTAAGAAAAAAATTACTATCTCAAGTACTGAGGTTGTTTGTTTGTTTTGCTATAGGGCACATGTGCTTGTGGGAGAGACAGAAAGACAGAAAGCAAGAAATCACTCCCAGGGGGATGGCTACACTGCAATCCCTTCTCCATTCTCTCCTCGGGTTTTGGGCTCACAGGCCTGGTGTAAATTTCAAGCCACCTGGGCCAGATTTGAACCACGACCAACCCTGTGGGAGTCCAGCACCTTAATCACTATGTTACTTGTTGGTCCCAAGTACTGAGTTTTAAACTTCTGGTCTCATGGGATTTTAGTCTGGCATATAGCAGAAGTAACCTGGACTGCCAAGCTCTTCCTTTCTTTAAAATCTAAACCATTGAAGAGTTTATACAGAGTTCTGGGAAGATGAGAAAAAGATGTTGAGAATTACTAATAGAGAAGAAGTTTATGAGATAGAAGTCTCTGAGACTTTTGAGAAGGTAGGAGGCCCTATATGGTACGACGAAGTTCCCACTACGTTAGCGAGGTGGTAGGAAGGTGGCTTTATCTGCAACTAGTGAGATGGAGAAGCCAGGCAGTAGCATTCTAGATTGCCTTAGACTCTCCGTGCCCAAAGAATGATGTAGAAGTGATGGAAACCCAGACTTCAAGGCAGCTTGTATTCTGGGATAGTGAGTCATCACCCATAACTGAGGACCTTAGATTTGTGCAAACTTAAGACTTTGTGCCATTTTGTTGTGGGGGAGGATACGCTATTAAGAGTGACAGCAGTCGGATTTTGTGTCATCTCACCAGAATGTATGTTCCAACTCAGAATTTGGTTTATTTAAAGAAAATGAAAAATGCCACATCTCTTGCACACCTGAATTTGCAAACTAAGACTTCGATCTTACGTAGTTATGTTCAAGCTAAGAAAAATAAAGTGGCGATGGAAATGGGAGTTGGTTAGTTCATAGATCACATTGATGTTACAGTCACTGGGTTTCCTAATGGACTGAGATACATAAGAGGTAGAAGGAAATAAGGATTTAGGGGTAAGCCTGAGCTGTCAAATTCAAGTGACCATTAAGCATAAGGAAAAGAAAATGTACTCATTTGTAAAAGAAGATGAAGCAGGCATGACAGTAGCTGTTCACTGGGATACAGTGACATTTTCAAGGATGAAAAGTTTTTTTTGTTTTGTTTTTGTTTTTGTTTTGTTTTTTTTTTTGAGAGGTTTTTCGCTATAGGGCGCGTGCGCTCGCCAGACAGACAGAGAGAGACATAGAGACAGAAAGCGAGAAATCACCCCCCAGGGGGGATGGTCACGCCGCAATCCCTTCTCCTCCATTCTCCTCTTGGGATGTTGGGCACGCACGCACACGCGCCCGGCGTGAGTTGTAAGCCACCGGGTCCGAGATGCGAACCGCGGTCGACTACGTGGGAGTCCAGCGACATAGCCATTACGCTAACTGCTGGTTCCCAAGGATGAAAAGTTTTTGAAATTGATAAATACATCCTGGGAGTTGCCAGCTTTTAGTAACTCGAGGAAGAAGTCAGGAGATAAAGTTGCTTGGGAAATTATTTTATTTGCTTGTTTTTTCCTTGGGGAAATGTAAGAGATGATAAAAAGGTGCTGAGATATACAGGCTCAAAGGAAGGCCTTGGGAAACTTCCACTGCATATTTTCCCATAGTGATTGGACAAGGGAGTTGGTTCATCTTGATCTTAAAGAAGAGCAATCGAATGTATATAGAAGAAGAAAAAGAGGAAGAAGAGGAGCAAATAACCAGATAATATCAAAGTCCTCTATATATTCCTTTAGTTCTAGAAGCTATCAGCTGTTGTCAGGTATCAAGAATTTTATCTAGGTCTCTATGCACTAACTAGGGCATGTGGGGGTGCAAGTACTTGCGTAGACAGCGGTATTCACGTACCCTGATTTGCTTGTTATACAGGGAAGACTTACTCATGCACATTTCCCAAGACACTGGAACCAGGTTCTCAGAATGTTTACATATTAGGGGTGGGGAAGATGTTTGCAAAACTTTTACCACGTTCAGTGTTCTCTCTCAGGAGAGAACATTTAATGCCTTTAATTAAAATCCTAGCAACAAAGATCTCCAAATCTGTATTTCCAACTCAGATTTTTCCCCTAAAGATCAGAGTCATATATGTGTCTTACTTCTAAATAGATCCAATTAAACACTCCACAGATCCCTTACATTCCCCATATCTAAAGACATACAAGCTCAAGTATATTTACTGTCCTAGTCTAATGGTCTCCCTATCCTCCTTGAAACTTTGCAGTTAGGTTTTGCCATTTTCTCCCACTTCCTCACCATCATGTCAATAATATTCCTAAATTTCTTGACTCTCCCTATTTCTCTCCATCCTCTGCAAGGAGGTATTCAAAAGGTTCATGAAAAAATGCGTAATACAAAACCTGTATGTATGGATTTCAAAATGTTTTGGGCCAAAACAAACTTGAATTCCATTCTTCTGTGAAGTTTTGAGGTTCCTTCATATTCCCCAGCCTTAATTTAGATCCATGGTCCACAGACTGTGGTGGATGTACCCCAGAGGCATGCAAAGCTGTCCACGTTTTAAGAAAATTCATTTTCATGACTTCAACTTCCAAAAACATATAAAAAATGCCTAAATTTCTTATCAAAAGGAGATACAAATCAAACTACAATGAGATTCTACCTAACCTGAGTCAGAATAGCTATTAAAAAACAATAAGTGCTGGCGAGGCTGTGATGAAAAGGGAACTCGTCTACACTGTTGATGGCACTGTAAATTAGTCCAGTCACTACGGAGAACAAAGACCTACAAATAGAATTGCCATATGATCCAGCAATTGTACTCCTGGTAGATACTCAGGAAAATACTCCGTCTGAAGATCACTTGCAATGTTTATTGGAGCATTATTCACATTTGCTAAGACATGAAACCAGCCCAACTGTCCACAAAGAGATGAATGGATTGGAAAAGTGTGTAATATATACACTACAAATACTACCCAGCCATGAAAAACAAGACCCTGGCATTTGATAGAACATGGACAAATATGAAAGATTTACTGCTAAGTGATGCAAGCCAGGCTATGAAAGAGAGATGTATATCCCCACAATACTGAATGTTGGCACTCTATAGCAGAAATCGAATGATTGGAAAGTAATTTTTCTTTTTTAAAAATGTGTTATTTATATTTTAGGGGGTACAGTATAGTTTTTCACAGCTTGCATACAGTGTATAATTATCAAATCAGTTATATATAGAAGTACTCATCTTCTTCAGCACTGATCATTATATTATGTTATACTTGTTCAATATTGATCTACCTGAAAATTCAGCTGTGATGAAGCGAGAGTTCCTGGAATGTATTTCCCTTTATTTATTTATTTTAAGGAGCATGTGTGCTTGCCAGAAAGAGACAGAGAGAGAGAGAGAGAGAGAGAGAGAGAGAGAGAGAGAGAGAGAGAGAAAGTTATTACATATGCATTAGCAGGGATGGCCATGCCATAATCCTTTCTCCACCATTCTCCTTTTGGAATTTTTTTTTAAGGGTGGGGAGGATACATGTCTGATGTGTTTTTCCAGCTGCTAGGTCTGTGACTTAAAGTTAACATTCGGCCATGAAATCTCCAGCAACTTTAACCACCATGCCATTAGCAGGCCCCTTTCCCTCTTAAAATAGGCTTCTCTCACTTTTCAAAGGAAGTGTGTATTTCCTATTTTTCTCCAATCTTATGAAAAGTTCAAGTCATCAAATAAATGTTTGAAATGTTGATGTTGGTGTGGAGAAAGTGAATGACTCTAATTTAGACTTGATTTTTAAAATCCCTTTTGTAAATCATTTAATTTACAATTCTGTACTTCCCACAGAATTGAAAGAGGACTGAGTTGTGGATCATTAAAAGTTATATTTGAGAAACCAGCATATGTCGCTGGGCTTCCATGTAGTTGACTGCAATTCAAGTCCCAGACCCAGTGTCTTGAAACTTACACCAGGTGCATGTGCGTGCATGCCCAAGATCCTGAGAGGAGAATGGAGAAGGGGTTGCAGTGTGACCCTCTCTCCTGGGGGTGATTTCTCACTTTCTGTCTTTATGTCTCTCTCTGTCTCTCTGGCAAGTGCATATACCCTATAGAAAAAATCTCTCTCTCAAAAAAAAAGAATATTTCCTGTTGATGTGACACTGATATAACCCAGAAGAATTAGTAGCATTATTGTATCAAAGCTCTTCTATTTTTGCATACTTATACATTAATTACATTTGAACTACTTTTAAGTGTTCTTAGTGCTTAGATCTTTAAAAATGAAAAGAATGTAATTTCTAGGTGTCTTAGTCTGTTTTGTGCTTCTATAATGATACCAGTACCAAAGACTGGATAGGAGACGTTTATTAGACTCACAGTTCTGGAGGCTGTGAAGTCCAAAGTCAAGTGCCTTCTAGCCGTATCATAAGTCGACAGAGGCATCACTTGGTGAGAGAGCATGGGAGAACAAGAGGGGGCCAACTTGCAACAAACTCACTTATGGTTCAGATACTGGTTTGCCCCTGGAAGTTCATCTTTTTTTTTTTTTTCTTTTTTTTTTTTTTTGGAAGTTCATGTTTTTGAATTCAGAAGTCTGCTATTAATCATGGGTTGGAACTTGATTATATAGTAAGATTCCATGGAGCCCCAAGGTGGGGTCTTTGGGTGTGATAAAGTCATTAGGATGGGGATTCTATGATTGAGTTCTGGTGTGAATACAGGAACAGAAATGAGGCCAGAATGAGAGAGAAACACATGAGTAAGAAGCACACTCTGCTGCTTTAAGTTCCGCCTGCTGCCATTTTGTGATGCTTTCGGACAGCTCCCAGAATTGTGAGTTTTACAAATAGAGCTCTTTCTTTTCTCTCTCCTTTCTTTACCCAATCTCAGATATTTCTGTAAGCTGTAAAGTAACAGCCTAAGACATCATTTCAGTGCTAAGTCACTCCTGTGATAACATTAATCCATTCATAGGATCAGAGCCCTTATGATGTAATAAACTCTTAAAGGTCTTACTTCTCAACCAGTATTGCATTATTTTTAACGTATTTTAACTTATTTTTTTTAAGTTTATTTTTCAAGTTTTCAATACATGAACTTTGGGGACCTACACTAATTGGGAAAAAATTTTTTTGATTTCTTTAGGAAATACATTTCCAATACATTTTTATTTTTTATGTCTAAGTTATCCAAATTTGCATTTATAGAATTTTAATTAATTGTGTGTTACCTATAAATATAATGAAAACTCAACCCAGGGGAAAGTTTTATCACTGAGAGAGAGGGAGAGAGGGGGAGAGTGGAAGAGAGGGGGAGAGAGAGGGAGAAAGAGGGAAAGAGGGGGCAGAGGGGGGGAGAGAGGGGAAGAGAGGCGGAGGGGGGGAGAGGGGGAGAGGTAAACGAAGAGACGCCTCCTGTAAGGGCATGGCTATGCCACCATCCCTTCTCCTTCATTTCTCCCTCCCGTTAGGGTTCTGAGCATGCGTGCACTCGTAGGCACCTGGTGGATTCTTCAAGCCTCCGGGTCTGGGACTTGAACTGCACGGTTAACTGTGTGGGATCTCATAGACTTACCCCCAAGCCTCTGGCTAGCCCAATATGTATTTTTAAAATAAGTGTTTGTGAAAAATTGCTATTCCATTTATTTCAGTGGACACATTTAAAAGTAGCTTATATTGTGTTACATCAAAATAATTGTGACATTTTGTTGAAATTACATTTGCTATTATTTAAATTAGGATAAAATGTACATTTCAACATAAAAATATACAAGGAGAAACAGTCTTTCAAAATTATCTTAGGGAACTATTTTAACTACTATTTAATCCTCTTGCCTCTTTTTTTTTTTTTTTTTTTTTTTTTTCAGAAAGAGAAAAACAAGCACCCCCAATAGGGTCTTCAGGCTGTGACCCACCCTCAGCTTTAGTCAGCCTGGATCATGAACACACATGCACCCGGCATGTTTGGGGGGCCCCAGGATGGGAACCCGGGACCTTCCCGTGTGGGTCCAGTCGTGTTACTGCTTTGCCACCCCTGCTCTTGTCAGAATTACTCTGAAGGCCTCTCCTCATCATTTACTCCCTTCACCACCTCAAGAACAATCTTTTAAAAACTCTCATCAAATCATCCCATTTTTCCGCTTAAGAACCTTTGGTGGTCCTTGTCGAAGAAAGCATGGCCCATTTTCCTGACTGGAATGTTGCATACCATTTTTCTAGTTTTTGTTGCTGTGTTGTTTTAATTTTGATTTCTGCTGTTGAAACTACGTGGAGGGTAAGAATACCCTATATGAAATGTGAGCGACTAATACGAAACTTGTGGAAATAATTACAATACCTTATGGATGTTATAATTAGCACAGCCACATATGCTTCGTGGTGAAGTGGAGAGAGCGTTCAGGCTGCTGGAGAGGTTAGGCATTTACTTATTAAGTTAAATGTAATTGATTAATGTTTTATTTGACAAGGAAGTGACTGTTTTAGTCCAGCCTTGAAGGGGAAGTGTGATTTTACACGAGAGAAAAGGAATGTGGCTTCCAGGATGAGGAACCAGAGCACGGGGTGCAGTGAGGCGCTTCTAAAGACTGTTCAGGGTACTCAGCGTGAGAGTGCAGCAGAGCCTGGGAAGTGGGGCAGGCGGAAGCCGGAACTGGAGCGTTCAGATCTGACTTTCTTTGACAGGGGTCATCGGTACGTGGCCTGTCTCGTGGCCCACTGCCTGGCTGTCCTGCCGTGTTCTGCTCTGCTGGTCAAACCTCAGTGGCTGTGCTTCCAACCAGAGGATCCGCAGGGACGCAGTCTGCCAAAGGGGACAAATAGAAAAACCTTTGAAATGGTCAAAGCAGGACTGCAGTTGTCTTTAAGGATATCCACAGATGACTCCTGATGTTGATGTTGTGGTGATAGATCCTGGTGTGGAAAGTGACCTTTGGTGGCTTAATGGATACTCTGATTTAAAAAAAATGTGATACCTAGAAAAAAACACCACCTTCGTATGCAGAACCTGGTGGACCAAGTAGCACCGACCTCCATTCATATGTATTATCTCTCTAGGCCCAGCACTGCAGTTAGGAGGAGGACCAAGGGTTATTTCAGCTCCCTCTGAATTCCTTAGCACTGGTGGATAACTTAGCAGTGGTTTTGCTAGAGAGCTTGGCGGTTTTTCTTCTGCTGGACTGGGGATTTTCTTCTAGTTCCTCAGGCTCTGGAGCAGCCGAGTCTCGCTGGGTCTCATCTGAACTGCCACTGCTGGTGCTGGGCCCTCATCATCGGACCTTTGCCCATCATCGGACATCTGGGTGAGGTTCTCTCTGGGAGAACTAGGCCTCCCTCCTGGCCGGGGCTCCTGCAACGCTAGTGTGGGGGAGGGAGAGAGGAAAAAACCCTTCCTTAAGGAAATGGAGACAGCTGGAGGGGAGGAGGAGGAGAAGGAGGAGGAGGAGAAGGGAGAGAAGGGGAGGAGGAGGGGGAGGAGAAGGGAGAGAAGGAGGAGAAGGGGGAGGAGGGGGAGAAGGGGAGAAGGAAGAGAGGGGGAGGAGGGGAGGCCCCCCCACCACTGTGCTGTGGCCTCCTGCCGCTGCAGCCCCCAGAGTCCAGCATTATGTAAAACAGGTTTATTCACTGTGACTAAGACTTATCCCAGCAATGCAAAACTATCTCAACATATGAAAATCAGTCAATGTAATAGGCCATATTAATACATGATCATATCAATAACGGTACAGAAAGCTCTTGGCAAAAGCCAGTATCCTTCCAGAACTAAAGCACTCACAGGCTAGGAATAGAAGAGAACTTCCTCCACCTGATAAAGATCATCTACAAGAAGCCCACAGGAAACATATACTTTATGGTAACAGATCGGAAGCTTTTCCCCCAAAGTTCAGGAAAAGACGAAGATGTCTGCTCTCGTCATAGCTATTCAACATTGTACTGAAAGTTCAATCCAGAGCAATTAGCAAGGGACAAAAATTATCCAGATTGTAAAATAAAAGAACTCTGTGTGTATGGATGTCATGATTTATATAAACCTAAAACATCCACGAGGAGACTAGGAAACGGGTTACAGGCAGTAAACAGATCCAATAAAATATAATGAAAACACTAAAATCAGTTATATATCTGTATGTTAGTAATGAACTAAAAAACTAAATGAAAACTTCCATACACAGGGACAAGCAGATGGCACAATGGTTACATTGTTGGACTCCCACATAGTTGGCTGTGTTCGAGCTCTGAACCACGTGGCTTAACATTCATGCCAGGGGCTGGTAGTCATGTGGTTAAGGGCTCTGGATTCCCACATGGCCGAATGTGGTTCAAGTCCTGGACCTGGCAGCTTGCTTTCTTGCTTTCTCTCTTTCTCTCACTCTGTCCCGCTCTGGTCAAAATAAGTAAATAAACAAAGCTAATAAAAATAATTCTTAAAAAAAAAAAAAAACCCACACCAGGCATACGTGCATGCATGCCCAAAATCTAAAGAAGAGAATGGATTGTGGTGTGGCCATTCCCCCAGGGGGTGATTTCTCGCTTTCTGTCTCTCTGTATCTCTCTGTCTCTCCAGCAAGCACATGCGCCCTATAGCAAAAATATCTCTGTCAAAAAAAATTCTATATATAATAACATAAAAAAGTATATTATGCTAAAGAATAAATTTAACTGAAAGAGCATTGAAGTTGAACAGTCAAAACTACAAAACACTGAAATAAAAAAGATTAAATGAATGTAAGGACGCCCTGTGTCCTTGGATTGGAAGACATACTATTATTAATAATGCATTACTTCCCTTATTAATCTGCATATTTAATGCCAACCCTATTAAAGTTCTGCCTTTTTTTTTGTTTTTTAGAAATGGACAAGCTGATCCTAAAATGAATGGACAATTATAAAAAAAAACCTTGGAAGACTTCTACTTCCTGAATTTACCACAAAGTTATGGTAAGTAAGATAGTATGGCACTGAGATAAGGATAGATGTATAGATCAACAGAAGAGAACGAGAGTTCAGAACTAAACCCTGATGCCTGTGGTCAGCTGAATCTCAACAAGGGTCCAAGTTCAGCTTTCTGATAAATGGTGCTGGGACAACTGAGCATCTGTATGCAAAAGAGTAAGATCATACCCCTACCTCACATCTTATACGAAAACTAACTCAAAATGGATCGAAGTTCTAAATGTAAAGCTGAATCTGTGAAACGTTTAGAGTAAGACGAAGATGTCAGTCCTCATTGCCTTGCACTAGGCAACACTTTCTTAAATGAGAACTAAGTGTACAAGCAACCAAAGAACTACGTTAGGTGGAATGTGTCAGCATGAAAAACTTCGGTGTGCCCAAGGGTATAAAACGTGGGCAAATGTTTGCAAATCCCATGTCTTATAATAGTATTGTTCTGGAATATACAGAGATTTTTATAACTCAGCCACAAAAATAAATAACCCAATTAACAACTGGGCAAAAGATTTGAATAGTTACTTCTCTAAAAAGATACAGAAATGGCCAATGAGCACAAAAAAAGTGTTTACATCATTAATCATCAGGGAAATGAAAATCAAAGCTACATCACTAGGATGGCTATCAAAATAAAACACAACAATTATTAAAAGCCCATGAAAAATAACTAGTGTTGAGGCTAGCAGCTGGCATAATGGATATGTCCCAGGACTCCTGTGTAGTTGACCGCGGTTCGAGTCCTGGACCCGTGCTTAAACTCATGCTGGGCGTGTGTGCATGTGTGTGCCCAAGATCCCGCGAGAAGAACGGAGAAGGGATTGCGGCATGGCATCCCCCTAGGGGGTGATTTCTCACTTTCTGTCTCTCTTTCTCTGTCTTTCTGGCAAGCGCATGTACCCTATACCAAAAACCTCTTTAAAAACAAAAACAGACAAACAAAAACTAGTGTTGTCGAGAATGTGAAAAACCTGGAAATATCATACACAGCAACTGGGAGTGCAAAATAGTGCAGCCACTGTGGAAAACAGTCTAGGAGTTAGTTCTTCACAAGGTTATAGTTATCATAGGACCAGGGATTCAATTCTGAAGTAAATACCAAGAAGAGATACATAAATCTTTATATAAACATGTTTTTCTCTTTGGTACTTTCCTAAAAATGGGTTGCATATTATACTTAACTTTGTAAAAACTGTCCAAACTTGTCTCCAAAGTGGTTTTACTCCCTTTCTCCCTTTAGTGATTCATGATGGTTTTAGCTACTGCATATGTTTGCCAACACTGGTTTTGTCTGTATTTTTGATTTGAACTATTCTAGCCACTTCCATCTGCAACCTCCTGGCCAGTCAGGGAAACTGAAGCAGGGCCATTCACTGGCCCCAGCCCCAGCCCCACCTCCAGCTCCAGCCCCAGCCACAGCCCAGCTCTCCCAACCTGAAAGACCCCCTTCTACCTGCAGAAAGGGCAGGTCAAAGCTCTTCAGTAGAACCCACTTCAATCTATAGCCCCCTGGCAGATCAGGGAAACTGAGGCAGGGTCATTCACTAGCTCCCGGCCCCAGCTCCAGCTCCAGCCCCAGCCCAGCTCTCCCAACCTCAGAGCCCCCCAAGACAATGGCCAACTTAATGGTAGGAACAAGTCCAAAAAAATTGATAATAACATTGAATGCTAATAGATTAAATTCTCCAATCAAGAGACACAGACTGGCTGAATGGAAGAAACAAAAACAAAAACAAAACAAACAACAAAAAAACAGAAACCCACTATCTATTGTCTACAAGAAACACATCTCATGGCTAAAGACATACATAGACTAAAAGTGAAGGGCAGGAAAAAAGTATTCATGAAAATGGGAACCAAAAAAAGAGCTGGAGTCATGATAATAATTTCCAACAAAGTAGGCTTTAAAACAAAAACTGTATGATGAGACAAAGAAGGGTACTGTATAGTAGTAAAAAGGCTAATCCTTCAAGAAGATATAACACTTATTATAAATATCTATGCGCCTAACTCAGGAGCACCCAAATATGTGAAAGAAAGACTGTTAGATCTAAAAGAAGAGATAGACTGCAACACACTAATTATTGGGGACCTCAACACCCCACTATCTCCTTTGGACAGATCATCTAGATTTAAAAAAATAAGCAAAAAGACCAGTTCAAGCCAACGACAGTGCCAGACACCAGGCTGCCTGCAACTGCAAGCCCTAATGCTCGGGACCCGTCATTCATCCTCTGCTCCTTCCCCCTTGCCTTTGGACTCTCAGAATCTCAGTGTTTTGAATAGCACACAGTGCACCCTTGAAGTGAGGCTTATTAGGTCAGTTGGAGGCTCACAATTCCTTAGAAACAGGGAGGTCTTTGGGTCACCCAGGATAGGCAGAACAGAAGAGAGAGCACCAATTTTCTAATCCTGCACACCTTTTAACACTCAGAGATATCTTGAATAAATTATAAAGTAACATATAGATTGCCGGATGTCTAGGAATAATTGTAGAGGCTCAAGAAATATGAGCAACCAACAAAAGGCCTCTCCCCCAAGGGAAATCATCAAACTGACATCACACACAGTCAATACAATGGATGTCATGGACATGTCAGATAAGAAATTCAGAATAGTTGTAGTGACCAAACTAACTAAGATGGAAGAGAAAAGAGACAATAAGCTCCACAAGATGAGGAAGTCCTTTCATGGTTTGAAAGAAGAAATAGACACTTTAAAAAAGAACCAGATGGAATATCTAGGGTTGAAGAATGTGATACAGGAAATCAAAACCTCCCTCAAAAGTATTAAAAGTAGATTAGATCAGGCTGAAGATCAAATCTTGAATGTAGAAGACAAAACATCTGACCCAGAAAAAAGTATTAAGAATATTGAGAAAACAACCAAGAAAAAATGAGAATAACATACGAGGAATACTGGATACCATCAAGTGCCTCGACATCTGGATAATTAGTATACCAGAGGAGAAAGAAAATAATAAGGGCATTGATAACTTATTTTATGAAATCCTAGAAGAAAATTTTCCAAATCTAGAAAGGCATTCAAATATCCAGACTCAAGAAATACATAGGACCCCAAGTAGAATCAACCCAAGAAGATCCTCTTCAAGGCACATCATAGCCAGACTGGCAAAAACAACAGACAAAGACAAGATACTAAAGTTGGCAAGAGGGAAACGTCAAGTTACTTACAAAGGTCACCCCATCAGGCTAACATCAGATCTCTCAGTGGAAATAATGCAGGCAAGGAAAGAATGGGGAAATATAGTTAAAGTGTTGAATGAAAAACAATTTCAACCAAGAATAGTATACCTGGCAAGATTATCTTTCATATGGGAAAAAAAGGTAAAAACATTCTTGGATAAACAAAATCTGAAGGAATTTACCAACTCCAGATCAGCTCCTCAAGAGGTTCTGAAGTGAGTGCTAAACCAGGGAAACTAAAATGTCAGATGGACTGTTATAAGAGAACAAAGAGCAACCAAGAAAATGGCTCACTTAATGATAGGAACAAGTCCGGAAATATCGATAATAACATTGAATGTCAATGGATTAAATTCTCCAATTAAGAGACACAGACTGGCTGAATGGATTAAAAAAATTAAAAAATTAAAAAAAAAAAAAACCCAGAAACCCTCTATCTGTTGCCTACAAGCAACTCACCTTATGGATAAAGACATACATAGACTAAAAGTGAAGGGCTGGAAAAAGATATTCCATGCAAATGGAAATCAAAACAGGGTTGGAGTTGTGATATTGATTTCAGACAAAATAGGCTACAAGTTAAAGACTGTAAAAAGAGACAAAGAAGGGCACTCTATAATAGTAAATGGGGTAATCCAGCAAGAAGACATAATGGTTATAAATATCTCTGCACCCAACTCAGGAATACCAAAATATGTGAAGGAAAACTGTTGGAGCTAAAAGGAGAACTAGGGATAAATACTATAATTGTTGGGGATCTCAACATCCCATTATCTCCTTTAGACAGATCTTCTAGGCAAAAAATAAGTAGAGAGATACAGGACCTAAATGATACTATAAATCAAATGGGCTTGATAGATATCTATAGAACTTTCCACCCTAAGTCCACAAAATATACATTTTTCTCACCCCGGCATGGAACCTTTTCAAAGATTGACCATATGTTAGGACACAAACCAAGCATTTACAGATTCAGAGGCCTAGAAACTATATCCAGCATCTTCTCTGACCATGATGTAATTAAACTCAAGATTAATTTCAAGAAACACCCTAGAAAATACACGAACACATGGAAACTGAACAACCTACTTCTGAATGACTTCTTCACTACTGAAGAAATTAAGTCTGAAATCAAAAAATTTATGGAAACAAATATGAATACACAAGTTTCCATAATCTATAGGACATGGCAAAAGCTATCATAAGAGGGAAATTCATAGCAATTAGTGCACATAAGAAAAAGACGTAAAGGTGGCAAATAGATAACCTGACATCATGCCTCAGGGAATTGGAAAAATAACAACAACAAAAAAAATCCTAAAAATGCCAGGTGATAAGAAATAATAAAGGTTCAAGCAGAAATAAATGAAATAGAAAATAAACAAACCATTCAGAAAATAAATAAAAGCAAAAGCTGATTCTTTGAAAAGATGAACAAGATTGAAACAGCATTGGCTAGACTGATAAAGAAGAAGAAAAAAAGAAACCAGATATATAAAATACATGATGAAACAGGCAACATTACAGCAGACATAATAGAAATACAAAATATCACTAGAGGATACTATGGGCGACTATATGCCGACAAACAAGATAACTTGGAGGAGTTGGACAAATTCCTGGATGCATATAATCTACCAAGATTGAATCAAGAGGACATAGAAAACCTGAATAGACCCATAAAAAGCCAGGATATTGAATCAGTAATAAATAACCTCCTGGAAAAGAAAAGCTCAGGTCCAGATGGCTTCACTTCTGAATTCTACAAAATCTTTAAGGAAGAGTTAATACCTATCCTACTCAAATTATTTCTAAATATTCAAAAGGAAGGAAACATTCCAAATTCATTTTATGAAACCTTCATCATCCTCATCCCCAAAACAGATATGGACATGACAAAAAAGGAAAACAACAACATCATTGATGAATGTAGATGCAAAAATTCTCAACAAGATTCTCGCAAATCGTATCCAACAACATATAACAAAGATTGAGCGGCCTGAGGTGAACTTTGAAAATGGTTTGCTATTCACTTGACCCAGAGAACCCCACAAAGTCATGCAAGTCAAGAGGTTCAAATCTTTGTGTTCACTTTAAAAACACTCATGAAACTACCCAGGCCATCAAGGGTATGCATATCCGAAAAGCCACCAAGTATCTGAAGGACGTCGCTTACAGAAGCAGCGTGTGCCATTCCGTCGTTACAATGGTGGAGTTGATAGATGTGCCCAGGCTAAACAGTGGGGCTGGACACAAGGTCGGTGGCCCAAAAAGAGTGCTGAATTTTTGCTGCACATGCTTAAATATGCAGAGAGTAATGCTGAACTTAAGAGGTTAGATGTGGATTCTCTGGTCATTGAGCACGTTCAGGTGAATAAGGCACCAAAGATGCACCGTCGTACGTACAGAGCTCATGGGTGGATTAACCCCATACATGAGCTCCCCCTGCCACAGCGAGATGATCCTCACTGAAAAGGAGCAAATTGTTCCTAAACCGGAAGAGGAAGTTGCACAGAAGAAAAAGGTATCCCAGAAGAAACTGAAGAAACAAAAACTTATGGCACGGGAATAAAGTCAGCATAAAATAAATGTAGATAAAAGTAAAAAAAAAAAAAAAAAAAAAAACATATAACAAAGATTATTCATTGTAACTAGGTAGGCTTTATTCCAGAGATGCAAGGGTGGTTCAACATATGCAAGACGATAAATGTCATACACTGCAACTGGGAGTGTAAAATAGTGCAGCCACTGTGGAAAATAGTCTAGGAGTTAGTTCTTCACAAGGTTATACTTATCATAGGACCCAGGGATTCAATTCTGAAGTAAATACCCAGAAGAGATACATAAATATTAACAGAAAGATAAAAACCATATGATCATTTCAATTGATGCAGAGAAAGCATTTAATAAACTACAACATCCTTTCATGATTTTTTTAATCTTTTTTTTTTTTTTTTCATTTTTTGGAGAGATTTTTGCTATAGGGCACATGCGCCCGCCAGAAAGACAGACGGAGAGACAGAAAGCGAGAAATCACCTCCCTGGGGGGATGGCCATGCTGCAATCCCTTCTTCTCCTTTCTCCTCTCAGGATCTTGGGCACACATGCACATGCACCTGGCATGAGTTTAAGCCACCGGTTCCGGGAGTTGAACCATGATCGACGACATGGGAGTCCAGTGACATAGTCATTACACTAGCTGCTGGTCCCCAGCATCCTTTCATGATTAAGACCCTTAGTAAGATCGGAATAGAAGGGTCATTTCTCAACACAATAAAAGCCATCTATGAAAAACCTACAGCTAAACATTATACTGAATGTGGAAAAGCTGAAAGTGTTTCCACTAAAAACTGGTACTAGGCAAGGCTGCCCACATTCTCCACTGCTCTTTAATATAGTGCTGGAAGTCTCAGCTAATGCAATCAGAAAAGAGAATGATATAAAAGGCATTCGAATAGGCAAAGAAGAGTTGAAAATATCTTTATTCGCAGATGACATGATGCTATACTTAGAAGACCCAAAGGTCTCCATGAAGAAACTTCTCAAAGTAATAAGTGAATATAGTAAAGTGGCTGGATACAAAAAATCAACATCTAAAAGTCTATAGCATTTCTATATATGAACAACAAGTTGAATGAAGTAGAGCTGAAGAAAGAAATCCCTTTCACCGTAGCCACAAAATGTATAAGATACCTAGGGATAAACCTAACTAAGGAAGTCAAAGACCTTTATAAAGAAAACTATAAAAATCTTTAAAAAGAAGTTGAAAGCAACATAAAAAAATGGAAGAACATCCCCTGTTCCTGGATTGGAAGAATTAACATAATCAAAATGGCAATTCTACCCAAATAATCTACATGTTTAATGCAATTCCAATCAAAATACCAGAGATATTCTTCACAGATCTAGAAAAGACAACTATAGAATTTGTCTGGAATCATAAAAGACCTCGTATTGCCAAAGAAATTCTTTGCAAGAAGAATGTAGTGGGAGCCTTATCACTTCCTGACTCCAAGATACACTATAAAGCTATGACCATCAAAACAGCATGGTACTGGCACAAAAACAGACATGTGGACCAACGGAATAAAATAGAGACACCAGAAATAACCCCCAAAGCTTACAGCCAACTGATCTTTTTTTTTGGGGGGGGGGGGGGCGCAACGTTCTTTTGCTATAGGGTGCGTGTGCTCGCCAGAAAGACAGAGAGAGACAGAGAGACAGAAAGCAAGAAATCACCCCCCGGGGGGATGGCCATGCTGCAATTCCTTCTCCTTTATCCTCTTGGGATCTTGACCACACACACACACACACACTCTCGGCGTGAGTTTAAGTCACCAGGTTCTAGACTCGAACCATGGTCGACTACAAGGGAGTCCAGCAACATAGCCATTACTCTAACTGCTGGTCCCCAGCCAACTGATTTTTGACAAAGGATACCAGTCAATCCATTGGGTAAAGGAAAACCTCTTCAGTAAATGGTGCTGGAAGAACTGGTTATTCACCCGCAAAAAGATGAAACTAAACCCCTATCTTTCACCATTGACAAAAGTCAACTCAAAATGGATCAAGGATCTGAACCTAAGGCCTCAAACTATAAAACTACTGGTGGAAAATGCTGGGGAAACTCTGGGAAACATTGGGGTAGGCAAAGACTTCTTAAATAAGACTCCCAAAGCACAGGCAATAATCCCTAAAATAGACAAGTGGTACTAAATCAGACTAAGAAGTGTCTGCACAGCAAAGGATACAGTAACAAGTGTGAATCAACAACCCTCACAATGGGAGAATATTTTTATAAAACATGCTCCAGACAAGGAACTGATAATCAGAATACACAAGGAACTCAAGTGCCTCACATGAAAAAGAAAAATGATTAACCCAATTTAAAGGTGGGAAAATGAGGTGAACAAAAATCTCTGTAAGGAAGACATACAAACAGCCTAAAAGCCTATGAAGAAATGCTCAACATCCTTCTTCATAAGGGAGATGCAGATTAAAACCACAATGAGATACCACCTAACCCCCATCAGAAAGTCAAGGAGTAAAATATAAAAAGTGATAAGTGTTGGTGGGGATGTGGTGAAAAGGGAACTCTCCTACACTGTTGGTGGAAATGTAATCTGGTTCAGCCACTGTGGAGAACAATACGGAGGTTCCTCAAAGACCTACAAATAGAACCACCATTCGATCCAGTAATCCCACTTCTAGGTATCTACCCAAAGGACAGGAGAATGCTCAGTCAAAAAGCGCATGCACGTCAATGTTTATTGCAGCTTTATTTACAATTGCTAAGACATGGAACCAACCCAAATGCCCACAAACAGATGAATGGATTGAAAAAGTGTGGCACATATACTCTATGGAATACTGCACAGTCATATAAAACAAGACGCTGGAATTTGATAGAAAGTGGTCGGATATGGAGGATCTATTGCTGAGTGAAGTAAGCCAGGATAAGAAAGATATAGTATGTATCCACTTAATATATATCAACTATCTGCAGTTTATGATAGAGATCGAAATATTGGAGAGCGTAAAGGCAGTGAAAATAGTTAGCTATGATAAGACAGTGTGGAAGGGGGCGGGAGAAGAGAAGAGTATGGAGAAGGATAGCAAGAGAACAAATAGAGAGGCAGGACATTAGTAGGATTCAGATATAGTTTATTACCTGTTGATGATGGTGTGTATAGTATTCTCAACTGGACAGGTCTGAGAAGTATTTCATGTTGGGTAAAGTCTTTTTACAAGCAAAATGATAAATAGTAATTGAATATTTTAAAAAAATTGGAAAAATAATAATCTGGAAAAAAATGAAAAGCTATTGGATGATGATGGGGATTTTCACATCTTTATATTGACTGATATGAATGGTATTCCTTCTGGAAAAAGAAATGTAATACACTGTAAAGTTATATATGTGATTCGATGTAATATAAACAAGATTATGATAATAATTTTAAAATGTTAAAAAATAAGCAGCGATAAAAGATCTAAATGATACCATAAATCAAATGGACTTAATAGACATCTATAGAATCTTCCACCCAAAAACCACAAGATACACTTTTTTCTCACCCTTACATGGAACCTTTTTAAAGATTGACCACATGATAAGGCACAAAGTAAGCCTCCTCAGATTCTAAGGCATAGAAACTATATCCAGCATCTTCTCTGACCGTGATAGCATTAAACTTCATTTTAATTTCAAGAGAAATCCTCAAACATACACAAATACATGGAAACTAAAAAACTTACTCCTGAATGACTTCACAACTACTGAAGAAATAAAAAGACTGAAATAAAAATATACGTGGAAGCCAATGACAATGAGTACACGAGTCTCCATAATCTTAGGGAAACTGTAAAATCAGTCATCAGAAGGAAGTTCAGGGAACCAGCAATTAGTGTAATGGCTATGTCGCTGGACTCCCACGTAGTCGACCGCGGTTCGTGTCTCGGACCCGGTGGCTTACAACTCACGCCGGGCGCATGTGCGTGCGTGCCCAAGATCCCGAGAGGAGAATGGAGGAGAAGGGATTGCGGCGTGACCACCCCCCCTGGGGGGTGATTTCTCGCTTTCTATCTCTCTGTCTCTCTCTGTCTGTCTGGCGAGCGCACGCGCCCTATAGCGAAAACCTCTCCAAAAAAAAAAAAAAAAAAAAAAAAAAAAGAAGGAAGTTCATAGCTATTAGTGCACATAAGAAGAAGATGAAGAGAAGGCAAATGGACCATCTAACATCATACCTCAAAGAGTTGGAAAAGTAAAAACCAAAAAAATCCAAAAAATTCCAGGAGAAAAGAAATAATAAAGATTCAAACAGACATAAATGAAATAGGAAATAAACGAACTACACAGAAAGTAAATGAAAATAAAAGTTAGTTCTTTGAAAAGATAAACAAAATTGATACACCACTAGCAAGACTTATTAAGAAGAGAGAAAGGAACCAGGTGAATCAGGTCTGCAATGAAGCAGGAAATATAACAACAGATAGTAGAAATACAAAACATTATTAGAGGATACTATGAACATCTGTATGCCAAGAAACAAGACAATCTGGATGAGATGGACAAATTCCTGGACACATATAGTCTACCAATATTAAGCCAGAAGGATATAGAAAGTCTGAATAGGCCCATAACAAGCCAGGAGATTGAATCCGTAATAAATAACCTCTCAACAAAGAAAAGCCCTGGCCCTGATGGATTAACCTCTGAATTCTTCAAAACTTTCAAAGAAGAGTTAACCCCCATTCTGCTCAAGTTATTTCTAAAGATCCAAAAGGGTGAATCTTTCCCTGATTCATTCTATGAAGCCTCTATCACCCTTATCCTTAAAAAAGATAAGGACAGGACAAGAAAGGAAAACTATAGACCAATATCCCTAATGAATATAGATGCAAAGATTCTCAACAAGATACTAGCAAATTGTATCCAACAACTTATAAAAAAGATTATACATTGTGATCAGGTAGGCTTCATTCCAGGAATACAAGGTTGGTTCAACATATGCAAAACCATACATATAATACACCATATTAACAGGAAGAAAGATAAAAACCATATGGTGATATCAACTGATGCAGAAAAAGCATTTCATAAGATACAACATCCCTTCATGATCAAGACTCTCAGCAAAATTGGCATAGAAGGGTCATTTCTCAACACAATAAAAAGCTATCTATGAAAAACCCATAGCGAGCATCATCCTCACTGGAGAAAAGGTGAAAGCTTTTACACTAAAAATGGGTACAAGACAAGGATGCCCACTCTCTCCACTCCTTTTCAATATAGTACTGGAAGTCCTCGCCAATGCAATCAGAAAAGAGGAAAAAATAAAAGGCATTCAAATAGGAAAAGAAGAGGTGAAACTATGTTTGCAGATGACATGATTGTATACATAGAAGACCCGATGGTATCCATGAAAAATTTCCTGGTAGTAATACATGAATACAGTAAAGTTGCAGGATATAAAATCAATACACAGAAATCTATAGCATTTCTATATGCAAATAGCAGCAATACTGAGAACTGAAAAAAGTAATTCCATTTACCATAGCCACAAAAAGTATAAGATACCTAGGAATAAATCTAATCAAAGAAGTTAAAGACCTCCACGAGAAAAACTATGAGAAGCTAAAAAAAGAAATTGAAAATGACATAAAAACGTGAAAGGATGTCCCATGTTCCTGGATTTGAAGAATATAATCAAAATAGCAATTCTACCCAGATAATCTACATACTTAATGCAATCCCAATCAAAGTACCAGACACATTTTTCACAGATACAGAAAAGACAATCATAAAATTTGTCCGGAATCATAGAAGACCTTGTATTGCCAAAGCAATCTTGCACAAGAATGGAATGGGTGGGGGACCAGCAGTTAGCGTAATGGCTATATTGCTGGACTCCCATGTAGTCGACCGCAGTTCGAGTCCCAGACCCTGTGGCTTAAAATTCACGCCAGGTGCGTGTGTGTGTGTGTGCCCAAGATCCTGAGAGGAGAAGGGATTGTGGCATGGTCATCCCCCCTGGGGGGATGATTTCTTACTTTCTGTCTCTCTGTCTGTCTGGTGAGCACACACGCCCTATAGCAAAAAACTTTCACAAAAAAAAAAAAAAAAAGAAAAAAAGAAAGAAAAAAAGAATGGAATGGGCAGCATCTCACTCCCAGACCCAAAAATATACTACAAAACTGTGGTAATCAAAACAGCATGGTACTGGCACAGAAACAGACAGGTGGACCAATCAAACAGAATAGAGTCCCCAGAAATAAACTCCCAAACATACAGTCAACTGATTTTTGACAAAGGGTACCAGTCAATCCAGTGGGAAAAGGAAAACCTCTTCAACAAATGGTGCTGGAAAAACTGGTTATCCACCTGCAGAAAGATGAATCTGAACCCCTGCCTCTCACCATTTACAAAAATCAACTCAAAGTGGATGAAAGATCTAAACCTTAGACTTCAAAGTATAAATCTGCTGCTGGAAAACACTGGGGAAACTCTAGGAGACATTGGAGTAGGGAAAGACTTCTTAAATAAGACCCCCAAAGCACAGTCGATAATCCCTAAAATAGACAAGTGGTATTACATCAGACTAAGAAGTTTCTGCCTGGCAAAAGACAGTAATTAGTGTGAATCGGCAGCCCTCAGAATGGGAAAATATTTTTGTAAATTATGCATCAGATAAGGGACTGATAACCAGAATACCCAAGGAACTCAAGCAGTTGTCCTGAAAAAAGATGATCAACCCTATTAGAAGATGGGAGAATTAGTTGAAATAAAACACTCTCTAAGGAAGACGTATGAATAGCCAAAAGGCATATGAAAAAATGCTCAACATCCCTCATTGTAAGGGAGATGCAGATCAAAACCACAATGAGATACCACCTAACTCTAGTAAGAATGACTAAGATTTAAAAAAAAAAAAAAAAGGTAAGTGTTGGCATGTGTGTGGTGAAAGGAGAATTCTCTTACACTGCTGGTGGGAATGTAAATTGGTCCAGCTCCTGTGGAGAATAATTTGGAGATTCCTCAAAGATCTACAAATAGAACTATCATACGATCCAGCAACCCCACTCCTTGGTATTTACCCAAAGGACAGAAGAATTCTTAATTGGAAAAGTGCTCGCACACAGATATTTATTGAGGCATTATCCACAATTGCTAAGACATGGAACCAACCCAAATACCCACAAACAGATGAATGGATTGAAAAAGTGTGGCACATATATTCTATGGAATACTACTCAGCCATAAAAAAACAACAAGACCCTGGCTTTTGACAGAATATAGATGAATATGGAAGATTTACTGCTGAGTGAAGCAAGCCAGGCTATGAAGGAGAAACATTGTATGTTCCCACTTAATACATACAGAGTGTCCACACTCTATGACTGAAACTGAATGACTAAAGGATATAGAAACACAGTAAATGGTTGTGAATACCAGATATAGTGTGGGAAGAGGATGGGTGAAGGAGTAGAATCCGAGAAAGGACATTTAGAAGAAAAATAAAGGCAAAGCATTAGTGGGACAAAGAAATGGGGTATTATCTGTTGAAGATAACTTTATAGTATTATCAACTGGACTGGAGAGAAATGTACACATATTAGAATATTCACTTTGCAAGCTAAATAATGTGATTAAATGTATAAAAGAACATTAAATAAAAATAAAATTAAATTAAAATTAAAAAAACAATATACAAAGGCTGCAAATGCCAAATGGAGTGAAACTTAGACCCGTTAAATAAATTGGTACTATTTTCTGAGTTCAACATTTGGTTCCAAAAATATGTATTAGCACATCCCCTGTGCCTACCACTGGGACAGGTATTTGGGATACTGTTATCAGCCCTTTAGAAACTTATAGCTTAGTAGGGAAAACATACGTACACAAATGGGACCAATGTTCCATGGTAAGCTGTGCTGGTTGAGAAGTAGGTGAGAGCTTTGAGGTAGACAGAGAAGGGACGGCAAATAGAGACTTGATATGTTACATAAATATGTAAGTTTGCACAAGTAAAACAAAATGGGATGAGGAGTGATCCACCTGAAGGCATCAGTCTGGGATTAGGGCATCCTGTGGAGTTTTGTGCTGCTCACAGTGGGGCCAAAATGAGTAATACAGGACAGCCCTAGATGATGTTGAGGTTGTGGGCAGGTGTCAGACTACAAGGGAGATACAGAAACTATCTTCATTTTGCAGAAAGCATCCCTATTGAATATTCATTTCACACAGATTTTTAAATACATATGACAACCTTAAAAAGCTTCATTGCTCTTACTCTAACCAATGTTATTCCTATTTTAAAAAGTTTATAACAAAATATCCATAGCCAGAAAGAAAATCTCAGGACTGGTTTGACATCAAAATAGTTTTTTCCCTGGGACCAGCAGTTAGCGTAATGGCTATGTCGCTGGACTCCCACGTAGTCAACCGTGGTTCACGTCCCGGACCCGGTGGCTTAAAACTCACGTCGGGCACGTGTGCGTGCGTGCCCAAGATCCCGAGAGGAGATCTTGGAGGAGGAGGGATTGCGGCATGGCCATCCCCCCTGGGGGGTGATTTCTCGCTTTCTATCTCTCTGTCTCTGTCTGGCGAGTGCACACACCCTATAACAACAACAACAACAACAACAACAAAAAACTCTCCAAAAAAGAAAAAAAAAATAGCTTTTTCCCTATATATTCAGCATTCTGACAACTTTAATGTTGATGGCCATGAAACACAATTTATAAAATAAATTGATTTGAGAAAAATTACATTTTAGTTGTTGATACATTTTACAAATATGTATGGTTGCAGTCACTAATGGTCACACTATTTTGAATTCTAGCTTTTAGAATTTGATATTACAAATCTTTTCGCAGAGCCCTTACTTCTGTTGGATATAATTTTCAAACAGTTCTGCACATCTTTTCTTTTTGTTTATGTGTGTGTGTGTGTGTGTGTGTGTATTTACATTAAATCACTGTACATCTTTACAGCATGCAAAATGCATTTTCATAGCGTGAATGATAGTCTAGTCAAAGATATTACTAAACATATTATCATCAGCAGACCATTTCCCACATTTGTGTCTGTTGGATGTTTCGATCCCCTCCCTCCTGCCCACTCTCACCCACACTGTCTCCTGTGTCCGCATTTGCTCTCCACGCTTTTATACCATCCATCTTTCAGCTTCTGCCATAGAGTGAAGACAATTGGTACATATTAAAAGGGGACGTACAGTGCGTCTCTTTCATAGCCTGGCTAGCTTTGCTCAGCATTAAAGCTTTCATGTTCATCTGTTTTCTTTTTTGGGAAGCTGGGATTTGTTTTGACTCAGGTTTCGGACGCGGTCTGGGAATGCCATTCTGGCTGTGCTCCTCCCTCCAGGGGGTGAGCGTCCATCCTGATCTTCCCGGGTACATGGGGTGTGTGTCCACTTTCTATCGAATGCCAGGGTCTTGTTTTTTTATGGCTGAGTAGTATTCCATAGTGTATATGTGCCATACTTTATCTTTCTTTTTGGAGAGCTTTTTGCTATAGGGCACATGCGCTCGCCAGAAAGACTGAGAGAGACAGAGACAGAAAGCGAGAAATCACCCCCCCCCCCACCCCCCCCGGGGAGGATGGCCGCGCCACAATCCCTTCCCCTCCATTGTCCTCTCGGGATCTTGGGCATGTACGCACACGCACCCAGTGTGAGTTTTAAGCTACCGGGTCCAGGACTCGAACCACGGTCGACTACATGGGAGTCCAGCGACATAGCCACTACGCTAACTGCTGGTCCCTATTTCTGTCTCTTTCTGGCAAGTGCATGTGCCCTATGGCTAAACAAACAAACAAACAAGAACAAAAACAAAATAAATAATGCTGGCTGGTACCAGTGAATTGTTTTCATTGTAAAAACAATAGAGTAAAATTTTTGCTAGTATCCATATATAATTTCTGATGAATTAAAATGCTAAACATAAACGGGTAACAAAAAACTTGCTGGAGAATATATAAAAGAATATGTTCACTTTTGGCAGAGGTTTTGGTCTTAGGGTGTGTGCACTTGCCAGAGAGAGAAACAGACAGTGAGAGAAGAAGTGAGAAATCACTCCCCAGGGTAATGACTGCGTCACAGTCTCTTCTCCTCTGTTCTCCCAGGGTCTTGGGCACACATGCCCACATGCGCGGCATGATTTTCAAGCCACCAGGTCAAGGACAGGCTGCGGCTGGCCACGTGGGAGTCCAGCAATGTACTGCTACACATCTGTCGACCCTAAGAATGCTTTTTAATCTTGAAGATAAGGATGACTCAATTAAGCAAAACACAAAATTCAGATGATTATGGTTATATTACATAAGTGAAAAACAAAACTGACTAAAATAAAATACTAGTAATATAAGATTAAAGAGTCTCTATCCAGGATATGTAAATGGCTCCTATAAATTAGTAATAAAAGGTAAATAATTAAAAAAAAGTTGAAGGGTTATATTGGTCGTCAAAAAAGCCATGACACATTTTTGCATAGAAAACCACAGAAAAATGACTTTTCATGACTTTTCTGACAACCCAATAAATGATCAATTCACAGAACAAGAACTGAAAATAATTAATAAATAAAATTGCCAGACCTCAATAATATTCAGGAAAATGCAAATTAAGGTGAAATCAGATGTATTCTTAAATACATTTCATGTACACTTTAAAAAGTCATCAACATCCAGTATTGGCTAGGGTCTGGGGAAATGGGCCCCATCAGCTTTGGTGATAGGAGTGTAAATCGGTATGTCATGAACAAGGAGCAACCTTCAAATTTAAAATGTTCATGTTCTGTGCTCTAGAATTATTATTTTTTTTTTGAGAGGTTTTGCTATAGGGCGCGTGCACTTGCCAGAAAGACTGAGAGAGACAGAGAGATAGAAAGTGAGAAATCACCCCCTGGGGAGGATGGCCACACCGTAATCCCTTCTCCTCCATTCTCCTCTCAGGATCTTGGGCATGCACGCACAGTGCCCAGTGTGAGTTTAAGCCACCGGGTCCAGGACTCGAATCACGGTCGACTATGTGGGAGTTCAGTGACATAGCCATTATGCCAACTGCTGGTCCCCAGAAATTTTTTTTTTTTTTGAGAGGTTTTCGCTACAGGGTGCATGCGCTCGCCAGACAGACAGAGAGAGACATAGAGACAGAAAGCGAGAAATCACCCCCCGGGGGGGATGGTCACGCCGCAATCCCTTCCCCTCCATTCTCCTCTCGGGATCTTGGGCACGCACGCACACGCGCCCAGCGTGAGTTTTAAGCCACGGGGTCCGGGATGCAAACCGCGGTCGACTACGTGGGAGTCCAGCGACATAGCCATTACACTAACTGCTGGTCCCCAGAAATTTTGTTTTAAAGTGTATTTTTAAAAGAAATATTCAAACATCTGCAAGCAGAAGGATTACAGGATGTTGACTGCAGTGTTTTTTTTTTATAAAGTTAAACATAGAAAATACCTAATGCTCATCAGTGCAGAAGTGTAGGGCTGAATCTGCTACTTCGTTCTTGATAATAGAACACGAAAGCATTAGAAGTCTCCATTCCCGCTGATATGAAAGGCTGTCCAAGAGCAGCCCCAGGATGGCTCACTGGAAGGCCCACCAAGGAGCTGTTATAAACGGGAAAGGCTTGCCAAGTGACGCTGTTGTGCAACTTGTAACACCTGTTTTCTCCTCTCACTTCCTGAAAGTCCCATTAGACAGTGGATTTTTCCCACTTAGCTTTATTTATTCTCAGCTTTCAATTTTCTTTTGACTCCTGTTTTTCATGTACTTTTCACAAATATTTAACATTTATAAATTTTCCAACTTTAGTTTTCAAAACTTAATAGTTATACACACACATATAAATATATATATATTTGGGCCAGAGGGAGCATCCACTTGCCAGAATGAGACAGAGAGAGAGAAAAGTAGGAAAACACCCCCATGAAAGACGGTCACACCACAAGTTCTTCTCCATTTCTCCTCTCAGGATTTTTGAGTCCACGTGCACACATGCCATGTATATTTCAAACTGCCAGATCCGGGACTCAAACCCCAAGTCAGCCATGTGAGCTCCAGCCACCTTAATTACCATGGTAGTTCAATTAATAATGAATTTCATTTCAGTATCGTTTTTATAAATTTCAGAAATGTTTTTACTGATTTACTCATTTATTCTTATTCATTCTTACATAACATTATTTTCTGGCCTTTTTTGCTTTTCCTGAAAATTCTGTTTCTGCTGAGTCTTCTTTGCCCATTGTTGGTTTGGGGTTTCATTGTCATGCCAGTGACTGTCCTCGAATGTGTGAAGCTCTCTGGCCATCCACTCACGTTTCGAAGAGAGACCCGAACAAGTAGGCGCTGTGCTGAGTGCTGGCTTTGCGGGGGACTCCAGCGCCACCTTCCTCTGGGGGAGCTTGTGACACGGAGGTTTCCTCCAGCACTCTGGTCCCTTATAAAGGTCATGAGGAGACTGTTCAGTGTGGATTTTCCTTCTTTTCCCCATCTTTGTCCTCATGGCCTATGCTGCCCCTGCTGTTCCCGAGATCAGAGGTTTAGGGTTCAAACCCTTCAAAGTAACCTTCCTGACTCCCCTGGGTAGCTGGGTGAGGACTTTGAGTCTACTAAGTTTTCAGTCTCTGGCCTTCACAGAGGATAGAGCTTCCAAGTTCTGAGCCCCGGTTGCTCTTCAGAGCAAGATGGAACCACCCCGTCAGTCATCTCTCCATGCTAGCCTGGCCTGGACCCTCTGTTCTTGGGGCTATCCATCACTGTCTGTCTTCCGTAGATCTGAAACTCTCTTCCCTAGGGGCATGTCTCCAGGTCTCTTTGTCTTTGGGGATTAATAAAGTTTTTCCATAGGGCGGGCGCCACCATGCCCAATAAAGTTTTTCTTTAATTGCCTCCATTATACTGAAATGTCTTGAGGTAGAGTAGATAAACACATTTGGTTATTTTAATTTAATTTAATTTTTTTGGGAGAGGTTTTTACTATAGGACGCGTGCGCTCACCAGAAAGACAGAGAGACAGAAAGTCAGAAATCACCCCCCCAGGGGGGATGGCCACACCACAATCCCTTCTCCTCCATTCTCCTCTCGGGATCTTGGGCATGCACGCACACGCGCCCAGCGTGAGTTTAAGCCAATGGGTCCGGGACTCGAACCACGGTCGACTACATGGGAGTTCAACGACATAGCCATTACGCTAACTGCTGGTCCCCATTTTCATTTTAATTGAAAGCCCAAAATTAATCTGTCACCCTTAAAAATGGGGTGAATTTTCAAGGAAAATCACTCACTAGGTCCATGTCTTAGCTCTGCCACTAGATGGTGCTACCACATCTGAAAGATGAAACTCCGTTGGTCCCGTAAGATAGATCTGTGTTCTTAAACACCTCTCACTTGGGCAAAACTATGCTCTTAGATATGGCCATTGTGTTTCTTAGGAACTTATTATTATAAGGAGAACATGTTTTAACATATTTTGGTACATGAACCATGAGTGAATATTCTTTGAATTTAATTTTAGTGTTTTTGAAGTTCTTTCTACTATGAGTGAGAAACAGAGACGGGCACCCCTGACAGGGTCACACTATGATCCACCGTCACCGTCGGCCGGTCCTCGACCCTGGGCCATGAGCACACGTGGCACGTACAGGGAGGTCTCTAGGTGAGCCAGTACCTTCCCACGTGGGCGAGCCTCACAGAGCATCATGTTACGTTATGCCACTGTCTGACCCCCTGAGTGAATATTCTTACTCATACTTACCAGATTAAAATCTTAGTTACTTTACTTTTCCAAGCTTTAGACCTCCCATCTACAATATCATAAAACAATATTTTTTCTCACTTTTTTAAGGATTATTTTTGGTATAGGGTGTGTGTTCTTGTGAGAGAGACAGAAAGTGAGAAATCACTCCCCCAGGGGAGATGATCATGCTGCAATCCCTTCTTCTCCATTCTCCTTTCAAGATCTTGAACACACATGCACATGCGCCCAGTGTGAGTTTTAAGTCGCTATGCCCAGGACTTAAACCGTGGATGACTATGTGGGAGTCCAGCCACGCAGCCATTATGCCATCTGCTAGCCCCTATATCTCACATTTTACAAAAGTCAAAAGTTTATTGCAGACCTTGGTACACAAAAATGCTAACAATGGCAGCATTATTAGCACAGATATTGGCTTTTAAG
Source organism: Tupaia tana (assembly GCA_026018925.1). Taxonomy (NCBI): domain Eukaryota; kingdom Metazoa; phylum Chordata; class Mammalia; order Scandentia; family Tupaiidae; genus Tupaia; species Tupaia tana. The sequence continues at coordinate 142,687,350 of JAKSZU010000002.1, read as the reverse complement.
ATGACCACTTCAAGATTAGTATAACTTCTAGGGACCAGCAGATGGTGTAATGGCTATGTCACCGGACCACCATGTAGTCAAACACAGTTCAAGTCCCAGACCTGGTGGCTTGAACTCACTCCTGGCGCGTGTGCATGCGTACCCAGGATCCTGAGAGGAGAATGGAGGAGAAGAGATTGTGGCGTGGCCATCTTGCTGGAGGGTGATTTCTCACTTTATGTGTCTCTGTCTCATGCTCTATAGCAAAAGACTCTCAAAAAAAAAAAATTAGTGTAACTTCTAGAAGTTATTATTTTAAAAATAAGTTATTTCTCCTCATTTCCAACCACATCTTACTTGAATGGTAAAGGGATTTTTAAAAAATTATTTAAGATCTTTATTAACTGTTGCTTGCGATTTGTTGACTTTTGAAAAAATCAAGTTGTAAACTTCTATTACACATTAAAAACGAAGTTTTTAAAAATATGAACTGGCTCAAATATGAAACAATTTAAAAACCTTTAAAGACTAGCAGATAGCATAGCAGTTACATCACTGGACTCCCACATGGCCAACTGCAGTTCAAGTCCCGGACCCGGTGACTTGAAAAATCATTCTGGGCCCATGTGCATGCATGCCCAAGATCCCAGGAGGAGATGGAGGAGAAGGGATTGTGGCATGGTCATCCCCTCTGGGGGGTGATTTCTTACTTTCCCTCTCACTGTCTCTGTCTTTCTCTCTCTTCCTGGCAAGTGCACAAACCCTAATCCAAAAACCTCTAAAAAAATAAAATAAAATAAAAACCTTTAAATGTATATTGAGAAAAACCAGACTTAACACACACACACACACACACACACACTTTTCATTAGCAAAAGAAAAGACATCTTTAGGTGAAAGGTGAGAAAAGGTGAAAATAATTTCAAAGCCCCTTGCTGCACAGATAAAGCAGGTAGTCCTAGGCACCTGGTCAGTGGGTAAAGCGAGCACTTGCGGTCCTCAGCTCCGACCTTCTGCTCACTTCTCATTGCTGGAATTCAAAAATCACTTTTTTTTTTTTTTGAGAAGTTTTTGCTATAGGGCACTTGCGCTCACCAGAAAGACAGAGAGCGAGAAATTACTTGCTATTTTTGAGGAATGAGGGCAGATCCAGTCAGGTCACACTGATTTCCTTTTCTGTGGGAATATAATAATATATATTGTTATTAAATACATAGTCTCCTTGGAGACTGTGTTTCCAACATCTTCATTTTTACCATGAAAAATGTCACAAGCCTGGTCATCCCTTCCTTCCTTGAGTTCCGTTAGAAACCACTGCATCTGGGCCAGCGGGTGGGGTAGTGGTTGAGGTTCTGGACTCCCACATGAGCATGGAGCCCCAGAACTGCAGCCTGAAAATTGCACCAGGCGTATGTGTATATGTGCCCAAAATACCTGAAGGAGAAGGGACTGTGCATGGCCATCCTGCCTGGGGGCTTGATTTCTCACTTTCACTTTCACTGTCTCTCCTGGGAGTACATGTACCCTAGCGCAAAAACCTTAGAAAAGCAGGAAAAAGAAGAAAGAAAGGAAGAAAGAAAGAAAGAAAAAGAAAGAGAAGAAAGAAAGAAAGGAGAAAGGAAGAGATCACAGTATCCTTGAAGTGAAATTTCTAAAAAGCCACGGTACCCTTACAATGAATTCCTTAATCTGCTTACCTTACCATGATTTGGAGTCTATTATTCATACCCAAAGAACCTTAGGTAATACTACACAACAAGCCAATAAATTATTTTAACAGCACCAGAAGAATTTTCTGTAGGGATAGAACTGCTTTTGCCTAAGAAAAATACCTAGAAAAGTAGTTTAGGAATTATGGCAAAATCCCTAAGACATAACTTGTCGAGAAGTAGCTGAACTAGTACAGAAGAGCAGGGATCTGCGGTGAGAAGGGCAGTGTTGTCTGCGTTTACGTGCAGCTGGGTGCTACCTCTGGATCGGACATGGGGCCGGATCGGGCTCTGCGCCTGGATCTGGAAGGACAAGGGAGGTGTGCAGATCTCCACAAGCTCAGCCTTTCAGGAAAAATGGAAGGTGGATCTGGAGGTGGCCTAAAATCTCTGCAGACCAACTCCTAGCCTCAACCTAGAGAGAGCTGGAGAGACTCAGAGCTAATGACCACGGGTCCCATCGATTTAAACCAGTGTGACTTTCATTTTTTTTTTTTAAATGTTCTTTATTATAATTATTTATTTAATTTTATTTAGTCGATCATTTATTTTTTTTAATTTGACCAGAGAGAGATACAGAGGAGGAAAGAGAGAGAGGGAAAGTGAGAAAGGAAGCCACCAGGTCCAGGACTCGAACCATGGTCAGCCATGTGGGAGTGTCCAGCACCTTAACCACCACGCCACCTGCTGGTCCCGACTTTCATTTCAAAGGATAGGCTAATTCAGTTTTTAATATAAGGATTATTTATTTATTTAATTCTGTTTGTCATTATTATTATTTTATTTTGACCAGAGAGAGAGAAAGGGAAAGGGAGAAAGCAAGCTGCCAGGTCCAGGACTCGAACTGCCGTCAGTCATGTGGGAATCCAGGGCCTTTAACCATCACACCACCTGCTGGTCCCTAGGACAGGCTAATTCTCATGTTGGGATTATACTGTTTTTTGGCAGCAGGGGGAGTGGGGGGATTAACCTTTATTTTTTAAAAACCAAACCACTAGGAAAATGTATCACAGCCTTGAAACAGCAAACAGGCTATATTTTCATTTCAAGTAACAATCTGACCAAAAGACAACGAGGTCCCCATCAGAAGGACAAGGTGCCACACTGGGCAGGAACACCGCCTGTTGCAGAGGCCCAGGTGGAAATGGCAGTTGGTAATGAGAGACTGCCTCCTTAGCCCTAAGGGAATCCCTGCTGTCCTAGCCAAGTTGCTTATTCATTTATTTATTTTTCCGTTGACCTTTCTGTGGCCCGGGGATTGTCTCAGGAGGACTCTGTTGACTAAGTAAGTCATCCTAGGTGTCGGCTTTCTTCCATTTTGCTCTAGGAAAACCAGGTGTTCCACATTGAGTGCTTCAAACGCTCTTAAGTAACCAGCTGTTCCTCTCTCATTGTTCACTCTTGCAGACTGGTGTGTAGCTGTCACGACGCGAGTCCCCTTTCCTACTAAGGGCACACTGTTCCTGTGACACTGTCTTGTCATTCTTTGTGGACAGCGTCAGGGCCAACCAGCCAGTGAGAGGGAACCTCCGCTTTCCACACTCGGCGTGCTGTTGCTTCTGTTTTCTCCTGGTCTAAGATGTGCTGTGTAAGAATTTGAAGGAATACTCATCCACATCTGATGGCCAGTGAAGGCTGTCCACAAAGAACTGTTTCAGAATCACCATCCAGGCCACTCTCCCCCCACTCCACGTTTGCATCAACTTTATGCCCTTGAATGCAACACAAAAGCAAGCAAAACAAAGACCCAGAGACCTTGTCCCTTTCTAAATTAGTGTCTCCATGAATTTTAACAACTTATGAAAATGATGCTGTGGTACCACTGGTAAACAGACTGGCAACAAATAGAGACGCCCTCCTCAGTCTGCACCCGGTCGCAGGCAGTGCGAGGAGCCGGCCGGTATGGCGGTACTGTGCAGGAGGACTGGCTCCTTGGAGGGCTCTCACTTGGTGAAGGGAGAGTCCTACTGTCGGGAGAAGCACTTGCCACCAGAAACGGTTCTCAACCGCTCTCTTCTGTGCTCTCCAACCCAAATTTTAGCACCACTGAAGCAGGAGAAAGCTAGCAAATGGAAGTGGGTAAGGAGCAGGATAGACAGCAAAAACCACTCAGGGAAGAAAATTCCCTGCCCAAGGTAATGTAGGCAGGAGATGGGGTGGGGGTGGGGTCTAGCTGATTAGGCAACACGGGAAGAATCGGCGGGCCCAGCCACATTTGAAATAGCCAACGAGAAATCAGTGGGCCCGGCCAATGATCAACCGACATGACCTAGATTACAATTTATAAACCTCACGGAATGCAAGGCCCGGGCCTTTCGAGCTGCCCTTTCTCTGCCCGCTCAGGCCCACTCTTACCTCTCTGGAGTGTACTTTCACTTGATAAACTGCCTTTTCCTTGCACTGTTTGCGTGTTCTGTTCGGTTTGTCTGAAATACAAAGAACCAGCCATCCTCACAGAAGCCCCCTGCAGCAGCGGCTGCCCACTCCCTGTGTCAATAGTCTGTGGCTTTGCCGCTGCAGTGAGGCTGCACCAGGCCAGGCAGACCTGGACTTCCCCAGCTCCTTGGTCACCACGGCCTGGGCTTGGGCCAGAGGCGCAGGCAGCACTGGATGCTCTGGTGCGCCATTGTGTGGACGCCTGCTTGTCCCTACAGCACCGGGACATGAGGCCCTGCACCTTCCAGATGTCCCCTTGCTCCAGACTCTTCACCATGGAGTGCAAGGCTTCCTGCGCCCGGAGCTGCTGCAGCTCTGCCATGACCCCACGCTACACCCTGCCAGAGCCCACCTTCTCTGTTCGAGAGATTTTTCCTATAGGACACATGCACTTACTGGAGAGAAAGAGAAAAAGAGAAAGTCAGAAAGTGAGACATCACCCCCCGGGGGTATGGCCATGCTGCAATCCCTTCTCTCCACTTTCCTCTCGGGATGCTGGGCACACACACACAGGCCAGGTTGAGTTTTAAGCCACCAGGCCCAGAACTCGAACTGCAGTCGACTACCTAGGAGTTCAGCAACATAACCACTATGCCATCTGCTAGTCCTAGCTTCTTCTTTCTTTCTCTCTCTCTCTTGCTTGAATTAGCTTTCTATCATGAATACAAATTAACTTAAAAAAAAAAGTCAAATCAGCGGTGAATATGAAGACTAGGGCTGGGTAAACGGTGTTGGGCAGAGCAGTCAGTACACAGGTGAGCAGCCCCCGTGGGAGGAGGGTCACCGATGAGCAGACAGGAGGGGGAAGATCTCCAGGCAGCTGAGAGCCAGAGGTGGCCTCAGGGAACTGCAGCGCCTGAACGAATGGACAGAGGGTGTTGTGAGGAGCTGGAAGCACTGCCTTCTGCCTTCCCTGAGTTTCCACTCAGTGAGAACCCAGTCGCCCTCAGGCGTGGTGACAGCCGTTTCCTACTGCCAAGCCCTGTGTGCCACTGATAATTCTGGAACTCACTCCTATGTTACCTTACACAGGGTCAGGCTTAAAAGCATCAGCTTCCCAAGAAATGTGATACCCATCCCGACACGGCTACCCTAAATCCCCTGCACTTATTCTGCCGGGTTCCACGAGGAGCTGCCCAATGACACACCCACGCTCCTTTTGCTCTCAGGAGCCACATCTGAAAAGGGACCTCGTATTTTTTTTTTTTCTTTTTTGGAGACGTTTTTGCTATAGGGCACATGCACTCACCAGACAGACAGAGAGAGACAGAGAGACAGAAAGCGAGAAATCACCCCCCAGGGGGGTTGGCCATGCTGTAGTCCCTTCTCCTCCATTCTCCTCTCAGGATCCCAGGCACGCATGCACACACACGCGCCCAGCGTGAGTTTAAGCCACTGGGTACAGGACGCGAACCACTGTTCGCTACATGGGAGTCCAGCGACATAGCCGTTACGCTAACTGCTGGTCCCCGGAGCTCGTATTTTTGACAGGCCTTGGAGATCCTGGAAGCACTAACTGTCAGAGTGATCACCAGGGCGGGGCAGCTACCGGGGACTCTGTACTTCTGTGAGAAAGGGAGAAGTGACTAGGAGCCGGACCCAGGATTTGCTACAGAGGATAAATCAAAGGGGTCCTCTGCGCGTGACAAAACCTCATCTACGTAAAGGATGCAGTTTGCCTTCACAGCAATCCTGTAACAGCTGGCTTCTAGGATTGTAATGATATTAAAATTCTAAGGCTACTAAAAGGAAACCAGTCTTCATGTGGGAATGTTATCACCTCTTCCTCAATGCTTTATTGGAATTTTTACCTGATAAATGGTAGTCGAAAAAGGCTTTTAGATAGTAACCAAGGATTATGGGTCTTCACATATGTGAGATTGAGAAAGAAAAATTTTCTCCCCAGGTCTCATTTTTTCCCATTCATATAATAAAGGGCTCCAATGAAAGGTTTTCTAGTATCTCCTTCAGTTCTAAATTCAGTGATGCTGTGGAAAAGCAGAGCAAAATAGGAAATATTGGGTCATTGGGAAGATCATGGCACAGTTTCGCAGAGAAACACTTGGCTTTCCTGGAGCCAAGAGAGTTGAGATTGGCATCGTCAGAGCTTGATGGTACGGCGGGAGACAGGGATGTGACACAGACAGGGTGCAGGCCCAAGATGGAGTCACAATGGCCAAGTTTTCATGAACAAAGAGCTAGTGGCATTAGGACCCAAAACAATGACAACTAAAGGCAGCAGAGTCTCTTTGCCAACTACATTCTCACAAGAAGTAAGCACTTCTCTGGTCTGCTGTCCCCACGCAGAATGGGCTAAGAAGTCACTCACACCGCCAGGCAACCATTTTCCACAGCCCATTTCCTTATCAGAAAGCCAGCCCCCCATTCAGACTGTGAGCAGACTTTTCCCCTGTGATGGCCTGGGTGTGGGAATGGAGAACCGGGCAGTGTCACAGAGGTTAAGGATGAACACATGGAAACTTCAGTGTGGGGATGTCTTAGTTTCTTGTTTTCTTTCTGAGATTTGGGAGTATAGGTTTAGTTTGCTATGTAGGAGCTCTGTCGGTCATACCCATTTTCTTTGAGCACGTACATTTTAGGGGACAATTTAGAACGCCGTGCCTCAGCTCCCCTTCGGCAGCCCACCCCGGGACCCCTCCGCTGCTGCCCGTGTGGGAACGACTATTGTCTTGGTAAGCTGCCCTGCGGCTCTCCACCATCTGCGGCTCTCCACCATCTGCATCTCCGTCTCCGATCCGGGCTGAGAGCGGAGCCCAGTCATCCCGCTGTCCTGCAGCCGTGGTTGACGTTGGGCCTGCTCGCCTCAACCGCCCGAGCCAATGTGACCTTCGGCCTTTCTCACTTACTACTTGTTTGACAAAATTCCTAACTTTTCTAGCCGCAGTTCCCTCATCTCTAACACAGAAAAGTAAAAATAATAGACAATTTAATTGTGTCTGGTTGGGTCAAATGAGATGACAGACGAGATGACTTTGTATAAAGGTCAGCATAATCGTCACTGTTATTACTGTGATAAAAATGAAAGTGAAGATCCAGCCAGGATGGCGGATACGAGTGGGCCCACGGCAGAGGCTGAGGCCGTGTGAGAGGGCTTCGGTTCCAGACCCAGCCTGAAGACGCCGTGGTCCTGGCTGACGGGGAGGCTGGGCAGGAGAGCTGCCACTCGGCGAGACCCTGATGAGAGTACCTGTCCTCCCCCTTCTCTCTGTCCCATGCTCGCTGTCATTAATACATACATACATACATACATGCATACAATTCCAGCCAACATTTACCTGCTATTCCGAGGTCTATGCATGTGAGATCTTTTAACCTTCGAACAATCCTGTGGAAGGGTAATATCACTATTGTCATTTTCCAGAGGAGGATACTGAGGCGGGAGGGATGAAATGACAAACCACTGACAGAGGTCACAGCACAGGGGGTGCAGAGCAGCTCAGGGCCTGGCATCTCTGTCAGCTCTGATTCTCACAGACCCCTGAGGACATGTCATAGACTCAGTGTGACCGAACGATAATCAATTCTACTCTCACAGCTTCTTCAGGCATACCCTAAACGGAATATCCTGTCTTTCTTTGGCAAAATTATTCTAAATGACTATGTATTCACAACTCTGCAGCAAAATGTATGTGGTTTTAAATTTTTCCCTAACATGTATGTGCTCAAAGAAAATTGGTATGACCAACAGAGTGCCTATGTAGGAAGCTCAGAAAGTCAAAACAAAATGACAGGAATTAAAAGCGAAAACGTCCCCACACTGAAGTTTCCGTATGCACATCCTTCATCTCTGTGACACTGCCCCGGTTGTTCTCTGTCCCCAGGCCCAGCCACCACAGGGGAAAAGTCTCCCCACGGCCCAACTTTGTTCTCCAGCAGAGGCTGTTAGTGACTGCCAGGGTTCTATGGCAGAACTTCAAAAGCAGTGTGTCCCGACCCGGGGGGACAGTCGAACAGGTTTCCTGAGGGAAGGAGTGAGAGCCGGAACAAGCGGCACAGTGTCACAGCTCGGAGACGACACAGTGTCGTCTGTTTATTGTGGGCAGCACGGTACAGCACGGAGACGACACAGTGTTACAACTCTTTAGGGTCGCGTCGTCTGTTGTGAGCAGCATGGAGACGATGCGGTGTCACAGCTCTTCACGGTCGTCTGGAGACGATGTAGTGTTACAACTCTTCAGGGCTGTCTGGGGACTGTGCGGTGTTTCAACTCTTCAGGCTCTCCAGGGTCGTCATCTTCCTGGTCTTCTGTGTCGTCTTCGATGTCTTCCTGGTCGTCTGGCTATTGTGGGCCAGGCATGGTGGTTATATACACGTTGGTGGATCGTGAAAGGTGGGTTATGATTGGTTGTAAACGGTGGGCTGTGATTGGTTGTAAATGGTGGGCTGTTATTGGTTGTAAACGGTGGGCCGTGATTGATTGTAAACAGTGGGTTATGATTGGTTGCTTTTCGACCAATTATGAGGTGCCGGATATGCAAATCTGAGGGATTCTAGTGGCCAATCATGGCAATTGTTTGCTCTCTGAAAAACCTCGGCAGACTCACTGGTGCGCAGCCTCCCACAGCAGTGGGCAAGGTTTTATGGCAGAACTTCAAAAGCAGCGGGCGATGGTGTGATTAGCTCAAATCAGTAAATCTCCTCACCCGGCCCACCAGCAAATCAGTAGACCGTAAGCCTCAGTAGCATTTTTCATTTTTCAGCAAAAAATGTGGAACCATGACGCCTGACACTTGACAACACCCAACATAGAATATGTATGATTTTCTAAGAATGACCGATGAATGGTGAAGAATGATATTAAAAGCATCAGAATTAATTGTGAGAATCCTCAATTTAGAAAGAACTCACACAAATAGATAGGACACACTGGAAAACCCCAATTGATCAATGGTCAAAGGATGATCAATTCACAAAATAATTCCACAGGAACTTCGTAAAGTTTTTCTCAAAAAAAGCAAATGTATGGGACCAGTAGTTAGCGTACTGGCTATGTCACTGAACTCCACGTGTGCGTGCGTGCCCAAGATCCTGAGAGGAGAATGGAGGAGAAGGGACTGTGGCGTGGCCATCCCCCCTGGGGGGTGATTTCTCGCTTTCTGTCTCTCTGTCTCTGTCTTTCTGGCCAGTGCACGCGCCCTGTAGCAAAGACCTCTGGAAAAAAAAAAAAAAAAGCGAGTGTATGAATATTTTATGTAGGAAAATGTTAATACTGATGGGACTGGGTCTAACTTGTGTTACTCACATATGTACTATATATAACTATTCATCATATAATTCTTCCACTGGAATAATTTCTTATGTTAAGCAGCCCTTGAATCTGTCCCCACATCTCATTAGTGATGCTAAACCCTGCTTTGGGTTAAGAGATGATTTTCAGCTTTGACAGAAGTGTTGCAATTTGAAAATTAGTGAGAGTTTTGATCAAAGAATCTAACAAGATAGGGCAGATGCACGTGTGCACCGGGCACCAGCTCCACTGTCATCAAGACAACGCCCACGCGTGTTCAAGAGCGTGGCACAGTCGAAGCCCAGAAAAGGTGCCCAGTGCTTTTGACATGGGTCCTGTTTGCTAGCTGCTTGCAAACCTGGAGTGTTTCTATGCCACCTTTGTAAATTGCCTGTGGGGAAATGTTACACGTGGATTGCAACTGTTTTGCGATTCTTCTCATCTGCAACATCCCTGATCCAGACTATACAATGCCTGTAACTTCTGACCCTGGGCCTGGATTTGAGAGTACGAGCTCTGCCTGGACCACCAGCCTGGCTTTATAAACCCGAGCTCTCCCGCTCTCTGAGTGGCGCTTGGTTTCTATGGCACTCCGTGTTTTCCACAGCAAAGGTCCAGGAGACAATTGTTAAGAGACTAAACTAAGGTAAATATACAAAAATGGAAGCTGTTTTGGTTGATATATTTTGAAAGATTAAAAAAAAAAACCAGTAAATCCAAATATGGTTTTCTTTGGCTTAAAATGTTATTTATCATAGTATCATAAATTATTTACAAACGTGAGTCACTTCCAACAGGAGTAAACAAAATTGATGATAACCTCCAGTTCATTATTACTGCAGAGAAAGCAAGTCTTCCATTAGGCTTATGCTGCAGAATGAAAGAAGCCTTTGCTTCATGAAAACATCACTGTTCCATCATTCTCTTTCTTTCACCATAGAGTTGAAAATGCAAGATTATATATATATATATATATATATATATATGTGTGTGTGTGTGTGTGTGAAATATATATACATGTGTGTGTGTACATATATATATATATATATATATATATATATATATATATATATAGAGAGAGAGAGAGAGAGAGAGAGAGAGAGAGGTTGCTTCTAAATATAATAAAACAACAATTGCGAATGGCTACATGCCTGAAGCATTGAACTAATAATTGCTGGATGATGGATAATTACCGTGATAGGATCATCAATTTCTCTTTCTTCTGTAGAGACTATAGAAGAACGGATAGAGGGAACCAGCAGTTAGTGTAATGGCTATGTCGCTGGACTCCCACGTAGTCGACCGCGGTTTGTGTCCCGGACCCGGTGACTTAAAACTCACGCCGGGTGCATGTGCATGCGTGCCCAAGATCCCGAGAGGAGAATGGAGGAGAAGGGATTGCGGCGTGGCCATCCCCCCTGGGGGGGATTTCTCACTTTCTGTCTCTCTGTCTCTGTCTGTCTGGCCAGCTCACGTGCCCTATAGCGAAAACCTCTTAAAAAAAAAGAAGAGCTGATGGACGTACCCACAGAGGACTTATTGTCTACCCTGGTTATTTTCTGGGTGTTGAAAGCTGTGGTTTACACCATTGCCTGGAGTTTTGAGAGAGCATCCTCACTAACCTGGGAAAAAACATCAAAGTTCAAAATTCACAGAATGGTGCCCACTGGAGGTATACCACTTTTGTATCACTATAAAATTGAAAAATCACAAATTGAACCATTTATAGTTGAGGATTATCTGTGTATAAAATTCCCCTAAATGCGATCATTGTTGCTATTTACAGGGTCATTATTGTATTTCTCATTTATCATAAAATGGCAAGACTAAAAGCTCTGGTTTAGTTACAGTTTAACAAATGTTAGTTTTGTATAATAACTTACTGAATAAGATTTTCCTTTTTTTCTCATTTCTTCTCACAAGCCCTCCAGAGTAATGTTGGGTCAGAGAAGAGATAAATAAAGTGAATCAAGAAAGGGCTCCGTGGGGCTCAGCAACCACGGGACGGTTTGTGTTTGAGTGGACTATTCTAGAATTGGGCTGCTCCCCTCGCACAGCAGGTAAGTGCTCTGCTAGGAACAGTTCAAATCCTGGCCCTGGTGGCCTGAAACACACACTGTGTGTGTGTGTGTGTGTGTGTGTGTGAAATCGGGCAGGGTGGAGAAGTGGAAGCAGGGCTGTAGAGTGCCCTTGCCCCACTGGGGCTGCATTTCTCCTCGCTCTCTCTCTGAGGAGCCGACATAGTCTCTGAAACGGGGCGATTTGGGACGATTTATGACTCAATTCTGGTGGACGAAAGTCCAAAGTCATCACAACATGGTAGGAGGCATTTTGAGCAGAGTGAGGGGCGATCTATTTCCATGTGGCCTCTAGAATAATATTTTCTTACACTAGGTAGAAGAGCTCCTGTGGGTGACAGAGGGCCACTGTGCTGCTCTGGGAGGCTCGGTGGTGGCTGCACGCAGCACCCTGGGCCAGGAAGGCAAAAGCTCTCTCCCAGGCGGCAGGAGCGACGGGAGAAAAGGCACGAGTGCCCAGGGTCTTTAAAACAGTCTCCATGGAACCAGCCAGGGCTGTGACGACTGGATCCCACGTGACTGACTGTGAGACCCGGACCCAGCAGCTTGAAAAACACTGCCTGGCACATGTGTGTGAGTGCCCAGATCCTGAGCGGAGAGAGGACGGCATGGCCATCCCCGCTGGGGATGCCTTCTTACTTACCCTCTCTGCCCCTCTCTGGCAAGCACGACACTCTATAGCAATTTTTTCTTTAAATTTTGCTATAGGGTATGTGCACTCACCAGAGAGAGATAGAGAGAAAAAGAGAGAAGGAAAGCGAGCACTCACTCCCTCCAGGTGTGATGGCCACTCTGAATCCCTTCTCCTCCACTCTCCTGCAGGCATGCACTCACACCTGCCTTGCTTCTCAAGCTGAAACATCGACTCACACCCATACTCAACCATGTGGGATCCAGCTGCCCTGATGACCACACCACTGGCTAGCCCCCTAGAGAAAAAATAAATTTTTTTTGGAGAGATTTTTGCTATAGGACATATGTGCTTGCTGGAGAGACAGAGAGACAGAGAGACATAAAGTGAGAAATCACTCCCTGAGGGGGTGGACATGCTGCAATTCCTTCTCCATTCTCCTCCTGGAGCCCTGGGCACTCTCACACAGGTGCCCAACATGAGTTTCAAGTCACTGGGTCTGAGACAAACTGTGGTCAACTTCAGAGTCTTAACCACTACACCACCTGTGGGCCTCTGCAACAATTTTTTTTTCTTGGAGAGGTTTTTGTTATAGGGTGCTCACCAGAAATACAGAGACAGAAAGCGAGAAATTACCCCCCGGGTGGGTGGCCACACCACAATCCCTTCTCCTCCATTCTCCTCTTGGGATCTTGGGCATGCATGCACATGAGCCCAGCGTGAATGTAAGCCACCAGGTCCAGGACTCGAACTGCAGTTGACTGCATGGGAGTCCAGCGATATAGCCATTATGCCAACTGCTGGTCACTCTGCAATAAATTTTTTAAATAGTAAAAAGAGGGGGCCAGCAGATAGTGTAGCAGTTATGTCACTGGACTCCACATGACCCACCATGGTTGGAATCCTGGACCCCATGGCTTGAAAATCATGCTTTGTGCATGTGTATGCAGACCCAAGACCCAGGGAGGAGGATGGAGGAGAAGGGACTGTGGCATGGCCATCCTCCCTGAGAAGTGTTTTTTCACTTTCTCTCTCAGTGTCTCTGTCTCTCTCTCTCTGGCAAGCACACGTGCTCTCAGACAAAAAAACTCTTAAAAAGAAGAAAAAAATGGAGACCAGCAGATGGCATAATGGTTACATTGCTAGACTTCCACGTAGTTGAGCGGTTGGAGTCCCTGACCTGGTGGCTTAAAATTCACACCAGGCGTGTGTGTAAGCGTGCCCAAGATCCCGAGACGAAAATGGAGGAGAAGGGATTGCGGCGTGGCCATCTCCCCTGGGGGGTGATTTCTCACTTCCTGTCTCTCTATCTGGAGAGCATACATGCCCTATAGCAAAGATTTCTTAAAAAAAAAAAAAAGAAAGAAAGAAAGAAAAAAGAAAAGTCTTTGCAATTGCTCTAAAACATACACAAGTCCCTGGACACCCTCGTCAGGACGAGGTGTTTATGTCCCCTCTCCCTGCCCCTGAGCAGACCTCTAGAACATGGCAGAGTGGGGATGAATGCTCTCCCTGCTGGGGGGAGCCCGGAACCCCTGCCAGTTTCTGCTAGGACTCTGAAGCTAAGAACCTTCGGCCATCGGGGACAAAGTGACATGGACAAGGTGAAGAGAGCGGGAGGAGGGTGTGTGTGTGTGTGTGTGAGGGGGGATACAGGAGGAAACGGGAAGGGCAGTTATTATTCTAGGGAGCCAAAAGTTCATTCTGTACCAAAAGGGAGAGCAGACAGCGGGACAAACAGCAATCTGTCACAATGCAAGGGGACTTCAAAACGTTCATAGAAAAACGGAATTAAAGTATGAGTTTACATTGGTGCAAGCATTTTTCACTTTATACATGGTTTTTACCCAGTACACCCTTTTTCATGGGCTTCTTGGAGACCTCTCACATGAATGCAGCAATATTGCAATTTTTATAAAAGTTCAAGTTCTTGTGATTTAGCAAAACAAAAGAATATTCCTGAAGAGGCAGTTACCAGGCTTTACAGATATCTGCCTGGATATCAGACACTATACTGCTCCATTTGCTTTGGGCACAAATTGCTCTCGAAAGGTTTCTTTTTTGTTCATTTCTTTTCAGACTTTTTTTTTTTTTCTTTTTTTGGAGAGGTTTTTTGCTATAGGGCGCGTGCGCTCGCCAGACAGACAGAGAGAGACATAGAAACAGAAAGCGAGAAATCACCCCCCAGGGGGGATGTTCACGGCGCAATCCCTTCTCCTCCATTCTCCTCTCTGGATCTTGGGCACGCACGCACACGCGCCCGGCGTGAGTTGTAAGCCACCGGGTTCGAGACGCAAACCGCGGTCGACTATGTGGGAGTCCAGCGACATAGCCATTACGCTAACTGCTGGTTCCCTTTTCAGACTTTTTTATTTGGTGCAAAATAATTTTTTATAAAGGTAATACATAAACCATGCAAATCCTTCAAATATAAATAATGCAAAATGAGAAACTCTTTTTCCTCTGTACTCTCAAAAAACTCAGCTTCCTTTACCCAGAGGGAGCTGCTGTTTGCAATTTCTTGTGAATCTAAGACTACATGTGTATGTCTCTTAAAACTGTTAGGTTGAGAAATAGGTGGTCCCTGCCTCCGTCACAGCAAGGAACTGAGGGATGGGGGGAAGCTGAGCACGAGGTTTATTGAGAGGAAAAAAGACAGGTCTGCAGATGGTGGGGCCAGTGCCCAGACAGGCAAGCAGGGTCCAGGGTCATTAGGTGACAGAGCGGCCAGTGTGAGGCAGGGAAGCCCCCACTGTCTCCTTCCCCTGTCCCCTTTTATCCCGAGTTAAATCCTTGGTTTAGTCAAAGTATGAGGTGCCCAACGTCTCCTCCAGCTCGCTACATTTTATCTTTGTTTTCCCGTTTTTTTCTCCTCCTGAGTCTCAGTGCCTAGGTAGTTACTTTTTTTTTTTTCTTTTTCTTTTCTTTTGGAGAGATTTTTGCTATAGGGCGCGAGCGCTTGCCAGACAGAGAGAGACATAGAGACAGAAAGCGAGAAATCACCCCTCGGGGGAGGGATGGCCATGCCGCAATCCCTTCTCCCCCATTCTCCTCTCGGGATCTTGGACACGCACACACACGGGCCCGGTGTGAATTTTAAGCCACCGGGTCCGGGACTCAAACCGTGGTTGACTACATGGGAGTCCAGCGACATAGCCATTACGCTAACTGCTGGTCCCTCTAGGTAGTTATTTTGAGTTTGATGAAGGTTACAAAGTAAGCAGTTTATGGCCCTCTTTTAACCCTTTGTGTTCCTGGTATCCTAGACAACACCTAACAAAACAAAAAACAAATCCCAATGTTAATGTAGTGTCCTATAAATACTGCTGTAAGCCTTTTTTCTTTTCCACATAAAAATAAATTTTGGAGATCTTTTTCCATGTGCATAAGTATAAAGGTTTTTTTTTTTTTTTTCTATTTTCCTTTCTTTCCTTTTTTTTTTTTTTTTTAGTTTTACTGTAGGGTACGTGTGCTTGCCCAAGAGAGCGAGCACCTGAGGAGGCCATGCCATGATCATGTCTCCATTCTCCTTTCAGGGTTTTGGGCACACACACACGTCTGATGCGTTTTTCAAGCCACTGGGTTCGGGACTTGAACCACAGTCAGCTCTGTGAGAGCCAGTCACCTTAACCAACATGCCACCAGGTGGCCCAATAAAGCTGTTTTGTTCATGTACAATGCTCGCACATGTGTAAATTAAAGAACTGAAACAGAGCTGTCTTAACTGACTACATTTTGCTTCTGCAAAAGACAATTCTTTCTCCTGTAAATTGACTTTGCACCTGGGTTTATTTCTGGACCCTTTTTTCATCTATATATATATATATATATATATATATATATATATATATATATAAAGAATTATTTAATTCCATTTTCTATTATTACTTTTTTTTTAATTTAATGAGAGAGAGAGAGAGAGAGAGAGAGAAAGGGAAAGTGAGAAAGCAAGGTGCCAGGTTCGGGACTTGAACCGCAGTCAGTCATGTGGGAATCCAGCACCTTTAACCACCATGCCACCTGCTGGCCCCCATTGACCTGTTTTTATGCCAGTTCCGCATTGTTTTGATTGCTCTAGCTTTAACATATGCCTTGAAGTCCAACTTTGTCCTTTTTCAAAGTTTTTGGCTATACAAGATACTTTTTATTTTCTTATAAAGGTTATAATGAGCTCATAAATTTCTGCAAAAGTTTCTGCTGAAGCTGCATTGAGTTTATAGATCTCTTTTGGGAGAAGTGACGGAGGAATACTACCGAGTCTTCTGATCCATGAACACAGCCTATATCTCCATTTTATTACGTCTTTATTTTCTCTCAGCGATATTTTAACATGCAGCTCACTGCTCTTGCACATCTTCTGAAAATGAATCCCAAAGTATTTCAGATTTCTCACAGTATTATAGAATTTAAAAATGTTTAATCTCTCATTGTTTATTGATAGTATGTAAAAATGTAGCTGATTTTTGTATAATAGTGTATCCTACAACCTTGGTGAATGCACAGTATTTGTTTTAATAGCTTTTCTGGTTTTGTAGATTTCATAGCATTTTCAACAAAATGTCATTAGTGGATTGGCAGTTGACTTCTTGCTTTCAAATCTGAAAGCCTTTAATTTGATTAGGTTGTTGGGAGAGGCATGACATATTTCTCTGTTTTCCTGTGCAAAAGTGTGTCATGACTTTCTTAATAACCATATGTATGTGTGTATATGTGTGTATACACACATACATATATAATATGTATATAACACACACACACTTTTTTTAGAATTTTTCAAGATGGAATTTTATTTTACCTTCAAAAGTTGACAAATCAAATGATCTATTGCCAATGACCTTTACAAATGGAAAATAAAAATTAGACAACTTTTGAAATCTTTGGATCCAGAAAAAATAGCAAAGAGACCTTATGACCACCAAGACACTCACAGAGCTGTGGGTCTGTCTTCAGAAGTCTTCATTTCCCTGTTCCGAGCATACAGTTTGTACAGGGACACACTCATTTTCAGGCAGTTCCACTCATCAGGTACCAAATTTCTCAAATCAGTTTCTGTGACTGCGGAAATCTCAGTAACCCCCAGCTCCTATGCGCGTCTCACTGTGGCCCTAATCACACTCTTCGATGGCCTTTAGGACATTCACAGCATCCACATTCTCAGCCAGGATGCCCTCGGGGACCCTGGGCCATTCCCCGTGGCTCATCCCACGTGAACCCGCCAGTCTCGCCCCTCCCGCGGAGCTGCACTTGGCTGCTGAGCACTGGGCCGTGCACTGTATTTCAGGTCGCTCTCAAAATGTTTAATGACACGTATTATCTGACCAGTAGATAAATGAATAGGAGAGAGCAAGGGAGAAAGAGAGAGAGAAACAGATGACAGATTCCCTGGACTTCTCCTCAACATTCTGGTTTAGAAGTTGGGGGAGAGCCTTAGGATTCTTGCTTTTAACTTGATTCCAGATAATACTTAATGATAACATGCCTGTTTCGATAGCATCATCTTACTTTGAAATTCCAAACTCCCCGAATGTTGGCAGTAGTTCACAAGGTGGACACCACTGGGCGGGGCAGACATTTACCCTTTCCCCAAGAGCCCTCCCCACCTTTGCTGCTGTCATTTCTTGGGGCCTTGCCTTAAGTCACGTGGCCATCATTTGAGTTTCTGAAGGTGGCTTTAGTTACTATCTGCATGTTCATGCTGCCCCTTTTGCATAAAATTATAACTTTTTAAGAATAAATAGGATATATACATTTTTTTCTTATTGCACTGGCTAAAACTTGGAGTTTAATGTAGGTAGAAGTGGCAAGAATATGTCCCTTCATCTTGTCCCCATCTGCCTGGCAAGCATGCTGTGTATCTGGACAGAAAGGTGGCTGCTGTTACCGGGTGGAGTACTCCACGGTGTTATGTAGGTTGATAGTGTTTTGAAATCTTTATGTCATTACTGATATTTTGTCTGTTAATTATTGAGAAAGGAGCATTGAAATCTCCAATTAAACTTGAAGATTTATTTCTCTGTGCAGTTCTAAGTTTCACTCTGTGTATTTTGAAGCTCTGGCATATTCAGGATTGTTACCACCTATTGATAAATTGATCTCAAAACATTATGAAGGTATCATACAAGGTATCCCTAGTAACATTTTTTTTGTTTTGAAATCTACTTGAATTTCTTTTTAATCTGTGTTAGTTTTACAAATACTTTAAAATGGAGTAGTAAGACCTTTGTGGGATGCAGATATGGTTGGTTGCTGCCTGTTGTTGATGTCATGTACAGTATTCTCAACTCGCTTGCTGTGTGGCGTATATCACGTTGGGTAAAGTCTCTTTACAAATTAAATCATGTGTAATGATTGAATGTATAAATAATAATAATAACAAAACAATTTTTTGCTATCTATTCTTGCCTTTATATCTAAAATATATTGTACACAGTATACTCTTGGATCTTGATTTTTTCTTTTTAATATAATCTAGCAATCTCTGCCTTTTAATTGGGGTTGCTGGGACTAGCAGTTAGCGTAATTGCTATGTTGCTGGACTCCAATATAGTCGACTGCGGTTCACGTCCCGGACCCGGTGGCTTAAAACTCATGCCGGGCGCGTGTGCGTGCGTGCCCAAGATCCCGAGAGGAGAATGGAGGAGAAGGGATTGCGGCGTAGTCATCCCCCCCGGGGAGTGATTTCTTGCTTTCTGTCTCTTTGTCTCTCTGTCTCTGTCTGTCTGGCGAGTGCACGTGCCCTATAGCAAAAACCTCTCCAAAAAAAAAAAAATTTGGGTTGCTATGACTTAAATATTTATGTCCCACATACAATAGTATCTACAAATATATACATTAATATAATTTAATGTAAGTTACATAATAATTATATAAATTAAGTATAAAACAAATTCGTATAAAATACACATTAAATTGAAGTATTTAATACCCAAAATCCAGTCCATTAGAGAATAGAAATAAATTTGCTTTATGTCTTGCATTTTATTTTTCTAAATCATGTGTAATTAATATGGCAGAATAAAATGAAATGACTGTATAATAAGGTTCAGTATCCCAGGCTCTTGACTTCTTTTTAATACTTTTGTTAATACTTTAGAGAGATTTTTGCAATAGGGCACGTACATATGCTGAAGAGACAGAGAGACAGAAAGTGAGAAATCATCCCCAGAAAGGATGGCCATGCTGCAATCCTTTCTCCTCCATTCTCCTCTCAGGATCTTGGGCACACGCACACACACACCCGGTGTGAGCTTTAAGCTGCCGGGTCTGAGACTTGAACCGCAGTTGACTACATGGGAGTCCAGCGATGCAGCCATTATGCCATCTGCTGGTCCCTTAGTTACTTTTTAAAGAGATCTTGCTATGGTATCCAGGCAGTCTTTGAACTCATCCTCCTCCTGCCTCAGCTGCCTGAGTAGCTGAGGCTACAGGTGTGTGCCACCATTCCCAACCTTTTTGATATGATTTATGCGCATAGATACGTGACTAAGAAAGAAGACTGCAGAATGTAGAAAGACTCTATTTGAAAATATCACAAAACAGGGGACCAGCAGTTAGCATAATGTCTATGTCGCTGGACTCCCACGTAGTCGACCGCTGTTCACGTCCTGGACCTGGTGGCTTAAAACTCACGCCAGGCACGTGTGCATGCGTGCCCAAGATCCCGAGAGGAGAATTGAGGAGAAGGGATTGCGGCGTGGCCATCCCCCCGGGGGGTGATTTCTCGCTTTCTGTCTCTCTGTCTCTCTCTGTCTGTCTGGCGAGCGCACGCGCCCTATAGCAAAAACCTCTCCAAAAAAAAGAAAAAAGAAAATAACACAAAACAGATTACCAGGTTAAGCAAAAGAAACACAACTAAATACAGTAAGTTACCCTTATGAATGGCAACGTAAGAGAGTTAGGGATTAGCAGCACAATCTTTCTTAATACAGAGACTAGTTAAAATAGTGACCCACTTTACATATATTGTGTTCTTAAAGCATGCTCTGAGATGACTTTCTGAAGCTCATGACACCTTTCTTCATAGAGATAATGGTTTGGGGCCAGTAGGTAGGCTGGTGGCAGAGGTGCTGGACTCCCACATGACGAAATGCAGTTTGAATCATGCACCTGGCATCTTGAAAGTCATGCTCGGCACGTGTGCATGTGTGCCCAAAATCGTGAGAGGAGGATAGAGGAGAAGCGATTGTAGTGTGGCCATCTACCCTGGGTTGTGGGGGGGGGGGGGTGATTTTTTGCTTTCCCTCTCTCTCTCTCTCTCTCACTGGTGAGCACATGCACCCTATGGGGGAAAATATTTTAATAATTAACAGGCTGGGCTTTAATCATGTAGCTAAGATGCAAGATTGACCCCTCCAAAGGAAAAAAAAAAAAAAAAACGGTAAGAAAAATACCACTGTAATACTAGGAATTAAAAAAAGTTTTAAATTGGATCTGTCCCGTAGCACAGTGGTTAAGTGCTATGCATGGGGAGACAGATCCACGTGGCTGACTACAGTTCAAATCCCAGCCCCAGCAGCTTGGAAAGCACACAAGGCACATGCACGTGTGTGCCCCAAATCATGGCAGGATGGAGACACGGAGGGGAATAGCTGTGGCGTTACCATTACTGTTGCCTCATGGTGAGGTGCTTACTGTCTGGGCCTCTCTCTCTAGTGAGCACATGTACCCTCTGGGGGCAAAAAAAATTAAAGTATTGAGCAATTTTTTTTTTTTTGGAGAGGTTTTTGCTATAGGGCGCGTGCGCTCGCCAGACAGACAGAGAGAGACAGAGAGATAGAAAGCAGGAAATCACCCCCCAGGGGGGATGGCCACGCCGCAATCCCTTCTCCTCCATTCTCCTCTCGGGATCTTGGGCACGCACGCACACGCGCCCGGCGTGAGTTTAAGCCACCGGGTCCGGGACTCGAACCGCGGTCGACTACGTGGGAGTCCAGCGACATAGCCATTACGCTAACTGCTGGTCCCGAGCAATTTTTTTAAGAGAAATTATTTGCTATAGGGTGCATGCACTCGCCAGAGATACAGAGAGAGACAGGGAGGCAGAAAGCAAGAAATCATCCCCCAGGGGGAATGGCCATACCACAATCCCTTCTCCTCCATTCTCCTCTCGGGACTTTGGACACGCAAGCACACACACCCAGTGTGATTTTCAAGCAGCTGGGTCCGGGTCTTGAACCTTGGTTGACTACGTGGGAGTCCAGCAGTGTAAGCATTGTGCCATCTGCTGATTCCAAGTAAGTTTCTTTTAAATGTAAACTGAACTATATGCTAGTGATTTCAGAAGGCTAAAATTCTTTACAAAATCTGAAAGAATAGATAAAGACTCCCATGAAATTTTGAAGGGCATTTTTTTTGGTTTTAAAGAGGTAGCACTTTTTTTTTTTTTTTTTTTTAAATAATGATTTATTTTATTTGTTGTTATTATTATTATTATTTTTAATTTTACCAAAGAAGACAGAGAGAGAAAGGGAAAGTGAGAAAGCAAGCTGCCAGGTCCGGGACTCGAACTGTGGTTAGCCATGTGGGAGTCCAGCACCTTAACCACTGTGCCACCTGCCAGCCCAAGTACTGTTTATTGTCATATAATTTCTTCTGAAAATACAGAGATTTTCCTACTACAGTTGCTATCTTTTCACTCTTCAACTATGACTTAAAGGTTTTTAAATGTTTTCATTAACTTGGGTGTACAATGATAACACAGGGTGACAATGGAGAGATGTTTTGTTTTGCCATGACAGGATGGACTAAAATAGAGTAAAAAGAAGATAAGAGAAAGGAATGTCTCAAAGACGTTGATGGAGGTTAGCCATTAAAGCCACAGAGGATGTGAGCTTCTGAAGAGGAAGAAGGAAGAATATTACTGAGCAGGGCTTCGTGGATGGTGCTGAATGCCCAGGGCCAGAGTGGCCAGATCACGTGGTCACGGGCAGGAGAGCTCTGAGCTGTCAGAGCAGGCCCCGGTCAGGCTCGCGTTTGATGGTCATGTGTCAGCAACTGAGAGAGAGAGGACCTAGTGTTTGATGAATATTTAGTCTTTAAAAACCATGTCAATGCAACAGAAAATCTGCATGCAAATCTATATGTTTGCAAATACAAAAATTGGCAAGGAAAAGTTTCAGAACTTCCAAACAAAAGCGCTTACTAAATCTCAGGTGTGACCTGCACAAATGTTGGAAGCCCTGCTCCTCCCTGAAGGTTGAGGGTTGTTTTCCTTACTCGTGATGAGTGTGCACACACATGGAGAGCAAGAAACAGGATGAAAGACACGCGCCCTCCGCAGGGTCTGGTCATGCCGAGGGCCCTTCCTCCTGCCCTGGACCTTGGGCGTGCACACGTGAGCCGGCTCGCTTCAGGCCGCCTGGGCCAGGGACTTAACAAACTGTCCCCGTGGGCATAAGAAGCATTGATTGACAGACTTTGTATGTCCCCACTCAGTATAAACCAAATGTCTGCCCTACGTAGTGGAAATCGAGTTTGGAAGGTATAGTAGCAGAGAGGGCAACAGTAGATAGGAGATAGTAAGGAAGGGGTGATATGGGGGTGAGTAATGGGGGGAGGGAGGAGGGGAACAGGGAAAAAGACGCTTAATTGACACAAAAATGAAGTCATTTGCTGATGATAATGAATATGGTAATGTCTTTGTCTTGACTAATATGCACCATATTCATGCTAGAAAAATCAATGTTGTGGGACCAGCAGATGGCACAATGGTTACATTGCTGGACTCCCATGTAGTTGACCATGGTTCGAGTCCCGACTCAGTGACTTAAAATTCATGCCAGTCATGTGCCCAAGATCCCAAGAGGAGGATGGAAGAGAAGGGATTGCAGCACGGCCATCCCCCTGGTGGTTAATTTTCCACTTTCTGTCTCTCTCCTCTCTTTGTCCCTCTGGCGAGTGCATGCACCGTATAGCAAAAAAAAAACTCTCTAAAGAAATGAATCAGTGTTGTACACTGTAAAGATATATAGTGATTAAATGTAAATTAAAAGTAAATTATTTATTTTTAAAGAGCATTGATTAATAGGTGCTGCTGACATTTAGATAATGGCTTGTCCCCCAAGGAATCACAGGTTGTAATTTGGTCTCTAATACAATGACACTGAAAGGTGGTGAATTTTTTTGTTAAGGTTTTTCCCTGCCATAGGGCACCTGTGTTTGCTGAAGAGAGAGAGAGAGAAGGGTAAATAAGGAAACGTGAGAAATCACCCTTGGAGGTATGGCCTCACCACAATCCCTTCTCTCAGTATTTCAGGTACGTACATGCTCAGTGTGTTTTTCAAGCTTCTGGATCCGGGACTTGAACCACATAGTCACCTATGTGGACTTCCGTGCCTTAACCACCATGCCACCTACTGGCCTCAAGAGGTGGTGATTTTTTGTTTGTTTTAGAGACATTTTGGTATAAGGTGTGTGTGCTCACCAGGGACAGACGACACTGAGAAGGAGAGTGAGACATCGCCTCTTCAGGGGGATGGCCACGCCCCAGTCCCTTCTCCTCCATTCTCCTCCCGGGACTTTGGACAAGCACACACATGTGCCCGGCATGAGTTTCAAGCTGCTGGGACCTAGACTATGCTGTGGTAGAACATGCTGGAGTCCAGCGCCTTAGCCACTGTGCCACCTGCTGGCCCCTGGTGGTGAGATTTCTCAGAGGAAGACTTGCCTTCAGTGTGAGTGGACATCATCCAATCCGAGCGTGGACGGGACAAGCAGAGGAAATAGAAGAGTCTGTGTCGTCTCTCTCTCTCTCTCTCTGCATATGGCTGCTGACCTGCCTGCTGTTCCTGGGCATGTCATGATGTAGCACTAGAGGCAGGTCACATGCCGACCTCATGCTCTTAGACTTCCTAGGCACCAGAATTGCAGCCAGATAAACCTTTATTCACTGTAAGGTATTAGGTTGTCGGGAAAGTCATAGCATATTTTTCTATGCAAAAACGCATCATGACTTTCCCCACAGCCCCACATTTCTGATTAGCAGCACAGTGACAAACTAAAATGCAATCTGAATCTGAAATGGGATTCACTTTGAAAACTATGGGTTGAGTATAATCTGAAGGGCACTGTCGGGAATACATTTAGCTAATGTTTCTGTTATATCCACTCATCTAGGAACAAGGATTGCAAATATGTCCAAACCAGGTTCCCCTCGCGGGACCAGCAGTTAGCGTAATGGCTATGTCGCTGGACTTCCATGTAGTTGACCGTGGTTCGAGTCCCAGACCTGGTGGCTTAAAGTCACACATGTGCGTATGTGCCCAAGATCCCAAGAGGAGGATGGAGGAGAAGGGATTGTGGCGTGGCCATCCCCCCTGGGGGGGGGGTGATTTTTCGCTTTCTGTCTCTGTCTGTCTCTGTCTGTCTGGTGAGCGCACGCACCCTATAGCAAAATAAAACAAAACAAAACAAAAACTCTACAAACCAGGTTCCCCTTTCAAAAAGCTCATAATACATGTGCGAACACAATGTGTAAACTCATATAGTCGCCATACAAAGTACTAATGGCATTGTGACGTGTGGGAGCCAGGTAGAGGTGTAGCAGTAACACGACTGGACCCCGTGGGAGAGGTTCTGAATTCGTGTCCTGGGCCTCCCTGAGCGTACCAGCTATGAGCACTGTGCTGGCGACCCGGGTCAGACGAGGTGGGGTGCCTGTCTCTCTCTCTCGGAAGAAATAAATAAATACACCTTTTACAAAACGATAGCATGCACACAGCGGCAGTTCTGAGGGAGGGAAGAACAAACGACAGCAGATCTAAGAAAACACCAAGATAACCCAGAAGGAGCTCCTCTTAGCAAATCTAAGCGTCACCAGGCTTAGAGTCTCTGTCTCTTGCATTTTTTCTCCCTCAGCTGCCTTAGTCTTGGCGAGTGGCAAGGGAAGAGGAGGAAAACATTTCCTTCAGGAAGGCCATTGTGCACCTCGGGCCCCTGCATCCGCTGATACAGAACGGCCTCAGTAAACACAGCTTGAAGGGAAGTCTATGAAGTCTCTAACGTGGCCCCTCGCGCAGTGAATGTCCACAGTTAGTTCAGCAAAAGGCTGAAACCCAGTACGGCCCTTTCAACCCACGGCCTCCATCTGTGAACACCGGTGCCTGCCTTCCGCAATAGGTATTCAGCCACCTGTGCCGCTCGGCGTTCATATCGTCAGCCGAGGCTAATCAAACGAAACCACTATTCAAAGATTATTAGCTCAAGAGACTATAAAGTAACCCCATTGATTTATGTGTAATGCCTAAGTATCTGCAATTGAAATCGAACTTAAATAATGAAAACAATTTAATTAGCCAGAGGGTTTGTGTGCTCACCTGAGACAGAGAGAGAGGGAGAGGGAGAGGGAGAGGGAGAGGGAGAGGGAGAGGGACAGGGACAGGGAGAGGGACAGGGACAGGGAGAGGGAGAGGGACAGGGAGAGGGAGAGGGAGAGGGAGAGGGAGAGGGAGAAATCACTCCCAATAGGGGCTGGTCATGCTGCAGTTCTTCCCCATTCCTCCTTTGTTTTGTCATTTACGAATGCACACACATGAACTCGGCGTATCTCTCAAGATGGCAGAGCTGGGATTCAAACCATGTAGTTGGCCATGTGGGGTCCAGCCTCAACCACCAAACCACCCAGCTGGTCCTAAATTAATGAATTTATTTATGTATTCATTTATTTATTCATTATTTTTAGAGAGATTTTTGTGATAGAGGGCGATGCTCGCCAGAGAGACAGAGAGTAGAAAGCAGGAAATCACCCCCTGGGGGGCATCCACACCACAGTCCCTTCTCCTCCATTCTCCTCTCAGGATTTTGGGCATGCACGTGCACCTGCCTGGTGTGAATATTTAAGCTGCTGGGTCTGGGACTTGAAACACGGTCAGCTACGTGGGAGTCCAGCAATGTAACCATTACGCCATCTGCTAGTCCTAAATTAATGAATAAATGAACGATATTGACAATGACACTGTCTCCTTTGGAAAGGTTAACCCAACACGACCTGCAATTTGGGGTTTAAAACGGAAGAGATAACAAGATGGCTCTGTTGGCTACATTAGAGCAAGGACAGGAGAAAGGACCAGGCCCGTCCAAATGGAGCGGTCTGAGCTCACTGCTGCCGGGTGGCAAAGCCCTAAGGGCAGAGGAGGACCCCAGAGCGCCCTCTGCCCAGCGGTGAAGCAGGCGTGGGCTCCTGAGGCGGTCCAGAGCTGCGTCACCATCACAAGGCGAGGGGCTTCCTCTCCGCCAGCTGCAGTCCCAGTGGCCTTTCCTGGAGACAGGCACCCGACCCGGAGCACCCTTCCTGCGGCCTGCCCCTCTCTCACACATTTTAGGAACGATTTTTTTTATTTCATTTTTTTCTTATTTTTTTTACATTGAATCACTGTATATTTTTATAACATTGAAGACAAATTTTCCCAGTATGAATATCGTTAGTCCAGTCAAATATTAACATACATATTGTCACCGACAGATACTTCTCCATTTTTTGTCTTTCGAGTGTTTTTCTCTCTTTTGCTCTCCCTCGATTCCTTCTCCCCAGTCCTTCGCCCTCGTCCTGAATCGTGTGTGGTGCCCTCAGCCGTTCTCCACGCCTTCCTGCCTCCCAGTCTTCCCGTGTCCGTGTAGAGTGCAGACATTCAGTACGTACTGGGCTGTTGGAAAAGTCGTGACTTCTTTTTTTCAAGAGGTTTTTGCTATAGGGTGCATGTACTTGCCGGAAACACAGAGACAGAGAGGCAGAAAGCGAAAGACCACCCTCCTGCTGGGGGATGGCTACAGCACAGTCCCTCTCCAGTCTCCTCTCAGGGTTTTGGGCACACACACGCATGCACCCAGTGTGAGTTTCAAGGCACTGATTGGGACTTGAAGTGTGGTTGACCATGCGAGAGTCCAGCCTGAGGGGCCAGCCCCTTAACCACTGTGTCACCTGCTGGCCCTCATTTTTCTATTTTTCTATTTTTTTTAAATGCAAAAATGTGTCATGACTTTTCTGACAGCCCAATATTAAGTGGGGACATACACTACTTCTATTTCATAGTCTGGCTTGCTTCACTCAGTCTTAAATCTTCCATATTCATCTACTCTCTTTTGAATGCCAAGGTTTCATTGTGTTGTTGTTGTTTTTTTAATGGCTAAGTAGTATTCCATAGCGTATATGTGCCACACTTTTTCTTTTTTTTTTTTTTTTTTTTCTTTTTTTGGAGAGGTTTTTGCTATAAGGCGCGTGCGCTCGCCAGACAGACAGAGAGAGACAGAGAGATAGAAAGCAGGAAATCACCCCCCAGGGGGGATGGCCACGCCGCAATCCCTTCTCCTCCATTCTCCTCTCGGGATCTTGGGCACGCACGCACACGCGCCCGGCGTGAGTTTAAGCCGCCGGGTCCGGGACTCGAACCGCAGTCGACTACGTGGGAGTCCAGCGACATAGCCATTACGCTAACTGCTGGTCCCAGTGCCACACTTTTTCTAAATGCCTGAGAATGCTTTAAGAAATACAGGACATGCTAATTAGACGATTAAGTCATTTTTTAATATTAAAAAAATGACATGACTACCATTATTAAGTTAATCATTCTGTAACCTTGTAGATTTCTTTTTCTTTTTAAAATTTTTATTATTGAGGCCAGCAGTTGGCATAACAGCTATGTCTCTGGACCCCCATGTAGTCTAATGTGGTTTGAGTCCCAGACGCCGTGGTTTAAACTCCTGTTGGCCGTGTGCATGCCCAAGATCCCGAGAGAAGGGATTGCAGCATGGCCATTCCCCCTCGGGGGTGATTTCCTGCTTTCTGTCTCTCTGTCCCTCTCTGTCTGTCTGGTGAGCACACGTGCCCTATAGCAAAAAACCTTTCCAAAAAAAAAAAAAAAAAAAAAAAACCAGCTGGATTCCATATGGTCAATTCTGCGGTTTGAGTCCTGGACCTGGCAGCTTGGGAAACATGCTGGGCGTGTGTTTGGTGAGTGCACATGCCTCATGGCAAAACCAAAAAGAAAAAAAAAAGATCTATTCCAATGCTTTGAGCATCCCCTCCTCTGCTAAGAATTTATAGTTCAATGAATAATTTTAATTTCTGTATGTGTTATTGCCACTTTATCTTTCTGAAAATTATTCCAAAAATGTGAAAATAAAATCACAGCCATTTAAATCATTTTTATTATTATTCTAATTTATTTTGTACATTCAACCATTGTACATCTCTACAGCTTGTAAAATGAATTACCCAACATGAATACACTCCACACCAGTCCAGTTGAAGATATCATTCATGTTATCATCAACTGGAAATCCTCCATTTCTGTGTCCTCTAAATACCTTCCTTCTCTAGTTTTCCCCTTGATTCCTTTCCTGTCACCCTTCCTTATCTCTCATCTTTTCCCCACACTGTCTTCAGTATGCATAACCATTTTCCATACTTCTTTATCTTCTAATATTTCAGTTTCTGCCCTAGAGTGTGGACAGTGGGTATATATTAAGTGGAAACATACAATGTCTCTCCTTCATAGCCTGGCTCTTCACTCAGCAGTAAATCTTCCATATTCATCTACTTTGTATCAAATGTCAGGGTCTTGTTGTTTTTCATGACTGAGTAGTATTTGTAGTGTATATGTTCCACACTATTCAATTCATTTATCTATTCATGGACATTTGGGCTGGTTCCATGTCCTAGCAATTGTGAACAATGCTACACTAAATATAGATGTGCAAGCACTTTTCTGATTGAACATTTTCCTATCTTTTGGGTAGACACCTAGGAGTAGAATTGCAGGATCATATGGTGGTTCTATTTGTAGATCTTTAAGGAAACTCCATATTGATCTCCACAGTGTCTATACATTCCCACCAATAGTGTAGGAGAGTTCCCCTTTCACCACAGTCTCGCCATCACTTATCATTTTTTTTTTAATCTTAGCCATTCTTACTGAGGTTAGGTGGTATCTCATTGTGGTTTTGATTTGCCTCTCCCTATGATAAGGGATATCAAGCATTTTTTCAGATGCTCTTTGGCTGTTCATATGTCTTCCTTAGAGAGTTGTTTATTCAACTCATTTTCCCATCTTTTAATTGGGTTGATCTTTTTTTTTTCCTTTTTTTTTTTTTTTTTTTTTTTTTTTTGGAGAGGTTTTCGCTGTAGGGTGTGTGTGCTCGCCAAAAAGACAGAGAGAGACAGAAAGCGAGAAATCACCCCCCAGGGGAGATGGCCACCACAATCCTTTCTCCTCCATTCTCCTCTCGGGATCTTGGGCACACACACACATATGCACCTGGCGTGAGTTTAAGCCAACGGGTCTGGGACTTGAACTGCGGTTGACTACATGGGAGTCCAGCGACATAGCCATTTTACCAACTGCTGGTCCCAAGTTGATCATATTGTTTTTCCAGATAAACTGCTTGAGTTCCCTGTGTATTCTAGCTATCAGTCCCTTATCCAGGGTATAGTTTACAAAAATATTCTCCCATTCTGATAGCTATATATTCACACTAATTACTGTGTCTTTTGCTGTGCAGAAACTTCTTAATCTGATGTAACCTCACTTCTATTTTGGGGATTATTTCCTGCTGCTTTGGGGGTTTATATAAGGAGTCTTTGCCTACTCTGATGTCTCCCAGAGGATCCCCAGTGTTTTCCAGCAATAGTTTTATAGTTTGAGATCTTAAGTTTACACCTTTGATCCACTTTGAGATAAATTTTGTTAATGTTGAGATATAAGGATCCAGATTCATCTTTCTGCAGGTAGATACCCAATTTTTCCAGCATCATTTGCTAAAGAGATTTTATTTTTCCCATTGGATTGACTGGTGTTCTTCATGAAAAATCAGTTGGTTGTCTGTTTTGGGGGTTATTTCTGAGGTCTCTATTCTGTTCCATTGGTCCACATGTCTGTTTTTTTTTTTTTTTTTTTTTTTTTTTTTTTTTTTGGAGAGGTTTTTCGCTATAGGGCGCGTGCGCTCGCCAGACAGACAGAGAGAGACATAGAGACAGAAAGCGAGAAATCACCCCCGGGGGGATGGTCACGCCGCAATCCCTTCTCCTCCATTCTCCTCTCGGGATCTTGGGCACGCACGCACACGCGCCCGGCGTGAGTTGTAAGCCACCGGGTCCGAGACGCGAACCGCGGTCGACTACGTGGGAGTCCAGCGACATAGCCATTACGCTAACTGCTGGTTCCCCACATGTCTGTTTTTGTGCCAACACCATGCTGTTTGAATTATCACAGCTTTGTAATATATTTTGAGTCAGGGAGTGAGTTGTTTCTTACTTCATTCTTGCACAGGATTGCTTTGCCAATATAAGGTCTTTTATGATTCCAGACAAATTCTAGGATTGTCTTTTCTAGATCTGTGAAGAATATCTCTGGTAATTAGATTTGACATTTCTTGGTCCATTCATCAGTTCTTGGACACTTGGGTTGGTTCCATGTCTTAACAATTGTGAATAATGCTACAAAAATATGGATGTGCAAGTGCTTTTCTGACTTAGTGCTCGCCTGTCCTTTGGGCAGTTACCCAGGAGTGGAATTCTTGGATCATATGGTAGTTCTATTTGTAGGTCTTTGAGAAATCTCCAAATTGTCCTCCACAGTAGCTATACTAATTACACTTCCACCAACAGTGTAGGAGAGTTCCCTTTCCTCCACAGCCTCGCCAACACTTATTGTTCTTTATTTTTTTAGTCTTAGCCATTCTGACTGGGGTTAGGTGGTACCTCATTGTGGTTTTGATTTGCCTTTCTCTTATGGTAAGGGATGTTGAGCATGTTTTCATATATTTTCAGTTGTTTGTATATCTTCCTTAGAAAGTTTTCTGTTCAGCTCATTTGCCCACCTTTTAAAAGGATTGTGTGTGTGTGTGTGTGTGTGTGTGTGTGTGTGTGTACTTGGAGTATATTCTGGTTATATTCTGGTTATCAGTTCCTTATCTGAGGGAGAGTTTGCAAATGTGTTCTCCCATTCCAAGGGTTATCTCTTCACTCTAATTATTGTTTCTTTTGCTGTGCAGAAGCTTTCAACCTGATGTAACCCCACTTGTCAATTTGTAGGTTATTACCTGTACTTTGGGGGTCTTATTTAAAAAGTCTTCACCAACACTGACATCTCCAAGAGTTTCTCCTGTGTTTTACACTAGTAGTTTTATAGTTTTAAGTTTTATATTTAGGTCTTTGACTCATTTTGAGTTGATTTTTGTTAATTGTGAGAGATAGTGGTCCAGTTTCATTTTTCTGCAGGTGGATATCCAGTTTTTCTGGCACCTCTTGTTGAAGAGGTTTTCTTTTCCTCACTGAATTGTCTTGTGCCCTTTGTCAGAAATCAGTTGGCTGTATGCGTTGGGGTTTATTTCCGGATCCTCTATTCTATTCCCTGGGTCTACATGCTTTTGTTTGTGCCATCACCATGCTATTTTGATTATCATTGCTTTGAAATATATTTTGTGGTCAGGGAGTGAGATGCCTTCTACTCCCTTCTTTTTCTGTAGCATTGCTTTGGCCATTTTGGAAACTACTAATTGGGTGCATACCACATCTTGCATGGTTTGCTTTGACTTGGGGCAAAACTCCTGGACTAGAATTCCTATCAGCTTACTTCTGGGTTAATTAGAATTTTCTAGACACAATACATCTAAAACAAAAATATAAAAATGAAATGAATAGGGAAGATATGGATATAGCTCCCATTACACTCAGTTTGCTTTAATTATAATACATTTATTGATCTCATGGATAGCTTTTTTTTAAAAAAAATTTTTATCTTATTTGTTGTTGCTATTATTATTTAGAAAGATTTTTTCTATAGGGTGCATGTGCTCAACAGGAAGACAGAGGCAGAGAGACAGAAAGCAAGAAATTGCCACCCGGGGGGATGACCATGCCATAATCCCTTCTCCTCCATTCTCCTCTTGGGGTCTTGGGCACACATGCACATGCGCCTGGCATGAGTTTTAGATTGCTGTGTCCGGGACTCAAACTGCAGTTGACACATTGGAGTCTAGTGACATAACCATTACACTATCTGCTGGGTCTGACATTATTATTTTTAAAAGGGAAAGTGAGAAAGCAAGCTGCCAGGTCTAGGACTTGAACCATGGTTGGCTATGTGGGAGTTTAGCACCTTAACCACCACGCCACCTGTTGGCCCTTATGGATGGCTTTTTAACAAGTGAAAGTAATGCTTTAAACTTAAAAAATAATTTCTAACATAATAGCATTTTATTAACTTTGTGTATTGGGATTCCATTGCTAAATCATGTAAAAACCAATGATGTCTGTTAACCTCCTACCTCATGTAGGAATCCTCTTCCAAAAGTCTGTATCAGTGCTCATCTGGCCTCTCCAGTGACAATGTACCCTTCCCACTTTTAGAAGTTCTCCTTAAAGTTTTTCTTTTCATTTCTGTTACTTCACATTTGGATGATCGCTGTCCTGCCGCTTGACATTTGTGGCATCATGTGGAATCATCTGTTCAGTTTTTGTGGGCTCACTCGCTTGTTATAATGGAAACTCCTCCACTTCAGTGATGGGGTTGGCCTGGGCAGATCACAGGCTGAAGACTGTTCTCTTTATCTTCCGGGCCATGGAGTGTCTTTAAGCAGAACAGCACAGTCATAGTTTCACTTTAAGAGGTCAAGGGACCAGCGGATGGCATAATGTTTATGTCACTTGACTCCCATGTAGTCAGCCATAGGTCAAGTCTGGACCCATTGGCTTAAAACTCACACTGGGCACTTGTGCATGCGTGCCCCAAATCCTAAGAGAATGGAGGAGAAGGGATTGCTGTGTGGCCATTCCCCCTGGGGCGGGGGTGATTTCTTGCTTTCTGTCTCTCTATGTCTCTGTCTGTCTCCTCTGGTGAGTGCACACACCCTCTAGCAAAAATCTCTCTAAAAAATAAGATAAATAAATAAATAAATAATAAAAATAAAAGGTCAAAATAATCGTGACATTCATCTCTATTGAAACCTTTCTCTGTACACTGCAATAGGTAGCACAGTGTTGAGTGCTGTGCTGAAGAAATACCTAATAGTGGTGAGGGAAGAGAGAGTGAGCTCTGAACTGCCTTAGGCACACACCGATTTTTCTCCCTAACCAACTGAATTTCATTTGTAACAATAAGCTACCTAACATTTTTCAGTTAGGAAAACACTAAATTTGAATAAAGATATTACAAAATTAATTAGATCTCAATGAAAATTTGCTCTGGGGGAGGGAACACTACAATTCTACTAAACTGAATAAAACATTTTTATAGACCATAGATTAGTTTATTTTTAACACCCATCATGCCATGAATTGAGAATATGTTCTAGAAGCTCAGGCTCCTTTCCGTTGGTTCTCACCAAGTGTGCTTCTCTGGATGGAGCAGGCTGGCACTTCAGCTGAACCTAGGTACCTTTTTCTTTGGGTTCCTTCTTTTTCTGGTTATTTTCATTCACCTATTTTAGGGTGCTCTCTCTGCTCTTGGAATGCTTAATATGCTCAATACGCACATGAATTCTCCTGGCAAGAATCTTGCCCTTAACTTGTTTGTTCACAACAATGCCAACAGCATGCTGGGTAACATTGCAGACTCTTCCAGTTTTGCCATGGTAATATTTGTGGGGCATTCCTTTTTGAAGAGTACCCATTCCCTTAATGTCTATAATCTCACCTTTCTTGTAAATTCGCATGTATGTTGCCAAAGGAGCCACTCCATGTTTCCTAAAAGGCCTAGAGAACATGTATCGGGTGCCTCTCCTCTTTCCTTTTGTGTTCGTCATTTTGGTGAATCACTGGAAGATGGTGGTTCTTGCAAAAAAGTGCACACCTTTAGAGTTCCTTTTGATTCCAATAATCTTAACATTTCTTAGCTATTTTCTTTATTCTTCTTTAGTTCATGTTGGTTGAAGGGAATTCCATTGCAGCAATATCCTTAGTAAAATGCATTCTTTGTTAGAGTAAAAATCATTTCTGTCTTTTCTGCATAGAAGCAAAGCACATTCAAAGATGATTTTCCTTATTCAAGAATTATTTATTGAGCACCTACTTGATTCCAGGCATTACATTTGGCTTTAGAAGGAGCTGAAGCCACCAAAAAAAAATTCATTTTACAACAAAGCAAAATATTATTTTATGAAGAAAAATAGTGTATATTTTTGGGAACTCTTAAAGTGTTTTCCAATAACTAAACTGCAAATGACAATTAAGTTTTCAAAGCAGTCTAGAAAATTTTACATAACTTGATGGTGAGTAAAGAACTAGCTAAAATTCTCTTCTTTCTTTTTTTTATTTTTTATTTTTTAATTTTTAAAATTTTTTTATTTACATTTATTCACTGTACATCATTACAGCATACAAAATGAGATTTTCCATCCAGAGTAGACTGTATATTGTCTCAATCAAGCACATCAACATACATGTTATTGTCAACAAATAATTTTCCATTTCTTGTTTCCTGTATGTTTTGCTTCCCCCCCCCCCATCCTTGATTCCCTCTCTCTTACCCTCTGCCATCTCCCACTGTCCTCCCCCACTGTCTCTGGTATCTATGTTTGCTTTCTATACTGTTTCCCCCCCACATTTTATTGAATTACTAAAGATCTTAATTAATCTAAATATTTTCATGGCAAACACAGCTGATATATATACATTTCCATGAACACAAGTCTAACTTTAGGCATCCTATAAAGTAGCACCTAGCTGGGGCTATATATCTTACTGTAGTCATCGAATAGATATTTTTTTTCCTGACACTCTTTTTTTCCTTAATTTACATTCTTTCCCTAAGCATCATCACAGCATACAAAATGTGATTTCCCTTCCAGAATATACTGCATAGTGACTTAATCATGCATATTATTCTCAAAAATTTTTTATTTCTAGGATTTTTTTTTTACCCCTCTTTCTGATCCTCTGTCCTTTCCCACCCTCTTCTCACACTATCTCTGGCGTCGTTTTTTTTTTTTTTTTTTTTTTTGCCTTAGGATGTGTGTGCTAGCTGGAGAAAGAGAGAGAGACAGAGACAGTGAGAGGGAAAGTAAGAAATCACCCCCCCAGGGGGATGGCCATGATGGAATCCCCTCTCCTGGAATCTCGGGAAGCACACACATACACCTGGCAGGGGTTTCAAGCCACAGGGTTTGAGATTCTAATTGTGGTTGGCCATGTAGGAGCCCAGCGACGTAATCGCTACACCATCTGCTCGCCCCTGAACTTCTTTGTGTGTGTTTGCATATATATGTATGTTGCTGGTAAAGAAGTTTGCATACTGGGCCAGCCAGTGGCATGGTATTTGGAGTAGTCGGATCCCACATGGCTGACTGTGTGGTTTGAGTCCCAGACCTGGCAGCTTAAAAAACACATCACGTTGGGCTGGCAGGTGGTGTGGTTAAGGGCGCTGGACTCCCACATGGCAGACTGCAGTTCAAGTCCTGGACCTGGCAGATTGCTTTCTCATTTGCTCTCTCTCACTCTGTCCATCTCTGGTCAAATTAAAATAAATAAATAAATAAATAAATAAATAAATAAAGTTATTTAAAAAAAAAAAAAACAGGCTTATGTGCATGTGTGCCCAAAGTCCTGAGATGAGAATGCGGGAAAAGGGATGGCAGTGTGGTTATCCCCTTGGGGGCTGATTTCTCACTTTCTCTCTTTGTCTCCAGTGAGTGCACATTCTCCATAGCAAAAAAAAAAAAAAAAACAAAGTTTGCATACTTTGTATTCTCTACCTGTGAAATTTCCAGTCTAAATTTTGAAACATGAAATCTCTCTCTGTTCTCCGTTGCTCTTTCTTTTGTCTGTCACACGGTCGTCCTC
Source organism: Tupaia tana (assembly GCA_026018925.1). Taxonomy (NCBI): domain Eukaryota; kingdom Metazoa; phylum Chordata; class Mammalia; order Scandentia; family Tupaiidae; genus Tupaia; species Tupaia tana. Next base: position 142,651,499 of record JAKSZU010000002.1, on the reverse strand, counting down.
TCTCTAGGCCTCCAGGGCTCCAGCCCTCTCTGCAGCCGGACCTCAGAACACCCACATTCCTGCCCGCAACTCAGGACGCGCGGCTTTCCCGTAGATGTCCTGTCTGGTTTTGACAAATGGACCCGCGGTACCTGGTGAGAAAACCAGACGAATGGCTGGAGTGGAGGTAGGCACTGAGGAAAGGAAACAGGAAAGGAGGACGCAGTCTGCTGGGAGGGAAGGCAGTAAGCGATCACCTCGCTGCAGCTGGGTACCTGCGAGGAGTGGGCCGTGCTGTGAGAGCCTGCTGCAGGGCTCAGCCAAGTCCAGGGTGTGGGAGGAAACGGCAGCTACAGTGCCTCATGAGGATGACTAGGAGCCTTTGTCGCAACACGGAGATTCCTATTGATCCATAGAAACTCTTTGTTCACAAATGAACCCCTGGCCCCAGGTGCCCTGGGCCCCCACGAGCACCATGCTCACCAGGCTGACCCCAGGACCAGCACACGGATACGGTATTGTTATGGGGGTAATGGTTGTAGAGGCTCCCACGGGCCAGGGGCTCTGCGCTGTGTCCACACCTTATGCTCTCTCACGAAGAGGCAGATCGTTCACATCACCAGGGGCGATCTCGTATGTGTTCAGAATAGTGAGCTAAGAAAACACGTCTGGGGTTGGGCCTCCCTGGCTTTGTAGAACCTTGGAAACATTGCTCAACGTCTCTATGTCCCAACTTCTTCATCTACTCAATAAGGAACAAAGTGTCTGTCCTGCTTATCAGGATGGCTCGACTACAATACTTGGAAACCCCTTTTAGACAGGCTCAAACAATAAGGGCTTTATTAATTTCATAGAAGAAGTGATCGGCTTGAGAGACAGTACAGCAGGACTCTGGCTGCCTCCTCCGCGTTCTCCTGATCCACTTTCTTCCCCACGTAGACTTCAACGAGAGGCAAGCGGGAAACTGGCCATCCCAGGAGTTAGGTTCAGGCACGATGTGGGGCAGAGAAAGAAGAGAAGCACCCTGTGATGTCTCTCTCAAGAATGAGGAGGCACTTCCGGGCCTCTGGGCCATGTTTCCTCAAGTCAGGTCGGCCCAAAGAGGACCAGATGCCTGTTCTTGAAACAGAAACTGGCCAGAGGAAGAAGGACGCCCTTCAGATGAATTAGGGTTACCTGGGAGCAGGGCATGAGGTGGCCTTCCTCTGGAGGCCCGTGGGAGGGGGAGAGGATAACGAACAGAAGTAGAGAGGGGAAGAACAGGTCGTGCATACTGAGAGGATCTGTGACAGAGCCTGGAAGGCCTCCGTGGAAATTGCATGTAAAGTTTCACTGTGATTGACTCATACAAATAATTAACTGATATTGGCTTAGTAAAGGGCAATGAAGGAAACCTCTCTCTATAGAGGCCAAAAGAAATACAGGTGCTCCTTGAATGACAGTGGGCTTATATGCCAAAACCCATCATGAGTTGAAATTATTGTAAATTGAGGGACCAGCAGTGAGCATAATGGCTATGGCGCTGGACTCCCATTGTGATCGACCTTGGTTCGAATCCCAGACCCGGTGGCTTAAACCTCACACCGGGCACGTGTGCGTGCGTGCCCAAGATCCCAAGAAGAGAATAGAGGAGAAGGGATTGCAGTGTGGCCATCCCCTCTGGGGGGTGATTTCTCACTTTCTGTCTCTGTCTCTCTCTGTCTGGCGAGCACACGCGCACTATAGCAAAAAAAAAAAAAAAAAAAAAAAAAAAAAAAAAAATCTCTCCAGAGAAAAATTATTGTAAGTTGAAACGCATTTAATGTACCTAACCTACTGAACATCAGCCTACCTTAAATGTGCTCACAATACTTACATTAGCCTACGGTAGGGCAAAATTGTTCTAACACAAAGTCTATTTGGCAATAAGGTATCGAATATCACGGGTTATTGAATACGATAATGAAAGGGAAAACCAGAAGAGTTGTCTAGGTATTGGAAGTGCTGTTTTTATTGAGTGCATATCATTTCATACCATGGTAAAGGTGAAACATCCTGAGTTAAACCGTTCTAAGTTGGGGACTGTCTGTAGTTCATTCACCTCAGTTCAGTGGTGTTTGTTTTAACGCCTGGGCTCCGTTCCTCCAAATATCCCAGTCTGTTACGATAGGCCGAGCAGTCAGCAGGCACCTGAGGGCTGTGCCGCACTGAAAGACCTCTGGCCGACCCTGTGGTGTGCCGAGAGCAAACATGCATCGTTAATGGTGGCTCTTGGTCTCTCAAGGAGGCCATCTCTTGGACAATGCCTGAGTCTCCTTCACCTCTTGTAGCCCTGACACTTCAGACACCAGAGGACTTCTCGAGCCATCATCCCATCAGAGGCCCCAACTCCCTGCTGTTCTGCCTCCAGCTTCCTTCTGTAAATGTCCTTGTCAGGTTCCATTGCCCTGCACCCAGCCCACCCTCCGGCGACGGACCCTGAACAGCAGGTCCCAGCCAGAGCTCCCGTGTCCTACCCAGAGTGACAGTGAGAACTTCTACTTCGAAATGCAAACTCCAGGCCCCTCCTGAGCCTTCTGCCAGGCAAATCAAGAAACCTAACGGAGAAAGCCTAGCAGTGTGCGTCGGGCAGCTCCGTCTTAGTCCTGAATACAGTGAGCATGTGTCCTGTAAGCTGCCCTTTGCACCTCGCCTGGCACTCTCGCTCAGCAGTTCCTGTTCTCGGTTTTGTTTTCCTAACCCATTTGGCGCCTTACCTCAGTTCGCACTCATTGTTCGGTCCCTGGGATTGCTGACCCAGTTTTGAATGTTTATTTTGGCTTTGACTCTGCGTTCTTTCAGGGCTTGACTCTCGGTGTTTACCTGTGTGTGTATTGCAACACAACTCTCAGCAATAGAAGCCTCCTTCCTCGCTCCTACCAGCCCACAGACTGCACCTTTGCCAACTTCACCTGGCCCGGGAGGGCAACTGCTGAGGTGATTCTCTTTTCCCTCTACCCTACGAAAACTGTAGTGCCTCCAGTTCTCTGAAGGGGTAGGAGGAATGCAAACTGATGAAACTGATTGTATCTCCTCTGGGACTTACTAATACCCACTTGACCCTTACGGCTATAATATAACAATACGAAGCAAAATATTTCATGCTTGGCATACAAGAAATCCTAAACTGGGAGGTGAAAGTGCCTTCAATCTACCCTTAGGTGTGCCTTATTTCTATCTCTGTCCTTGGTGGATTTCTGAATTCATAAATTCCATAAGTGTTTAGAGAGAGACAGAGAGGGACAAAGAGAGAAAGGGAGAAAGCACCCCTAAAGGGGTATGCCACACCACAATTCCTTCTCCAGTTTCCTTTCCGGATTTTGGGCATGAATACACATGTGCTCAGTGTGTTTTTCAAGCCACTGGGTCCAAGTCTCAAACCACACAGTTGACCAAGTGGAATCCAACCACCTGAACCACAATGCCACCTGGTTGGCTCTAAATGTTTAAGTTTTGCAAATGACTTCTATGGATCTCACAATGGAGATCGAGGTAAAGGAGCGTAGAGGTATTCAGTGTGATTTGGAGATTTTGATGGCGAAATATGTATTTGCTTAAACCAGAGTTGATTCTTAACTTTTTCCTTTATGTTCTTGCAAAGGGTTGGCATATGGAACCATTTGCTTCCAGTTCTAGTCTGAGCATTCACCTCAATTATAACTTTACGTTCTCTGCTTCATGCAATAGGAAATCTTTGCAGAATTAAAGACATAAAGGGGAAATAAAATGAGCATTACCTAAGGAAGGGATAAATTTATTCTTAAAATGTAAAATAACCAGTGGTCTGATGACAGTGGGTTGTACATGAACTAAGAGGTTGCATCAATATCAAATTGGTGTTGGTATGGATTTGCAAGTTTGTTTTCATTGGCTGGGCTTTGAGTTTGAGAACATGCTCATTCTTGGGGTAGGAAGTTTGCTTTCCATTTTAGAGCGATAATTTTGTTGTTAGCTAAGAAAAGAAATGAAATGATTTTTGGAACATTTAACAATTTACCACAGCAAAGCCAGGAAATGTTTCTATTGACTTTCAAAATAAAAAATGTATTTGTAGCTAGAAAAAAGAGTGTGTTCCCAAAATTGAATGCTTCTCAAACATTTATGAATTCTTTGTTTAACTTGAATCACTGACAATAACTAGTCAAACAGTGCAGAACTTTTTGCTTTCTGTTTGAAAATCACAGACCAAGAGGAGCCAAAAGACAGACAAATTTAAAATTACTATAGAACTGCTCTCACTTTTCCTAATTAAAGAGCAGGCTGGTCTGATTCATAGAAGGGTCTGAATTATATAACACTTTATAAGAAATGAAATTTATGGCAGTCTTTGACAGGGATAGGAGACTCAAATTAAACGCATTAGAGAATTTTTAAAATGTTTTAATGAAGATGAATAATTTGTAACTCATTTATTATTTGTATATAAAGACTACTATGAGGTTAGTCTCCCATGTTCTTTTGGGAAAAATGAATCTGCCTTAGCATTAAGTAGAAATGTCCTTTAGTTATCACTGGTGATATAGTCTGGCTGGTATGACACCAAATTCTAGATTAAGAAAGTCCAAATTTATAAAATATGTTGGCTTTGTCAATATTGCCAGTTAGAGATATATTAGTTGTTGACTTTGGACAGATATATTTTTCAATATTCCCAGAAAAAGAACTTTTGAGTATATGGGAAAATGACTGTACATCTCTACTACGGCCAGCAGAGGTCTACTCGCCACTGCAGATAGTCCAGGCCTCAGTACAGGGAGCTGAACAGCATGAGTGTCCCTGTGGTGAGAAAGAGAGTCTGGCCCACTCAGCCCTATTAAGTTGGGGGTGCACTGCAACCTTACCCCCTGGCGATTCGTGTACACATTAAAGTTTCAGAAGGACAGGTCCAGGTTATGAAGAAAATATGATATGTTCTACATATGGCCAGAATTAAGAGATTTATAAATCCAGCGGAGGGGCCAGACAGTAGGCAGTGGTAAAATGTGACACCGTGAAACTGACCCACATGGAAATGTTTCCGGTTCAGGTCTGTGACCTCCTGGAGCACACTGGGCACATGCAAGACCATGATCTGGGCTGGCTGAGGTAAAACTGGGGGTAGATCATGGAGCTGAGTGAGATCTTCTTGGGGGCACTGTTTCTCCCATCATGGAAAAAATACATTTTTTTAAAAATAACAAAATCTCAGAGGAATTAGTTATCCAATTCCAAACTCACTCTGCCTCCTGTTTTTCTAGTAGCTTGATAATTCAAAACCTACTCTTTGTTTAAAAACATCTGCCCTAGGGACCAGCAGATGGCATAATGGTTACATCGCTGGACCTCCACATAGTTGACTGAGGTTTGAATCCCAGACCCAGTGGCTTAAAACTCATGCCAGGTGTGTGTGTGTGCCCAAACTCCCAAGAGGAGAATGAAGGAAAAGGGATTGTGATGTTGCCGTCCCCACTGGGGGAGTGATTTCTCGCTTTCTGTCTTTCCATCTTTCTCTGTATCTCCGATAAGCACACATGCCCTATAGCATAAATCTCTCTCTCAATAAAAAAGAAAAGAAAAACTGCCTTAAAGTGTTTCTTTCATGACCCATCCTCATCTCATAAATTACCATAGCTGTGAATACTTCTTACTTAATCTCTGATGTATAAATTTTTGAAGCTGAAAGATCCCTAAGTAATATCTAACATTAGTCTAAATTTTATCTTTTTACAGGAGTCAGGTTTGGGAGGGGTATTTCTGAATTTCAGTCTCATCTCTTTACTCCCCAGTCTGCCTGTTGAGATCCAGTACCTACAGTGGATGTAAATGAGGCCGCGGGCTCTCAAAAGGGCCCCCTGACTTGCAGAAAGAGGTGGTGTTGCACTGGGCGGGCCAGGAGAAAAGGTGAGGCTTGTCAGGCCACGCAGACGGCACAGCTGGGAGGTCGCTCACTGCCCTTCTTGAGTGAACCAGGATTTACTAAGGCACATAAAGGTTTGGACAGATCTTCCTGCCCTTGGCACCAGTAGAGCCCAAGGTGATCTGAGAACATGGGTACTTCCTCTAGATGCTTCAGAAGAGGCTGATAGAGAGGGGACCCCTTTGCCTGAGAATTTCCTGATTTTTAGGATAGGCCTGAACATAGGAAAATAATAGCCTGTCCAGGGTGTCCCGTCCGGCCACATGGCACAGTAGAAATGCAGAGCTCTGCAATGCTGAAGCCACGTGGGAAGGCTTGGGTTCATGTCCCAAAGTCTCCCTGAGCACGCTGCGGGCAATGTGATTGCGATCTTGGATGCTAAGGCTGGGGTAGGATCATAGTGTGAAGACTGTGGGTGTCAGCCTTTCCTTCTCTCCATCCCCCTGTCTCATGGAAAAAATAAGTAAATAAAATTTAAAAGGGAGGCTCTAGGGGGTGACGTGTGGAAACACCTGACGCTTTGTGAGGCTGACCCACACAGGAGGGTCCAGAGACTTTCTTTAGAGTTTTGTCATGTGCAGGCCCACAGTCTGAGGCTGGCCGAGGCTGGGGCTGGGTCATGGCATCAAATTCTCATGGTGGTGCTCTCTCTGCCTTTCTCTCACGCTGTCCCATGGAAGAAACAAATAAACTTTAAAAAAAGAAGTTTTTCAAGTTAAAAATTAAGTCAATAATGGTGTTCCAAGGCCAAGGAAAGGACAAATAGATACAATAGTCAGATAAGAGTGGGATAGACTTTAGAACAGACCTAGGGGTTCCTAAATAAAGAGGTAAAACAAGCACTTAAGAACAAAACTACAGAACAAATAAAGTTAAAAGATTGTCTAGGGCTTTTAAAAACGTTACCAATTCAGTGTCTGACTGACTTGAAGTGATGGTGACTGATGACAATTGAATTGTGGTCTGAACAATCAAGTATAATCAGCATTACAGATCATGGAAAAGAACACAGGCGGGGGGGAATCATGAGGGGGAAGTTAAGAGACATGAAAGATGGATGTAGGAAAACAGACATTCTAGAGAGGAAGAAGGAGCACATGAAGTAGATGAAATAATTTTAAATAATTTAGAAGAAAACTTTCTGAACTCAAAGAAAACTGTCTCCAGAGTGAAAAGGCTCAGAATTCTTAGAGTAATGAAACAAGCACACTGAAGTATGGTCTGGTGAAACAAGCTTTCAGGTGGTTTGTATTTTTAAAGGAAAAAAAATCAAATTGTCATTGGACTTATCTGCAACACAGGAAGTCAAAAAACAGTGGACTCATACATTCAAATGGAAAAAAAAAATATTTGAGGACATGCACGAACTCAGAGAATACATCATTGAGCACCCCCACCTGAGGTAAGCTTGGGAAAAGCACCTTTCCAAAGGTGAAGAACAGAGACTTCAGGTGGGAGAAGGCAAATGGAAAATACTTGGAGAAGGCATTGGTTTTATAGATGTCAGTGAGTGTTGAGGGTAGAGACGGGAGGTACAACATAAAGTCCTTAATGCGGATGATGGAAGATTGGAATTGCGAATTCAAGAAGAAATAACATCGTTCCGAAGGTTAATAAGGGGCAAGGGATACTTGGGAAGAGGAAAGAAAACCAAAAAATGAAATAATCTAAAGATTTCATTGCATTAAGTTGTGAGCAAAATACAGAGGAACCAAGAAGAGATCCGTGGGGAACAATGAGTCTCAGTGGGAGAAACAGCTTTGAAATAATAGCAGTTTGGTCAGTTGGTACGATTTAGAGAACAATAAAAAACTAGATTATTGAGTGGAGTATTGTAATAGAACCTCTAAATTAACAGGACAAAAATGAAATTTATGGTAACATGATTGTTCCAACAAAAATAAGGAAAGCAAAGAATCTACGGCCATGTTAAGTAACAGCCATAAAATAATCGGGAAGAAGTATTTAGCTTCTTTTCTTCTGAATTATTTGGGTTTATTCTGACATATTTTGTTTACCATCTTAAATTGTATGTTTAGTGCATATATTTTCTTTTTTGATGTAATTTTTCACATATTTTTAAAATGTATTATTGTTATTTATACATTCAATTGCTATATATTATTTAGATTGTAAAGAGACTTTACCGAGCATGATACACATCTCAGTCTAACTGAGAATGCTATACACATCCTCATCAACAGATAACAAACTATATCTGTGTCCCCCAAATATCTTCTCTCTCCATTTCCCCCTAATTTCCTTTTCTGCACTCTTCCCCTCCCAACTCTCCTTCCACTTTGTCTCTAGTGTCCATAACAATTTTTAATGCTTTTATGTCCTCCAGTCTTTCAGTATATTTTCATATTCTTAAAAATGTAAATACTGGGGACCAGCATTTGGAATAATGACTATGTCGCTGGACTCCCATGTAGTATACCACGGTTCAAGTCCCAGACCCAATAGCTTAAACTCACACTGGGCGCATTTGCATGCATGCCCAAGATCCCAAGAGGAGAAGGGATTTCGGCGTGGCCATCACCACTGGGGGGGGGGGGGGGGGGGGGGGGGGTGATTTCTTGCTTTCTGTCTCTCTGTCTTTCTGGAGAGTGCATGTGCCCTATAGCAAAAACCTCTCAAAAAAAAAAAAAATTGTAAACACTGAAAGTTATTAGGTTTTTTATTTTTGTTTTTGCTAAGAATAGCTTTAACTGTATTTCACAAGTATTGGTAGCTGCATTTTCCTTACTTTATAATTCTCAATATTTTCTAAGCGGTCAGAACTTCTTTTGACCCATGACTTAGTTTGAAACTTATTTTAATTATCAAAACTGTCATTTTTGAGGGTAGAGGGTTAACTTTTTGGTATTGATGTCTAATTTAGTTGTGCTGTAGTCAGAGATTGTTGTCTATATAAAATAGATTTTTTTAAATATTGGGGCCAGCAGATGGCATAGCAGTCCTGTCACTGGACTCCCACATGACTGACCTTGGTTCGAGCCTCGGACCTAATGACTTGAAAATCACGCCAGGCATGTGTGCATGCATGCCCAAGATCCTAGGAGGAGAATGGAGAAGGGATTGTGGTGTGGTCATCTCTCCCACCATGGGAGGAGGGCGATTTCTCACATTCCTTCTCACTGTGTCTGTCTCTCTCTGGCAAGGGCACATGTCCTAAGGCAAAAACCTCTTAAAAAATTACTGATACTTGCTTATATGACCCAAAATATGATTTTAGATATAATGACCTTGAGATCAAAGTTAGTTTTTCTTGCCTTCTAGATCTGTCAATTGCTAAAGAGGTATGTTGGAATCTCTCACTATTGTGATTGCTATGTAAATTTCTTCTTACAGTTTTTCCAATATAAATGTGCTTTATATATTTTGAAGCTATTTTATTGAGACTATACAATTTAGAATTTATATATCTTTCTTGTGAGTTGAAACTTCTATCAACATATAGTAATCTTCATTGTTATAAATGTTTTTTGTTTCAAACATTATTTTTTCTATTTTTTTTATTGCCAGAAGGCATGAACACTCACCAGAGAGAGAGAGAGAGAGAGCACTCCTTAGAGGGATATGGTCGTGCTGCAATTGTTTCCCCTCCTCTCCCCAGCCTGTCCGGACAGGTATACATGCACACATGCCTGGCATATTTCTCAAGCCACTGGGGTCCAGATCTCCGAACTATGCTCATTATTGTGGGATCTGGCTCTCAATTCACAGCACTTAACCACGATGCTACAGGAGTGGCCCTATTTTATCTATTATTAAAATAGTTACCTTATTGGGGACCAGCAGTTAGCGTAATGGCTATGTCGCTGGACTCCCACGTAGTCGACCGCGGTTCACGTCCTGGACCCGGTGGCTTAAAACTCATGCCGGGCGCGTGTGCGTGTGTGCCCAAGATCCCGAGAGGAGAATGGAGGAGAAGGGATTGCGGCGTGACCATCCCCCCTGGGGGGTGATTTCTCACTTTCTGTCTCTATGTCTCTCTGTCTGGTGAGCGCACGCGCCCTATAGTGAAAACCTCTCCAAAAAAAAAAATAAATAAATAGTTACCTTATTTTCATCTTTGTCGGATTAGCATTGGCATATCTTCTTCTATTCAACCTTACAGTTAAGTTTATATCTATTAATAGAATATATTTAGATTTCAAAAAAAAATCTAGACTGATTATCTCTGAACTACAGCTATTACTCCACTTATATTTAATATGATTATTATTATTATGTACTTTCTAACTGTCCATTTTTTCCTAAGTGTCTACCTTACTCCTTTATTGATCTCTTATCCCTTTCAAAGTAAGTGCTTGGTCAGTTCCTTAGTATTTTCTAAATTATATACTATCTTCATTATTTATGTAGTGACCGAAAAATATAACACTTAATGTTTAAGTTAATAAAATGTAAGTTAAAAGCTTTATCCTCATCTGAAAAATATAAAACCTCAGTTGGCTTTTCTTCCATCTCCTCCTATCCTGATATTTATGCTATTTTTAATCAAAATTTAGATCTAGCTTAATTTTTGTAGTCTTAAATATTAGAAAAATTATTATTACTTTATCAGTCATATAAATTTTTTTGTTCACTTTCTTACATCTCAGATTCTTTCTGAGATCATTTTTTTTTTGCCCCTTATGAAGAAGTTGCTGTGGAGGGAGTCTGTTGCTAATAACCTCTCGACTTTTGCATATGCTAAACATGTCTTTCTTTGTCCCTGATTACTGAATGAGAGTTTGGTGACATGCCATTCTAGTTGAACAATTGTTTTTAGCACTTTAAAGATACTATGTTTTGTCTCCTTAACTTTCAATGTCCTGCTATCAAAAGGATTGCTATTCTTTTATAGATTTGGTGGCCTGAGCCTTCATTTTACTTGATACAATCCCCTTTTATCTTGTGTATCCCTTTTTATCAAAAGTATCTGGGTTTGGATGATGAATTATATGGTTAACTAATTAATAAGCAATGTATTTTTCCCCTCCAGCTACTTTTCAGATATTCTTTTTATCTGTGGTATTCTGATTTTTATTATATATCTAAGTGTTGAATTTTTATTTATTTACACTAGTTGGAATTGCTTAGGCTTCCAGAATTTAAGACATGTTTTTTCCAGCAGCCCTAGAAATTCCTAATCATTATCTTTCAAATGTTTGCTTTCTTTCTTTTTATTCTGTCCTTTAAGATCCATCAGCTATATATTATCATTGACTGATTTTATTCTCCTCCATAGCTCTTCATTGCTCAGCTTTTCCATTTCTGTGATTGTGCTATTGTCTGAATAGTTATCCCAGTTCTGTTTTCCCATAATATACTGTGTACCCAGCCTTTGAGTTTCCAATTTCTAGTTTTTCATCTTTACATATTCTTTTTCAAGTGACCTTGTCAATTTTCATAATCTCTCATTATGTTGTGATTCTTTGAATTTGCCCTTTCTCTTTCAAATATTCTAAATATATTACTATGTATTCCTTGACAACTCCATTATCTGTTATCCTTACATATCTGAATCTATCATTTTCTGTTTCTGGTAAATCTCACTGAGATATAGCTCATTTGGCCTTGTTTATGGGAAGGAGGTCTGGTTTAAAGGATCAACATTCTTCCAGTGGTCTGGGGACACTTCTACCTTATGGGTACCACAGGTCAGGACAACTTCAGTGGTTTTTACAGGAGAGTTTTTTCCTACCTTTCCCTAGACCTACCATAACCAAAACCAATACAGGCAGGTCTGCTCATTGTCTTCCTCTCCAAGGCAAGTTCTTTCTCGGTTCAAACTGAGTGTGCCACCATGGAGGGGTCCATGTGTGAACTGTCACGAGGCTGTCTGACCCCCACATGTTAATCCCAGGCTGGAGCTCTAAAGGACAACAGGATCCCTCCAGGGCAAACTCCTGTGTCAGTGCTCAGCCCTGGGATTCAAGATTTCTTGTCCCCTGGACACTGATGAATTTCCTTACTTTCTACCAGTTAACTCTTGCAGTATCTACCATCAACTCCCTAATACCTACCATCTACCCCCTAATACCTACCATCTACCCCCTAATACCTACTATCTACCCCCTAATACCTACCATCTACACCCAATACCTACCATCTACTCCCTAATACCTACCATCTACTCCCTAATACCTGCCATCTACTCCCTAATACCTGCCATCGAGTCCCTAATACCTGCCATCTACTCCCTAATACCTGCCATCGAGTCCCTAATACCTGCCATCTACTCCCTAATACCTGCCATCTACTCCCTAATACCGGCCATCTACTCCCTAATACCTACCATCTACTTCCTAATACCTGCCATCTAGTCCCTAATACCTACCATCTACTTCCTAATACCTGCCATCTACCCCTTAATACCTGCCATATACCCCCTAATACCTACCATCTACTCCCTAATACCTGCCATCTAGTCCCTAATACCTACCATCTACTTCCTAATACCTGCCATCTAGTCCCTAATACCTACCATCTACTTCCTAATACCTGCCATCTACTCCCTAATACCTACCATCTAGTCCCTAATACCTGTCATCTACTCCCTAATACCTGCCATCTACTCCCTAATACCTGCCATCTACCCCCTAATACCTACCATCCAGCCCCTAATACCTGCCATCTAGTCCCTAATACCTGCCAACTACTCCCTAATACCTACCATCTACTTCCTAATACCTGCCATCTACCCCCTAATACCTGCCATCTAGTCCCTAATACCTGCCATCTAGTCCCTAATACCTGCCATCTACTCCCTAATACCTGCCATCTACTCCCTAATACCTGCCATCTAGTCCCTAATACCTACCATCTAGTCCCTAATACCTACCATGTAGTCCCTAATACCTACCATCTACTTCCTAATACCTGCCATCTAGTCCCTAATACCTACCATCTACTTCCTAATACCTGCCATCTACCCCCTAATACCTGCCATCTACTCCCTAATACCTGCCATCTACTCCCTAATACCTACTATCTACTCCCTAATACCTACCATCTACTTCCTAATACCTGCCATCTAGTCCCTAATACCTACCATCTACTTCCTAATACCTACCATGTAGTCCCTAATACCTACCATCTACTTCCTAATACCTGCCATCTAGTCCCTAATACCTACCATCTACTTCCTAATACCTGCCATCTACCCCCTAATACCTGCCATCTACTCCCTAATACCTGCCATCTACTCCCTAATACCTACTATCTACTCCCTAATACCTACCATCTACTTCCTAATACCTGCCATCTAGTCCCTAATACCTACCATCTACTTCCTAATACCTGCCATCTAGTCCCTAATACCTACCATCTACTTCCTAATACCTGCCATCTACCCCCTAATACCTGCCATCTACTCCCTAATACCTGCCATCTACTCCCTAATACCTGCCATCTACTCCCTAATACCTACCATCTACTTCCTAATACCTGCCATCTACTCCCTAATACCTACCATCTAGTCCCTAATACCTGCCAACTACTCCCTAATACCTACCATCTACTTCCTAATACCTGCCATCTACACCCTAATACCTGCCATCTAGTCCCTAATACCTGCCATCTAGTCCCTAATACCTGCCATCTAGTCCCTAATACCTGCCATCTAGTCCCTAATACCTACCATGTAGTCCCTAATACCTGCCATCTAGTCCCTAATACCTACCATCTACTCCCTAATACCTGCCATCGACTCCCTAATACCTGCCATCTACTCCCTAATACCTGCCATCTACTCCCTAATACCTACCATCTACTTCCTAATACCTGCCATCTACTCCCTAATACCTACCATCTAGTCCCTAATACCTGCCAACTACTCCCTAATACCTACCATCTACTTCCTAATACCTGCCATCTACCCCCTAATACCTGCCATCTAGTCCCTAATACCTGCCATCTACTCCCTAATACCTGCCATCTAGTCCCTAAAACCTGCCATCTAGTCCCTAATACCTACCATGTAGTCCCTAATACCTGCCATCTAGTCCCTAATACCTACCATCTACTCCCTAATACCTGCCATCGACTTCCTAATACCTACCATCTACTCCCTAATACCTGCCATCGACTCCCTAATACCTGCCATCTAGTCCCTAATACCTACTATCTACTTCCTAATACCTGCCATCTACCCCGTAATACCTACCATCTAGTCCCTAATACCTTCCATCTAGTCCCTAATACCTACCATCTACTCCCTAATACCTACCATCTACTCCCTAATACCTGCCATCTAGTCCCTAATACCTACCATCTACTCCCTAATACCTGCCATCTACTCCCTAATACCTGCCATCTAGTCCCTAATACCTGCCATCTAGTCCCTAATACCTACCATGTAGTCCCTAATACCTGCCATCTAGTCCCTAATACCTACCATCTACTCCCTAATACCTGCCATCTAGTGCCATCTAGTCCCTAATACCTGCCATCTACTCCCTAATACCTGCCATCGACTCCCTAATACCTGCCATCTAGTCCCTAATACCTACTATCTACTTCCTAATACCTGCCATCTACCCCGTAATACCTACCATCTAGTCCCTAATACCTACCATCTAGTCCCTAATACCTACCATGTAGTCCCTAATACCTACCATCTACTCCCTAATACCTACCATCTACTTCCTAATACCTGCCATCTAGTCCCTAATACCTGCCATCTAGTCCCTAATACCTACCATCTACTTCCTAATACCTGCCATCTACCCCCTAATACCTGCTATCTACTCCCTAATACCTACCATCTACTCCCTAATACCTACCATCTACTTCCTAATACCTGCCATCTAGTCCCTAATACCTACCATCTACTTCCTAATACCTGCCATCTACTCCCTAATACCTACCATCTACTTCCTAATACCTGCCATCTACCCCCTAATACCTACCATCTACTTCCTAATACCTGCCATCTATCCCCTAATACCTGCCATCTACTCCCTAATACCTACCAGCTACTTCCTAATACCTGCCATCTAGTCCCTAATACCTACCATCTACTTCCTAATACCTGCCATCTAGTCCCTAATACCTGCCATCTAGTCCCTAATACCTACCACCTACTTCCTAATACCTGCCATCTAGTCCCTAATACCTGCCATCTAGTCCCTAATACCTACCATCTACTTCCTAATACCTGCCATCTACCCCCTAATACCTGCTATCTACTCCCTAATACCTACCATCTACTCCCTAATACCTACCATCTACTTCCTAATACCTGCCATCTAGTCCCTAATACCTACCATCTACTTCCTAATACCTGCCATCTACTCCCTAATACCTACCATCTAGTCCCTAATACCTGCCAACTACTCCCTAATACCTACCATCTACTTCCTAATACCTGCCATCTACCCCCTAATACCTACCATCTAGTCCCTAATACCTGCCAACTACTCCCTAATACCTACCATCTACTTCCTAATACCTGCCATCTACCCCCTAATACCTACCATCTACTTCCTAATACCTGCCATCTATCCCCTAATACCTGCCATCTACTCCCTAATACCTGCCATCTACTCCCTAATACCTACCATCTACTTCCTAATACCTGCCATCTAGTCCCTAATACCTACCATCTACTTCCTAATTCCTGCCATCTACTCCCTAATACCTACCATCTAGTCCCTAATACCTGCCATCTACTCCCTAATACCTGCCATCTAGTCCCTAATACCTGCCATCTAGTCCCTAATACCTACCATGTAGTCCCTAATACCTGCCATCTAGTCTCTAATACCTACCATCTACTTCCTAATACCTGCCATCTACCCCTTAATACCTGCCATCTAGTCCCTAATACCTACCATCTACTCCCTAATACCTGCCATCGACTCCCTAATACCTGCCATCTACTCCCTAATACCTGCCATCGACTCCCTAATACCTGCCATCTAGTCCTACCTAATACCTGCCATCTCCCTAATACCTGCCATCTAGTCCCTAATACCTACCTAATACCTACTATCTACTTCCTAATACCTGCCATCTACCCCGTAATACCTACCATCTAGTCCCTAATACCTGCCATCTACTCCCTAATACCTACCATCTACTTCCTAATACCTGCCATCTAGTCCCTAATACCTGCCATCTAGTCCCTAATACCTGCCATCTAGTCCCTAATACCTACCATGTAGTCCCTAATACCTGCCATCTAGTCCCTAATACCTACCATCTACTCCCTAATACCTGCCATCTAGTCCCTAATACCTACCTAGTCCCTAATACCTGCCATCTAGTCCCTAATACCTACCATCTACTCCCTAATACCTGCCATCTACTCCCTAATACCTGCCATCTAGTCCCTAATACCTGCCATCTAGTCCCTAATACCTACCATGTAGTCCCTAATACCTGCCATCTAGTCCCTAATACCTACCATCTACTCCCTAATACCTGCCATCGACTCCCTAATACCTGCCATCTACTCCCTAATACCTGCCATCGACTCCCTAATACCTGCCATCTAGTCCCTAATACCTACTATCTACTTCCTAATACCTGCCATCTACCCCGTAATACCTACCATCTAGTCCCTAATACCTACCATCTAGTCCCTAATACCTACCATGTAGTCCCTAATACCTACCATCTACTCCCTAATACCTACCATCTACTTCCTAATACCTGCCATCTAGTCCCTAATACCTACCATCTACTTCCTAATACCTGCCATCTACCCCCTAATACCTGCCATCTACTCCCTAATACCTGCCATCTACTCCCTAATACCTACCATCTACTTCCTAATACCTGCCATCTAGTCCCTAATGCCTACCATCTACTTCCTAATACCTGCCATCTACTCCCTAATACCTACCATCAGGTCCCTAATACCTGCCAACTACTCCCTAATACCTACCATCTACTTCCTAATACCTGCCATCTACCCCCTAATACCTGCCATCTAGTCCCTAATACCTGCCATCTAGTCCCTAATACCTGCTATCTACTCCCTAATACCTGCCATCTAGTCCCTAATACCTGCCATCTAGTCCCTAATACCTGCCATCTACTCCCTAATACCTGCCATCTATCCCCTAATACCTGCCATCTACTCCCTAATACCTGCCATCTAGTCCCTAATACCTACCATCTAGTCCCTAATACCTACCATGTAGTCCCTAATACCTACCATCTACTTCCTAATACCTGCCATCTAGTCCCTAATACCTACCATCTACTTCCTAATACCTGCCATCTACCCCCTAATACCTGCCATCTACTCCCTAATACCTGCCATCTACTCCCTAATACCTACTATCTACTCCCTAATACCTACCATCTACTTCCTAATACCTGCCATCTAGTCCCTAATACCTACCATCTACTTCCTAATACCTGCCATCTAGTCCCTAATACCTACCATCTACTTCCTAATACCTGCCATCTACCCCCTAATACCTGCCATCTACTCCCTAATACCTGCCATCTACTCCCTAATACCTGCCATCTACTCCCTAATACCTACCATCTACTTCCTAATACCTGCCATCTACTCCCTAATACCTACCATCTAGTCCCTAATACCTGCCAACTACTCCCTAATACCTACCATCTACTTCCTAATACCTGCCATCTACACCCTAATACCTGCCATCTAGTCCCTAATACCTGCCATCTAGTCCCTAATACCTGCCATCTAGTCCCTAATACCTGCCATCTAGTCCCTAATACCTACCATGTAGTCCCTAATACCTGCCATCTAGTCCCTAATACCTACCATCTACTCCCTAATACCTGCCATCGACTCCCTAATACCTGCCATCTACTCCCTAATACCTGCCATCTACTCCCTAATACCTACCATCTACTTCCTAATACCTGCCATCTACTCCCTAATACCTACCATCTAGTCCCTAATACCTGCCAACTACTCCCTAATACCTACCATCTACTTCCTAATACCTGCCATCTACCCCCTAATACCTGCCATCTAGTCCCTAATACCTGCCATCTACTCCCTAATACCTGCCATCTAGTCCCTAAAACCTGCCATCTAGTCCCTAATACCTACCATGTAGTCCCTAATACCTGCCATCTAGTCCCTAATACCTACCATCTACTCCCTAATACCTGCCATCGACTTCCTAATACCTACCATCTACTCCCTAATACCTGCCATCGACTCCCTAATACCTGCCATCTAGTCCCTAATACCTACTATCTACTTCCTAATACCTGCCATCTACCCCGTAATACCTACCATCTAGTCCCTAATACCTTCCATCTAGTCCCTAATACCTACCATCTACTCCCTAATACCTACCATCTACTCCCTAATACCTGCCATCTAGTCCCTAATACCTACCATCTACTCCCTAATACCTGCCATCTACTCCCTAATACCTGCCATCTAGTCCCTAATACCTGCCATCTAGTCCCTAATACCTACCATGTAGTCCCTAATACCTGCCATCTAGTCCCTAATACCTACCATCTACTCCCTAATACCTGCCATCTAGTCCCTAATACCTGCCATCTACTCCCTAATACCTGCCATCGACTCCCTAATACCTGCCATCTAGTCCCTAATACCTACTATCTACTTCCTAATACCTGCCATCTACCCCGTAATACCTACCATCTAGTCCCTAATACCTACCATCTAGTCCCTAATACCTACCATGTAGTCCCTAATACCTACCATCTACTCCCTAATACCTACCATCTACTTCCTAATACCTGCCATCTACTCCCTAATACCTGCCATCTAGTCCCTAATACCTGCCATCTAGTCCCTAATACCTACCATGTAGTCCCTAATACCTGCCATCTAGTCCCTAATACCTACCATCTACTCCCTAATACCTACCATCTACTTCCTAATACCTGCCATCTATCCCCTAATACCTGCCATCTACTCCCTAATACCTGCCATCTAGTCCCTAATACCTACCATCTACTTCCTAATACCTGCCATCTAGTCCCTAATACCTACCATCTACTTCCTAATACCTGCCATCTACTCCCTAATACCTACCATCTAGTCCCTAATACCTGCCAACTACTCCCTAATACCTACCATCTATTTCCTAATACCTGCCATCTACCCCCTAATACCTGCCATCTAGTCCCTAATACCTGCCATCTAGTCCCTAATACCTGCCATCTACTCCCTAATACCTGCCATCTAGTCCCTAATACCTGCCATCTAGTCCCTAATACCTACCATGTAGTCCCTAATACCTGCCATCTAGTCTCTAATACCTACCATCTACTTCCTAATACCTGCCATCTACCCCTTAATACCTGCCATCTAGTCCCTAATACCTACCATCTACTCCCTAATACCTGCCATCGACTCCCTAATACCTGCCATCTACTCCCTAATACCTGTCATCGACTCCCTAATACCTGCCATCTAGTCCCTAATACCTACTATCTACTTCCTAATACCTGCCATCTACCCCGTAATACCTACCATCTAGTCCCTAATACCTGCCATCTACTCCCTAATACCTACCATGTACTTCCTAATACCTGCCATCTACTCCCTAATACCTGCCATCGACTCCCTAATACCTGCCATCTAGTCCCTAATACCTACTATCTACTTCCTAATACCTGCCATCTACCCCGTAATACCTACCATCTAGTCCCTAATACCTGCCATCTACTCCCTAATACCTACCATCTACTTCCTAATACCTGCCATCTAGTCCCTAATACCTGCCATCTAGTCCCTAATACCTGCCATCCAGTCCCTAATACCTACCATCTACTCCCTAATACCTACCATCTAGTCCCTAATACCTGCCATCTACTCCCTAATACCTGCCATCTACTCCCTAATACCTGCCATCTACTCCCTAATACCTACCATCTACTTCCTAATACCTGCCATCTACTCCCTAATACCTACCATCTAGTCCCTAATACCTGCCAACTACTCCCTAATACCTACCATCTACTTCCTAATACCTGCCATCTACCCCCTAATACCTGCCTACCATGTAGTCCCTAATACCTGCCATCTAGTCCCTAATACCTACCATCTACTCCCTAATATCGACTCCCTAATCTAGTCCCTAATACCTGCCATCTACTCCCTAATACCTGCCATCTAGTCCCTAAAACCTGCCATCTAGTCCCTAATACCTACCATGTAGTCCCTAATACCTGCCATCTAGTCCCTAATACCTACCATCTACTCCCTAATACCTGCCATCGACTCCCTAATACCTACCATCTACTCCCTAATACCTGCCATCGACTCCCTAATACCTGCCATCTAGTCCCTAATACCTACTATCTACTTCCTAATACCTGCCATCTACCCCGTAATACCTACCATCTAGTCCCTAATACCTTCCATCTAGTCCCTAATACCTACCATCTACTCCCTAATACCTACCATCTACTCCCTAATACCTGCCATCTAGTCCCTAATACCTACCATCTACTCCCTAATACCTGCCATCTACTCCCTAATACCTGCCATCTAGTCCCTAATACCTGCCATCTAGTCCCTAATACCTACCATGTAGTCCCTAATACCTGCCATCTAGTCCCTAATACCTACCATCTACTCCCTAATACCTGCCATCTAGTCCCTAATACCTGCCATCTACTCCCTAATACCTGCCATCGACTCCCTAATACCTGCCATCTAGTCCCTAATACCTACCATCTACTTCCTAATACCTGCCATCTACTCCCTAATACCTACCATCTAGTCCCTAATACCTGCCAACTACTCCCTAATACCTACCATCTACTTCCTAATACCTGCCATCTACCCCCTAATACCTACCATCTACTTCCTAATACCTGCCATCTATCCCCTAATACCTGCCATCTACTCCCTAATACCTACCAGCTACTTCCTAATACCTGCCATCTAGTCCCTAATACCTACCATCTACTTCCTAATACCTGCCATCTAGTCCCTAATACCTGCCATCTAGTCCCTAATACCTACCATCTACTTCCTAATACCTGCCATCTAGTCCCTAATACCTGCCATCTAGTCCCTAATACCTACCATCTACTTCCTAATACCTGCCATCTACCCCCTAATACCTGCTATCTACTCCCTAATACCTACCATCTACTCCCTAATACCTACCATCTACTTCCTAATACCTGCCATCTAGTCCCTAATACCTACCATCTACTTCCTAATACCTGCCATCTACTCCCTAATACCTACCATCTAGTCCCTAATACCTGCCAACTACTCCCTAATACCTACCATCTACTTCCTAATACCTGCCATCTACCCCCTAATACCTGCTATCTACTCCCGAATACCTACCATCTACTCCCTAATACCTACCATCTACTTCCTAATACCTACCATCTACTTCCTAATACCTGCCATCTAGTCCCTAATACCTACCATCTACTTCCTAATACCTGCCATCTACTCCCTAATACCTACCATCTAGTCCCTAATACCTGCCAACTACTCCCTAATACCTACCATCTACTTCCTAATACCTGCCATCTACCCCCTAATACCTACCATCTACTTCCTAATACCTGCCATCTATCCCCTAATACCTGCCATCTACTCCCTAATACCTACCAGCTACTTCCTAATACCTGCCATCTAGTCCCTAATACCTACCATCTACTTCCTAATACCTGCCATCTAGTCCCTAATACCTGCCATCTAGTCCCTAATACCTACCATCTACTTCCTAATACCTGCCATCTAGTCCCTAATACCTGCCATCTAGTCCCTAATACCTACCATCTACTTCCTAATACCTGCCATCTACCCCCTAATACCTGCCATCTACTCCCTAATACCTGCCATCTACCCCCTAATACCTACCATCTACTTCCTAATACCTGCCATCTATCCCCTAATACCTGCCATCTACTCCCTAATACCTACCATCTACTTCCTAATACCTGCCATCTACCCCTTAATACCTGCCATCTAGTCCCTAATACCTACCATCTACTCCCTAATACCTGACATCGACTCCCTAATACCTGCCATCTACTCCCTAATACCTGCCATCGACTCCCTAATACCTGCCATCTAGTCCCTAATACCTACTATCTACTTCCTAATACCTGCCATCTACCCCGTAATACCTACCATCTAGTCCCTAATACCTGCCATCTACTCCCTAATACCTACCATCTACTTCCTAATACCTGCCATCTAGTCCCTAATACCTGCCATCTAGTCCCTAATACCTGCCATCTACTCCCTAATACCTGCCATCGACTCCCTAATACCTGCCATCTACTCCCTAATACCTACTATCTACTTCCTAATACCTGCCATCTACCCCGTAATACCTACCATCTAGTCCCTAATACCTGCCATCTACTCCCTAATACCTACCATCTACTTCCTAATACCTGCCATCTAGTCCCTAATACCTGCCATCTAGTCCCTAATACCTGCCATCTAGTCCCTAATACCTACCATGTAGTCCCTAATACCTGCCATCTAGTCCCTAATACCTACCATCTACTCCCTAATACCTGCCATCTAGTCCCTAATACCTACCATGTAGTCCCTAATACCTGCCATCTAGTCCCTAATACCTACCATCTACTCCCTAATACCTGCCATCTACTCCCTAATACCTGCCATCTAGTCCCTAATACCTGCCATCTAGTCCCTAATACCTACCATGTAGTCCCTAATACCTGCCATCTAGTCCCTAATACCTACCATCTACTCCCTAATACCTGCCATCGACTCCCTAATACCTGCCATCTACTCCCTAATACCTGCCATCGACTCCCTAATACCTGCCATCTAGTCCCTAATACCTACTATCTACTTCCTAATACCTGCCATCTACCCCGTAATACCTACCATCTAGTCCCTAATACCTACCATCTAGTCCCTAATACCTACCATGTAGTCCCTAATACCTACCATCTACTCCCTAATACCTACCATCTACTTCCTAATACCTGCCATCTAGTCCCTAATACCTACCATCTACTTCCTAATACCTGCCATCTACCCCCTAATACCTGCCATCTACTCCCTAATACCTGCCATCTACTCCCTAATACCTACCATCTACTTCCTAATACCTGCCATCTAGTCCCTAATGCCTACCATCTACTTCCTAATACCTGCCATCTACTCTCTAATACCTACCATCAGGTCCCTAATACCTGCCAACTACTCCCTAATACCTACCATCTACTTCCTAATACCTGCCATCTACCCCCTAATACCTGACATCTAGTCCCTAATACCTGCCATCTAGTCCCTAATACCTGCTATCTACTCCCTAATACCTGCCATCTAGTCCCTAATACCTGCCATCTAGTCCCTAATACCTACCATGTAGTCCCTAATACCTGCCATCTAGTCTCTAATACCTACCATCTACTTCCTAATACCTGCCATCTACCCCTTAATACTTGCCATCTAGTCCCTAATACCTGCCATCTAGTCCCTAATACCTACTATCTACTTCCTAATACCTGCCATCTAGTCCCAAATACCTACCATCTAGTCCCTAATACCTACCATCTAGTCCCTAATACCTACCATGTAGTCCCTAATACCTAGCATCTACTCCCTAATACCTACCATCTACTTCCTAATACCTGCCATCTAGTCCCTAATACCTACCATCTACTTCCTAATACCTGCCATCTATCCCCTAATACCTGCCATCTACTCCCTAATACCTGCCATCTAGTCCCTAATACCTACCATCTACTTCCTAATACCTGCCATCTAGTCCCTAATACCTACCATCTACTTCCTAATACCTGCCATCTACTCCCTAATACCTACCATCTAGTCCCTAATACCTGCCAACTACTCCCTAATACCTACCATCTATTTCCTAATACCTGCCATCTACCCCCTAATACCTGCCATCTAGTCCCTAATATCTGCCATCTAGTCCCTAATACCTGCCATCTACTCCCTAATACCTGCCATCTAGTCCCTAATACCTGCCATCTAGTCCCTAATACCTACCATGTAGTCCCTAATACCTGCCATCTAGTCTCTAATACCTACCATCTACTTCCTAATACCTGCCATCTACCCCTTAATACCTGCCATCTAGTCCCTAATACCTACCATCTACTCCCTAATACCTGCCATCGACTCCCTAATACCTGCCATCTACTCCCTAATACCTGTCATCGACTCCCTAATACCTGCCATCTAGTCCCTAATACCTACTATCTACTTCCTAATACCTGCCATCTACCCCGTAATACCTACCATCTAGTCCCTAATACCTGCCATCTACTCCCTAATACCTACCATGTACTTCCTAATACCTGCCATCTACTCCCTAATACCTGCCATCGACTCCCTAATACCTGCCATCTAGTCCCTAATACCTACTATCTACTTCCTAATACCTGCCATCTACCCCGTAATACCTACCATCTAGTCCCTAATACCTGCCATCTACTCCCTAATACCTACCATCTACTTCCTAATACCTGCCATCTATTCCCTAATACCTGCCATCTAGTCCGTAATACCTGCCATCCAGTCCCTAATACCTACCATCTACTCCCTAATACCTACCATCTAGTCCCTAATACCTGCCATCTACTCCCTAATACCTGCCATCTACTCCCTAATACCTGCCATCTACCCCCTAATACCTACCATCTATTCCCTAATACCTGCCATCTACTCTCTAATACCTACCATCTACTTCCTAATACCTGCCATCTACTCCCTAATACCTACCATCTACTCCCTAATACCTGCCATCTACTCCCTAATACCTATCATCTAGTCCCTAATACCTACCATCTACTCCCTAATACCTGCCATCTACTCCCTAATACCTGCCATCTACTCCCTAATACCTGCCATCTACTCCCTAATACCTACCATCTACTTCCTAATACCTGCCATCTAGTCCCTAATACCTACCATCTACTTCCTAATACCTGCCATCTACTCCCTAATACCTGCCATCTACTCCCTAATACCTGGCATCTAGTCCCTAATTCCTACCATCTACTCCCTAATACCTACCATCTACCACCTACCTACTTATCTCTACATCCATATGCATATTTTAATGTAAACCTACATCTAGCATTTTTAGGTGTGATATATAAAGAGATTTATGTGAGTATCTTGTCTGACATATTACCAGAAATGGAACTGTTCTCTATGTACAGCTTGTTGGCTTGTTTGAGGAAATCTTTGTAACTTTCTACAGGGCCCTACCTTACCCCATGCGTCATCTCAGGTCTCAGCTGGGCTATCTTCTCCTCATCCCTCTTTTCTATCTTATTCTCCCCTGAAGGCATTCTAAGATAGGTTTTTGCTTTGACTAGATTTTTGTTATGCTGAGTAGCTAGAATATCTAGAGGCTGTTCTTCAGTAGAAATGTAAGATGAAAATCACATGCTTCGGTGCATTTCTGGGCTACAGAATAATTTAATAATTTTATTAACTAATGACTGCCTGGAAAATACAGATGTAAAGACATGAAAATGATAAAAAATTTTTTTTAAAAAAGTGAGTACACATTAGCAACCAAAAATAAAAAAAAGAAAAGAAAAGAAAGACAGAAACCTCTAGGTCGTATAGGACCCTGAAATAGTGATCATTAATGACTACTTGTCTCAGGCTTTCCATAACGAAAATTACCCTCAGTGTACGGTCAACTGAGGGATACTTTAATAGAAAGAAGCCCTTATGTAGGTGTGCTGTATCCTTGATTAAGCAAACATCTTTTAAATCCTATAGATCCACACTCAATGGTGATTAAAGCATAACATCAATAGTACTTTTTTTTTTTTCTTTTTTTTTTTTTGGAGAGGTTTTTGCTATAGGGCGCGTGCGCTCACCAGACAGACAGAGAGAGACAGAGAGATAGAAAGCAGGAAATCACCCCCCAGGGGGGATGGCCACGCCGCAATCCCTTCTCCTCCATTCTCCTCTCGGGATCTTGGGCATGCACGCACTCACGCCCGGCGTGAGTTTAAGCCGCCGGGTCCGGGACTCAAACCGCGGTCGACTACGTGGGAGTCCAGCGACATAACCATTACGCTAACTGCTGGTCCCAATAGTACTTTAATGAAGTGTTCAAGAGTTACATTTAAGGCTTCATTCCCTACTCTGAAATTTCCTTAGTATTTGTTCTCAATGTCCTAATTTTCAGTTACTTTCTGTCTTAAACTATCACAGAATCTTCCTTTCATTAAACTAACCGTGCCCTTTAATTTAAAAAGTATGCAGTTCTATGTGCACAGCTCTATCTTCATTTCAAGACAATATTTATTACATTTCCCATGTTTTTGAATCATGTATTTTGGTGTGAAATACTTGTCTTTGGATGAGTTTATTCAGGAGATTTATTCAGTATCACGCTTCAGATTTGTTTGTGTTCTGTCGTTTCATCATATGCCTTCTGTCATCAATATTCAAGTCTCGGAGTTTAAGAAGAGTGTTCGGGAATTAAATGGTCTCAAATCAAATGAAGTAATCGCTGTGGGTGAGTTCGGTGTCTTACCGGACGCAGTGAACCCCTGCAGGGGGATCTCGGAGCCCTTGGTGTCTCTGTCTGTTCCCTGCCTGGTTACACTTCCGCTGCGTACTGGCCCTGCTTAGGTGCTTCGGGAAGGCAGGAGGAGAGAAATAATGGAGGATGGCATCTCTACCTCTTTTCCCAAAGTTGGAACTCCCTGAAACATGTCCCATACTCCCGGGGGAGGAAAGGATCTGGTTTTGTTTTCTTCCTCCCTCACTTCCTCCCCCTCTCCCTTCGTTCATTTCCTTCCATTTCCTTTATTTTCTCTTTTCTTTTTCTTTCTTTCTATTAATTTTAAAACTATCCTATTACTGTTTTTCATTTGCTTGAACATGTGAAACTGCCACTATGAGAGAAGAAATTGCCTTCACCGTTGTGTTTGGATTTACCGGAAACAACCCATCTGGGTTAACTACGTGGTATGAATGAGAAGACTTCTGGCTTGGGAGAAACATGTAAAGAGCTTGGAAGGTTTCGCTTCTGTCTTCACAAAAAGGGAAAACCACCAAAGTGGACATCAACAACTCTTTTTAGATCCAGCAGAGAACTGAGGTCACAAGGCCAACTGTTACTCCGAAAACTGACAGAAAAGACAGGCAGGTAGGGAGTCTCAGGCGCTCGGGAGCAGAGCCGACAGCCGAGACAGTAGGTGGGAACATTGCACTGGTGATGCGTGGGTTGCTGGAGGCTCCATTCCCGAGCTGCAGAGTTAGAAATGCCTGGGCCAGACTTGAGAGTCACACTGAAGGCTTCATTCCACACTTTTGAAGACTTTTCTGGGGATACCTCTCTCTAAGGGGGAGAGGTACTTCCAGAAACCTATCAGTTTCTCACTCTGAAGATATGGAAAAGTCCCCTTACATTTCCCTTAGGAGGACAGGTACGTAAACACTTCAAATTTGGGGACCAGCAGATGGCATAACGGTCACATCGCTGGATTCCCACGTAGTCAAATTTGCGGTTCATATCCCGGACCTGGTGGCTTAAAACTCACACTGGGCATGTGTGGGTACATGTCCAAAATCCTTAGAGGAGAATGGAGGAGAAGGGATTATGGTGTGGCCAAGCCCTGATTTCTTGCTTCCTGTCTTTCTCTGTCTCCCTGTCTCTCTCTGCCTCTCCGGTTAGTGCACCTGCCCTATAGCAAAGAAGAGCACTTTGAAATATACCTGGCACATTCTTTTTTTTTAAGTTTTATTTTTTTAGAATTATTAATTTAATTTATTTATTCATTCATTTATTCTAATTTTGACCAGAGAGAGACGAGAGAGAGAGAGAGAGGAAGTGAGAAAGCAAGCCACCAGGTCCAAGACTTGAACCATGGCTGGCCATGTGGGAGTGTCCAGTGCCTTAACCACCATGCCACCTGCTGGTCCCCTATTTTTTATCTCTGTGAGAGAGAGCATCCTCGGTAGGGTCCTGACACACTGCGATCTACTCCCAGACTTCAGCCAGCTCTGGATCGTGGCCATGCATGTGCCTGGCCATATGGACTTGAACGGAAACTTCCTTCCGTGGGTCAGCCTTGCAGAGCATCGTGTTCTGCTGCAGTGCCACGGTCTGACCCTCATACCACAGTCTATTCTGAAAAAGGCCACTCTCAAGGGAAACCATTTTACCAGTGTCAAGCTTACTGAGTTTTACCAAAGCCTAACCGACCAGAGAGAAAGGAGGAAAATACCCACCTGAGGCTCACTGAAAGACCGAGACCTAACTGTAGGACTGCAAAAGCCTCTTCTCTCCCTGCGGCTTACTGCAGCACTAACAGGCCCCTGGGACCAGCCCCTCACAGTGCGTAGGTGGCACACACTGGGAGCTGATCCCAGGTAGCCAGCTGTGTGTGACTGTCAGTCCACGCAGTTTGAAAAACACACTGTGTGTGTGTGTGTGCTCAAAATTCAGACGGAGGGTAGAAATGGAGAAAGAGATTATAGCATGACCACTCCCCATGGGGGATTTAAAAAATTGGGGGCAATTAAAAAAACATTTTTTCAAATAGGTTTCTGTGTGATAACAGGGGATGCAACTAAAAGAACTGCAAGCTTCAGACCCTACGTAAGGAGTCTCTAGGAAACCCAGACAACAGTGAAGACAAAATCAAGGACACTCAAGGGGATCGTGGTGGCCAAGAGCTACTGACAGCACACAGTAAACACAGCGCAGCCCCTAGCCAGGGAGACGCAGACCTCACGCCGAGAGCCTGTCCTCAGCTGCTCTACCCTGTGGTAACAACACAGGCTCATGCGGGTGGGACTCTCAGAGAGCATTCTGGCAGTGAGGGTGACGCACACGTGGGTCAGCCCAACATCTCTGCCTGAGTTACACAGGCGATAGCAACGTGCAGCCTGAAGTCGCAGACAGAACCTACCTCGGAGGACAGGCACGAGCTCTAGAACCAGAGTGTCGGTGCTGAGAGGAGTCCTCTAGAGCTGGTCCAACTTCTCTGCAGATGAGAAACCTGAGCTCTGTCAAGGGGGACCATTGTCCTGTAAAGATGAACCATGGCAGAGGCGCAGCTGGGATCCAGGCTTCCTGTGAAGAAATACGAGGGGTCTTGAGAAAGTTCACGGAAAATGTGTGTTATGAAACCACTATGCATGCATTTAAAAAACGAGTGCACAAAAAGAAACTTTACTTCCTTTTTCATTTCACTTGATCCAAACTTACTGATGTCCCATCATATATATGAAACAAACACATTTATTGAACAAGCAGAACTCTTGTGATCTTAAAGGTAAGTGTATTTCTCATCTCATATTCTTGAACATGTACTTGGGGGATCTTTTTTTTTTGGGGGGGGAGAGGTTTTCGCTATAGGGCGTGTGCGCTCGCCAGACAGACAGAGAGAGACATAGAGACAGAAAGCGAGAAATCACCCCCCGGGGGGATGGTCACGCCGCAATCCCTTCTCCTCCATTCTCCTCTCGGGATCTTGGGCACACACGGACACGCACCCGGCGTGAGTTTTAAGCCACCGGGTCCAGAATGCGAACCGCGGTCGACTACATGGGAGTCCAGCGACATAGCCATTATGCTAACTGCTGGTTCCCAGGGATCTTTCTTTTTTTTAAAAAAAAGAAAAAAGTATTATTTTATTTAACTTTATTTATTTGTTTACTTATTTTTTCAAAAAATTTACCAGAAAGGGACAGAGTGAGAAAGTGAGAAAGCAAGCCACCAGGTCCAGGACTTGAACTGCAGTCAGCCACTTGGAAGTCCAGCGTCCTTAACCACCATGCCACCTGCTGGCCCCA
The DNA here is from genome assembly GCA_026018925.1 of Tupaia tana. Lineage (NCBI taxonomy): Eukaryota > Metazoa > Chordata > Mammalia > Scandentia > Tupaiidae > Tupaia > Tupaia tana. The sequence goes on along the minus strand of JAKSZU010000002.1, from coordinate 142,621,866 downwards.
GGGGGATCTTTCTTGACTGCTGAATGAAAAACACATTTACTTTTAATTTTTTCCTTTTTTCCCCAGAGATTTTTGCTATAGAGCACATGCGCTCGCTGGACAGACAGAGAGAGACACAGAAATGGAAAGTGTAAGTTTCCAGGATAGTGTGCATTTTAAAAATGTCTTTTTATTCTTTTTTTGTTTTGTTTTTTTTGACAGAGGCTTTTTTTTTTTTTGGAGAGGTTTTGCTATAGGGCACATGTGCTCGCCGGACAGACAGAGAGAGACAGAGAGACAGAAAGCGAGAAATCATCCCCCTAGTGGGGATGGCCACGCCGCAAATCCCTTCTCCTCCATTCTCCTCTCGGGATCTTGGGCACGCGCCCGGCATGAGTTTTAAGTCACCGGGTCTGGGGCGCGAACCGCAGTCGACTACATGGGAGTCCAGTGACATAGCCATTACGCTAACTGCTGGTGCTGAGAGAGGCTTTTGCTATATGGTGTGTGCACTCTCCAGAAAGACAGAGAGAGACAGAGAGACAGAAAGCAGGAAATCACTCCCCAGGGGGGATGGCCACGCAGCAATCCTTTCTCCTCCATTCTCCTCTCGGGATCTTGGGCACGCATGCACACGTGCTCGGCATGAGTTTAAGCTACCGGGTCTGGGACGTGAACCGTGGTTGGGAGTCCAGTGACATAGCCATTACACTAACTGCTGGTCCCTTTTTTTTTTTTTTTTTTTTTTTTTTAGAGAGAGAGAGAGATTTTTTTGCTATAGGGAGCATGTGCTTGCCAGAAAGACAGAGAGAGACCAAAAGTGAGAAATCACCCCCTGGGAAGATGGCTGCACCACAATCCCTTTTCCTCCATTCTGCTCTTGGGATTTGGGGCATACACACCACCAGGTCTGGGACTCAAATCACAGTCAGCTACATGGGAGTCCAGCAACGTAACCATTACAGCATCTGCTGGTCCCCTTCTTCGTTATTCTTATTGACAGGGAAGGTTGGTGTCAGTAGGCAAGGCTGGCTTCTTCGGGATGGTCCAGCTGTATTTGGGCTGCATTCCCAGTTATTGGGTAAATAAAAGTATTGCCCCTTGATTTTAGTCTTATGATAGTGAATCACTTTTAGGTGGAGTAATTGTTGCAGTTCTCCCAGAGCAGATTGTTCTACTGCGTCTGTCCCAGCATAAATAAGTCACAATACACCTTCCCCTCACTCTCAAAAGTGTCCTGGTTTGGACGGTGGGTGATATGATCACCTTTCCTCAACTAACCACTTTTCACTTCATTGTAGTTTCTCACTGCTTATGTGGCATAAAATGATATTGTTTTGGGGGCCAGTAGGTGGCATGGTAGTTAAGGCACTGGACTCCCACATGGCTGACTGTGGTTCAAGTCCCAGACCTAGCAGCTTGAAACTCGTACAGGGCAAGTGTGCGTGCATGCCCAAAATCCCAAGAGGAGAATGGAGAAGGGATTGTGGTGTAGCCATCAACTCTGACAAGCCCATGCACTCTATGGCAAAAACCTTAAAAGAAAAAAAAAAGGCATGCCTGGTTGAGTCATGATTTCTCCACCACACTGGCAATGCTCCAGATGACAGGATTGGGTCACTCGTAGTGTGTTAGAGAGGGAGTCCCCTCACTGGGTCAGAAACATGATATGAAGACCCAGGATTCCTGCAGTCGTGGGTCTGTGAATTATCATTGTCCACTGACATACTTAGAGATGTAAAAACAGGCTCATGGCATATCGATTAGATCGTGTTATTTATAAACTGGACAAAAGGTGCGTTTCCTGAGCAAAGCTGCACCATCATTCTCCCCCCTGACTTTTAACCAGTATTTGGGGTTGGGATAGGACTTTCCTTCTGGACACGTTAAACTCTTGGTTCGTCTACCTCGGACTGAACGCTCAGCCCTTATGGGAGAGCAGAGGCCGTGGGCAGCAGGTTCCGAGGTGAGGGGCCCCGCCCGCCATGCCGGGGCACGGCCAGGTGCCTGGTGTGCCCTCACTCAGCAGCTGCACCTTCTTCAAGGACACAGGTTGCTGAGATGTTTCATCACTTCTTTGTTTCCAGTCACAGACTATTCATCAGGACAGGATAATCAACAGGATGTACGCGAAGTTATGAGTAATACTGTTTCCCCAACAGCACCTAATCTATTTAGTTGCTGTTGTCATATTGTAAGCATTTCTGATCAGGGCAAAAGGCCTGTTTGGGGGAAGAGTTCACACAGACGGATTTGTGAGGGAATGAAGTTATAACAAAGCCTGCTACTTTCATTCCTTTTGCAGAAAACGTAGAGTTTGGAGAGTCAAAGAAAGCCAAGGCAGCAACTCGTTTTGAATGCTTAGTTACACTCTCACATTTAAAAATACAACTTTACATAAGCTCTGCGTATGCAAACCATATGTGGTCTCCATATCCATCCCTCCTCCGTAATGAAGGGGTGGTGTAAACTCTGGGACTCTCCTCCACACAACAATTTGACATGCACTCAAACATAGAAAACATGGAAATAATTCATTCTAGAAAATGTAACTATCGCATCACCATGATTTAAAGATATTTGTGTATACAAATATTTGCATGTATCCTGAAAGAGTAACAGTCATGTTTAAAAATGCATTCCCCTCATACACAGATGAACAGGGGAGGGACTTTGCCCAGCGTGTGCGTGGTGACAGGAAGGACTTCCAACTGAGCCAGGTCTGGCCGACTCGTGTTCGATTGCTTGACTCTCCACTGACTTCTGGAATGTCTCAGAATGTCTTCCATTCTCTATCCTATTTCTAAGCCATTTCTCAGTTTTTAAAATTTCAGAGTTGTATCTTCAAATTCTGCAGTTCTTTGGAGAAAAGCTGGGGGAGAGAGGGGGGTTCCCTTTATCTTTGTTACTATCTATCTATCTCTTCTGTTTGTCTGTCCTTACTGTCTCATTAAAACTGTTAAGCTGATACCATTAAACCTAAACTCGTAAGAAGAGTCCACACAGCAGTCCACTGCTTGGCACAAATATTTAATCATTCATTTCTGCCCTGGAAGTTTCTACTGCAATTCAGATCTCAGCCTAGGGTCCTGCAGGGAGCACTAGAAGGGTCTTAGAAGACCAATACTGGAATTCTACTGAGTTTGTTTCTAGGTTGGACAAATCATTTAGCCTTCTTAGGATCCCTTCCATGCTTACCCATTTCATCTGTGCTATGCAGATTTAAGATAGGCAAATATGCACATATGTGTACACATCAGTAGATACACACATTTTATGTGTTTTATAGTCACTCTAATTTTCATGTCCTTCTTTTGCTTTATTCAAGTGTAATTTGATAGATGTATCTTGCCCCACATTTTACACAACTAAAGTAGATTTTTCTGAGGGTGTGGTAATGTCGTCCTTCATTTTGCTTTCAAATAAACAAGCTGAGAAAAAGATTTATTGTATGTATACACATGTGTTGTCTGTGCCGGGAATGTCAGATATATGCTAACTCTCTGTTGTGTAAAGAGATCATGTCTAAATCCCTTGAGTGGCTGTTCCGCTCAAGTTTAGAGTCTCTTAATCTTATATTTGATGCTAAACTAAAGAGGCCCTTAGGGAAGAATTAAAAACAAGCCAGACAGCATCAAATGCTTATTTTCTTAAAGTTTAATACTATTTGCTGTGTTAGGTATAGCCAGGGTAATTGCTGTGAAGGTGAGTTGAGTAGATACATACATGCTGAAATGAAGTGATCTAGGCACACAGATGGGCTAGAGATGAACTATTTTGATCGTATTGTTTGCCTTTCAGAGGACTGACCTTTCGGTAAACCAAAATGTCACTCAGATAAGGTCACACCTCCACAACAACAAACAGGGATTGGAAGGAAATGAATTGGGTAGAAAATATTGACTTAAATGCCATGAAATTTCTATTTACATTTTTGAATTTTGGATTTTTTCCCCACAAAAACATTCTAATATTGTACAAACAGTAAGAGACAGAAAAGATTTATCAGTAAACAGCAAAATCTTAGGAAAATGAAAATGAACATGAACCTTAAGGAACAGTCATTTTTAAACACTTAACTCTCTTTTGGGCTGATCTTGTGATAACCTAAAATATGTTCTTTCTTCTCAGGAAAAATTATTTATGAACTACTTATCTGTTATTATTTTTTAAAGTTTATTTATTTCCTAAGACAGTGAGAGAGGAGTGACCCCAACAGGAGTGCCCGACTCCCAGCCTCAGACAGCCCAGGCCATGGTCACATGGGCACATGCCCGCCATGCAGAGAGAGGCCTTGGACTCAAATCTGGGACCTTCCCATGTGTGTTCCACATCACAGAAGCCACATTATACCATGCCACAATCTGAACCCCATTTTCCTGTTAAAACACAAATCTCGCATGAAGTCTAAGTCAGATGAGAGCAACTGCAGTATTTCCCAATGAAGCCCGTTGAAAAGGACATGAGGGTCATCACAGGTTTATTGCAGGTTAGTTTATTGTTCTTGCCACATATTTCGCTTTGGGGATTAAGGGGGCTTTGCTCTTACAACTCCTTGTGAATGAAACTATTCCTCTTGTTTCTCTCACTTCGCTCTGCTGGGTGCTTCCGCAGTTACGGACGCCGCCATGGCTCCCAGATACTTTGGCAGCTTCCTTTCGGTGCTGAGACCTGCTGGGAATGCTGCCCCCCACACCGTGCTGTGCATGCTGGGCCCGGCCGTCCCTTCCACACGCATCCTGCTGGCGCTGCCTCCCCCCACGCTTTTACCCCTGGCACCTAGAGCCCACATGGCAGATACTGAGATGCTGGGACCTCGGGGTCAGGAAGGGGTGCCGAGCGCCCAACACCCCTTGGGAAAGTGGGGCAGAACTCTTGCTGCCCATTTGGTGCTGGGTTCTATGGAACCAGCAGAAGCCATGCAGCTTGGAGAAACAGCTATTTCACTTTTACTTCTATCACACTCAAATATTGTCTATTCAAGGTAGAATTCAGGCTCACAGGGCTGGACTGGGGGCCAGATCTGAAAGACCAACACAGATGTCCTTTCACTGGATCACTGAATCTTGGTCTGAGAGGCAAGTCTGCCTGTCCCTCTTCCCCTCAGGACAGGTTTTACACACATATGCGTGTTTCTTCCATGGAGTCACTTTTGTTTTCATGGAAGTAGACTGCTGTTGGCCCAGGCCATATCTGAGCATGGGTGGATGCACTTTAGGCTTTTGCTGGTACAACCTCAGCTAGCAGGAGCAGCGGGCAGGCTACAAGGGCAGAGGAAGAAATAATGTTCCTGAAAGCGTTATGAGAACTACACATTGCAAACATCAGCTTAATATGCGGATTGCTCATTTTATCATTGTATACATAGCTGTAGGTTTTTCTTCTCTGTGCCTCAGTCCCCTTATCTGTAGAGTGGGAGTAATAATATTCAACTCATACGACACATGTGAGGCTTCAAAAGTGCGTATGTAGGGGCCAGCAGGCAGTGTAGTGGTTAAGGTGCTGGACTCCCTTGTAGCTGACTGCAGTTCAAGTCTTGGACCCAGTGGCTTGAAACTCATACCAGGCACGTGTGCATGTGTGCCCAAAATCCTGAGAGGAGAATGGAGGAGAAGAGATTAAGGTGTGGCCGTGCCCCTGGGGGTGCTCCCGGCAGTGGCGTTAGACCCCTGAAGGACTCAGGGTGCCATGCCAGAGCTCTAAGCCACGTGCCCTTCCCACCCAGTTAGGGCCGTCAGCCTCCCTTGGCCTGGGCCTCAGGTCCATGTCGGTCATCCCCCTCAGGAAAGCCTACAGTAACCGCATAGAAACGACTTTCTTTGAAGTTCTGCCTTTGTGTTCTACCCTATGACCACTACAATCTTCTCTGGACTGCCAGAGTCTCATCCGTGCTGCTTCTGAGTCAGTGACTTATTATTAGATTTTTGTGGTGTGTTCTAGTCCATTCTGTTGAGAAAACATGACTCTTTAAGGGCTTGAGGGAGAAACTTCTGGAAAGTGACACAAAAGCAGACCTTCCATTTCACCAGTCCCTGAGTCAGTATTTATTGATCACGTGCCTCAAGCCAGGGACAAGTCCCTGCATCACCGCGCCCATGACTGAGTGGAGCAGGGCCTCCCCAACTTGCTCCCAGGTAGTTGGGAGCACTGCAAGTCTTGGTTTGTTGGAAGAAGAGAATGCTCGGGACTGGACGGACCCTTGTGCCCAGAGCCCTGTCCTGCACTTCAGAGCAGACCAGAGTGATTAATTCATTCTCGTGGGGGTGGAGGCCAGTGGGCGTCCCTCCTGTCCTTTGCTCCTGGCATGCAGTTCTGCTATGTCTGCAGGTTTCTCTCCTACCTCTGACTCACCAGCTGACAACAGGAGGGGGGTTCCCTGAAGCATTCCATTGGGCTGATCTCAGCAGCCCCTCCCCGAGGCAGTGGGGTACTCGGGCACTGGCTCACCCACTCACACACACCTTCTGAGAGGAGGCCGTTTTCCTCAGAACCCAGCAACCCAAGCACTTCTGCAGAGAGCAGACTTCTCAGAGCAGCAAGACAGAGCTTACTCAGGGGGCCATGCCTCAGGAAGGGGGTCACTGACAGCTTTGGGGAGTCTGTGCCTCAGCTGGGGTACACCCATCACAGGAGCCTGCTGCTGACAGTAGACCATCCTCTCCTGCCAGAGTGAGAACAGAGAAAGGCAGGCGATGGCTGTGAGGAAGGAGGGGCTGAGGGTGCACCTTTCTCTGCTCAGGTGACACTTGGTCAGAGATGAAACAGAGCTCTTTGAGGGGCAGTGGGAAAGCTTAGATCATCTCAAACGACTCCGTGAGGTCGACCAATTCAGACTCTGAACAGAATGCATGAAGCTGGGCCTTCTGCAGCCCTTGTTCTCTTGGCCTCTGACTCATCGTGTGACCAGATGACGCAGCGACTGTGATGTCCTTGTTCCTTATCTAACAAAGAGTTAGTGGTATCTCCTCCACCTCAGAAGGACATGGAAGTAGCGTAGCACTCACACAGAGGTGGCATTAGAGTTAAAAATCACTGGAGTTCAGTTATGCTAATGCAAGAAAGACCAGGTGTTGGGGAGAAGCTCCTCCCCGGGTGTTAGCTGCTGGGTGAGGATGTGAGATTGAAGTTCTGTCTAGGAAGGTGAAAGAAGAAAGAAACAATGGCTGATAGAGGGACTCACTGTTAGGGAAGACAGATGTCGACATCTCAACTACAGTAAGCCATCCCCCACCTTGAGAAAGCCGTAACCTCCTGGAGAAATCCACTAGCTAAAACAAACCTCGCCAAAGGACAGTCTTCTCTAGTGATCTCTACTGCGAGTGGTAGCTGAGGAGGAAAGATGAAGAGATTTTTTTTAATTGCCAGAGGGTGCATGCGCTCACCAGAGAGAGACAGAGGGAGGAGAAAGCACCCCTAATGGGATGTGGTACGTTGCAATCCCTTCTCTTCTATTTCTCCATGCTCCCATGCACATGCATCGCACACATATGCCCGTGTGGTTTTTAAGGCACCTGACTGGGCCTTAAACTGCAGTTGGTCAGGTGAGGATCTGGTTCCCTCCACCTAGGCTGCCTGGTAGTCTGTGGGCAATCTTAATCATTCATATGTTAAATGACTTTAATCATAAATTAGAGGAACTTAATGGTTGCACCCAGTCATTAACGGTGTGTCTCCTACCTCCCAGCCTGCCCGAGGACACAGCCCTTGCCGCATCTATAGAGCACAGGAAAGGCCAATTCAGAATCAACAAAGGCCACCAAGGTAAAGGGGCAGTGAGCCAGACCAGCTGGGAAGACCTGTCCTTGTGTGCGGTCCTCAGCTGGGTCTCGCCAGTGTGTAAGGAGAGCATCCTTTTCCAGTCCCCGTACAGGTTGGGGTGAGCTGGCTGTCTCAGGAGGCAAGCCTGCTGCCATGAATATGGTGGATTAAAACTCAACAGGGAAATAAATTCCTAAATTCCCAATCTAAGTGTTAAAGTAAGATCATGCGCTTGTGTTTACAATAAACTGCTGTAACGCCGGTGATGAGCAACACCTTCAATACTAAATGAGAAGAAGCAATAGTCTGGATTTTCTTAAAGGGAAATAGCTTTAGGAGAACTGTGAAACTGGAAAACACACTAACGAGTATCTTTTTTTTTTTTTTTTTTTTTGAGAGGTTTTTTTCGCTATAGGGCGCGTGCGCTCGCCAGACAGAGAGAGACATAGAGACAGAAAGCGAGAAATCACCCCCCAGGGGGGATGGTCACGCCGCAGTCCCTTCTCCTCCATTCTCCTCTCGGGATCTTGGGCATGCACGCACACGCGCCTGGCGTGAGTTTTAAGCCACCAGGTCTGGGACGCGAACCGTGGTCGACTATGTGGGAGTCCAGAGACATAGCCATTACGCTAACTACTGGTTCCCACTAACGAGTATCTTTTAATGTAACTCCTGGGCTGACTGTTTCAAAGAATACTGTAGAATGATCCATTATTTTTAAAAAAAGCATGTTCATAAGTGATTACAAATAGCAAAGTGATGTTTGAGAGATAGAAAAATAAAAGCTGCAGTTCTAATCAGGCTTTAAGAAGGTCCAAGTAAATCCTACACTTGGACAAAATCCAGCTCATGGTCTGGAGTCAACCCGAGGGCTTCTCATTTTGGCCACAATGGTTTGCATTTCTTGGCTTTCTACCCCAACTCCCTCCTGCTTTGCACAGTGGAGTCTTCATCCTTGGAGAGACTTGAGGAAGGGGGGGGGGCACAGGGGAGGCCAAAGACATGATCAAGAGCCACCACCAAGACCCTCCTTTTCCACATCCACTGCCCCAGCTGAAGGGTCACATCTGAGGCCTTTCAATATAGAAATCTGGAGGGAAACGAAAGGATTTAGGACCTAAGGGCCAACAAGATGAAATCTTTATCAGGAAGCTAAGTGAGTATAGAATTTGAAATCTTTATCAGGAAGCTAAGTGAGTATAGAATTTTATGAAAAATGACTGACGATATGAAATAGTTCTTTTTTAAAATTGCCAACGGACGTGTGTAACTTTCCAGAACAATAGAGAGAGAGAAGAGGGAGAGAAAGGACTCCCCCCCCCCCCCACCAGCCCCAGTCATGCCACAATCTTTTTTCCCTCCATTTCTTTATCCCATCAGGATTTGGGGTATGCACACGTACAGGCACTGGTGCCCAACATGTATTTCAAGGTTGGCCATGTAGGATCGGGCTTTCTAGCACAGTTCTTACCTGCTGCACTGTGGGCCAGACCTGAAACAAGAGATTCTAAATGTTCGTAGCTCTTCAATAGTTCTCCCCCACCCCCACCCCATATATATACACAGGAATATAATTAAAATTTAAAACTGGTTATGCCATCGCATGCACAAGAACTATAGCCCTCATATCCTACAAGTGAGCATATATAGTGGTACAACACTTTGGAAAGCTATTTGACAGGTTCTAAAAATTGACACTAATGCCAACCCTATGGCCCAGTCATTCTGCTTCTATATATTTAGCCACGAGAGAAGAAGGCACATATCTATACAAAGACTTGTACATGAGTGTTCTAGAAGTATTATTTTTAGAAGCCTCAAATGGAAACAAACCCAAGTATCTATCAAAAGAGGAAGAATACCATAAACTGTGATATATCCAAGCAATGGAATACCACTCAGTAATAAAAAGTATTGCTACACATAACAGTATAGATCATTATTTAAAAATGTATAATGTAAAATGAAAGAAGTTAAAAAAAAAAAAGGGAACATATTCTGTAATTCCAAATGCTAGACTCCTACCAGTTAATGAATAGTGAAAGAAATCGTATCAGTGGCTACCTGGGGATGTTGGGGTGAGCCAGGAGGGAAGGATTACAGATGGCCACAGGAGACCTTCGTGGGAGATGAATATGTTCATTATCTCGATTGTGGTGATAATTTAATGAGTGCAAATATGTACAATCTTGCCAAGTTTTTACTTACCATGTTTATTTACACTTAAATACATGCAGCTTATTACATATCAACTACTCCTCAAAAAAATTTAAGATTGAAAGTTTTTTCCATTCTTGTCCATCTTGCAGACATCTAATTGTCCTTTAAACATCACCTCCAATGTCACCTCCTCTGTGATCTTTCCATTCTTTACTTACCCACCTCGTAAGGAAAAATCAGCTTTTTCCTCCTATGTACTATAGGAGGAACTTAGATCATACCTCCATTATAGTTCATATTTATGTTTATATGGCATTGTCTGAAGAATAATGATGCATTTTTGCATAGAAAAATACATCATCACTTTTCTGATGACTGAATAGTTTATACTTAAATCACTCTAATAATTTTTGTTGCCTTTTCTCTTTAGCTATGTTGGAAATCATTCCCATTGGTGTTTCAGACAATATCAAGGTGCTTAGAAATGTTTATGATGAAAATAACATCTTAGGGCCAGCAGGTGGTGTGGCACTTAGGGGGGCTAGATTCTACACGGTCAACTGCACGGTTCCTGACCCGGATCCAGCAGCTTGAGAAACAGCTTAGGCAGTGCATGTGCCTACATGCCCAAAATCCTGAGAGGAGAATGGAGGAGAAGGGATTGCGGTGTGGCCAACCCCTCCTCCCCGCCAGGGATCCTTTCTCACCTTCTCTCTCTGTCTGTCTTTTTCCAGTGTGTGCACATGCCCTAAAGAAAGAAAAAGAAAAAAAAGAAAAAAATCCTAATAAGTAAAACACTAAGAAACGCATGAAGCTGTTGTCTAACTGAAGACAAGTAACTCATCAAAATACTGAGTCTTTTTAAAGAATTATTATTTTATTTAACTTTATTTATTTATACATTTTTTCATTTTAATTTGATGAGAGAGAGAGAGAGTGAGAAAGCAAGCCACCAGGTTCAGGACTTGAACCGTAGTCGCCCATGTGGGAATCCAGTGCCCTTAACCACCACGCCAACTGCCTGCCCCCAAAATACAGATTTTTAATGCCTGGCAGAAAGCAAACAGAACCATGCAGTTTAATCAGCATAATGGTAAAGGGAAACTGCAAATAAAAATACCTCATCCTGAACTCATTTATTATGTGATTATCTTTTAAAATGTTTCCCTTTCAAATTGCCTGTGTTATTAACACATTGACTAGACATTGATAGTGATGAAACGCTTCATTTTTTGACTTCAGTCCAGTCTAAAAACTGAGAAATCTAGGCTCTACTTACTAGCCAGGACTGGAAGAAAGAATATTATAAGTTCTAGATCACTCATTGTCTTCATTAGGCCTTTGGGGTGATCTTGGAAAAACCAATTAAACTAGTCTTTTTCGATGATACCATTTGCTAGTTTAATAAACCAAATATCAAAAGCAGAAGTCGACCCTGCCACCTCTCCACAGGTAACTCAGTCTCTTGGCCTTTCAGTTTCTTCATCTTCTAAATGAGGACAGTAGGACTCGCTCTTGATGAATCCCAGCGTGAACAGACCTTTCAAGCATAAGGCATGGCCCAGAAGTTCTCGTCCTAAGTATGCACCCAAGAACACAAACAAGTCCGTACAAACACTAGTACAAGAATGCTCCTAGCAGGTTTTTTTTTTCCTCTTTCTTTTTCTTTCTTTCTTTCTTCCTTTTTCTCTCCCACCTTCCCCATAGGGAGCATGCACTCATTGAAGAAAGACAGGGAGAGAAGAGAGGAAAAGTGGGAAATCGCTCTGCAGAAGGGATGGCCACGCCACAGTCTCTTCTCCTCATTCTTCTCTAAGGATTCTGGGTACACACACACACTCACACACGCATACACACGCACGCACATGCACACACACACATGCACATGCCTGATGTGATTTTCAAGTTTCCAAGTCTGGCACTTGAACTGTGATCAACCGTGGGGAAGTCCAGTGCCTGAACCACCATACCACCTCTTGGCCCCTATTCAAACTAGAGTATAAACAACTCAAATGTCCATCAACTGATGAATGACAAACAGACTACCTCGTTCCTTACCCAGGATGCTGAAAAGGTGGTACATAACCATGACTGAGAATCTTACCTGGGGATTAGAAGAGACTTGGGAAAAGTTTCAGAAATTATTATAGCTTTTATTAGCTGAGCAATGCTGCAAAGTTCTACCAGTCAAAAACCAACGATTGAGGACATTGCTTTGGGCTCGTGACATCAGAAATCACATCACAGCTCAGTGATTGATGAAGAGAAACATGACTTCTTGTCCCAGGATTCTGGCTTGTCAATGTTTTTTTACTTCTGCTTGCAGACGAATTTCCTAAGGAGATCTATGAGTGCAAGACTAAGTTAAATATTAATATTTACATATATCTACCTCTTCAGTGCTATTTTTAAAAAAACATCCCATTTTAGTCTCCTTCAAGATTCCAGTTCTGGACACTGTCAACCTAGACAGAGGTCTCAGGAAAGGGTTTTTTGTTTTCCTTCTCTTTATTTCCTGCATGAGGGAGAGAGACAGAGGGAGAGAGAGCCAGGCACCCACAGTAGGGTGTTCTTGCTGTGACCCACCCCAGCTCAGTCAGCCGCTGCCAGAGACACATTTATCTACCCAGCACGTATAGAGCGCCTCCAGATGTGAGCTTGGAACCTTTAGCATTGCGCGGCCTGTGTCACTGCTGGGCCACGTAGAGGATCAATGATTTTTCCACCTATACACCATACGCAGTAGCCTCTGCACACTTCTGGAGATTTTCGGTTTTAGTCTGGGGACCTTGGAATGACTATTACTGTCTTTTTTGTTTGTTTAGTTTTTGCTATAGGGAACATGTGCTTGCAGGAGAGAGAGAGAAAGAGAGAGAGAGAGAGAGGGACAGGAAGGGTGAGAAAACACCCCACCCCCACGGGGGACGGCCACGCCATAATCCCCTTTCTTCCATTTCCTCTTGGGATTTGGGGCACCCACACACACGCACCCAGTGTGTTTGACATGTGGGACCCAGCTGCCTTAACTACCACCCACTGGCGGGCCCTAACTTTCCGCAGCCTGAGTGACAGGAGCTGAGGAAAGGCAAAGCACCTGCGTCTGCCAGCTACAGCCAGAGTCTGCTGCGGGCTCCCAGTCCACTCCGAGTACAGACAGTGCGGTTGTTCTCAGCCCAAAGGAGCACGTGCCCTCCGGGGGCCCACTGGGTAACGAGCACTTTTCCATGCAGACACCTCTTCTCCAGGAGCTATGTTTGGGGACTGCAGGGAGCGGACAGGAGCCTGTCCACCCAGATAATGCGCGGTCACATTTTTACTTCCTATAACGTGGTCCTCTGAGTCAGGGCAGGGGCGATTACCCTGGCACTTGAAAGGAAAGTTGCTTCTGAAACCAGATTTTTCTGGCAAAGATCCGGAACGCGTTTATTAGGGCTGATGAAATCATCTGTTTAGGGTTTCGCTCACTTGAACAGACCTCTCTGACCAGAAAGGTAAGAGAAACTGGGCATTAATCTGGGTTCTGCCAACTGCAGCTGTCAGAGGCACTGAGGTAGGCGAATGAGGCTGATAAATCCCTTATTCCAGAAGGACTGGGAAACTGTTTTGGAAACATGAATTTCTGCTGCAAAAGCAGAATATTGAAATGCAGTTCAAAAAGAAGGCACCCCTGGGTTATTGTCAAGACACAGAGATGCATGTTTTAAAGATGATCGGAACGTGAAGAAACCCAGGGAACATAACCCTCCATAAGGAGTTTTGCTTAGGGATTCTGACAGGATTCCTCTAAGATCCCTGAAGATCATCTGAGTGATCTGCGAGCAATCCATCCAGGGTGACCTTCCGCGCAGTCCTGCCCTGCGCCCTGCTCAGCGCCAGCTCGTCACACACCTGAAGTGTCCACTAAGCCGCATCTTAGCAACACTCAGGGAAACTTGAGGAGAAAAATCCCACAAGAGTGAAATAAGCGGCTTGGGGCTTTTGAAGGCTCTTGTGCCTTTTTTGCCAGGTGACCTGTTTGGTGCAGAAAAGGAGAATCTGGTGTCTTACAGAGGTCTGGCAAAATGCTGCGCTGTGCTCCGCAGGTGCCCACCCTGCTGAGGGTACCAGACCGAGCAGCCCGAGAGAAGCTCCACAGGAGGGCGGCAGTGTAAGTGCAGGTTTGTGCCTTGGGGCGAGCAGAAGGGGCCTTCTGCAATGCCTGGAAGGACTGAAAGGGACGGGCGCCTTGGCCATCTCCCATGTGCCCATCCTACAGGCCCCACTCGGCCTCATCGCCTGAACGCCAGCCGGGTGGCAAAGCGCTGGCTTGGACTGAGCGGACGATCCAAGACAGAATGTTCTCCCTCCAGGGTAGTCTGCGAGAGCATTAAGGGCAAGTCTGTTGAAACCGACTCACAAGGTGCTCGTGTACCTGCTCCTGCTCACCTCACTGCCGTGTATTTCAGAGAGGCTTGCATAACATGCCCGAGAAAGTGAATTCCATTTTTGATGTTAATAATGGAGTGCTATATGTAGCCACTCTCGCAGTGGAAGCCACTCAGTAACAGGAAAAGTAAGTGTCAGCTTCAGGGTGAAGACAGAGGCCTTGTGCATCCTGTGGAACAGCCAGGCCCCAGCTCCCAGAACAGCAGCACTGGCTGTGCGGTGGGGCGGACATCAGGTGTGAGAGGAGACTCAGCTCCTGCCTGGTGTGTCACCTACTAGTTTAGTTCTGAGGACTCTGGCGAGCCATTCAGTCTCTGAGGTTCACTGTCAGGTTCTGTAGGTGCCCTTAGAGGGCTGCTGTGGCACAAGGAACATGACAGTTCTCTGCCAGTTGTAAAGCTCTGCATGATATGTGGTAGGTCATTTTTCCTAAGTAGCATATGCCACACAGCAACAAAAATGCCACAAACAATTAAGAACCTACTGTGTATGATATGAGGGCCAGGGAATGGGGAGACAAGCTGGTTTAGGACCTGGCCACTGTTCTAAGGGGCTTAGGGTCCTTAGTGAGAAAGAGTAAACATCAAAAGATAAAAAACTGGGCCTGCCTCCCAGCTAAGAATGAGGCAGCAGTGAGCGAATGCTGAGAAGAAAGGACACTTGGGACCAGCAGTTGGCGTAATGGTTATGTCACTGAACTCCCATGTAGCCGACCACGGTTTGAGTCCCAGACCAGGTGGCTTAAACTCACACTGGGTGAGTGTGCATGTGTGCCCAAGATCCCGAGAATGGAGGAGAAGGGATTGTGGCATGGCCATCCTCCCTGGGGGGTTATTTCTTGCTTTCTGTCTGTTTCTCTCTGTCTTTCTGGCTAGCACACACACCCTATAGCAAAAACCGCTCCAAAAAAGAAAAAAAGGAGGACACTAGCTTTCTTGGGTAAGACCAGAGTCGAGCACTGCAGGGTGGCCGGATGCTGGCGGGCACCCGTAAACATCTGGTCACACACTTGGTACAGGGTGCTTAGGAGAATGAAGGGACAGCCTCGGCCCTAGTTAGGGATGTATCCCTTCTCTGTAAGTCACTTTTCCACAGCTTATTTTTTTCTTAAAATGTAGATGGCCTGTCTAGATTTCTTCAAATACCTGAGAAATGTTGTAAGGAAGGTAAAATAATATTTCAAACGCCAGGACTTTGGAACACGGAAGTCAGGTCAACAAAGGACCTATTATTATTTCATTCATGGTTTTACAATATTCTCATCAGACACCGAACTGAAAACTCCTGTTTCTGCAGCCAGGGAGCCCTATGCATAATAGGTAGGTTGCCTGTATTAAGAAATTCTTTTCTTGGTCTCCAGACCACAAGGGTGTGCACGTGAAAGCTAGACAAAGGACCCACGGCCTTGCCAGTTTCTGTTCAGTAAACTGAGTGGTGTCTGTTTACAGGCACACAGACACCAAACAGAGTCAAACCACAGGTATTCTTCGAGATGTGGCATGTTCTTAAGGTTGCTCCAGGAATATTAAGTGTCTCTTCTAAATCCTTTCTTTCCCTTTGGGGTGACTGTAGTTACCCCAAAGGAGAAATTTCAGACCTCACAGGCCTGACCCCTGGAAGGCACTAATCCCACCCCTCCAGCAGACCACCCCCCCCCACCCCAACCCTGAGCCCCAAGACGCTCTCTTAGAGCACTGCTGTGAGCTGGCTGTCGGTTAGGAACTGTCACCCTACCAACAGCACACAAAGGGCTGGAGCCACGTGACAATGCCGAGGTCGTGCTTTCTTCAGTGGGCTGAGCCTGTGCAGTGGTTAAACAAAGGGGCTGGTGCATGCCGAGCTGGCCACGCAGATGGCTCAGGGTAGGCCTGTCTGCAGGCCGAGGGCTGTGACCGAATGTGTCAGTCACAGCTGGGAGGAGGCTGCTAGTTGCAGCTGCAGGGAGCAGTGGGCACTGGCCAGGAGGTGTGGTCTGCTCCGTGCCTGTGCCTTTGTCTGCCTCTCACTCCCGCCCCGCCCTCCTCTCCTCTTCGGACCCTGGCCTGCACATGGGACTGCCCACTGGCTGTCACCCAGCGAGTTTTTTCATTCTACCCATGTTCATTCAGGGACTCGAAACGGCCATGACTCACGCGGGGCTCAGCCAAGACCAACGGCATCGGGCTGCTTTTGTTCAAGCATCCGAGTCCCAAGGTGATTTCAGTGAGTGCAGTCCTTGCTTCTACGTCGCAGCTCTCTAAAGTTGGAAGGAAACGGCCACCCTGTAGCCACAGAGAAGCCCACGGGCAGTGACACGACCTAGCCCTTCCTTAAGCACTGTCTCTGGGAGACTGCCTGATGTAGTTTCCGCTAGAATGAAACTAGCTATCAGGCTGGGATTGCTGTAAATCTGGTTGGGCTTGGAGCGGAGTTTATCAAAGAAGTGCTGAGCTTCAAGTGCAAGTTTCATCAGTGTCACTGCAGGGCCTGAGGGTCAATCCGACCACTCAGCTCAGTTTTACAGTGAGGCTTGGGGCAAGCTTCAGGATTTCCATCTGGGGACAAAAATAGTCTGTATCTCCCACTGGAAGCAAATGGGTTATCCTGATCCTAAATCGAGGTACGATACCAGTAAGGGACCGTTTAAAGTTTGATAAATTAACACTATTCAAACATCTCCAATGACATTTTGGTGCCTCAGGTAACGAAACCTTGTCATTTCTCTTACTCCAGGGAGAGGGCTTATCACTTTCTCCTTCTAAGAACACTCCTCATGACATACTAAGTGAGAAAAGCAAAGTGCTTTTATATCTCTATTATGTTGATTTCTGTAGAAGGAAAAAAAAAAACCCCATGTACTTGCCTCTACTCATTTGTGAATAAACACAGGACAGTGGAAATTGGTGAGCTTAGTACTTATGGGAAGGGGCAGGACAGACAAACGGGCACAGGGTGAGGGTGTGAGTGTGCTTTTAAAATAGTTTTGAACTCTAGTTCCACGTGAATTTTCGTATACTCACAACCAACAAAGCAAAAAGAGAAAAATTTGATACTCCTTTAGGAAAACCGAATCTTGCCTATATCGGCACGGTGGCAGGAATGGGCAGTAAAGGACATACATAAAAGGCGTAGCTTAAAAGTTTTCTTTTTAAGGAATCTGCTGCAAACTATGAAATTGAATTCTACTGTCTGGAAAAGGAGAAATGGGTAAATCTTCCTCATCCTTAGAGAGCTTTGGAGATAAATGTGCCTAGATGATCCAAGTAAATAGGTGATAGGTGAGAATACTCCTTAAAAATTTATTATTATTATTTTTAATTTGACCAGAGAAGACAACAGAAAGAGGGAAAGTGAGAAAGCAAGCAGCCAGGTCTGGGACTCAAACCGTGGTCAGCCACGTGGAATTCAGCGCCTCTAACCACCACGCCACCTGCCGGTCCCCGTGAATACTCTTTAAGGGTTGTGGGACATCATCAGGGCTGGATCCAAGCAAGTGCTAAAGCAAGTATTTGTCTTCGAACCTTGCATTCTTCTGGCCTTCTCTTTCTTCTTTAGGCCTCTGTTTAATTTCCTCAACCCATCTCCATACCTGATTACGCCTGATAAGGCGGGAGTCTGAAGAACCTTTCATTCTATTCAGTACATGAAAGTCTTGACAGTCTAAGCACATTCAGTGTCCAAGACTGTTTTTTTTTTTTTTTTTTTTTTTTTTTTTTTAAAGGAAATAGCTATAATTACCTCTGGGAAAAAAGCTGGAATGATTTGAATCCAGCATAGTTTGCAATTGATATATATGTTCAAATTCTCACGGGCAGAGTCCAAAACCAAGCTGGTTTGCCGACATGCAGTGAAAAATCCTGAGTAAACTTGATTTTATTTTCCCCATTCCATGAAGTTGGAATGAATGTGAAGTCCTGGGAGGAAACATTTAGATCAGAGAAGGTGGGATGTCCTGAATGTAGTAAACATCTAAATTGGTCATGTAAGTTCTGACACAACCTGTTCCCCTAAACCAATAGTATCATTCTGGGTTAATCTGGACACCTTCCCAAGCAAGTAGTCCTCACACTCACTGCATTATTCCGAATCGCTTTTCTAGGCTGGAAGTCCTCTGCCCAGGATCTCTCTCACGTGGAAGCTGCCCTATCACGCGCTGTATTAGCACTGGAAGTAAAGAGAAATTTGTCAAGACACTCACCCTATGGCACTTGCCCTGAACATTTCATTCTTGTCTTTATTTTTAGCAATGACATCAGCTGGGTTAAATTTTGGTTTCTAATGAATCAATGCTATTTATATCACCCCTACTAAATATGGCAAGTGGATTTTACATTACTCAATCTACAACTTTTAGTGCTTAGCAAGCTTATCTTTTGATCTTCCAAGCTGTTTAGATATTTAGCAGGATGGGAAAGGGCTGCCTCACTTATTAATGGCATATTTAAAGAGCAAATTTCAGAGAGATCATTAAAGTACTATGCATCTTTTCCTCTTCAAAATCATGACTGTCTTGCATAAATGTGTACATCATGAATGTTTTCTCTAGTCCTAGGCTCTTGAAAACTAAGAAGTACTGAGCCAGTACCATGGCCTAGCGGTTAAGTAAGTGGATCCCACATGGTCAACTGCACGGTTCAAATCCTGGATCTGGCAGCTTGAATACTGGGCTTGTGTGCATGTGCCTAATTCCAACAGGACGGAGAAATGGAGAAGGGACTGCGGCCTGACCACCCTCCACTGCAGTGCTTCCTTTCTCTCCCTCTCTCTCTCTTCTCTGGCTCTCCCTGGCCAGTGCACATGCCTTCTGGCAAATTAAACAAAATAAATAAATAAACAAAACAAGACTAGAAAGTGAGATGTACTGTAGTAACTACAGCTCCCCAGAACCCCTTCTTTTCAGATCTGAGCCATGTGTCATGATAAACAGTCCCTGAGGTGTCTGTCTTCTGGCAAGGATACATTCATTTAGATGTGAGGCTGTATAATGCCTACAGGAAAGAATTGGCATGAAAATTAGAAATGTTCATTAACAACAAAAATTACATATGTGGGAGCGATATGGGGGCAACTTGACTCAGAGACTGAAAGAAGAAACTCTGTAGATTTAAATACGAGTAGCTGAGCTTAAAGCCAAGAGAAAAGGGGTGATGAACTCACTCATAGCAGAATAAATGGGAAACTAGAAGTTCTGTTTAACTGGCTTTCACTCTTCTCCATTCAAATTTACTGCTAGAAGGGCCAGCAGGTGGCATGGTGATTATGGCGCTGGACTCCCACATGGCCTACTGTGGTTCAAGTACCGGACCTGGTGGCTTGCTTTCTCACTTTCCCTTTCTCTCTGTCATGCTCTGGTGGGCACACATGCTCTATTGCAAAAGTAAATACTAATAATAAATAAAATAAAAATAATTTTTAAAAATTACTGCTATAGTTTCTGCTTTGCCACCTTGACATTTTGGTTCGTTTTGATCCTTAAAACAATTTTTACAAACTTTTTTTTTCTGAAGTGGGTGGCATATAAAAAAGGTGCACTTCAGAGATTAAAAATGTACCTCCTGAGATGTTTCCAAATGGCGCTGCATTTTCCTGGCAGAATGTTTGTTTCCTCCCTCTCCATTGTTTATTTATGTGAAGTAGAGAAGGATAAGAAAGCAAGACAGAAAACTTGGGGGCGGAGGGTTTGTCTGGAAAATTCCCAGGAACAAACAACTGACAAAAATAACACCCTCTGAATCAGATAGGTCGTAGGGAGAATTATGATTTCCACGCTCAAAGACTCTTTCTCTTGTGTAAACAGAGCTGAGAGCTGGTTTGAGCCAGTTCTGTTTTCAATGCTCAAGCAACAATTGAAACTGCAGTGTGACTGCAGGTGCAGGCTTTGCCACTGATGCATGGGAACGTGGCTGTGCTTGCATGCACTCGGAGGCTGGGAGGGAGAGCTTGCCAAAGGAGTGAAATTAATATGCAAAAGGCACGTGGGAGGGCTCCCCATCCTGGTTGCTAACCACATTCCCAAGTTTCTAGGACATCCATTAACATCTCTGCATTTGTTTAAATTGGTCACAGTTACTAACAAGGTTTTAGAAATTAATTAGCTCACGAGTTGGAAGATTACCCTGTAGGTAGCAATGCAGGATCTCTGAACTGCTTCTCTTCAGGTGCGTGATATTTGACTGTGCATGTCTTGTTTTCAGAAGAAAAACAAAAATTGGTGCCTAATTCTCTGTGCGTTTTTAAAGGCATGGGAACAAATACTGATTACAGTAGAGAGTAGGGGCCGATAAATGTGTTGAACTTGTTTTAGAATGGACACTGGAAGGAGCCCAGCACAGTGGAAAGGACGTGTCTGGGCCACGTCTGGGAGTCTGGACCAGCAAGTTCTGAGTGTGCACCACTGCCACCTACACAGTAGTAGCGTGGGCTGCTCGCCACCCTCTCCCTGCACAGGACGTGGATTCTTCACGCCAAATCCTTGGGAATGACAGGGAAGCCGAGACGTGAACAGGCAGTTCCTCCTCTCACCTGCCCGGCTGCAGACCTGTCAGACGCCTCCCACATATAGCCTCTGTTGTGCAGGTGCACATTTGCTGTGCCTCGTCCTCCTGGGTGCCCTCTCCCTGCCCGCACCTGTCTAAGTGGGCCCCTGCTGGGACTTTTCACTTGAACCATCTGGGTTGGCAGTTCTTAGCCAGGTTCTGACACAACTTTGGCCAAATGGACACAGGTGTGGGGCAGTGGGACTGAATTCCAAACGCCGGAATCACACCAGCTCTGTCTGGATTCTTCCCGGAAGCTGCTAGGTGGGAGGCGAAGCCGGGAAGATGAATCGTCACCAACGTGCCCTGGCCTAGCTGACCACTGACCACTGCTCCAGTCCAAGGACAGTTCAAGGGACCGGGCCAAGCTGCAGAGGCTTGCACGCGGTTTAACCCACCAACAGTAGCAGAGCACTCAGGCACTTGGGGAGAAAACGGTTTGGTTGTGACCTAAGCAAAACTTTTTTAAATGGAGTATTTTTGTTGTTTGTTTTATAACAATTTACAAAAGAAGAAACCTGACAATGGGGCAGGGAGGCAGAGTCCAGGCTTCATTCTGTTCGCAGAAGTGTTCTCCGAAGCTTGCACTGAGTTAGAAATACAGAACTGTGTGAGAGAAAACTGGGGCGGGCTTGTAAAGAGGCCTGAGTGGGCAGTGACATCCAGTCTTTTATAGTCATATATTTTATAATACATATATTATATCCAAGTTCGATAGTCTTTTGTACCATTTCCCAGGGAGACATGGCTGTTTCCAAGGCAAGGCCAGGGCATGGGCAGCGAGGTGGCGGGGTGGCTGAGTGCGGGGCTGGGCTTGGCTCATAGAAGCTGCAGCAGCTTCAGCGACTGTAAGAGCGCCGCAGGCTCAGCAGAAGCCAGGTACTGGCAGCACAGCCAGTCCTCCAGCTCCACCCCGCGCCTGCGGTCCACCGCCTTCTCTGCGAACTTCATCATCATCAGCGCGCGCTTCATGTCGATCCAGTTGTGCAGCGTGCTGCACAAGGTCTCCTCCGAGGCGCCCGGCTGCCCCACCAGCTCTCGCCGCGGCCCCCACAGCAAGCACTGCAGCACGCGCTTGGCCTCGCCTATGCGGATGCGCTTCATGGGGTCCGCCTCCAGGAGCAGGTGCGCCAGCTGCTGCAGGCCGGGCGAGTAGAGCGACAGGGCGGGCAGCGGCGGCAGGTCCTCCTGCCGATAGTCCTGCTCCCGCAGCTGGGCCCGCACCTCGAAGGGGTTGGGCTGATGGAGCAGCTCGTAGATAAGGATACCCGTCTGGAACTCGTCGAACTTGCGGTACTGGGACGCAGACACGATCTCGGGAGCTAGGCGCGCCTGGCTTTTTTTCTGCTGCAGGTTGGTGGCGCTGCCTGGCTTCTGCTTGGCCTTCAGGAAGTTACTAATGATAAGCCGGGGCAACTGCTTGTCGCTGGGTACCCCCTGACAGGCAGGGGCAGCCGCAGGGCTGGGAGCAGCGCCGGCTGGGAAGGCGGCAGAGGGGCCTGGGGCTGTGGCGGCGGGGGCGGGCGCGGCGGCCGGCGGCGCGCAGTGCACCAGCAGGAGGTTCTCCAAGCACAGGTCTCGGTGGATGACCCTGTGCTCCTTCAGGTGCTCCAGCCCGTTGCACAGCTGCAGCAGCAGGAAGCACACACGACGCTCGTAAGCCTCAGGCTCTGCCCGGTGGCTGCCTACCGAGTCCCGCACGAAGTCGAAGGCCGTCTGGTGGGGCACCTCCCGGGTGATGACCACCACACAGTCTTGCTCCTGAGCGGGGGTGTGTGAGGGCAGGGTGGGCAGAGGGTCCTTGGGTGCCTCGGGAGGGGCGAGCATGCTGGAGGGCACAGAGGCGACGAAGTGGCCGCAGTCTTGCTGGATGTTGAAGTGCACAGGCACAGAGGGGCTGCAGTATGAGGCTGCTTTGGGCTCAGGGGTTTTGCAGATCTGTGGGGAAAAGAAGTGAAGTCAGAGTGAGATTCGCAGGGCTGTCCAATGGGTGATGTCGGGACATTTGGCTGTCTATGTGCAAAAAGGTGACTCATTACTGACATCGTGCAATTAACTCAAAGTGGATCACGCAGACTTAAGAGTAAGAGATAAGGGACCAGCAGTTAGCGTAATGGCTATGTCGCTGGACTCCCATATAGTCGACTGCGGTTCGAGTCCCAGACCTGGTGGCTTAAACTCTTGCATGCCCAAGATTCCGAGAGGAGAATGGAGGAGAAGGGATTGCGGCGTGGCCACCCCCCTTGGGGGTGATTTCTCGCTTTCTGTCTCTCTGTCTCTGTCTTTCTGGTGAGCGCACACGCCCTATAGCAAAAACCTCTCCCCCCAACCCCCCAAAAAAGAGAAAGAGCTAAAAAACAGACATATTTTTGAAGGAAACAAGGAAAAAAATCTTGGGTTGGGCAAAGATTTCTTAGGTAACACACAAAAAGCATGGTTCGTTAAAGAAAAAAAATAATAAATCTGACCTCAAAATTCGAAAGTGTTGTCCTGCAAAAGACACCAGTAAGAGGAGGGGAACAGGGCCAACCAGTGGCGTAGTGGTTCAGGCGCCTGGAGCTCATGTGGTCAATTGTCTGGTTTGAGTCCTGGACCAAGTAGCATGAAGAACACACTGGATACGTATGCATGCATGCCCCCCAAAAATCCCTGGAGGAGAAGGGGTTGCAGTATGGCCATCCTCTCTAGGGAGTGCTTTCTCACTTTCTGTCTCTGTCTCCACTGAGCACATGTGCCTCCTAGCAAATTAAAAATAAATAAATAAAGTGGAATTAAAGTATGCATTTTTTGGAGGTTTTTGCTATAGGATGCGTGTGCTCACCAGAAAGAGAGAGACAGAGAGACAAAAAGCGAGAAGTCACCCCCAAGGAGGATGGCCACGCCGCCATCCCTTCTCCTCCATTTCTCCTCTCGGGATCTTGGGCACGCACGCACATGCAGCCCAGCGTGAGTTTAAGCCGCCGAGTCCAGGACTCGAACCGCAGTCCAGTGACATAGCCATTACGCTAACTGCTGGTCCCTACAAACCAAATTTTAAAAATGAGCAAAAGATATGAACAGATAGTTCCCAAAGAAATAGGTGAGTGGGGGCCAGACAGTGGAAAGTGGTAAAACATGACACTCTGTGAGGTAGTCCCACATGGGAAAGGCGGTTCAGAAACCTCCTCTGATGGCATCGATTTCCCTTTAGTTACCCTGGAAGGGACTGAAGATGGCCAGCAGTCTCCTCTCAAACGGGTGCTGTGCAACCTCACGTATGCTTCATAGAAAGTGCATGTCAGTGTGTGCTCCGAAGGCGCCACCTCATCCCGTTATGACCCCAGACAAGCCTCCTCCCGAGCGGCTGCATCTGAACGACTCAGCGGTTTTCACAAAGCGATGCTGACAGTTGATGTTTTCAGGAGTTCTACCAGAAGCACCTTTTCAGAGATTTACTGCAACTACACAAACCTCAGCATGAAACCTGTATAAGAGTTTAGCTTCCAAGGAAACTTTTTAAAAGATATCTGGGTGAAGAGAGTGGGTCACATTAAGTTAGTAATCTCTCTACGATGAAGCAGAATCGAAATGAAAAGGAAGCCCATTTTACTTCAGAATTGCTTCCTATTACACTAATGCAAACTATTAAAATTTTGGAAAATGTGTTCAAGGAGCACTGTTTCAGGCTCTTTCTTATTCTAATCCATGCAATGTATTCAGTTTTTAAATCAGCCTTCTAGACACTGTCAAACTGAAGAAAATGTGGGGGCCGTCCTCAGAGCACGTCTTGCCCATGACACTTGGCGGCGGCCAGCCAGTGTCTGCAGTGCTCTCAGCGGGACAGCCCTGTCCCCATCTCCCCTACACGCACTGGGACACGCACACCCAGGACTCTTGACGGGCGAGGCACTGTGCAGGTACGCAGTTCTTGCAGACTCACTGCATCTCACCAAACCCAAGGGCGTGGATGCCATTACAGAGAAGGACACAGGCTTCAAGAGGTTAAATGATCTGTCTAAGACTAAACAACTGGAGAGTAACCGGAGGTCAAAAGCATAGGCTTTAGAAGGAAAAAGGCCTGGGCTCAAATATAAATTCTGTAACCTTCGGCAAATTACAAGCAATTCTCATTATTTGAGGTAATTATATTCTATTAAATTCTACAAATACTGAATTAAGGATTACAGAATGAGTTCCAACGGACTTCTGGTTACCATATTTTTGCCAACTGACTGCTACACAACCTTGTTTTTATGTGTGTGTTCCTTAATCTATATTGCTGACTCGTCCATTGCACTTCTGGGCCACAGCACTACAACTCACGACTGAATGCAGCTGATCTAGCACACGCAGCTCTGGAAGGCACACCGCAGTCTGCTTGGACTTAGGGACTAGACAGCTACTGAGCGCTGTACTTGGGAGCCATTTTAAACAGCAAAATCACAAACGAGGACACAAAAATGTGAAAAAAGAGATACAAAAGACACTGCGAAAAAGTACCCTTGCTGAGGGTAAGTGAACTGAAACAAGAGGGCTGAGCATCACCTCGGTCCACCTCAAGGGGAGACATGCACATCGGGAGACTTAAATTTTCCCTGTCCTGCCGGTGTCCACAAACGACCAGAAAGCACTAAGATTTGGGGGTCACAGCACGTTTCAGTGGGCAAATGATCTTGCAACCATGGAATCCATGCGTAATGAAGATGGAAGGAATCTAGCTCGAAGCCGGCTTTCTTGCTGTCTAACGAGGGCAGTGGCTGTCCCTTCCTGGCAGGGCCATTGAGAATTTCATGGAACCATGAAGGTATGGCTTGCATCACCAGGCCTAGCTCTCAGGGAGCGCTGGGGGGGGGGGGGGGGGGAGGGTTGCTATGGCGACTGCTCTAGCTATTTTGACTTGAGAGTCCAGATGGCCTGCAGGTATTGTACAAACCGGGGAGGGTCCCCTGCCAAGGGTCCTGGGAAGTGCTTCTCGGGTCCCCTTTCCTCACGTGCATCAAGGGCCTGAGCCGGTGAGTGCTCCTGGCACAGAGCTCTAGCGTAGGCTGGGCAGTTTGCACAGAGATGAAAATGAAGGAGGTCAGTCTCTGGCGGGACCCACAGCCCTCACCAGCAGCCGGAGAGGGGACGTAGCACGTGTTAACCAGTCGGGAGAGCCCTGGTGGCTTCTTCTCCATCACTTGGCTCTCTCTCTCTCTCCCCCCTCATTTCATTTTCAAGAGGTTTGTGCTTATATTTTGGCTCTTGAATTTCACACAGACCAATAGTTCCGTTCATATTTCAAACATTTTGCTGAGCCAAGTCTCATTTTAAACTTTGGAGTTAGGATCTCATTCATGGGTGAAAAGCTGGACTAAGTAATGTGTTACATAAAAAAGGCCCAGCAGTTAACGAAGGGCCCTCGTAACAGAAATGGAGTTCTAGATGGCTAAGAAATGAAACAGCTTTGAAACTGATCTTTCTGCTGCTGGGCTGCAAGGGCTGGCTGCCCCTTCTCACCGCTGCAGTCGGGAGCCCGCGCCGCAGCCGCAGCGAGCAGGTGTGAGCCCGCTCGTGACAGGGACGCTGCGCTCAGCCCTGACTTCAGCGCCAGCTCTCTGCGCACCCGCACAGATGAAGTGAGCTCAGCAGACAGGAGGCGGCTGGCTGCGAAGGGAGCCCCTCCCTTCCTGCGACTCCCACTTGACTGCGCTCTGTCTAGACCAGAGCTGGGAAGAGGTGGGGCAGCTGCATGTGTGAAATGATGTCCCGTCTCCGCCCCACCGGGTCAGGCATATTTGCAAATTGATATTATTGTTCCCGATAACCTTGCTCTAAGAGTACCCTACTCCAATATCTGAGGCTATGCACACGGTACAGAGACGGTCCCTGAGCTACCAAGTCTCCACGGAAGTGAGACAGGAACCAAGGCTTATCACCTAGGTTCTTAACAGTTGACGTTTCTAATGGCATGAGGAGTAATGCTTGTTTCTAACACCCTCTAGAAAGATGAAATTCTTCCACATTTGTTATTAGAGAATATAGCTAACTCTCTATGGAGGGCTCTGCAGACAGTTCATGGAAAACACATTTAGAAAACCTATGCATGGGGACCAGCAGTCGGCGTAATGGCTATGTTGCTTAACTCCCATGTAGTCGACTGCGGTTCGAGTCCCGGACCTGGTGGCTTAAACTCACGCCGGGCGCGTGTGCGTGCGTGCGTGCCCAAGATCCCGAGAGGAGAATGGAGAAGGGATTGCGGTGTGGCCATCCCCCCTGGGGGGTGATTTCTTGCTTTCTGTCTGTCTGTCTCTGTCTGGCGAGTGCAAGTGCCCTATAGCAAAAACCTCTCAAAAAAAAAAAACAAACAAAAAAAACCAAAAAACCTCCCTATGCTGTAGAACCGTTAGGATGGCAGATAATGTAGTTAATATACACAGCTAACAGTCCAGCTGTATGGTTAATGTGCGGTAAGCGTTATTACTCTTTTCAGAACGTCCCCTAGACCTAACGTTCCTCTGGCTCTCACACTGAGGAATACTATATGAAGTGTCCATCTCCTTCCTTGGAGCATAAGCACCCTGAGGATCTTGGCAATATCCCTGGCATCTAGTAGACACTCAGGAGAAACTGACACAAAGAACTCTGTTGCATTCAAAGGCAACTGTTTTCTTAATCCAACTAGATCACAGAGGTACCTTCCTACAAGCACAGAGTACATCTTATATTCCTACCACAGATCTCATACTACCCCCTGGCCAGGCCAGGCAGAGAACCCCTGAGAACTAAGTGTTATAGGGAAGCTTAGGAACCAGCCCTCCTCTTAAAGCCGGAAAGGTGGAATGACCTGCTCAAGCCATGACTGACCCCAAGTCAGGACCAGCTAGTCATGCTACAGCCTGGAAGGCGGGGGTGCTACCTACTTTCACAGCGTAGGTGCTGCCTGGGTCCTCGGAGCAGGTGGCGCAGTAATAAATGGCATCCCCCGAGTCACAGCAGGGCTTGTTGCAGGTCAGTTTGAAGAGTGACCAGTTATTCTCGTTGAAGTGCAGCTCCTTCTTCTGGCCGCCCATGAAGAGGTCCTCACACTTAGCCACGAGGCGGGCCAGGGACTGGGTGTAGAGCCCCCCGAGCTTGGCGTAGGTACCCTCCTTGCTGCTGATGCTGCTCAGGAGGCTGTGCAGCTGCAGGTGGGTGCTGCTGGAGGCCTGGCTGGACACACTCAGCTGTGAGGACGAAGAGGAGGGGGCGCCCCTGCCCTGGAGGCCGGGACTCCCACAGCCACCCCGCAGGCCTGGAGCTGGGCCCCAGTGGCCACTGCCTTTGAAAGCTTTCTCCAGAGGCTCAGAAGAGGAGAAGACATAGTGCTGGTGTTTCCCGGAGCCCAAAGGATGGCTCAAGTGAGACTCGTCATGGACGCAGACGCTGGTTTCTGAATGGCTTAGGTTCAGCTTGGGGCTCGACGCTCGTGGCTTCGAGGAGCCCTGGGTCCAGAAGAAGCCGTCGGTGAAGAGGCTGCCCGACTCACAGTCTTTTTCTGGGGGAGGGGAGGAGGCCTCAGGGGACCAGCGGGAGACACATCCTCTGTGGAGCCTGAAGGGAATGGAACGGGAGCAAAGAGCTTCTTCCCACTCCCAGTGGGCGAATGAGTCGGCTCGGACGGTGGGCCTGAAAAGACAAGGGAGCAGTCAGCCGGAGGCCGGGGCACGGTCACAGGCCCTGCAGGCTTTTTATCTGGGGTCACGGCAATTGATTTATTTCTTTTCTATCTCTTGAATAGATAATATATGCATAGTGGACAAAGCTGAAAAGGCCAAAAGGTGTATTTATTGACAAATTATTTCTCTTGCCCTGTTCTTCAACACCCAGTCCCTCTCATCAGATAAAATTATCAGCATCTCATGCGTCTTTCAACAAGCCAAGCAGATGTGTGTGTGCACAGGCAGACACATGCACACACACACACTCTCACACACACAGTCTCTCTCTCACACACAGTCTCTCTCTCACACACAGTCTCTCTCTCACACACACTCACACAGTCTCTCTCTCTCACACACACACACACACACACACACTCTGTCTCTCACACACACACAGTCTCTCTCTCTCTCACACACACACACACACAAGACAACAAACAGTGCCTACTGCCTGGGTATTGCTTTTCTTTCACATCTTGCAGAGATTTCCTATCAAATGCTCACAGATATATCTAATTATTTGAAATAGCTATACCATAATATATCAACATGTGCAAGCATCATAATTTATTTAACTGTTCTCCTCCTGATGGACACGTAGGTTGTTTTTGATATTTTGTAAAAAAAAAAAAAAAAAAAAAAAAGCCACAACTGCAGTGACAGACTTGTAGGGGGTATAATTTACCTATAGTCAAATTCCCCCCTTGTAGTGTTTAGTTCTTTTGAGTTGTCAGAAACACCCTGCTGGTTTAGGGGCCAGGGCAGGTCCACACTTTAGAAAGCATGGGAAGGAAATTTTGTAAATGAGGAAAGAGATCTCAAACATAGCGAGTCTTTCCCAGCTCTACGGCTCCCAGAGTACAACACGAGGACACGGAACATGACTGAGGGGTGGGTCAGTCAGGGCCACGGATCTCCACAGAGCATGGGAACATTCACACACAGCAGGGTGGGACTGACGGCCAGTTCATACGAGGCTGGACCTCACTCTTCTTGTCCATGAACGAATGGAGGTTTCATAAAGAAATAGGAGTTTAAAAAAATACGTAGGAAAGAGATAAGGGCAATTGGAGAAAAGGGCAAATTGACATAATACTTATTTTCTTCATTCAAGAATGAACTCTAAGATACATCTACTTTTTTTGAGAGAGAGATTTTTGCTATAGGGTGCTTGTGCTTACCATAGAAAGAGCCAGAAAGCAAGAAATCACTCCCCAGGGGGCATGGCCATGTTGCAATTCCTTCTCCTTCCTTCTCCTCTGAGGATTTTGGGCACATACGCACACCTGCCTGGTGCAAGTTTCAAGTCTCTGGGTCTGGGACTCGAACCATGGTTGGCCATACGGGAGTTGAGTGCTTTAAACTACGCCACCTGCTGGCCCCTCTTATTTCTTTTTTTTAAAATTACCACGGGGCACATGCATTACCAGGGAAAGACAAGAAGGAGGTCACTCTCCTCCGTGGGACACAGTCATGCTGCAACCCTTTCTCCTCCATCTTGTCAGGCTTTGAGACACACACACACACACACACCCACTGTGGGAATAAAAGAAATGTTAACAGTATTCATAGGTTATGAAACACTTCCTATTAGGACCAGCAGTTGGCGTAATGGCTATGTCACTGGACTCCCATGTAATCAACCGCGGTTCAAGTCCCGGACCCGGTGGCTTAAACTCACACCGGGCATGTGTGCATGCATGCCCAAGATCCTGAGAGGAGAATGGAGAAAAAGGGATTGCAGTGTGGCCATCGCCCCTGGGGGTGATTTCTCGCTTTCTGTCTCTCTGTCTTTCTGGCAAGTGCATGCACCCTATAGCAAAAACCTCTCAAAAAAAAAAAAAAAAAAGGAAAAAAAAGAAAAAAAAAATTAACCCTATTATTCTGAGGGTTAAAATGTAGAAGAAATATGGGTGTTAGATTAGGAAGAGGTACTTCCGAGGTACAACAGATTTCCTTAGGAACAGGACACAGAGTGTCTTTCTGCACTTCTCCCCACCTAGGCAGTGTGGCTAGAATGAAAAAGGCACCACATGCTGAAGGTGTGAAGAGCCGGAAGGAGGCCCATTGTCTGTGGGCTTTGCGCCAGCCACCAGATGCCCAGACCATGCCAGGGCTGCTCCGAACAGCTGACAACCTGCTGTGCCCACGCTGGGCATAGCTCAGCTCTCGTCAACCCAGGTGAGGGCAGAGCAGGCCCGAGGATGGACACCAAGCCTTCAGGACAAATCTAGGCTCCTTACTCCAGTGCTCAGCGGGGAAGGTCTCTAGACGACAAGAAGGGACTGTGTTTTAGGCACCCCAGCCCAGGCAGGCAGGCACTGACATCCATGCCAGCCTCACTGAAGGGGGCATCAGCAGCGTGTGACAGCTGC
Organism: Tupaia tana; assembly: GCA_026018925.1. Classification (NCBI taxonomy): domain Eukaryota; kingdom Metazoa; phylum Chordata; class Mammalia; order Scandentia; family Tupaiidae; genus Tupaia; species Tupaia tana. Next base: position 142,590,993 of record JAKSZU010000002.1, on the reverse strand, counting down.
AACTCCTGCCCGGGACAGCCATGAACACTGGCTCACAGGAGGACGACGCTGGGTCACGCAGCCGGGAACCAAGGGGTTCATGCAAGAGCAGCACCGAGGCCACAGGCCCCCAGCTCTGCCTGTCTCCCCCTGGGCCTAGGCCCGGGAGCAGCACAGTGCATCTCACGCGCCCCTCGGCCCTTGCACACCCGTCCCTGCCTCCTTGCTCACCTGCGGTTGGCAATCACTCTGCTCTCCCGAGGTTTTTTTTAAAATCAAGATCATGCTGAGTCCTCTTTCCCACCGTGCCCTGTCTGGCTAATAACCGGCGGACTCCTGCCAGCCAGGGTAAATGGGCGATTACTCCTTCCAGGGGGGCACAGGGCACCATGAAGCAGGCAGCAGTGGTGAAGCTGGGTTCAGTCAGCTTTACACACCCGTGAGTTTTCCCTTTGAAAGTCAGAATGGAGGGCAACGAGAAAGTGAGCCGAGGGGGAAGTCCTGACTGCGGCTCCTCTCAGCAGGCTCTGAACCCGAGTCACGGGTCTCCCCAGCCCATGCCCCCCAGGACAGCTCTCCACTCTCGGGGCTCGGTCAGCAGCAGCACGTTTGAAGACGAAGGTGGATGGTTCGTTTTCTCTCCCTCCCCCCTCTAGCCAGAGGGGCTGAGCAAGAAAGTAGAAAAGGGTCACTTCCTATCTCCTAGGCTAAAAAAAGGAGCGGCCAAACCACGTACCGCCAAGGTTCTCAAAGAGCAGGAAGCCGCAGCCACACGTCCCCTTCCTGACCTCTCTGCGTCCTGAGCAGCAGGGGCTTCACCGTGGAGGTGTCGGCTTCTCAGCTGTCTTCAGCACGGGTGGAGGTCAGGAGGGGCTGCGATCAGACTTTCCCGGCCCCGTCGCCGACAGGGATAGGTGCCTGTGGTCAGGACCCCTTTAACCCCAGTCCAGGTCAGGTCAGGGAGTTTCTAGCCAATCGTTTTCTTGGCTAGTTCCTCGTTAAGCTTATGCTTATTTTCCCATCTTCATTGGTTTTGTTTTCTTTTCTTTCTTTCTTTTTTATTTTGCTTTAATTTGCCAGAGGTCACAAGCACTCAACTGAGAGAGAGACAGGGAGAGGGGGAAGCTCTCCATAGGGCATGGCTACCACAACCCCTTCTCCTCCTGTCTGTCCTCTTGTGACTGTAGGCACACACACACACACACACACACACACGCCTGGCATATCTCTCAGGATGCGAGGTCCAGCACTCACGCTGTGCTGTCCTCCATGCTGGGATCCAGCAGCCTTAACTTCCACGCCACTGGCCAGCCCTCCCTCATCTCTCATATCCCCCACTGTGCCCCTTTCTGCTTTCATTCTGATTTGAGTTGAACAACAGAATGAATTTGTAACTGTTGGCCTGAGCTGGTTGGGTTTCTTTCTTTAAAACACAACAGGATTGGGCCAACAGGTGGTGTGGAGGCTGGCGCACTGTGGTTCGAGTCCCACACCCAGCGGCTTGAAAATCACACCAGGCGAGTGTGCGTGCATGCCCAAAATCCTGAGAGGAGACTGGAGAAGAAGGGACTGCGGCATGGCCATTCCCCCTGGACGGTGATTTCTCTTTCCTTTCTCTCTGGAGAATGCACGCACCCTATGACAAAGACCTAAAACACACCCATACAATGGAACCGCACCGCTGGGAAAGCCCCCTCTACCAGCAACAGTGTGGAATTTCAGCCACTCTGTCCCAACCTCTCCTCACATGCATTTAGTCTCAGAGCTGCCCGTGAGCTAAGACACCTTCGGGCAGACAGGTACCTTGCTTCAGTGCTCCCTCCCCACGATCTCTGGTGACTTCTAGTCCCCACAGCTGAGGCTGGTAAACGTTCTAATCTATATGAATAATAGGAGTCTTTAAAAAACTATCTGTAACACTTCTTATCCCCTGGATTACCCAGGAAGTGCTCCTTCAGACTAAATAGTGGGCCCAGCATTAAAAACCACTCACGAGTTCAGCAGCTGGAAGGCAAGGTCTCCTCTGCCCTCAGTGCTCTCCCGTGGGAACTGCGATGTTCATCAGCCCTCACAGCCCAGAACCACGGGGGTAAATATGGCAAAGGGTACCCAGTATCAGAGGGGAGACATGGCTCCCAGGATCAGCACATGGGCCAGTTACTTCTTTATTTCCTTACTACCCAACAATCGCTCCTTATGCACGCGCTACTCAGAGGCCAGCACTGCCTAAGAGACAGCCCCCACCACTACCATCAACACACTGTTGCTCAGCTGAAGTGCAGGCCTCGCCGCACAAACCTTACAGGTGAAGTCAGGCTCACGGGAAATGTGGACTGTCCACGTGTAACTGAGCGCGTAGACACGTACGACTTTTGTATTTGAAAAACAAATTGCCACCTTCCACAGCGATACATCCTTTGGATTACAGGTCTTTGCTGCTCTCCAAGTGTGGACTGACAGCTGGGGAGGCAGCCAGGATGCACTCTAACACCCCCGGCACCTCAGGAGCCTACATCTCTTCGGGTGTTGATATTCTGAGGCCTACTTTAAAACAGGCGCTCACATGTAGCCCTTGTAGATGAAACCCCAATTTCTCCACCACGTGGCAAACAGAAGCTGTCTGGGGCAAACAGAGGCTCAGAGGACACTGGCCTGGATTCTCATTTTCTTGAGTGTTACTTGAGGAAATACTTCTTCCTAGCTTGACTTTAGGCAACAGAGAGGCTAGACTTACTACTGGCAGCAGCCGCCACACCCTGGATTTAGAAAAGTTGGAAAAAAAAAGAAGGGATATATTGGGTCTATCTAAAAGTTCACAGAAAACGTATGTGATAAAAAAACTTCATGGGCTGGGACCAGCAGTTAGTGTAATGGCTGTGTCGCTAAACTCCCATGTAGGTGACTGTGGTTCGAGTCCTGGACCCGGTGGTTTAAACTCACGCCAGGCGCTTGTGCGTGCGTGTCCAAGATCCTGAGAGGAGAATGGAGGAGAAGGGATTGCGGCATGGCCATCCCCCCGGGGGGGTGATTTCTCTCTTTCTGTCTCTCTGTATTTCTCTGTCTTTCTGGCAAGCATACATGCCCTATAGCATAAAACTCTCAAAAAACAAAAAAAAAAATAAAAAACTTTGTGGGGCCAGCCGTAGCATGGTGATTAAAGTGGCTGGATCCCACATGGCTGACTGAATTTTAGACTCACCGATAAACATACTCGTATGTGTGTGTGTCCAAAATCCTGAAGGAGAGTGGAAGGGAAGGGATTATGGAGTAGTCATCCCTCCAGAGGAAGCTCGAACTTCTCTCTCTCTCTCTCTCTCCCTGTCTGTCTGTCTGTCTCTTTCTGGTGAGCATAAATACTCTATAGCAAACTTAAAGGAAAAAAAAAAAAAAACTATGGACAGATTTCAAAACTTTTCTTGACCATATTTTAATTCCATTTTTCACAAACTTTTTGAAGTCCTCCTATATTGCTGACACCTAAAACATAACACAGGCATGTCACTGGTTCAGGAAATCTGCCTAAAAACTCCTGAGCAGCACTAGCCAGCATCCCACACTCTCAGGACTCAGGTCCAACGGGATATGGAACGAATTCAAATACGTCCTGGTTGGATGCTGGTGTTTCCATTCTGGCTTACAATTAAGGGTGTAAAAGGGATGAGAAAGGAAAACACTTTCCTGAGGACTTTCTTGTGTCATAGCTACATCACTGGAAGGTTTTTAATGATTTTACATCCTCATTGGGCCAGAGGACTTCAATCCCTAGTTCTTAAGTTTTCCTTCCAATTTCTAATTCTGTGCATGAAAGAAATGCCCAGCTGTGGGGCAGAACGTCTGCACCTGTTCAGTGCATGTGCTTCAGAGCAGTGCTTCCAGCGGTAAACCGCGTATCACGTATGGGGCACTGGATGCTATTTTCTTTCTTTCTTTTTTAAAGTTTTGCCAGAGGGCATACACGCTTACCAGAGACAGACAAGGAGAGAAGGCTAGTGAGGAAGCACTCCCCATGGGGACTAGTCATGCTGCAATACCTTCTCCTCCGGTTTTCCCTCCTTTCAGGATTTTTTTTTTTAACTTTTTTAAACTTTTTTTTTTGAGAGGTTTTTGCTATAGGGTGCGTGCGCTCGCTAGAAAGACAAAGAGAGACAGAAAGACAGAAAGCGAGAAATCACCCCGCGCAGGGGGGATGGCCACGCTGCAATCCCTTCTCCTCCGTTCTCCTCTCGGGATCTTGGGCACGCATGAACACGCACCCAGTGTGAGTTTCAAGCCACCAGGTCCGGGACGCAAACTGCGGTCGACTACATGGGAATCCAGCGACATAGCCATTACGTCAACTGCTGGTCCCCCACCTTTCAGGATTTTGGCATGCACCAACACAAGTCTGGTGTGTTTCTCAAGCAAGTCCAAGGTTTTACTATGCAGTCGGCCATGTGAGATCTGGCCACTTTACCCACTACGCTGGCCCCACTGGGTGGTATCTTAAAAAGACCACGGGACCCCCGTTCACTCAGTGGCAAGTTAAACTGCAGTGCAGGAATCAGCATGGCTGGCTGCAGTCCAGGTCCCTGGTTAAGCTTGAAAACACACTGGATGTGCAGATGTGCGCTGCAGACCCCAGCCGAGCTGCAGGGCCAGGGATGGCTGCGGCATGGAGAGACCTTGCTGAGGGCGCTCTGTTTCTCCTGCATGCGCATACAATATGCTCTCTCCTCATGAGTAAAACGAACTTCAGAAAAAATCAAGGGGAAAGTACATTTGGTCATTCTATTCAGATAGCAGAGAAGAGCAATCAGGATTTCCATGGTTGGGAAAACAGCTTCACTCCTACACACAGGGCAAGCCAAAAGTTCAAATGTGTTATTGTGAGGTTTCTCTTATAATAGAGGCCCGCTCTTGCTAGATTTTAATAGGTACTTTTATTGTTCTCTACAGGCAAAACGAGAGCTGAGCTGAGAGGAAGTGCTCAGTCCTGTTCTGAGCTGTATGAACGGCCTTTCGGCTCCCTCTGTGCACAGCTCTGCTGTCTGACAGCAGCTGGGCTGCAGCAAATGTGGAGGCAGAAGGGAAGGTCTTCACCAAGGTCCCCCAGCTCTCAGTGTTTGCATTCGTCTATTTTCCAACTATGATTAGGATAAAGCAAATGAAGTTTTCTTTTGTTCAAAAATCTTGGAGTATTCTACAGATCTTTTTCATTTGGAGAATTTTGCTTTAGATCACCTGCGCTCACTGGAGAGAGACAGAGAGAGAGAGAGGAAAAGTGAGGAATTACCCAGCAGGAGGATGGCCACACTACAATCCCTTCTCCGTTTTCCTGGGATCTTGGGCATGCATGCATATGCACTTGCTGTTAAGTTTTAAGCCACCGGGTCTGGGACTTGAACCATGGCTGGTCATGTGGTAGTCCAGTGATGTAACCACTAGGCCATCTGCTGGTCTCCAGACTGATTTTTCAATAAAGATAACAGAGTAGTAGGCCCTCCTTATCCATAGTTTCACTATCCAGTTTCAGTTACCAACGGTGATCCATGGTCTGAAAATTTTAAGTGAAATTCCAGAAATAAATAATTCATGTTTCGAGTTGTGTGCCATTCTCAGCGATGTGATTCAATCTCGGGCTGCCCCACTTTGTACAGCCCAGGATGTGAATCACCCCTTTGTCTAGCAGATCGACGCTGTCTCACTGCCATCCATCAGCCACTTTGTAGCTGCTTCGTTATCAGATGGGAAACACAGCACACAGGGCTCAGCACTACCCTTGGTTTCAGGCGTCCACTGGGTGTTCTGGAATGTGCCCCCAAGGGCAAGGGGGGGCTACTGTCGATTACATGGCTGGAAACGGCTACACCACACAGACTTTCCCCATCATCTAGGATTTCTTGACTACCTACTAAACACAAGGCACAGGGAACAAAGCAGATGGAGAGACCTCGTTTGTGCCCTGTGGCCTAGTTCAGTCCTCTCGTGTTAGAGGTGACAACTTGAGAGCCATCTGCATGGGCACCTGGCCAATGTCACACAGGGAGTGGCCCCATGCAGGTTCTGCCCGCCTCCTGGAAGCCTCCTGACCGGAGGATGTGAGGCCGGAGCAGAGTGATGCTCCATCTCCACACGGAATGTTTTCCTCCAAAGGAAAACAGCTTGACTTCTTCTTAGGTTCCACAATCAGAAAAGGCTTGACATTAAATCTTTAAAAAGGGGAAAAATAGGGACCAGCAGTTAGCATAATGGCTATGTCACTGGACTCCCACGTTGTCGACTGTGGTTTGCGTCCCGGACCCAGTGGCTTAAAACTCATGCCGGGCGCGTGTGCATGCGTGCCCAAGATCCCGAGAGGAGAATGGAGGAGAAGGGATTGCGGCGTGGCCATTCCCCCTGGGGGGTGATTTCTCACTTTCTGTCTCTCTGTCTGGCGAGCGCATGCACCCTATAGCAAAACCTCTCCAAAAAAAAAAAAAAAAAATACCAGGGAAAAATAACTAAAGAAAAGCACTCCTTCTAAAGGAACATTTGCTTTCATCAAGAAGACAAACAGGGCCTGTGGCCAGAAGTGTGCTACTGGCATTTTCTAAGTGGAGAAGAAAGGTGGCACTTGTGAGGAGTCTCTCCAGACCACTTATATCCCAGGAAACCATAGTCCAGACCTCAATGTGATGATGTACGTGCAAAAGAGAAGCCCCGTGTCGGCCTGGGACACAGACTCTGGGAACCTGATGTGCCAGGCCGACAGCTCAAGGGTGGCTCCAGAACGGATCCCTCAAGCTCCTGATGGAACGTGAACATTCGGGGTTTTCTTTCAAGTTGGCAAAATGAAAACTTAGTTCAAAGCATGTCACGTGCTGTGGATGGGAGGGCAAATTAGCCTTCTCTAAATGGTTTGATAATATCTATTTTAATTACATAAATACACTGACACATTAATTCTATTTTAACTACATATACATTTGACACATTAATTCTACTTCTCCTAGGAAGTCATCTTGCAGAGACGCTCACCAAATCATGCCAATCCTGTATATCACAGGACCTTATGAAAATAATCTAAATATGCAACGGTAAGAGAAGGGTTTAACAACGGAAAAAAATATAAAGTGAATCTAAAAAAATGAGATAGACCTAGAAGTTCTCATGTAAAAGAACTTGAGAAGGACCAGACGGTGCAGTGGAAAACCATGATGCTATGAGGCTGAGCTACCTGGGGAAGTTCTGGGTTCACATCCTGAGACTCCCTGAATATGCTGGGCACCCGCATGCCCATGATCCTGGGCAGGCTGACCGGGTAGGCTGTGGCATCAAGACTCTGTTGGGGGTGCACTCTCTGTTTCTCCCACTTGCAGGAGAAATAAATTGAAAAAAAAAAGTTCTCAAGATACATACAGTATAAAAATGTGTAGAACTGAATTTTATCAAACTCGAGATATTAATAGATTAAAAATTTCTGAGATGACAGATAAAAATGTTAAAAGTGGTGGAGGGGGAGGAGCAGATGGTATAAGTTCTGTTGCTGGACTCCCCCATAGTTGACTGCAGTTTGAGTCCTGGACCCGGCAGCTTGAAAGTCACGCCAGGTGCATGTGGAGTGTCCAAGATCCAGAAAGGAGAATGGAGGAGAAGGGAGAGCGATGTGGTCACCCACCCTGGGTAGCGATTTCTCGCCTTCTGTCTCCCTGGCAAGTGCATGTGCCCTGTAGCAAAAATATCTCTTTTAAAAAATAAAATGGTGGTGGTGGGTGCTGGGATGCGTCAGAGAACTGACTTTTCACTTCTGCCTTTCTTCACTGTTTAAATTTTTACCACAGACACGTACTAATCTGATTAACGTATTAGCTTGTCGGAAAAGTCATGATGCATTTTTGCATAAAAAAAGTATGTTATGGCTTTTCCAACAACTCAATAGTAATAACATATTTTAAAATTTAGTTTAAAGGGAATGGTTTAAACTAAAATGAAGTTTCGCTTCAGCGATACTGTGGATTAGGCCACTTCCAAAGATTTCAGAAATGCCATCTTCTCCTTTAGAATAGCTCTTTCATCTTTCAGTATCGGATCTCCCGGAACAGAACCCACAACTCAGTCTGTCTCCATGGGGGTGTGGGGGAGTGGGGTACACACCATGCTAGAGAGAAATACCACTGTAATAAACTAGACTAAACCCATGGATTAAAATCAAATTCTCTAAAGAGCCCAGTGAATAGTCAGAAGATGTATAATATTTAAGTAGAGGACTTTGTATTTCTTTTTTAGGACCGCCTTAACCACTATGCCACCTGCTGGCCCTCTCCTCTGTCTTTTGTAAGTTCTAAGTTGAGAGAGAGAGAGAGAGGTGCACTCTTTATAGGGTTTTACACCACTATTGTCCCCCCACTGTAACAGGGCTGCGCTGGCCACCTGGTCAACCCGAGATCCCAACCCTGACCTATGCTGCTCCAGCATCACGGAGTGGCACGTTACAGCCAGTGTCAGGGGAGCTGGGCCCATTCCTGGCTCTTTTTTAGACAGTCCCATCATGTTGCCCAGGCCAGTCTTAAGCTTGCAATCCTGCACCCTCAGCCTCCCTGAGTTGCTGGGATCACAGATGCACGCTGCCACACCTGGCCTTCGGGTTCAATTGGGAATCGAATCCGGGCTACCCGTACAGTCCCAGTCTGCAGAACACATCATCTTAGCATCTTAGGCTTCTGCGCTGGACCCCCTAAATTGAATTTTAATGTTAACCAAAAATAGAAAAAATGATATGACACCAGGTTTGCATAATTTAAACTAACCACTCAAAGCCCAAGAGTCTTCTTTTTTTTTTTGGAGAGTATTTTTGCTATAGGGCGCGTGCGCTCTCCAGAAAGACAGAGAGAGACAGAGAGACAGAAAGCGAGAAATCACCCCCCAGGAGGGATGGCCACACCGTAATCCCTTCTCCTCCATTCTCCTCTCGGGATCTTGGGCACACACGCACACGGCGTGAGTTTTAAGCCACCGGGTCTGGGACGCGAACTGCAGTTGATTACATGGGAGTCCAGGGACATAGCCATTATGCTAATTGCTGGTCCCAGAGTCTTCTGATGGCCATTTAGCCAAGCATTCCCCTTTTCCATCCATCTACTCATTTACTGCAAAGAAACTTGCACCTGGCAGCCCGGGTGATCTGTCCTGACACATGCAGTCTGCCCCTCCCGAGCCAAACGCACACCAATGACTGCTTAGACAGATTTTCCTTCCAGCTGACTTGCTATTCGACTGAGCTGCCACATCGACAAATGGGGTAACAGATGTGCTGGGAGGACTATGAGTCGGAATCAAGTATAAAGAGGTGGAATTAATCTTGATATAAAACGACATTTTGTTACCATGAGACTTAGCTTAATTCCTCTCTTAAAAATATAACGAAGTTATAGATTTCAGTGACATTTCTCTTTTAAAGTTCAAAACGTTTGGGGCCAGAGGTTAAGGTGCTGGACTCACACGTGGCTGACTGCGGCTTGAGTCCTGGGCCTGGTGGCTTGACACTCACGCTAGGCATGTGTGTATGTATGCCCAAAATCCCAAGAGGAGAATAGAGGACAAGGGACTGTGGTGTGGCCATCCTCCAGGGGTGATTTCTTGCTTTCTATCTCTCTGTCTCTCCAGTGAGTGCACATCCCCATAGTAGATCGCTAATTTTTACATTAGCCCTGAAACATTTCCAAGAAGTTTATAGGATTACATTATGATAGGCCCCTGGGGAGATTTTCCCCACTCGCTCAGGACAGTCTATACTATGGATGCAAGGAAGTCAACAAAATGGATCATTTCCAATAGTAAATTCTTTCTTGTTTTGTCTTCTTTTTAGAGGTTTTTGTCTTTGGGCACATGTATTCACCAGAGAGAGAGAGAGACAGAGAGAAAGACAGTAAGAGGGAAAGTGAGAAATCACTCCCCAGGGGGAATGGCTACCCCTCAATCCCTTCCCTCCATTGTCCTTGCAGGATCTTGGGCACACACACACACACACACACACACACATGCAACAGGCGTGAGTTTTAAGCCACTGGGTCCGGGACTCCAACCATGGTTGGCTATGTGAGAATCCAGTGATGTAACTGTTATGCAGTCTGCTGGTTCCTACTGGTGAATTCTTATTGAAAAAATAAATGTAGCAGTCTAATGGTATCTTTTTAAAAGCTTCTCTCTTTCATCTGTGAGAGTGAGGGGAAGAGAGAAAAGCAGGCCGGCAGCCAGCAAGTCACTTCTGACAAGGTCTTACCATGTGGGGCTCTCCCCAGTCAGGACCAGAGGTGTGCATGCTTTGGCCACCCAGGATGCTCAGTCAACCCACTGGTCTTCCATGTGGCTCCAGCACCGCGGGCAGCACCTGCACTGCCGTGGCTTGACCGCTAGCCGTATCTTTTGACTTACTACGTAATATCAGAGAGGTAAACACTGCATCTTGGTTTCAAAGAACTTCAGCTTGAACTCATTCTTCTCCATTCATAACCGCCATTTCTGCTTCAGTACCACATGCCAAATAGTAACAAAAGCTAGGATGGGTCAGTACGTCAGTTACAAAATAGAGACTGAGTAGGGACTCATGGAACTAAAAGATAATTCACTGTTCAATAAGAGATCTAATGCAAGCTGCCTTGGTTCATGGTGAGAGACTGAATGTGGGATTTTTCCCAGTATAGGACCAGTGGCTCTGTATATTCTCCAGAATAATGCTTAAGAGATGTTAAAAAACGGGAGAGGGGACAGCAGATGGAATAATGGTTATGTTGCCGGACTCCCACGTAGTCAACCATGGCTCAAGTCCCGGACCAGGCAGCTTAAATCTCATGCTGGTTGCATGTGCACATGTGCCAAAGATCCCAAGAGGAGAATGGAGGAGAGGGGACTGTGGTGTGCTCATCCCTCACCCCCGGGGGGCTGATGTTTTTGCTTCTGTCTATTTCTCTGGTGAGTATACATGCCCTATAGCAAAAATCTCCCTCTAAAAAATAAAAAGGGAGGGGGGTATCAGGTGGTTTCAAGTGGTAAAAAACCATTTTTCTGTGATATAATCCCATATGGAAAGGTACCCAGTTCAAGTCCAGAGAGCTCCTTGAGCACGCCAGGCACATGTCCGTCTGTCCTGAGCTGGTGACAGCTGGGGTGGGTGGTGGCATTGACCGTTCGGCGTGAGCTTGCTCTCTCCTACTCATGCCATCTCTCCTGCTCACGGAAGAAGGAAATAGAGAGTGTGTGTTTGGTCTCCTGCCAGTTTCACAGTGGGGTTCTGAGTCATACACAGGAGCAGCCGAGGGGACCAGTGCTCCAAGGGCTGAAGTCCATGAGCAGGCACACACCTTATCGATCTGGAAATCCAAAGTTCTCACTGTTTTTTCCTTTCTTTTTTTTATTGCCAAAGGTATATGCACTCACCAGAGAAAGAGAAAACCAGAGAGACAGAGAGAGAGAGAGAGAGAGAGAGACCAAGCATCCTCCACTGGGGTGTGGCCATACCACAATTCTCTTCCATCTGTTCCTCCTTCCCATCAGGATTTTGAACGTGCCCAAGCACCTGGCTGATTTTTGAGCTACTGGGGTCAGGATTTGAACTACAGTTAGCCATGTGGGATCTGGTTCCCTTAACCATGGAGCTGTGAAGCCAGTCTTTTAAGTGCATTTCTATCAAGTAACTGACTGTGATAAAGAAATAACCATATATATTCATGCTGAGTCAGCCTGTGACCTGGAGTTTAAGACGGCTGGATCCCACATGGTTGACCTCATGGCTTGAGTCCTGGCCCTGGTGGCTTGAGAAACATGCCAGGCACATATGTGTGCATGGTCAAACTTTCAAAAGGAGGGAGAGATGGAGGAGAAGGAACTGAGGTGAGATGTCATTCCCAGATGTCACCAGCTCAAAACAAAGGCAGTCATGTGCCTGGTGTACTTAAACCCTTCCCATCCAGGCCACAATGGCAGGAGAACATGAGTTCCTTTTTAGAAATAGGCCTATTCGGGACTAGCAGATGGCGTAATGGCTACAGTGCTGGACTCTCACACAGTCAACTGTGGTTTGAGTCCCGGACCCAGTGGCTTAAATTCATGCCGGGCGTGGGTGCGTGCATGCCAAGATCCCGAGAGGATAATGGAGGAGAAGGGATTGCGGCATGGCCATCCCCCCGGGGGGTGATTTCTCACTTTCTGTTGCTCTCTGTCTTTCTGTAGAGAGCATGTGCCCTATAGCAAAAACATCTCCAAAAAAAAAAAAAAGAAGGCCTATTCAAGACACATCCATATGTTATGGCTAGAGCTTAATCCAGAAGGTGGGACAGATGATGGCCTACAGATGCTCCCATGCTTTACTCAACAAACATTTATGGAAACACTCGCTGTGTCAAAGTGAGTAAGTGCAAGTGCACATATACATGCATTAAGGACGGATAGACAGAAAACCTGCAGTTGGCTGCATCTAATACCTTAGAATTAGTCTTGAGAATGGAAATGGAAAACAGACTTTATATAGAAGACGGCCTACTTTTTATGGGATCAGGAGTCTTTTTATATGCTGCTATGCTGGGTACTTATAAATGCAGAGGGCAATATGCATGAGGTGGCTTGTGATATACTCAACAGGGAATGACGGCAACTGCTCCTTTATAGACTCTGCGTCACGGAAAAGGAAAGACCAAGGCAGCAGGCCCTGCTTAGCCCTTCCAGATCTTGGCAATCAAGCCAGGACCAGCTTCCGGTTCTGGAGAATGTGAGCCCTGGCCCAGGGCAAGTCTGTTACCTCCATCGCTGCAGGTCCTGGAGTCTGAGGCCAGGCTGTCCGTGGAGCCGGTGGTAAAGCTGACGTGGACACCCCTGAAGGACGGACTGAGGCTATCTGCAGAGCCCTGGCTCACTTTCTCCAAATCAGAGCTGCTCTTGTTCATTTTCAAAAGGTGCCTGGAAAAAGTAAGAACAAACAATAAAAGTAATTCAGTTGGTGTCCATTCAGAAACTGGACCAGTAAACAATGAACCTACTATGCTCATGAAACCTGACCAGTGCCAATTAAAAAAGATCGGCAATAAATAATAAAAACAATTTGAAACCTGGTGGACGTGAACAAAAGGAGACTTCCCGACTGTGGTGAGGAGGAGTGAGTCTATTAAATTTAGATAAGCACCAAAATTCCAACTAGGGAGAAATTGCCTTTATACTCTGACTCCCATTATGTCATCTATTATATTGTCCATAACATTTATACAAAAAATATATGATTCAAACCAATGTTTAGAGGTGTACAGAAACTGACTAAATTTTGCAAGATTCTAGGACAAGTGAATTATAAAGTAGGACTAAAAACATGGGATTTCTTTATTTGCCTGGTGCTCTTGGGCTGTAACTTCAAAGGGTCTAGATTGTTGCTTAGAATTAAGGAAAACTACTTAAATTTTAACCAGACTTTCAATGAAATGCTTAAGGAAAGCCGAGTTAACATAACTCTCATTCCAGAGTATAGAATCTGCTCTTAGGATTCCTATAAAGTCTTCTGTTACATTTCTAAGATAGGATTATCTTCATATCAGGGACAGGAATACCAACTTCAAGGAAAAAACTCACCCTAGAGAAAACAGTCCCAGCATCAGGTAGAGTGTTTAGTTTATTGACTTCTTCCCCTGTCCAAGGACCACATGAATGTTCACTTCAGACCTGACGTTTTTGTCAGGGTCGCCATGTGGGACGGATCCTAATCAATCCAGCAACTACTTTTCTGGTGATATTCCTGTTTCTATGACAGTCTATATCTCAATACCTTCTATAGGAAATATACAATGCAGTATTGATTTAGCATCAAAAGTGCTTTTATTTAACTCGCATGACATTATAGTCAACAATTTATTGATTATCTTTGTGTTCAATGTTGCGAGGCTCTTGTTTATTAACAGAAAAGTCTAGAGAAAGTTTATGTGCACCTGAAAGGTGCTCTTTGGAAAACATGTCCCTCTCCTACTCAGAGCCCTTAGAAGGACAATTCAATGGACTAAAAGCTGTGGCAGGATCTTGGCATCACCACCACAACAAGGAGTCTGAATTTCAGTACCACTGGCAGGATCTTGGAAGGGTCAGATTTTTAAGAAATACTATGGCAGCAGATAGATGCTCTTTATTTAACCCTCTGGCAAAATGCAGTCATGGAAAGTTGCACACAATATTTTTAATCCTCCTCAGATTAATCAATACTGGCTTTCTCAAAAGAAGCCAGATCATGAAGGCGTGAATAACGACCGCTCCTCAGTCTCGATTAGCCAGCTCCACGGCAATGCAACTACTTTGCTCCCTACAAAGTGGTCTTTAGCGTCTCACTCTTCAAACCCAGCAAATCGCCACAGGAGAAACTCCAGCACCTGGGATACAACGCCTCCCTCGTCGGACATAAGAAAAACAATCAATGGAATGCATGGAAATAGACAAAACTAGGAGCCAGCAGATAGTGTAATGGTTACATTGCTAAACTTGCACGCAGTCAGCTAGGGTTCAAGTCCCGGACCCGGTGCCTTAAAAACTCATGTCAGGCGCATGTGCGAGGGTCCCCAAAAATCGCAACAGAAGAATGGAGGAGAAGGGACTGCAGCGTGGCCATTCCCTCCCGGAAGTGTGTGTGACTTCTTGCTTTCTCTCTGGCAAGCGTGCACGGCCTACAAACAAAAATCTCTCTTAAAAAACAAGGGGGGAGGGGATCTCGACCACTGAAGACCCTCTGCCCAGACTTCACCCCCCCCCCCGCTCCCCAGTCTCGCCAGGAGCCGGGATTAGCCCATCAGCAGCCATCTCTATTTGAGTTCTTCACGGCCCCGTTCAGGGGTGTGACTATGTCACAGGTTAAGTTCAGTCAGTGAGTCCAGACCATCAATATTATCAACATGACTTAACAGATTCCTGGCAAGGTTTAGAACTCTTAAGTTGCACAAATGAATGACATTTTCTATTCTGGTAATCTGATTTCCATGAAGATCCAAGACATCCAAGCTCTTTAGGTTCTCCAGATTTGAGATTTTTCTAATTCTGTTTTTTCCCAACAGAAGGACATGGAGAGGGATCTCAGAGTAGAAAGTCTGCTAATTTCTTCAATCTGGTTATTGCATAAATCCAAGAATATTAACCTCTTCTGTAGATTAGAAAAATTTTGGATTTGTGTTATAAAATTGTGTTGAAATTTCAACAAACAAAGGTGTTATTCCTCATTGATGATAGGACAGTCAGCTTTTGTCTTTCTAGGGTCCACCTTTCTGAGTAACTTGAGTAGTTCAAGATCATGCTGTAAGAGTCTACCAGGGAATGATGGTGTTTCCTTATTTAGCTTGAATTCAACTTTGCTTTTTTTCAGGAAGCAACAATGTTTGAATAATCAAATGAAGCCCACAGTTCATGTTGTCTGTAGCCCGGACAGAAATCGAGCAGTACTTCCTGGGAAATACATGGCAGGAGGCAGTCCAGGGTCTATGGAATCTCCCTTCAAGGTGATGCTACAGCAGAAACTTGATTAATGCGTTTTCATAAATTAAATGCTTTCATGCTCTGATTTTTTTTTTAAACGCTAGACTATGTATGCAGGGTAAAGGCTATCTTTTTTCGTCCAATTCTCCATCCTGTCAGGACTCTGGACACACTCGGCTGCAAGGGCTGGGACTCAGAATGCTGGTCAGCCATGTGGGATCCAGCTTCATTTGAACCGCACTTAGTCACTGCGCTGTTACCACCTCCCTTGTACACTCTGAATCAGTTATTTTACTAAACACTGTTGGCTTCAGTGTTAATACTACTTAACATAGGATGTTTACATTTACATTCAAATAGAGGCTAACCCATTATTTTTCTTTCTTGTGCTATCCCTATCCAGTTTTGGTATAAAGGCTACATTAGAATCACAAAATAAACTGAGTAACTTCTTTTCTTTTTCAATTATCTTTACAGTTTTCCTAAGATGTATTCCCTGAAAGACTGCTAAAACTTGCCGGTAAAACCACTCAGGCTCAGTTGCAGTATAAGTGAGATCAGTAAAGATTTGGTTCTGTTAAACCTAGGACCAATATTTTAAGGACAGGAATTCAAGCGACAAACCTCTGTATGTAGGAACTTCCTATGTGACAAAAGTCTCACTGCATCAATGGAGGACAAGAAGTAGCCGTGGGATTCACACCAGGGGCTGAAGTAGTGCTAAATCTCACACCATGTATCGGTAAGGATTTTTGATGGGGGGAAGAACACTACATCTTAAATCTGTTAGAAGAAACTTTGGGAGAAATGTTTATGACCTTGGGGTAAGGAAGAATCGCTTGACTAAGATCTAAAAAACAAAAAAAAACTGTAAAGAAAGAAAAGACAGATAAACTTCCCTATTTTTTAAAGTTTAAAATTTCTGTCTGTAAAGTAAAAGGCACTATAAAGTACAAAAACAGTCCTTGAGAAATGTGCAGCTCACATATTTGTAACCCACATAACTGACTAAGTACTGGTATCTAGAATATAAAAAGAATGCCTATAAATCTAAGAAATAGACAAAAGACCTCATTTTCTAAAAGGTAGTGGAAATTAACAGGCAACTCATAAAAGAATAATCATGAAAAGTCACTCAATAAATGAAAAGGTGTCTCCTTCTGAGAACTAGTGATTTCATGTGGCATGCTTACGCGCCGCACGGTATTCTATTTTGCGCTTTTAAAAAAAAAAAAATTTTTTTTTAGTTTTTTCCTTCTTTTTATTTCTGTTTCTTTGTCATTGTTGTTTTTCTCTCTCTTTTTCCTTTTCTTTTATCTCATCTCTCTGCTCCTCATATCCATTTACTGTGTTTCTAGACGGATTTAAGGGAACTATATATAGCCAAACATTCAAATACTATTAGGGTTAACATATTCCTCAATATCTACTGAATCTGCTGCACAAAGCAATTACAACAGAATGGGAAAGAGATTCCTCCTTCTGCTCGCTCCTGAACGTTCAGATTGAACTTCAAAAATCAGGAAGAAATACACCATTCATCAGATGACTAGAAATCACTGCAGGACCACAAGAAATATGGGAAAGCAAGAAAATACCTCTCCTCCAAGGGAAAAGAGTAACTCCTTTTCATCCACAGATAGTTCAATGGAAATTATGGAAATGTCTGATAAAGAATTTAGAATATTCATAATAGCGAAGCTAACAGATGGAAGAGAAGAGAAACAATGAACTGCAGAAGAGAAAGGAGAAAGGAGCTGATGAGTTCCAGGAGGTGAAGAAATTCTTGCAAGATCTAAAAGAGGAATAACACACTTTAAAAAAGGATCAAATGGACCTGTTAGAGATGAAGGCTATAATTCAGGAAGTCAAAATCTCCCTTGAAAGTATTAAAAGCAGATTAGATCATACAGAAAATAGAATCACAGACGTAGAAGAGAAAATTGCTGGCCCAGTAAAATCCACCATGAAGACTGAGAAAATGGCCCCCCAAAATGAGAATAATATACAGGAAATACTAGATACCATCAAACGTCCAAACGTACGGATAACTGGCATCCCAGAAGGCGAAGAGACTCATAGGGCATTGATAATCTATTCCATGAAACCCTGCAAGGAAACTTTCCAAACCTAGCGAGGCACTCAAAGATCTAATCCCAAGAAATACAGAGGACCCTAAATAAAATCAACACAAGAAGATCTTCTCTAAGACATATTATAGCCAGATTGACCAAAACCACAAAAACAAGATACTAAGATAGGCAAGAGAAAAACATCAAGTTACCTACAAATGATATCCCATCAGACTAAGAGCAGACCACTCATTGGAAACAATGCGAGCGAGGAAAGAATGGGAAAATATATTCGAAGTGTTAAGGGAAAAGCAATTTCAACCAAGAATACTGTACCCGGCAAGATTATCCATCAAGTGGGAAGAAAAGACAAGAACATTCTCAGATAAACAAAACCTGAAAGATTTACCAACACCAGACCAGATCTCCAAGAAGTTCTCAAGGGAGTGCTATACCAGGAAAATTAAATACAGACACACAGAAATAAGAGTTCAGAAACTAAGAAAATGGCCAACTTAATCATAGGGACAAGTCTAGAGTTGAATATTATATCCCAGAATTTAATCGGGAAGATTGAACCACAACAGAAGATAAAGAACATGAGACTGAACTGGTGACGTAGAATTTTATGACTTTTGACTAAAACATTGCTGCTTTTCTTCTAGGCTTTGTTGTATGGTTTTAAGGATTTGTGTCCTGTCTTGAGATTTCAATAGGTTTATGAACCTACCATTTGAACAGAATCCTAACCTGTTCCCTGGCTTTAAGTTTTAAGCAAAGTTTCTTAGCATTTCTTTGATTTAAATTAAAACAGCTTTTCTTGAAATTACCAAGTGAACTTGCTATTGAAAGTAGTTAGATTATTTAAGAAATTGTATGGTCAATACGATGTGGGGGGAAAAGGAATGGAAGACAACTGTAGACACCAGATCATGTGAGAAGAGGGTGGGAAAGGACAGTGAGCCAGAAATAGGGGTTAAAAAATGAGACCAGCAGTAAGCATAATGGCTATGTCGCTGAACTCCCATGTGGTTGACCGTGGTTCAAGTCCCGGACCCGGTGGATTAACCTAATGCCAGGTGCGTGTGCCCAAGATCCTCAGAGGAGAATGGAGAAGGGATTGCGGCGTGGCCATCCCCCCGGGGGTGATTTCTCGCTTTCTATCTCTCTGTCTCTCTCTGTCTTTCTGGCAAGCGCAGGCGCTGTATAGCAAAAACCTCTGAAAAAAAAATTGTTAAGAACCTCCAAAAAGAAAAAAATATATATAAATTAAACTAGAAATGGAAAATTTTTGATGATAACATGCATGATTAAGCCACTATACAGTATATTCTGGATGGGAAATCACATTTTGTATGCTGTGACAATGCTTAGGGAATGAATGTAAATTAAGTTAAAAGAAGTTTCAGAAAACAAAAAAACCTAAAACTGTTTTCTTGAAATTAAAAAACAATGCATTAAAAATACCTATTTGATGATGGCAGTAAGATATATAGCCCCAGCTAGGTGCTACTTTTATAGTATGTTCATTCTACTCACTGAAGCTTATGCCTAAAGTTGACTTGTATTCATGGATATGTATATATCAGCTGTGCTTGCTATTCAAAATATTTGCTATTCAAAATATTTGGATTAATTAAGATCTTTAGTGAATCAATAAAATGTGGGGGGAAAAGGCATAGAAAGCAACCATGGATACCAGAGACAGTGTGGGAAGAGGGTGGAAGATGGCAGAGTGTGAGAGATAGGGAATCAAGGATGGGTAAAAAAAGGCAAAATATACAGGAAACAAGAAATGGGAAATTATTTGTTGATGATAACATGTATGTTGATGTGCTTGATTAAGCTAATATACAGTGTATTCTGGATGGAAAATCTCGTTTTGTATGCTGTAATGATGTACAGTTAATGAATGTAAATAAATAAATTTAAATTAAAAAAAAATGAAAAGGTGGCCAACCTTACTAGTAATCAGATTATAAATAAAGTAAGATTTCATTCTGCACCCATCAGATTAGACTAGCAACATCAGGTATTCAGATATGGGAAAATGGAAACTTTCTTGCACTGTTTGTGAGACTGTAGATTGGTATACACACACACACACACACACACACACACACACACACAGAGGATAACAATTTGATGAATCTTATAAAGTTAAATATGTACATTCCTATAATCCATATCTCCAATTTTAGGTATATTATATAAAAGGTCTTAAAAATTCATAGAAAATGCCTATTATTAAAAAAATGCATTAATTTCAAAAATTTTTGTCACCAAATAAACTTGTATTTTAATTCTTTTTCACAAACTTTTTGAAAAAGTCCCCTTGTATATCCTTGAACAATGTTATGCAGATCATTAGTATCGAATGATCTGAGTGGGACACAGCAGTTTATTGGCCAGAAGTTTATTTTAATAAAATAGAACAGTCCAGAAAATATGACAAAATATAGTAAGAATTTGTGAAGCTTTGTCTTGTGAAACTTTTGTTTTACCTGAACAGCCCTTCTTCAAGAGACAGTCTGCTCCATGGCTCCTGTGATCTAGCCATTTTGGAAGAAAGGAAGATGTCCCACTCCTAACTGGGCCTCCAGCATACAAAACCCGCATGAACAGCCCTTCTTCAAGAGACAGTCTGCTCCATGGCTTCTGCGATCTAGCCATTTTGGGAGAAAGGAAGATGTCCCACTCCTAACTGGGCCTCCAGCATACAAAACCCGCGTGGTAGGAAAACCCCTTTCAAGTGTCCTGTCTCTGAATTAATCTTTGTCTCTCTCTACCTCTGTCTCTGTCCTCTCTCTCTCTCTCTCTCTCTCTCTCTGTCTTTTTTTAAATTTTTGCTTTTTAGAATTTTTTAAGGTGAGGCATTTTACAGGGCCCTTTGGCCCCTCCCTCCTAGGCCTTTATTTTGTTAATAATCCCCTCTGCTCCTCCCAGAACAGCCCTTCTTCAAGAGACAGTCTGCTCCATGGCTCCTGTGATCTAGCCATTTCGCGCCGCGAGGTTTTCTAATTATTGATTTTTATTGAAATTTTTTGAATATTAATTTTTCTTTGTTAGATTTATTGAAAAGTTTTCCTCTTCTTTTTCTCTGTTTCTTTTCGTTTTTTTTTTTTTTTTTTTGCTGTTGTTGGTATTGTTTCCCTCTCTCTGCTTCCATTTCTGCACACTCGCCGACCCTCAGATTGAACTTCCAAGTTTGGGAAGAAACCGACCATCCTCCAGATGACTAGAAATCGCTGCAGGACCACAAGAAATATGGAGAAGCAGGAAAATGCCTCTCCTCCAAGGAAAACAGATAGCTCCTCTTCATCCACACACAGTTCAATGGAAATCATGGAAATGTCTGATAAAGAATTCAGAACATTCATAATGGCAAAGCTAACAGAGATGGAAGAGAAGCGAGACAAGGAACTGCTGAAGAGGAAGGAGAAAGGAGTTGAAGAGTTCCAGGAGGTGAGGAAATTCATGCAAGATCTAAAAGAGGAGTTTCACACTTTACAAAAGAATCAGATGGAACTGTTAGAGATGAAGGCTATAATACAAGAAGTCAAAATCTCCCTTGAAAGTATTAAAAGCAGACTAGATCATACAGAAAATAGAATCTCTAATGTAGAAGAGAAAATGGCTGGCCTAGAAAAATCCACCATAAAGACTGAGAAAATGGCACAAAAATTTGAGAATAATATGCGAGAAGTACTAGATACAATTAAACGTCCAAACATCCGGATAATAGGCATCCCAGAGGGTGAAGAGACTCATAAGGGCATTGATAATCTATTCCATGAAATCCTACAAGAAAACTTTCCAAACCTGGAGAGGCACTCAAAGATTCAGTCCCAAGAAATACAGAGGACCCCAAATAGAATCAACCCAAGAAGATCTTCTCCAAGACACATTATAGCCAGATTGACAAAAACCACAGACAAAGACAAGATACTAAGACTGGCAAGAGAAAAAAGGCAAGTTACCTACAAAGGGTATCCCATCAGACTAATGGCAGACCTCTCATCGGAAACAATGCGAGCGAGGAGAGAATGGGAAAATATATTCAAAATATTAAGGGAAAAGCAATTTCAACCGAGAATTCTGTACCCAGCAAGGTTATCATTCATTTGGGAAGAAAAGACACGAACTTTCCCAGATAAACAAATCCTGAAAGAATTTACCAGCATCAGACCAGATCTCCAAGAAGTTCTTAAGGGAGTGCTCTGTCAGTAAAATTAAATGCAAACACACAGAAATAAGAGTTCAAAAACTATGAAAATGGGCAACTTAATTGTAGGGACAATGTTTGGAGATGAAATATTATATCCCAGAATTCCATCTGGAAGATCGAACCTTAACAGAAGAAAGATTAAGTACATGAGACTGAACCGATGAAACAACATTCTGTGACTTGACTAAACTATTGCTGCTTTTCTCCTAAGCTTTGTTTTCTGGTTTTAAAGGATTTTTGTCCTGTCTTGAGCTGTTGATAGGTGCATGTACCTACTATTTGAACAGAATACTAACCTGTTTTTAGGCTTTAAGTTTCTAGGAAATATCATTACCAGTTCAAAACTACTCTTCTTGAAATTAGAAACAACATATTTTGTATATTATGTGATAAAATGCAAATGTACTTTCCAATTTTAAAACAATGATTATTCTGGGTAGCAGTGGAACACTGAAATGGGAATTAGGAAGGAATTTCTCACTTTAATAGCAAATATATAAACATTTTATATATGTCTATAGAATTTCATATATATATATATATATATATATATATATATATATGTATTTGTCTAAAACAAAAAGCAAAATGTTAATATTTGAAAAATCTTAAGAGGAAACCTAAACATTAGATAAGTTGTTCTTTGATCCTCATTGTAAGCTGGGAATACCTGATAAATTGGAAATGAACATTTCCAGTTGGAAAGGCTTAAACGAGCCCGGGCATGGCTAGGTACTGGCCTGCTTTGGGCTTCTGAGAGGCCAGAAATGCATGGAGTAACTGGCGGAGGTCCACTGAGCCCCGCAGTAGAACAGACAGGCTCAAGGAGGACTGATTCCACAGGATCACCTTGGGCATGGGAAAGACTGCTTCTCAGATCCAGCAACTCTTCTGAGACTGCAGGTTAATTTTTCTGATGCTAGTCTCTTTTAGGGGAAGCCACAGCTCTGAAGACTCACCAAGTGAATGCAGCCCCAAAGTCTATCCCTATGATTATAGGATAAATTCCCCACAGGGTGTGCGTACGTGTATGTGTGTGCGTGTGTGTTGAATAGGTAGGAGCCACTGAAATAGACCTTCATAAATTTTCTTTTTTTTTTTTTTGAGAGGTTTTTGCTATAGGGCGCGTGCGCTCGCCAGACAGACAGAGAGAGACAGAGAGACAGAAAGCGAGAAATCACCCCCCAGGGGGAATGGTCACGCCACAATCCCTTCTCCTCCATTCTCCTCTCGGGATCTTGGGCATGCACGCACACGTGCCTGGCGTGAGTTCTTAGCCACCGGGTCCGGGATGCAAACCGCGGTCAACTACGTGGGAGTCCAGCGACATAGCCATTACGCTAACTGCTGGTCCCAACCTTCATAAATTTTCATACGCAAGGCCTAAGTGGAGTCTTCCTGGCCTCTGACAATATTGCCGCTGCTTTCTACTGAAAAGACTTGAGAAGTCCAGGTTTCCACCAGGTTCTAAAGCCCAGCAGGCATTTTGAATGCTCAGGTGTAAATGGGGTGGGGTATGCTTCCCAATACAAGGGTTCTTCAAAAAGTCCACTGAAAATATACTGGGTTCTCAGAAAAGTCACAACACATTTCTGTGCAGAACAACAGAAAAAATCCTTCTTGGCTTTTCTGACAACCCACGACAACCCAATATTATGAAAGGATTATGCATGCGGTGAGCCCATGATCTTGTGGGTAATGTGGCTGGATTCCGCATGGTCGACTGTGACTGCGTCCCAGACCTAGGGGCTTGAGAAACACGCTGGGTGTATGTGTATGCATGCTCAAAAATCTCAAAAGGAAGAAAAGGGATTGGAGCTTGCAGTGTGACCATTCCCTATGGGTGGAGGGTGCTTTTACTGCTTTTCCCCTCTCTCTCTCTCTCTTTCTCTCTCTTTCCAATGAGCACATGCATCCTCTGGCAAATTAAAAAAAAAGTATGGATTTCAAAAAAAATGGCTGCATCAAAATAAGCTCGGACTTTAATTTCATATTTTACACAAATTTTTTGAAGTGTCTTATACACACTGGGGTAATCTTTTTTTCTTAATAGCAAAATTTTAGAGGTGATGAGTCTTTCACATGAGCTGAATCAAAAAGCTTCCCCACGACACCTGTGGCACCTGCACTCTGAGAACTGCCGCTTTAGAGAATAGGCAAAACTACATCAAATTCTAAAATGAAAGAGAATCTTGCCATCCAAGTAGAGACTTATAATCAAGTTGTTTTTGCGAGTTGTTTTTGCGTTTTCAGTCTAGGTATGAAATAGACTTAAGAACCCTGAAAAAGGCTTAGTATTCCAAAGGTGACTCTTCTGAGCCCTAATGGATTGCTCTGTCAGGCAGGTGAAAGGCCAATGACAATACTTCCCCTCGCGACAAGGGGAACTAGATCATACTTATTTTTTTAAGGTGCTTTTTCCTCATTAATGATAATTTGATTTGTCTTTCATAAACCTAGTGGAGATCACCAATAAAATGAAATCTGATGTCGTGTAACTTCAGGAAGTGGCTTAGGTGGACTAAGCTGCATACTGTCTTCCTCTTTGTTGGTGAGTAACACGCTTATCAGCTGCAGCGAGAGCGTGGCCCCCGATGGCTGGGCTCGCCAGGCTGATAAACGGCTTGCTCTGGCTCCGACTTCCTTCCCAGCCTCCCACTCTGATCAGACGCAGTCACAGAAGAGAGCCTGTGCGTGGCCCTGAGCCTGGCCCTGCAGCTGTGCCCTGTGCTTTCAGAATGGCTTTTCCCCCCATTGTCCTTAGAGACAGGTCTTGCCAGGGTGGTCTTCGTACTACGTTGGTGGAAAGCTGGAAAAAAAAGACATCCAGCCGGAAGAGCCATCTGTCAGACTTCCTCATTCGTAGGAACAAGCCTCATCTAAAAATACCCCAGCGCTTTCAGAATGGCCACAACCCTTGGGATCCTGGGTCCCAGTGAACAGCAGATACCCCACCTTCACCGGGCTGCTAGGCTCCTCACAGGACAGCACAACTTGGTGTGACGAGGCAAATCTGCACTTCCGCTGCCCTGATGTTTGTTTAGTTCACACTCATTTGGCTGGGAGCTCTTTTATTCTGGAGCTGAAGCTCTGAAAACCCCTAAAATGCTAACGTGTAGTTTAAGACGAGCTCTCTACACCCAGCACACACACACCACCAAGTCTAGGGATTGATCAAATACACTACTAGTGATGAAAAGGAAAGTTCCAAAGAATAAAATTAACTTTCAAAAGTATGAACAAGTTCAACATTCCATAGACATTTCTTAATTACTAAAAGTGAAAAGATTGGCTTTAAGATCAAACCACCAGCTTAATGTCTCAACTGAAAAACGAGAACTTCTTACCATCCTAGACTCTAGCCCGTGGTGATATCCTCCTCAGCATGGCCTTCTAGACCCTGTGACGGCTGGGTAAGTGACTTTAGGGTCCCATGGAGCGGCTTTTGACAGTAAAGGGCCAGCTTCAGAAGCAGTCTGGAATGCTTTGTCAGCCGGCTCTGAATCCACCAGCTCAGAGCTCTCAATTTTCCCTCAGTTCCTCTCTGACTTTTCTATAAAATGCACTTCCTGCAAAAGCACAGGAAAATAGAAACAGCTCTGCCTCTCTGACCTGCAGCTTTCAATCTCCAATTGTCTTACTGGGCTCCGTGAGTAGAAGCAATTCAAAATGCATTCCGTTTTCTCCCATTTGTTCTCTACTGCATTCTCCTCGCAAAATCATGAAGCCATTCAACTTAGCTTGGTGAATACGGACACCTTGTTTTTACCTTACGCCTGTACTACTTGCAGTGCGACCCCTACCCTGCTACCCTATACATCATCTCGTTTTTCTTTTTTTTTTTTTTTGGAGAGGTTTTTTTGCTATAGGACGTGTGCGCTAGCCAGACAGACAGAGAGAGACAGAGAGATAGAAAGCAGGAAATCATCCCCCAGGGGGGATGGCCACGCCACAATCCCTTCTCCTCCATTCTCCTCTCGGGATCTTGGGCACGCACGCACACGCGCCCAGCGTGAGTTTAAGCCGCCGGGTCCAGGACTCGAACCGTGGTCGACTACATGGGAGTCCAGCGACATAGCCATTACGCTAACGGCTGGTCCCCGTTTTTCTTAATTAATTCTTTTTTTTTTTTTTCTTTTAGATTTTTGCCATAGGGCGTGTGTGATTGCCAGGGACAGAGACAAAGAGAGAAAGTGAGAGCACCACCTGGGGGACGGCCATGGTGCAATCCCTTCTCCATTCTCCTCTCAGGATTTTGGGAATGCACATACATGTGCCCACTGAGTCTAAAACTCAAACTGCAGAATTGGCTATATGGGATCCAGCACCTGACCCACCACCACACCTGCTGACCCTACTCAGATTTTTCAACCTTAACCGTGACGGCCTGCACTGTGTTGGGTGCTGGGAATGCAACGGCAGATAGAGTTGTACCAATCCTCATGCTCCCACAAACCTGCGGACGGGAATACTTACTAAGCTCCTTAGAGAGAGTTCATGCCACACCTTAAGAAAATATTTGCAACCTGGGGGCAGAGTACTCTGACTCAGAATCTTTCTAAAATACTGCAGTCATAGTGATGGCTGACCGTCGTACAACCACACGGAGCTGCTGTAGATTCTCTGCCGTGGCTGCTATACCAGATGGAATCGGGTCCTTCAGGGTGACAGAAACACACACTCAGATCTTCTCTGACAACCTCAATTCAATATTTTCTCTCTCTGGGGATGGACACATTATAAAAGATGCCTAGATTTCTAGTCTGGAAAAATGGTATCACCATTTGGGCTCATATACTCCCACTTCCCCCTACGAATTCTTTTGTTCCAACCAGTCTTTCTCTTTGGACTGTCCGCAAAACACACTTGGCAGTCTTTCTCCCCTTCACACCCTGGCTCAAAGGAAAAGCTCTTCTCTCTGCAAACCTTTTCCATCCTCCAGACCCAGAGTCAGTTTCACTTACCTACAAATTCCTTCCAAACTATTTCGTCTTCTCTGACTGGCTTCTCCCCTAAGGAACTCACACTGAGCTGAGTCTGAATCGTATACACTGAGCGTTTGGTTATAATGCTCGTTAGATTATTCTGTTGCATGTGAAACTGGCTTGTTACCACCCTGAATTACAAATGGTTTGAGGAGTTCTTCACAGCAGATAACTAAACTGGAAAGCTTTGTATATTTTTGTCCCTGAAGCTTTTGATGAAGATGATAGGGAGTTATTTTGCAAGTGTCTAAGTGCCACCTGCAAGGCGAGTCTGCTCTGGGGCACGATTTCCCCTCTGATTCATCAGCATGTATAATATAGGAAATCATTTTCCCCGTGGTCAGCTGACCCCTGTGGTTCCCATGGTGCAGTCTGTTCATTTGCATTTGCAGTTAATGCACTAGTGATCACTGAGGCTCTACGCGTGTAAAAGCTCTTTGGTCCAACTTTGCATTCAGTGGAAACCATTTAAACACAGGAATAAAGCCGTAATTATTTTAAAAGGTAGGAAGACACACACATATATTGCAGTTCCTAGTTGGTTTTAATAAAGGATAAAAGTGCTTAAATTGGTTAAACAGAAATTTTCTGGTTTACCCTGACTATATACAAATATACTTTGACACTGAGAAATACAAATATTTCTTAAAGATGACCATTCGGATCTCAGAAAATCAAAGTCTTTTGTGGTCCCAGCCTGCAAGTTGTATACTTCCCCAGAGAAGCTCTGGGCTGCCTGGTGCAAAAATGAGGATTGCAGGTGTCTGGAGTTACCTAGGGAGGGGAGGTTTCATTAAGGCTGAAGACAGGGATGGAGCTGCTGAGCTGCAGGAGAAGGCGTTGAAGTCAGTGGCTTGACCATCCCCCAGTCTAGTACACTCATCTTCAACGCGATCATCTAAGAGCAATATGCCTTCAGTCCCTGGCCTGGAATGTCAAGGCGGAAGCTAGTGCATCTGATCATAGAAGAGGAGCGTGTGGGAGGAGAAGGAAATGGGGGAAAAAAAGAACAAGTAGAAGCTAAAGATGAGCAACTGATTCAGAGGGCAGAGGAAGAAGGATGGGCAGACTGCCAGCAGAGTCTGCACCCTGTGACCCACCCTCATCCAGGCAGGATCACGTCCGTAGGAGCACCCAGTGTGTACAAGGAGACCTTGGGATAGTAACTGGAGCCTCCCCACGTGTCCCAGCTTGGGACACAGCATTCTTGCTGGGAGCACAAGTGACCTAGATCATAGCTTACTGGCTGTGTGCCTTGGAGAAGGCGCTTAGTCTCTCTGTTTCAGTTTCCGGCCCATAAAATACCAATAACAATACAAATTTCATGAGGCTGTTGGGAAGATTTGATGAGTTAAATGTTTAAAGTGCTACAAACAGCAGTACGTACATGGAAAGTGCTGGTTAAATAGAAAGGCGGAGGGATGGACAAACAGGTAACTTTAGCAGCCTCTAGTAACTACATCATTCTTCTGAAATTCTGAACAGAGCAGAAATCATCAGACGGGCTAGAGATTTCACTCCACCTCAATGCTTCTAGCTTTACAATGATATTTAAAAGAATCTGGAAGAAGGTAAACAGGTTAATGCTCTGAGGGCATGCCTTATTCTAAACTAACCAGAGTTAATTTGTCTATCACAAATCTTTGAATCTGTGTGTTCAAGATGTGACATTTCACAGTACAGCCCAACTGAGTGGCTGACACACTATCAGACTATTCAACTCTGTCACCTCACTGTCATTACACAAAAATCTAGAAAAAGAGCAACTCCTTTTATTTCACCAGCCTGCCTTCCCTTTGCAAAAAGAAAAAAATCTCCCATGAGTACCTTTAGTCTCCTAGGATTCCTTTTCCCTTCATACCACCCACCCTCATTCCTAAGTACACACACACACACACACACACACACACACACATATCTGGCGGCTGACTAACTCAAAATAGGTAGGGACCCCAAAATATTCCACAAAAAAGCCTTGTTAGAACTAATAAATGAATTCAGTACAATTGCAGAATTTAAAATCAGCATATAAAAATCAAGAGCACATTTACCCACAATTAACAACCTAACTGAAAAAGAAATTAAGAAAACAATCCTGGGTCAGCCACAGTACACACTCTGGAATGTTCAGACATATGGAAAGGTCCCAAGTTTGGGTTCACGGTCTCTCTGTATTTGTCAGGAGCACACATGCTTGCCATGGTACTGGCTGGGTGATGATGAAGCGGGAAGACCCTGTGAGGGAAGCCTGTTTTCTTCCTGCCTCTAGACAAACAAAGAAGCAAACAAACTTTGGGGGAAAAAAGATAACCAATCCCATTTATGATACCATTAAAAAAAACTTAGGAAAAAATGTAATGGAGTAGGGACTAGGGACCAGCAGATGGCATAACAGTTGCAATGCTGGACTCCCACATGGTCAACTGTGGTTCAAGTCCTGGACCCGGTGGCTTAAAACTCAGGCTGGGTGCATGTGTGTGCATGCCCAAAATCCCCAGAGGAGAGTGGAAGAGAAGGGACTGCGGCATGGCCATCCTTCCTGGGGAGTGATTTCTCACTTTCTGTCTCTCTGGCAAGTACACATGCCCAATAGCAAAAATCTCTCAAAAAAAAAAAATGTAATGAAGTAAAATATCTGCACACAGAAAACAATAAACATTGATGCACTGATAAAAGAAACTGGAGATACAAATAAATGGAAAGCTATCCCATGCTCATAGATTATAAGAATTAATATTGTTAAAATGTCTACACTACCAAAACCAATATAATGTATTTAATGTAATCTCTATCAAAACCTAGTGGCATTCTTCACAGAAACAGAAGAATCAATCTAAAACTCATATGGAGCCACAAAAATACCCTGACTATCAAAGCAAGACTGAGAAGAAAAAACAAAGTTGGAGGCATCACACTTTCTGATTTTTACATTGTATTAAAAAGCCACTGTAATCAAACAGTATGGTACTGTCGCAAAAACAGAAACACAGGCCAGTGAAACAGAACAGGGTGCTCGGAAATAAACTCAAACATACGTGGTCTACTAATTTTTGATGAGGGCTCCAAGAAGACGCAATAGGGAAAGGACAGTCCCTCTAATACATGGTGCTGGGAAAATAGGATTTCCATATACAAAAGAATAAAATCGGACCCTTATTTTTCACATACAGAAAAATAAATTTTAAACAGATAAAAGACCTAAAAATAAAACTTAAACTATGAAATGCCTAAAAAATACCTAGGGAAAAGCTCCTTAACTTTGACCTTCACAATGAATTCCACACCAGAAGTTACTTCACAGCAGAAGTTAGGACGATAAAAGCAAAAATAACTAAATAGGACTACATCAAACTAAAAAGCTACTGCACAACAAAAGGAAAAAAAAATCAACAAATACAAAGGCAACCCACAAGCCAAGAAAAAACTACATCTCTGGTTTATATAAAAGGTTGATATCCAAAATTTCCCAAGAACTCTTACATCTCAATGGCAGAAAACAACCCATTTAAAAAAGCGCAAAGAACCCAAACAAACATTCCTCCGAAAAAGATATAAAATGACCAACAGACTTATGGAAAGGTGCTCAACATCAGTAATCAACAGAGAAATGCTAATTAAAACTCTTATCTATTAAGACAGGTACTATCAAAAAGACAAGAGTTAAACGTTAGAGAGCGGTATGGAGAAAGCGAACCCTAGTACACTGGGTAGGAATGCAGATGGGCACAGCCATTACAAAAACAGCATGGAGGCTCCTGAAGAAATTAAAAAAGAAAAGAAAACCACAACATAACCCTCCGGCTATAAAGCCAAAGGAGATCAAAATGACTTCCTCAGAAAGACACCTATACTTCTATGTTCACTGCTGCATTGTTCACAATCTGGCCAGGACGTGGAAACGACCACTAATGTGAAGTGCCTAGAGTGGTCAAATTTACAGAGAAAGCCTGGGCTGGGGGCGGAGGGAGGGGAGCTTTGTTTAATGGGTATAGAGTTTCAGTTTCGCAAGATGAGAAGAGTTCTGGGGACTGGTTGCACAACAATGTGAACGTACTTAATACTGAACTGTACACTTAAAAATAGTAAGTTACACGTATGTCGTGGAATTTACCACATTTTAAAAACAAAGACTGTCTAAAAGGTTAAGAATACAGCTTAACTTAATGATGTATAGTGATTGAATGTATAAAGAATAATAATAGTAATAATAATAAAGAGTTTATTTTAAAAAAAGAGACATACTATTACTTTATGTGTGTATGTATTCTTGTTTTGTTTTTACATTTTTGCCATAGGGTAAGTGGGCTGACCAGAGAGACACAGATAGGGAAAGTGACAAATCACTCCCTGGGGGATGGCCACACCACAATCACTTCTCCATTCTCCTCTAAGGAGTGTTGGGCACACAGGCACACGTGCCAGTGTGTTTTCCAGGCCGCAGGGTCCGGGACTCTAACTGTGGAGTCAGCCACGTGGGATCCAGCACCTTAACCAAAACGCTACCTACTGGCTCCGGGTGTGTGTTTATATGTATTTATATTAACTGCGTTATGTTACAGAACTTGTTTCTTAGTTTTCTCACTCAATACCTGTTTAATGTCCATCACATTTTTGTGCAAACTTCCAGATCATGATCTCTGACTGCTGTCACTTCATAATCATGAAATCGTATTTCTCTACAGAGGACTAGCTGGGTTTGCTCCTCTTCCCTGCTATTTTAAACCATGTTGTGAATGCTCCCTTACTGACCTGTGTGAGTATTTCTCTAAGGCACATAATACTCAGGACAGAAGACTTGGGAGACAGTGTATTCTTCTTCTTCTTTTTTTTTTAGAGGTTTTTGCTATAGAACGCGTGTGACTCGCCAGAAAGAGAGAGACAGAAAGCAAGAAATCACCCCTTGGGGGGATAGCCACACCAAAATCCCTTCTCTTCCATTCTCCTCTTGGGATCTTGGGCACACATGCACACACGCCTGGAGTGAGTTTAAGCCACTGGGTCCGGGACTCAAACTGCGGTCAACTACATGGAGTCCAGTGACATAGCCATCATACCAACTGCTGGTCCCCTGACAATGTATTCTTATACTTTTAAAAATAGATGTTTAAAGGGACCAGCAGTTAGCGTAATGGCTATGTCGCTGGACTCCCACGTGGTCGACCGCGGTTCGAGTCCCGGACCCGGTGGCTTAAACTCACGCCGGGCGCGTGTGCGTGTGTGCCCAAGATCCCAAGAGGAGAATGGAGGAGAAGGGATTGCGGCGTGGCCATCCCCCCTGGGGGGTGATTTCCTGCTTTCTATCTCTCTGTCTCTCTCTGTCTGTCTGACGAGCGCACGCGCCCTATAGCAAAAACCTCTCCAAAAAAAAAAGAAAAAAAAAAAAATAGATGTTTAAATAGCTGTTTTTCTATATCTTTGCCAAAATTTGGTATTACCTAACTTTGTAAATTCTATCAATCTGACGGACATAATGTGATAGCATACTATTCCTTCATTTCACATTTCTCTGATTTATGAAGTTAGGTAGCTCTTCAAATTCTTGTCATGCATTTAGTTTTCCCTTTTGTTAACTCTAGTCATGTCTTTTACCCATTTTCCCAGTGGTTTCCCTGTACTATGCTGGTTGACTTACT
Source organism: Tupaia tana (assembly GCA_026018925.1). Taxonomy (NCBI): domain Eukaryota; kingdom Metazoa; phylum Chordata; class Mammalia; order Scandentia; family Tupaiidae; genus Tupaia; species Tupaia tana. The sequence goes on along the minus strand of JAKSZU010000002.1, from coordinate 142,558,655 downwards.
AGCAAATTTTATACCTACTTATTTTATATGTTGATTTCTTGTTGTCTTTAATACACTTTTCTCTATCTCTCACCCATCTATAAACTGCCTATGGCATCCTCAGTTCAACAGAAATTCTTAATGTGATGAGGTAAGACCCACTGATCATTTTAAGATTTACATTTTTAGGGTCCTAAAGTGGCTGTGAGTGTTTTAAGATTAGCCTTTTGACCTTAGCTTCCACATCTGGACCATTATTTCATCCGCATGTCACCTGTGCATTGTGTGAGGCAGGATGTCCATCTTCGTTCTTGGCCAGCCAGCTTGCCAGTATCACCTAGGAGGCGACCTGTGCGTCCCCCAGGCACGAGGGCTCCGACTTCGCGTTTCGGTACTGATCTCAGACCCAGAACTGCAGGTGTCTGGTCTACCTGTATTCCAGACCCTCTCTATTTTCCTCAAATTTCTTCTGTAGGAATCATGGACCGCACTGAAAGCAGGATAAACTGGAGTCCAGGTCTAGGATTCACTATGTAGACTTTCCTTGGTCGGGTTTTGGAGATGTCAGGAATATGGAGAAGTCATCTTTAGAGATGTGAAGGAAGGTTACCAAGTAAATGTCAGACCAGCAAATATCTGTCCTGGTTCTCTTATTTTCTCCTTGGGAAAGATGCCCTGCCTCTACCTGAGCCTGTCAGTAAGAAAGATGGTCTCACTGCCTGTCAAGGTTTGCAAAACTACATGGGCAACGTACTACGAAACAACGAATACCACTTAGCTTCCATTTTTAAACTATCCCTCTGAAAGATTCTGATCACCTCTTGCACTTAGCACCCCACTGCCCAAGACTGGACACAGAAAATCAGTGGGACAAGTCAAACAGAATAAGGCGGTGATAAGCTGCTTAACGAGGTTTAAGAACTGAAAAATTTAAGGTCTATAGGGAAACGCCCTAAATATACGTAATAAGCTGAGTGGTAAATATTATTTACTAAAACACTGAGTTCCGAAAGTTAAAATGAGACATTCATAACTGCTCACTAAAAGGAAACAAGACATTTTTGCACCACGATCTGAAATTCGGGACTGTATCGAATAGTATGGCCTTCTGCTAAACTCCCAGCCTAGGGCCACTAGGCTAGACAAACCACATTTGCTTCTCCCACCCAAAGCTATGGACATTCTTAACTCTTAAATTAATATGGAGAATGGTTATTGACCACCAGAGATTTTGCAATGTAGATGGTAACTTTTAGGTTTTCAGGCTGGACTGGCAAACGCCTGGCACCTGTGTCTGTACTCCATCTCCACACCTGCACAGTGCTGATGGGCTACGGCCAGCCTGACTGCAGGGTAGGCCCTCACTGTGAGCTCCAGGTTGTATTCCAATCAATCAGAAATCGTATCTATTTCTGGAGGATCCATTAAGGAGGATGCGACCCAATTGCTGTAAAGGTTCATATCTCCCCCACCCCTTGCTTTTTAATGATAGAGCGTGTGTGCATGCACACATATGCATGTGAATACAGAGACCAGAAAAAGCACTCCTGACAGGGTCTGGTCACATTGTGACCTCCTGTTGAAGCCATCCAGCTCCTCTGAATCCTGGGCACCTGGGTCCTAACGCACTGTTGGCTATGTGGCTTAGAGCCATGCAGGGAACTTGCAGTACTCCTGTGCCATGGCGGCTAAACCTTACCCTCCTTTAAATATGCACATAAATATGTATTTCTAATTGCCAGGGAGAGGAAGGAAAAGAGAGGAAGCACCCCTAATGGTGCGTGATCACACCACAACCCTTTTATTTCTTCTGTCAGGATTTGGGGCATGCATGCACACACCCAGTGTATTTTTTAAGCCCCAGGGCTAGGATTCAAACCACAGTAGGCCACGTAGGATCCGGCTTCTGACTTATAGTACCTACCTGCTGTGTTACAGGGCCAGCCCTGAATTTACTTATTTTAAATGATTCCCCACTTTGCTTGATTTTAAAATCAAATACTCTCCTTCCCCTTCCTGATAATCAAGGGCAAACAATATGTCAATTTATCTCAACTCTTCTTGTATTCACCCGATTTTTATTCCCATTCATCTTGACTGCCATCTGGAGTTCCCAAAGACTCGAGGTAATCCTGAAGGGCTCTCTACCCTGGGTATGGTACAGCTATATCACCACCAATTTGCCTGGGTTTCAGAGCTTAGAAAATGTATGTATAAATTCGTATAAAATGGCTAAAAAACCACTAGAAGTTTTGGGGGGGGGGGGTCATTTGATAGTAATAGACACCAAAATTAACTAGGGAGCTACACATATCTGAGTGAAAGAGAAGAATTAAAAAAAAAAAAAAAAAAAAAAAAACTGTTTTAAGAGGTTTTTGCCTTAGGGTATTTGTGCATGGGCTGAGGAGAGAGAAAGAGAGAGACAGACAGTGAGAGGGAAAGTAAGAAATCACATACACACACCCAGGGAGATGGCCACACTGCAGGCCCTTCTCCTCCATTCTCCTTCTGGGATCTTGGGCACATGTGCCCGGTATGAGTTTCGAGCCACCGGGTCTGGGACTGAAACCACATTTGGCCATGTGGGAGTCCAACAATAAAATCACTCTGCCATCTGCTGGTCCCAAGAGAAGGATCTTAAAAAAAGTAATCTTCAACCTGGGAAGTTACCCTCATCACCCAAAAAAGTAATGGTTTATATAAGGCAGAGAAGCACAGAGAATAAGTGATCCAGGGCACTGGACAAAAACTAATTGAGGCAGGGAATTTTACAGCGTTGTATGGTATGAACATAAATACTCTCATTCTGGAGCTCTACCTAAAAGTCAGTAGAAAAAAATAGTGAGTGATTTAAGCAGAATATACAGAGTCTGATCTTTAAACCCTAAAACTTATTAAACACAGAGACACGAAGTCTGTAGCTGGTCTATCATCCCAGTAGAAAGATGCAAGCCCTTTACTGATTGACAGTCCCAAAGTAACTATAAAACACTAGCTGGGCCAACACAGAAAATTCCTCACAAGTTGGAGTTCCATACCTAAAAAGTAGGCTGGCCATTCTAGAAACAAAGTCCCTCTGACTACGTGACAGAGAGGGGATGATCATACAGCCCAAACTTGTTTCCCAAAGCATCTCAGAAACATGGAAAATCTATTCACAGAGAAGCAAAACCACACCATGGAATTCCTTGCAATTCACTGGTGGGGAAAAAAAAAGTCTTCAGATGATTATACCTCAAAGGAACATTCCTGTGGCAAGACAGTGCTGGCTCTGCACACCTGCTCAGCTTCTTTAAAAAAGAGAGTACTAGAGTCCAGTTGCAAAAGCAAAAGCACAATCAGGAAAAGGCCGCATTTGTGTAACCTTTACAACAGTACTTTGTTATAGCTGTCCTATTTTATTAGTTGTCGCTCTCCTGCTGTGCCTGACTTATATACCATGCTTTATCATCGTATGCGTGTGTAGGAAAAACAGCCGATACGGGACTCGGTGCTAACACAGCTCCAGGTGCCACTGGAGGTAGAGGACATAGCTTCCCTGGGTACGGGGATCTACTGCATCGATACTTGTCAACTGTGGTGGCATTCTCACTACCACTACCACTCTGAGTGGCCAACTTCTCAACCTTTTGGGTCCGGAGACCCTGAGGTTCCCAGCACCCCCATCGGACGAATTCTGTAAGGACTGAGCCCCAGAATTAAGTCGTCTGATGGTCCCAAGCCTGCCCTCTTATCTCCTCAAGGGAGAGAAGTGAAGATTCGAAAGATAACATCAGCAGTGCTTGAAAAATGGAAATCATTGCCAAATAAAAATGTATACTAGTTTGATTTTAAATAAATGTTCTCTCTTTTTTGTGTTCTTAAGTTAATTTTATTTCCTAAGTCTATCTCTCAAAAGTTTTGAAATAAGAACTTTTTTTGTCTCTTTGTTGTATTTGTTAAGGGCTAGAACCCCAAATCTCAAAGATTCCCACCTCGGTCAGGCTGCATATAATCCAAGGGTTTTTATTATAATAAACTGGGCCAAAAAGGCTGATCTAAGCCCAGATGCTAAAAAAAAAAAACCCAGGCCAACAGGTAGTGTGGCGATTACAGGGCTGGACTCCCATGTGGCCCACAGCCCAGAAGAATGGAGAAGGGGTTGCAGTGTGGCCATCCCCCTTAAGAGTGATTTCTCAGTTTTCATCTCACTGTCTCTCCAATAAGCACACATACCCTATGGCAAAAACCTTAAAAAAATAAAAATAAAAACAACAAAAACAAAACTCTGAGTCATGTTGCTATGGTTACCAGGCTTTCCCTAAGCCCTACGATTCTCTACGGCTCCGGTAGTGTTCCTGGATTGGACCAGGCTGGTTCCTATATGGTGCGTGTGTGGCCGCCATGATCAGCAGCCCAGAGGGCTTCTGCCCACATAATAGCTAAGCTACGCCTTGGATTCCATCGTCCATCTCTTTGAGTCACTCCATAACAGAGTGTTACGAAAATATTATCTTCATCCCATTTTAGAGAAGCGTATCCTGGAGACTCAGTCACAGTGGGAGGCTTGTTCTAGCTCACTCACTCTGTAAATGAGACAGATGGGATATAATTTTTTTTCCTCGAGACAGGGTCTCGCTATAGCAATGCTCCTGCCTTAGCCTCCCAGGTGGAATTGCAGGTACATGCCACAACAATGAGCTCGCTCTTTCTTTTTTTAATATTTACTTATTTCTTCCATGAATGAGATGGAGAGACATAAAAACAGAGAGAGAGACAATGAAAGAGACAGACAGAAAGGAAGACAGCACCTCCAACAGAGTCTTGACACAATTATCCACTCCCAGACTTCGACAGCCCTGCGTCACCGGGACACACGTGCCTGGAGTATGCCTCGAGTGCTCAGGGAGGTCTCCGGATGCATTCCCAGAACCTTCCCACATAGGCCAGCGTTGAAGAGCAATGCACTTCACTGCTGCCACCATTCAGCCCCTCCACTTCTGCAGACTCGGTCTCACTATGTGGCCCAGACCGGCCTTGAGCTTGCTATCCTTTGCCCTCAGCTTTGCAACTCACTGGGCTCACAGGTGTGTGCCATTGCATGCAGCCTGCAGGTAAAACCAGGAATAGAGCTGGGCTGACACAGTCCCGGCCTACAGTTGAGACCAGGAGTTAGAGCTGGGCTGACACGGTCCCAGCCTGCATGCACAGCATCTCAGCAGTGCACGCCACCACGGCTGGCCCTGAGCTTGCTTTTCTAATGCCAAAGCCCACGTTTCTGACTACCCTACCAAGGAGCAAGGGGCAGGATCTGATGCTGATGTCTCAGCTCCCGCCCACATAATTCCTGTGCTCGCTGGCACCCTGAAGGCCCAGGAGCAGACTTCGGAGCGCGTCTGCCAGGTAAGGCTAGAAATTTAGGCAGGTCACTTCGGATCTCCGGTTTGTCCTCTGTACACTGGTCCTACTCATTCCGGCTTCTAGGGCCATTGTGGGGAGTCACTGAGTTCATATGTCTGACACCTTCAAAGCCACGTAAGAGCCACGTAAAAGCCACGTAAATGGGCGCTCCTCTCTGTTGCTGCACCCCCTACTCATTCAGGAAGGTAAACCTGGTCGGAGAGTCAGCGGCTACCTCAGAACCGGGAGGACGTCCGTCCTCCAGGGCGTGAGCGCAGCCAGGGCGATACGAGGGCGTGGCCGTGCGAGGGAGCCGGAGACGCTCCGGTGCTGAGTCGAGGGGCACGGCTGTCCTCTCTGTGGTCAGTACTATTGCTGCTGACATGAGGCACATTCTAAAGCAGACCGATAGAAATGACAGGACTAGAGGAAGTATGTTTGGAAAAGCTGTCATTTTTTGAAAATCTGCAGGTTTCTCTTTTCCTTAATAGAAATCACTTTTGCTCTAATTGAACTTTTTTCCCCCAGAATTTATAGACAAGCTCAATAGCTTTAAAAGACATTTATTTTTCTTGAACCTTTGAAAGGGACTTTAAACTGGCAGGAGAGAGCAATGCGGCAGTGAAAAAACGAGGTGTGCCAGCCTGCTAACACAAGGCTACGTGTTTTTTCTTGAAAAAGTGCACATCCGAGGGCGACCGACCACAGGCAGAACCTTGTCTTTCCGCCTTCGGTCCCAAAGCCTAGTCACCACCGTGCTCTGAGCACACATCCAGAGCTGACGGCCTGCCTCCCTCTCTCCCTCCCAAATCCTGTGGCAAAATCTCCTGCAGCCCTCTTTTGCATGTTTAAATAGATGAAACATTTCAGGATAAATCTCTTGGAAAAACCTGCTGAAAACATGGGGGGTGGGGGATGGAAGAGTACAGATTATAAAAATGTGACTGACAGCTGGGAGGTGTGTTGCTTTGAAAGATTTGTTCCAAACAGCCAACACCAAGCAGGGCACTGCTTGTAGGTTTGAGCACACACGGGCCACACCAGGACTCTCGCGCACTCATGTAAAGGCATGGGGGCATCAGGCAGGTGCCGGAACCTGGAGGGCGGGACAGAGTGTGGGCCCGAGAGCCTGCAGAGAACAGCGAGAGGGCTCTGTGCGGGCCTGGGCCCTCAGGCAGCCACGGACAGCGGTACTCACCTGGACTTGGGGGGCGGCGGCGGAGGGGAGAACGCCTCAGTCCCACCTCTGTCTTTGGGGAACTCGAAGGCAAAAGAGGCCGATTTGCTCATCCCGGTGCCGGCTTTGCTGTTCTGCCCAGAGGAGCCGTCTACGGGGTGAAGACGGTGCCAGGTGGAGGAGTTTGAGGGCTCCCTGGTCCCGTTTTCTGTCTCTCTTCCCCAGCTTCGACTCAGCAGTTCCTGTTCCACCTCTCTCTCCTCCTCTATCCGGCACTGACGACTCCAGGTGCCGGTCTGGTATCTGAGCCGCCTCTGGTCCATCGCCGAGGTGGCAGGTAGGGGGCACCTGACGGGGTCCGTGGCAGTGACACCATTAGTCTGGCAGGAGGCCGTGGGGTTGTTAGGGGCTCTGGGTGAAGGCTGGGGCCCAAGGCTGGTGCCACCACAGCTCCCCTCGCCAAGGTCAGCTAGCGGGGAGACAGAGGACAACACGGGGGACCCTGCCGGGCTGCTCTTGGACAGCTTGGGGGGAACAGCCGGCTTCCCCTTGGGCGTGCTCTCATCTGCATCGTGCGGGCGGCTCTCCCCGGGGCTCAGCCCCTGCTTGGCTGACGTCTCTCCCACCACCCCCAGGTCTTGGCTCACAGGCCCACGTGGCCACTGTACCCCCACGGCTGAGTCCGGGCTGCTCAGGTAGATGGTCCGATGGTCCTCTTCTGGGTGTGCTGCCATGACAGTGATGGTGGCTGACGCCTGGGGAGCCAGGTCTGGGCATTCCCTGTCCCGGCCCCAGCCAGCTGGGGCTCTCTGAGCACGGGCGCAGCCCGCGCGGGCCTGGCCCTGGCCCTGGGCAGCTGCCGCCTGCTCTACCTTGGCCTGCGGTTTGGAAGGCGCTGGACTGCTCTTCTTCCTCTTGGTGCTCTCAGCATAGATGGGTTCCGGCGGGGCAGCCTCTCTGGGGGTGGTGGTGGGCTGTGGCTCTCCAGGCAGCCTGAGGCATTTGCTGGAGGCCACAGGCTGGCAGCCAGGGTCCTGCGGTTTCCCCCGGACGGGTTCCTTCACGAGAGAGCAGTAATCATTGTCAAGGTGGGGGACACAGGGACTGTTGGACCGGCTGCCGCCACTGCCACAGGAAAAACTATCGGAAGAACCGGCAGTCTCCGAGGGAAGTGATGGCTTCTTGGAGTCCAGGCAGGCCAGGCTGGCTACAGAACTCTGGCTACGGCACTCCCTGGGGAAGGCCGGGCCCCGCTCATCCTCGGCGGGTCGGATAGGCTGGACACACACGCCTGGCTCCCGAACTCCCTGCTCCGAGCAGGCCGGCAAGCAGTCCTGGATGCCCTCAGCCTGGAGGGTGTCCTTGGCAGCTGGGCCTGGGGGACAGCAGTCCAGGATTGAGCAGTACTCCCCACCTTCACTGTCCCCTGAGGGCGAGCACCTCGGCTCCCCTCCATCCCCTAAGGACTCGGGCTCTAGCTGGGGCTGTGCAGTGGGGCAGGGCCCTGGGCTCTTGTGACAGCCGGAGGTCATCCCGGAGAACGTGGCCAGCTTCTGGCGGAAGCTCTCCTGCGTCGGGGGCAGCTCCTGGTAGGGGAATGAAGCTTTCTCTTCTTGCCTGGCCTTCTCGCTTGTGAAGCCCATCGGGTGGAAGGCCAGGCTCCGCTCTGCACGGGGTTCAGGGCTGGGCAGGCCAACCATGGCATAGGCAGGTGGGCTGCGGGCACGGCCGTCCACAGGGCTGCCCCGGACACCGCCCAGGAAAACCATCGGTGTGTCGTCTTGCTTGGCCAGTGGGAGAGAGAGCTTGCTGGGGACACGTCTCCAGATGACCTGCATGGCCCCAAAAAAGTCTTAGGTTAGTCCTCATCAGGGAGAAGGGCCGGGAAGGGGGGATGCATAGGGGCCACCTGGCCTCTGGGCTAAGTGTGCAGGTAGGGAAAAACACAAAACTGGAAAAACAAACAAACATTTCAGTGTGAATTCTTCCTCACAACTACCAGTGAAATAAGCTTGCTATAGGCTTAGAAAACAGAGTTTGGGTTTTGTTTAACTTTTGCTTTGTGTTGGTTGGTTTTTTTGATAATGCTGTCACAGCATATTCCTGAAGAAATCAGAGTTATACTGATTTTCAAACAGCGTGGGTGGGCAGAGGGGAAGGCAGGAGGGTGGCATGGTTTCTGAGCTGAATCTGGACTTCCTGGCTCCTTTTGGGACTGGTTTCAGCTAACGAGATCTGCTCTTCCTCCCGACAGTGGTGACCCCAGCTGGTGTCTGATGTAAGTAATAGGACTGACCGGGCTGTGACAAAGAGAGGTGGACCAGCCATTACCACCCCGGGGACACTTCCTTTCCTTCCCCTACAGATCCCGTCTCCCACTTTCAGAAGTGGCCTCACAGCAGGGAGCCGCCAGCTCCTCTCCCAGAGGACTCTAAGCTTAGCATCCCGGGCTGACATGGGTAAAAGCTAAAGAAGTAGAAAACAGCCTAGTGAATGGGTGTATCCAGCTCGGAACGTGGAGCAGCCTGAAGGGGACAGGGAGCCCACTGCAACCACAGGAAATGCCTCTCCACAATTAAGCCGCCCTGATCTAAAACTGACCTTTGTGTTCACATCCGCTCACACACCCTTCCTGATCCACTCACTACACTGCAGGAGGAAAACTAGAATGAGCAAGGAGGTCAAACAGGTAGCAAGCAGGTCTTAGGCTAAGCCTGAGACAGGCCTGGTCCCTGTGCCTTCTGAGTAATTACACTTCTTTAATTTGCTGAAGGGTATGTGTGCTCACCAGAGAGACAGGGAGAGAGGGAAAATGAGGAAGCAAGCTCTCCCCACCTGGGAGGAAGCAGCATGGCATGCTGAAAGCCCTCCTCCATTTCTCCTTTTGGGATTCTAGGAGCCCGTGAGCGCGCATGTGTACGCACGTTAGGCAAGTTGTTGAACACGAGCCCTTGGGTTCAGGACTAGAATCTCAGAGTCAGCCACGTGGGATCCAGCCAGCCTGACTCTGTGCTGCCAGCCGGACCAGAATAACTGCACATTTTTAAAAGTTACCTGTTGCACTGGGGCAGCAGATGGTGTAGCAGTTAACTCACGAGACTCCCACGTGGGCAACCACTGGGCACATGTGCATGTGTGCCCAAGATCCCAAGAAGAGAACAGAGGAGAAGGGATTGTGGGGTTGCCATCCCCCTGGGGGGGAATTTCTCACTTTACCTCTCACTGTGTGTTTCTCTCTCTCTCACAAGCACATGCACTCTAAGCCAAAAATCTCTCAAGAAAAAAAATAATAGTTACCTGTGGTATGAGAATGGACTAGCTTCTAGGAACCTAACTTTC